>OZ002735.1:25556502-26174658 GCA_963924305.1 Polygonum maritimum
AATCTATACAGGAATTGTGTTAATGGGTTCTCTATTCATCCATCTCTAAGTGAGTACATTTTGGCTTCAAAAGGTTTATGTGTTAATGGGTTCACTATTCCCCAACAATTACGAATTCTGTAATGCAGCTAAAAAACTAAGCAACAGTGAATACAAAGCAGCTCTGAATCAATGTAATAATTATTTATATTACAAGGTGAAGCTTAATATTAAACACACCATACATAAGCAACATGATTTTAGAAGCAAATTCTAGAGTCAAGAATTTAATGACTTTCTCGCATATCTACAATAGGATGATCTCATCAAAAGATTTAGCTTTATATGCATCATCACTTATCAGACTTCTGACATGAATTCTTTTTTTTTGGTTGAACTTCTGACATGAATTCTTAGCCTTCAAACTGTGTATGATTGTTGAATGGCATCAATGTCCAAACCCTTGAGCTTAATAACTGACTAAACATGGCTCTTGTGCGTATTGAGCTCCCGCAGCCTGAACAAAAACAATCCAAGGCGGTGAAATAGGCATCATTAGGACAATACATACTGGTAGAGGAGAATATAAAAGCCCAAAAGATATAAACAATCTTTTAATCAGTATAAACAAGTACTCAATGTTAGAAACATATATAATTCATTCACAAATTTCATTCAATGTTATCAAAATGAAAATGAAAACATGGATTAATTATTAAGTAAACCCAATAACAACATTTGTTTATCAACAGGCCATTCGCTTAGATTCTCATACATAACATACAAGTACAACCCTGATGAGCCACGGAGCATCACAATCCCAAAACATTTAATTCTGTTAATTGTTTTGATAAATACTTGTTGGAGGAAGAGGTAAAATAATCAAAGTAGAGTCTAGGATAAAAACCTGTGGTGAATATTCAAAGAAATCAGCTTTCTTGCAAGGGAGGGATCCCATGTTTTTCTGAAGGAAAGCTCTACAACTTCTTCTTGTGTTATAACTTCAAAATCTGTTCCAATGATCCTGCAGTACATACATGTCAAAGTTGTAAGCAAAAGGAAAAAGATAAAAAGATGCAATCAAAGAGAATAAACCAATTACTCAAATGTTTTCCTCTCAAAAATTCATGTTGTTGCAGGACTTCCAGTTGGGTTCCATAAGACATCCCAATATCTGCATAATCTAATTGACAATTAAAACAAGTCATTACCTTGAAATGATGAAATTGCAAAAAAAAAGAAAAAAGAAAAAGATGAAATTAGGAAGGGCCAAGAGAAGGGATCTTTGACTAAATAAAGCAGGCACAGGTTAACGCTAATAGAAGAATATATAAATGACAACCTAAGAGAAACCAGCAAAACAACTTCACTACAGCACCCCAGCTGGTAAAAACTGCCGTCTCCTTTATTGTACACGATGGATTTGTCACCAAATAGTCATTATCAAGCAGAAAAACTATTGAACCTAAATTGCTCATGAAATGAAATTCTCCTGAAGCCATACATGTGTAAAGAGTGCTCCTGAATTTGTCTGCACTGACCTGAAAAGTATTCATAAGCACAACAAGATGGTCCAAACCTATTACAAGATTCTGGAAGACCTCTTATTCTACAAATCAATCTTATCTCTACATGCCAGAGTTTCACAACAAAAAAAAAACGTATCAAAGTTGTTTGGCTTTACCTCAACACTAACTGGAGTCGCTCAGTTACTGCTGACTCCATAATACCTATGAACTCCCTATGTAAACAAAAATTACCAGTTCGATCAGAATTGCTAAAAAGAATATCGAAAACACTATGTTGTTGATGTGGTGATTCACATGGTTTCATGACGACATCTTGTTTGCCCTGTACCCCATCCCACGTTTTTGTTTGTTAACATAAATAAGCTACCGCCACTGAACAAAGGAAAGAGTATTATGTAAAACCTTACAGCTCAAGACACACAAAAAATACTCCTATCTGAAGCTCAAGCTATTCAGCAACCAATTTCATTCCACAGGAAAACTCTCCCATCTGAAAATCACAATTTGGACTCAATTGAGCAACCTGAATCAACAAGATACATATAGAAACATCACACCATAAAAAGGCCCATTATCATAATAACATAACAGTGAATGAGAGCGAAAGTAACATTGAAAACCCAAATCAACTTACTGGTTGCTATGTGTCACAAGCTTCACATATGACCTGAGATCAAGCACAAATTAGAGTTGAATAAATGAAGAGGAGGACAAGAGGGGATTCAATTTCTGCTATCATGCTCAGCGTGCTGTGAAAGAACAAGGCAAAACACAAAAGCAAACAGAAAACATGCAAAACACATAGAATGGGATAAACTGAAATTTACCAAACATGGAGGAGACAGAAATTTACCAATACAAAAGAAATATCAGAAATTGGAAAACTGAAAAATGATGAGAGACAGAAATTTACCAAACATGGAGGACTTCATTCCTTTTGGAAACGACAAGTTCCAATAGAATGGGATAAACTGAAAAATGAAAACCACAAAAAAAAAGTGAACAAGAAGATGATATCAGAAATAGAGCATATGTGAACACCAGACCAATACAAAAAAACAGTAGAACAAATCCATAAATCAGTAGCAAACCGACCTTGAATTTGTTGAGACGAACCGGCCTTCAATTCCATGATGATTGGTGAGCTGGGCTGCAAAAAAGGGAAGGAAGAAGGAGGAGTACATACTCGAGGTAGAACCGGGAACCACACCGTGAAAGAACCCACAAAGTAAGCATCCGGCAATTACTTGGGCGGGATTGACAGAGCAAAGGTCCGAGTAGAAGCAAGGACCCAGCGGCAGGGGTTGATGATGATGGTAAGAACGAAGCCAGGCGAAGCGGCGACCTCCTGAAGCGAAGTAATGGAGTTAGAAACCATAGCAGGGACAAGGAAACGCGAATTTGGAAACAGATCTGCTTACCGATTTTCCGAATTGGAAACCTAGAATCCGAACGACAATTGCAACAGAAAAGGAGAATTAGGCTTAAACCTATCCAAGCTCGTTGGTCAGCACTGCGTTCGTCAGGCTCTGAAAGACCTAGGCGTCGATCCAAGGTCGTTGCTCACCACTGTGCGACCTGAATGAAAGAGGCAAAGAACGAATGCCTAAAATCAAACTCAAACCCAAACCGAATTCAATTCGAGCAATTGCAGAACGCATGAGGGGAGAAGAGAGTAACCTCTGTCGTGTGAGAGGGCACC
Source organism: Polygonum maritimum (assembly GCA_963924305.1). NCBI lineage: Eukaryota > Viridiplantae > Streptophyta > Magnoliopsida > Caryophyllales > Polygonaceae > Polygonum > Polygonum maritimum. Next base: position 25,559,713 of record OZ002735.1, read on the forward strand.
GAAAGCCTAAGATGGGGAATCCGACAAACAAAAGGAACACGAGCTGGGCGGGCCGGCGGCGAGAACGGGAGGAGGGTAGGGTTCGGACGCCAGGGGGTTTGGAATTGGAAAATCAGGAGAGAAGAGAGAGTATTGAATTCGAGCAATTGCAGAACGCATGAGGGAAGAAGGTAAAGGAGGATGAAAACGACGTGGACGGGCCTGATTAGAAAGAACACTGTAGTTAGTAAATGAACGGGTCACATGTAAAGCCCCACGTACGTTTATATATGTGTAGATTTGTTATCCTTTGAAATACCCAACAAACCAAGCAAGCAACCAACCAATCTCGCAAATGTTCAATCCTATACACCAACGCTTTGTTATTCACCTGTTCTAGTGTTTGGGTCGGGTCTTGACCAAACATGTTACCGCGGATTCAATTATTTCGGTTTTTAATTGAGTGCGGGTTCAAATCAATCAAATTACAAGTTGAGTGGGATCGCGTTTTAAGAGGTTAATTTACATGCTGAGGTTGACTTATCAAATCAAAAATTTGAATTTTAATGATTATTAAAATAATATTATAATAATGAGAAACTTTATTATAATATTTAAAAATATATATATTTATTCACTTATGTAGAAACTCGGGCCAGTCCAACGGGTTCGGGTTATGTTTTGTTTTCAACCCAATCGGATTTAGGTCAATTAGGCACGGTTTTTTCTTTTACCCGCCACTTTTCGAGTCGGGTTTCAACCCTAAATTCTCGATCGGTTCGGGTCGGGTCAGGTTTAGACAACTCAATATTGACCTACTGTAAAAGTGATTTTAGATTTGTAAGTCTTGACCAAGATACTCTAGTTCAAATTCAACTAACTTTATGAAGATGGAATGATATTAGAAAATTTTAAAAATTTTCGAAATTAAAAACGAAACTAGTCGTACCATGTAGGAATAATGTGAATACAAACCCGACATACTCGATCTAAGATCAAATTTGATCCAAACCCGCTTTTGACTCGAGAATGTACAACTCAAACCTTGTGATGGATAGCTAGATCCTGCCATAACCGGCAAGCTTTAGTTTGTGGCTTTGTCTGACTTTACCTTGTTTAGTTTTTTTGTTCTTTGTTCTTTGTTCTTTGTTTTGTTCATTTTTCGTACTCTGTGTGGGTGTGTCTTTTGATTGGTTCTGTGTGTGTTTTCCTCTTCTGTGCTTTTCTGTTTGGGTCTTCTATACACCCTCCCTTTGCGTATGCCAAGGGTGCTTACGGGGAATTAAACTGGGCTATTGTTGTTGTTGTTATTATAATATCAATATAATACTATTTTTAAAAATAATTTTGATAAATATTCATATTAGTATTATTATTTTGTAATTTTAAAATAATCTAAGAATAAATTAAAATTAAAAAATGACATTATTGGAGCTTTGATTAAACCGAGCTCGTACGCTAATTTTTCATCACTCTACCTGGTTTAACAAGCAATTTGATTGAGTTGAACTCATTGTCAACCAAATCTCAAACGAATTCAAAACGGTTGAATCGACTCAATTGACTCGTCCAATTTACAATAGATTATATATTGTCAAAATTTGTCTACTTTAATAAAATAGTTTAAAATTTTAATTTATAAAGAATCTATTCTTATTTGATAATATATCTTTTATATTTTATCTGTAAATAAATAAATAAATTCAAATAATTTGATTAAGATTATTACAGTATATAAGACTAGTGTAATCTCAAGCCCTGCACACGATTAGGATAATAAATTTACTATAGTTTTTTAACGCATCAAATAGGGGTCGTTCATTGAAATGTCACAAAATGAAGTAAAGAAGAAATTTTTTAGTAGCATTAGATCAACATATAATATAATGGATACTCTTAGAGTTGTCAAAATCTGACCCGATCTGAACCAATCGAAAACTTTGGGTTGAAACCCGACCCGAATAGTAGCAAACAAAAGAAAAAACCGAACCCGAATAACCCGAACCTGCTTGGGTTGAAACCCGAAACCGACCCAACCGACCCGGTTTTTTTTATATAAATAGAATAAATATATTTCTTATATATATTATAATATTTTTAATATTATAATAATAATAAATTATTATTAATTAGTATTATTTAATCATAAAACTATTTTAATAATCATTAAAATTTCAAATTCTTGACTTGTTAGATAGACCCGAACCCGCACAATAACCTGTGAAGACCCGACCCGACTTGACCTATTAACCGATTTGAACCGAACCCGCACTCAATCCGAACTCAAAAAGACCGAACTCGAATCCAACCGACCCAGCTTGTCTAACACCTCTAGATACAATTGAATACTTAAATAAGTAAGCATTATATGAATAAGAAAGTTTTAATTTATATGTAATATTGAAATTAACAGTACTTCCTAAAAAAATTAATTTAATTATTTAATTGTGAATGTGAAACCGAAGCAGATTAATGATTTTCAAATTCAAAATGGATTTCTTTGAATTGTGCATTTGTCTTATATTTTAAAAACGAAAAGAAAACTAAGGACATTGAAGTATAACAAATTAAAAGCTTTCAACGTTGGTCTTAAAGACCTAGAGTTATTTGAGATGTTATATTCAATTTGATTGAATGTTTCTTTGTATATTATATCTTCTTCTTTTTTAAATAAATCGATAAAATAATTTGTGGAAGAATAGGATAATTACATTTTCATTGAATTTACGTATTGAATAAATATACCCCTTTATTTCTTTTTTTGGGTAGAAATTTATTCGTTTCGGTAAAAATGAAAAATTGTGTTTCGTAATTAATAATTTGATTTGTATTGTGCAAAGCATATTTTAATTACACTTGGCATCGTTTTAAGAATATCATATGATAACACATATAGTAATTAATTTGAGAATTTTTATTTATGTTTGAATGATTTAAGAGGTTATGTAATATTCAAATTTATAATTCAAAGTAGTGGTTATTATAAAATCTATAAATTTTAAAAAACAATTATGTGTTTTATATGATATCTTCCTTTAAAAGAAATGACAATCTCACTTTGAGAGAATTATATTTATAGTGAAAGTAAGAATTACAAATCTAGATATAATGAGATTGAAAAGTTATCTTTACAAATTGATAAGGAACAAATAGTTAAAGATATTAAAAGGATGATTTGACAAAGGAACTTGTCTAAAATAGATTTCTCACTATTATTAGTCTCGTGCCTTGAAAGCACGAATTTGATTTAACTAAAAACTTAGTTTAAATATTAAATAATATTATTCAAAAAAATAGTTTGATATAAAACCTTGTATTATTTTGTTTAATGGGACATATTTTAATGATATATATATTCTTTTATCTCATAAGGAAAAACATCTTGAAGAGAATAAACTAAGAGGATTTTCGTGTATTTCTTGATTATCTTCAACCTCATTCTATCAAAATTATGTATAATCTAAATTTTTTTATAAGAAAATAATTAAAATGGACATCAATAGATAAGAAGAAATCTAATGTGGGGTCTACAATGAACTTTCAGTCAATTAAACAAATTGAGTTATTTTATTAAAGATGGGTGATGCGGTCTAATGAGAAGGTGACACTAGTCGGGCTAAATATTATTTTTTAACCTCTGTTTTAGTATATAGTTATGATTATGATAATTAACCTATCGGAATTTCCATTTTGTGCCCTAAAGACACATGATAAACATACCAAAAACATAACCCTAATCTAAAACCCTAAAAAGGAAATAGTGAACCCATCACAAAAAAAAAAATTAAAAAACCAAAAATTTTAAATTTGCAAATTCTTTCCATTAGTAGTCACCTATAGTGTGCCCTTAAGGCACATGGTACAAAAATCCTTAACCTATATAGTAACTACAAGGCAATGATAATTTTAACTATGATTGAAGATTTTAGGTTAAGATATTAAATCGGAAAAGATATTCTTGGTTTAAATTAAAATTATTCAACTATACGTTTTTTAAAAAATAAATTAAAAAAATAGATCATCAAACTAGTGTAGCTACCGACACATTGTGCAAATTTTATTAAACTTTCAATAATATAATTTTACATGATTTTTAAGAAGTTCAACATATAATTTAAGTTTGGATATTTCTTATGGTGCAAAATTTATAATATGAATGGAAATTAAAAATATACTGGAATATTTTAGAGGTGGTAAAGAAATTAAGATTTGGAATTTTTTTTTGAGGATATGTAAAATATTATAAAAACATTTTTTGGATACTAAAGATTGTGGTAGTTAACTTTATATAAGGGCCAATGCTGATTCCACCGACAACAGTGTGCTTGGCGCACCCGATGGGACAACGGAGTTCCGAAGCTGCAGGTCGGAACTCTACATACGGATTGAGATCTGGCTTGGGAAGCTGGAAGACTTGCACGCTGTACGTTGATTCCAGTTCCATCACCAAGCTAATTGCCTTTCCCAACTTAATTAGTCAATTCTACGCGTGGGCCCCCATTCGCTTTCCTTCCACATATATAATCTCACCACTCCCTCAGTCCCATAATATTTGTCCATTTTTTCCTTTCCGTTGTCTCAAAAAAATTGTCTAACTTTCCATTTATATCACAATTTTTTAAGTCGTTTCATTTCTGCATACCCCCTATATTTCATCTCAACGCACCCTACGGCCGTTATGGCAAACCAAAATCCTACCGTTATGGCTACAACACTCCTGGCGGTTACGGCCCAGTCTCTCTCGGCCGTTACGGCCTAGTCCATCTCGGCCCAATTCTTTACTAACAAACGACATTTAATACCATGCAAGCACTTTCTACCATCTATAACCCCCCTATTACCCCCCATTACTACCTATTACAATTTATTACTACCTATTTTCACTCATATCCTACTCTTCCTCGATCTTTCACTATCTCCAACAAATTCACACAATCTTCCTACTCCATCTTCACCCTTCTTCCTACTCTTCAATGGATAAAAATGATGTTTTTCCACACTATAATGGAGGGGATGAGCAATCTATGCCTATGAGCCACAATGAGGTAATATCTCTTTTCAATCTCTTTATTATTATCTAACTCATATTCTACTACTACTTGGTTAGACATATTGGTTAGAAGACTTTATATGTTTTTTTGATTTGTGAGAAAAGGTATATACTTCATTTTGTGATTTTGTTAAAGGGGGTTAGCCATTTAGGTAAAAGAAGTAGTGGTACGAACAAAGAATATTGCAATGAGGAAGATCGACTTTTGAATAAAAAACGAACTCGTTAAAACAATCGTTACGTGGTCGACTTTGACAATTTGGCCGCCAGCGCTACTTTGGCCGTTACGGCCGGGTGAACATTGTCCGTTACGGCTGGGTGAACATTGGCCGCTACAGCCGGGGCAACTTTGGCCGTTACGGCTGGGTGAACATTGGCCGTTACGGCCGGGGCAACTTTGGCCGTTACGGCTGTATTAGTATTAGCCATTCAGCCTGGTTCTTGACACTATATGTGAGTCTTTCCCTTTACTACTGGCTACTCTTTGACATGTTCATTTGTCCTACTTTGCAGAAAGATAATGAGGTATTTCAGTCTGGATGAGCTACGAATTGAAGATGGAAGTACGGATCAAATCATTGATTATACAAATCATGATTATGGATATCAACAAGTACAAACATATCCTATTCCGTATATCGATCCAAATGTTTACGGATATGAATATCCACATATCCAAACAGATCCGTATAATAGCATGCATGGCGCCCAGATGATGGCAAATCAGTACGGTTATGGATATTCACAGTCAGATCAGTTTGTTGGCACGTATTCACAATCATATCAGTTTGCTAGGACGTATGCACAGTCAGATCAGTTTGCTAGCACTTATTCACGGTCAGATCAGTTTACTGGCTCGTATTCACAATCAGTTCAATTTGCTGACACGTATTCCCAATTGCATACAACGTCTTATGAACTGGGATCTTCACAACAGTTTTATGAGCATGGTCTTCCACCTTTGAGTGGCATTCCCTAGTTTGAAAACCCAGTAGAGGAGGTGCCATAGAGGTCAGACGATTACACAGATTTATTTAGCACTGATATGGTATTCAATACTAGAGATGATGTTGTCGATTGGGCTAAGGCAACAGGTATTGCAAACAACATGTGCATAAAGATGAAACGAGTGAAAGCGTCAACTGACACTAAACTCGGGAAGACTTGGTTGCATTGCGAGAGAGAAGGTGACCCCCCTCCAAACAAGAGAGAAGGAAAGAATGAGAATAAATCTGTAAAGACAAAGAAATGTGGTTGCGGATTTACATTGCATTGCATTAAGCGTCCTAGAGGAACGTGGAAGATCAAGGTTGTGTGTGGAGTGCACAATTATGCTATTAGAAACGATTTATACGGACATCCATTGGCAAGAAAGCTCACCGGGCAGAAACTTCAGTTGGCACATGCAACAATTGTAGTCCGTCCTAGATTTCAAAGTCATTAAATGATTATAAGCTGAACTATACCAGCAAAAAGCAAATTTACACTCTTCGATACAATATGCGCAAGGCGGGGATGGAAGGAAGAACGGTCGTTCAAGAATTTTTTCATAAGGCCGATGAGTACCACTACTTTCTTGAACACAAAGCGGAAGGCAATAGAATTACCGATGTCTTTTTTGCCAATCCAGCTGATTCAATTGCCCTCCTCAAGGCATTTCCTTATGTTTTACTAATGGACTCCACCTACTCTATGAACAAGTAAGTGAGGTTTTACATATGATATAAATTCAATATGTCATCATTTGTATATGCACTAACATGCCCAATTATAAATAGGTATAAGGTGCCTTTTTTGGAAATTATTGGATTTAATTCAACATGAAAGAATTACACATTGGCCGGTGTATTCTTGGCACGTGAGGAGGAAGGGAATTATGCTTGGTCCATTGAACAACTCCATAAGCCTTGTGATGTTGCACAAGTGGAGCCTACTTGTATTGTGATAGATCGAGAGAAAGCTTTGATGAATCCATTAGACCGGCTGTTCCCTAACTCGAAATACCCACTTTGCAGGCGACATATAGAGAAGAATATCGAGGCCAGAGCTAGAAAGGAGATGAGGACGGCCAAATATGCCGAGTATTTTAGAAATGATTATTGGGTATTGTTCAAAGAAGCTACTGAAGAGGGATACATGAAAGAATTGAGAAGAATTAAAGCAAAGTGGCAGACCAGACCAAGGCTTTTGCAATATGTAAGAAAGCAATGGCTTGAACCGTATAAGACTAGGATCGTCTCAGCATGAACAGACACAGTGTTCACATGTGAGTGTAACACAACAAACAGGTATGCCTTCTCTTTATCGACAATAATTTTTTTAGTCTAATAATTTTTTGATGGCATGTTAAGTCGTTATAAGATTTATTACAGGGTAGAAGGTCAACATTTAGCCTTGAAATAGTGGCTTAGTACTGGCAACAATCATCTTGACACAATCTTCAGTCGATATCATGATCTACTAAAAATGCAAGTGCAGGAGATAAAGGCTTCCTTCAATCAGAGTGTATGAAAGACACGGAATCATTTGGCATCGGTGGATGTCTTCAAATTATTGAAGTATGCTATCTTTGACAAAGCTATGGAGTCTCTGCAGTGTCGTACCTCCAGCCGACGCCGACCTAGGCTACACACCACCACCCGTAATGTCTTGTGTAGGACGACGAGATTCGCCTCGATCGATCTACGGTGGGTGGACAGGAGGTGCAGCAGCCGCCTGTGAACTACCCCTGGCCTCAAATTGTGATTGTGATGTCGTAGTGGTATGCTGAAGCCTCCTCCGCTCATAACATACATCCGTGGAAGCGATAGGAACCGTATCAAACTCCTCAGTCGCATTGTCCGACGGAGTCGGATGAGACGAGATGGGTTGTTGCCTAAGCTTGGCACGGCGATTTATACGAGCAGATCTATCCGACATCTGTAATACCAAAACCAACAATCAGACTAAAACAAATAATCGAACGACAAAAAGGTTCAAGTGGAAATAGAGACGCCTCGACCGTAACGACCCGTGACGCCTCGACCGTAACGACCCGGGACGCCTCGGCCATAACGGCCGGGACGCTTGCGACTCATCTTCAACCTCGCGACACAGCGCGATGTCGAGCTTTTTCGAGCTCCATTTCTATCGAAATACAGCAGAAAAATGGTAGATTTAGCTATATTAGGTTGTTATATATTAAATGTGATATATTTGAGTGATATTAGCATGAGATTTCAAGTTTCAAACATAAACCCTAAAATTTTAAATTGCAAATTCGATTTTAATTGTGAGACATAGTTAGGAAGAGAGTGATGGGAGAAAGAGAGAGTTGGGGAGAAAATAATGTGGGTTGGGTTGTAATTTCCGCCCTTTTTTTCTTATATACCCAATCGGGTGTCCTAAGGTGAAAAGTAGGGGCTGTTCCCAAATGAAAGGGCATTTTTTTATCATATAACCCTATTTTATCTTATATATTACCCCCGTTATCCAACTTTTTCATTACTTTTATCAATTTTTCCTATAGTATAAAATTACAAAGCTACCATCATCCAATCTTATATATTACCATCAATTATCCACCTTTCTTATCAATCTTATCACTTTTTTAATTTTTATTCTTATATATTATCCTAATTATTCAACTTTTCAACTCCATATTAATTACCGTATCAATTGTACTTTATGGACAAACAATTTAGAACGGAGAGAGTAATTAATTTCTCATCATCTACGTACGATATACATTATTAATATTCTTCCCCAATTGAATGCATTACAAATATAAAAATAATCATTAGACATCACATGCAAGGGCAACTGTGTACGTAATACGAATAAACAATACATTGGCTATCCAAAGACTTCCGGCTTGGGAAGCCGGAGCTAACTTCACATGCACCCCGGAGTCGTGCTATCCCATCGGGTGCGCAAGTAGCCTGCACCCGGTGGATTCAGCCGACGCCTTATAGGAAGTATACCTATATGGCTAAGAAAAATTCTTACTAAAAATAATACATTGGAAGAGATTCTCTTTTTTGAATCTCAAATAAAAAAATATATTGTTAAGATATTTATAGATATGTACCATAATAGACAGTAATAACCATGTATTCCTTGAATAGATATTCACGTTCTTTTATAAGATAGTATGAAATAGTTCATTTAATTTGAGTAGAAAAGGTTTTGTATATCTTATTGACGTTTGTCAAACGTGGCGAGTTCTTGGTAAAATTCAAATTACGAACCTATCTTTTCTAAAACATTCGTTTTCATATTTTTATATCATTCTAATATATTCAACCCCTTTGAATGTGTATAGATGGTGAGATCGAGAGCGTTTTAATAGACCACTATGTAAAGCACTAATATAGAATGGCTAATGTCCATGTGTATTATGATTTTAGGATATTATGTGGACATTTAATAAACAACAATAGTGGTTGATATAACATGTTATATGCATGAAATTATATAATCTATATGCATGATATAACCCGTTATATGCATGATTTAATGTCTTATATGCATAATATAGCAAGCAATATACATGCTACTTTTATTGATTGTATACATAAATTTCAAAGATACTTATAATTACTTTTGGAAATTATGAATATAATCAACAAGAAAAACACGTATAAACATATTATAATTGATCATGCATAAAGTTATCCGATCCATGAATATACATACATAAGTATTAAATAATTTGTAAATACACTACCAATACGACAACATGCATATAACATATAATAATAATACATTTAGTGCATTATAATCATGCAAATACAAACCTGTTTTTTCGATTTCCTATAATTAAGGAATTGTGTCAATTTTCTCTTTCCATAATTTTAAGATTAAATCTGGTCCATTTATTATTTTTTAGATCTAATAGTCCATAATCACCCACTATGTATCACAATACATGTACGACCCCACATACTTGTCAAATTTTTGCAAACGCCCTCCCTACTTTGAAATATTCTATTAAACAACTGTAATAACATAACCCTATTCTGTTGAACACCTGTCGTCCTCGGTGGCACATCACGTGCATTTCACTCTCCATTTAGTAAATTGAATAATAAAGATCCTATGATATGGCTTTTTCTAAAGAACAATTAAAATAAATTGTTTTAACTCAATACCGACTTGGCTATGGCTGGTCTTCTTCACCCCCTCGCTGTACGTGGTCGCCTTCCTCCTCACTCCCTCCCACTTCGACGACGACCGCCCCCGTCTTCCGCCTCTTCTTCCATGGATAGCTAGTCACCAGCAGTGACGCCTCCCTCCTTGTCACCTGCATCACCTTTAACCACGTCGAGTGCGACACCGACCTTAACTTCTCCCTCCTCCGGCAACGGCTTCGACCTCATCAGCCGTGCAAAAAACCACTATCGAGTTTGTTTGCCCCGGTGTTGTCTCCTGCTTCGACATCATCTCCATGGTCGGTGGCCCCTTCTTCCCCGTCATCTTCGACCTTCCCCTCCGTCGATCTCGACCCCTCTACCCTCAAATCCCTCCCACCTTACCATTGCCGCATGCGGCAACAAGGGTTCGTCTCGGGATGCGTCGTTTGCCATTGAGTCGGCAACTGTTGTCGTTGACGCGGATTTTAAGCTGGGAGTCCTGGGAGACGAGGTTGTTGTCGACGGCGATCGGAATGAGTGGCTAGAGGGTTTGGGGTGGGTGGAAAACTTGGCAGAGGAGGATTCATGTAACATAGGATTATACATGTATAAATTGGTTTTATCCCAAAAATTTAAACAAAAAAGCTTGCATGGCATTAACATATGTCCATGTAAGCTTAAGAAAAAACATGTTCAAGTCAGTGCGAGTGAATTTCACGTAATGGAAGCCGAGTTTGAAAGTGTTCAATAGAATAGGGCTACGTTAGTATAGGTGTTTAATAGAATATTTTAAAGTAGGAGGGGTCATTTGCAAAAAAAAATGACAAGTACAGGTGGTCGTACATGTATTTTGCCTATAAACTAGTGTATTTTTTTGATACGAAGAGAGATTAGGCTAGTTCCTAAAATAAGGAGACTATCCTAGAGCATCCTTAAGGATGAGGTCCCTAAGGACTAGATCGGACTCGAGCGGGAAAGACAAAACACGACGGAACGAGACACGTTTATGGTCAACTATTGAGTTTTCTTCCCTAAAGACATGAGCGATATGTCAACTCTAAAATTGTTTGAGCAAAGACTGAATGTCCATTCGTACAAGCTCCACATCCCACAAACACCTCCAATCGCTGATAGGCTACTAGACCAATACCGCAAGTGCACGGATCGCGTAGTACCAAGGTGTCGAATCTCTGGGACTTTAGTAGAATGGTGAACCGACAATCAAAGTAGCTAGGCTAATAGTGAGGCTATTTGGGATTGAAATAAAAGAACTCAAATAACAACTAAGTAAAAGGAGAAAAGCAACCAACAAATTGATGCAAGTTTACTATGGGAAAGGCAATCCTAGGATCTAAGTACTCACACTATGGATCAAAGTAGCATTTTGCAAGCATACTTGAGTCAAGATCAAATCATGGTTTGGAGGCATCTACCTAGAATCAATGTCTAATCCTATTGAATTAAACAAATCGTACCTAGATTACGACAATCATCCACTTTCGTGGCTTGACATGCAAACTAGGCCCTTTAGGCTCAATAGTGGCTCGATAGGTTCAAGCCTCTCATCGACCGTCGTGGCTTGAGTGAGCTTGTCGACCTCAAACCCTCTATCGGTAGGTCAACCTCTCAAGAATTCCCAAATCAATTTTCATTTCAAAGGGAAGTCAATCAATCAATCCTATAGTTCAAGCTAGAGAGGAGGTCTCTCAACATAAGTCCCTAGCCTATCTCCCTATTGACAACCTAACCTTTCGGTTCTAATCATCAACAAGCCTCAAATCGCAAGTAATTTGGCATTAAGCAAGTAGGATTGACACAAACCACAATTCAAATCTCAATTCAAGCAAGCATTTCAAGGCTACATAGAATCCATAGGGTTTTTCTCAAACCCTAGGATTTGGGAACCTATCTAAACATGAACAAAGGAAATGAAGAAGAGAGAAGGAAATCCATACCAAACTTCATTCAATTGATTGAAAAGAGGGAAGAATCTCCAACACTTTCTCCAATTCTTCACAAGACACTAAAGTTCTAAAATGGGAAAAAGTCCCCAAAAGGGGGAAAGAAGATTGTCTTCAAGGGGAAGAGGAGGTATTTATACAACCCTAAAAGGAAAAGAGGGATAAAAGAGGAAAAGAGGGGCGCCGTCGCGTGACCCGGGGGCCGACCCGGGCCGTGACCCGGCCGGGTCCGAGTCGGGAAGGCCAAAAACAAGCAAACGCGAAGAAAAGCCCCGACCCCGGCCACGACCTTGGCCGTGACCCGGCCGGGTCCGGGTCTGGAAACTCGGCCGCGGGCAAAATAGGGCGACCCCGGCTGTGACCCTGCCCGTGACCCGGCCGGGTCACACGACCCTGGCAGGGTCGCAGCCGGGGTCAGGGCCTTTTTGCCCCGGGAGCCGCTTTCTTGCTTCGTCGCTTTGCATTCTTGGCTCGGCTTTTGGCTTGCTTCTTTTGGCGTCTTTTCGGCCCTCTCCTTGACTCCGTCTTTGAGCTAATGTCGTCTTCTTAAGCTCCTCTTGATCTCCCATCACCAAAACTCTTCCATTTTCACCTAAAAACGCACAAACAAGGCGTAGAGTCCGAACGAAGACACTAAACCGAAAACAACTAAAATACTAGCTTAAAAGAGAGAAAAAAAGAACTGAAACCAAATGAAACATGAACTAATATGCACTCTAAATATGAACTAAATGCAAGCCATCAAAATCCCCCAAACTTGAACCTTGCTTGTCCTCAAGCAAGCAATTAGACTCTTCATACCACATCAAGTGCAATTCAAGAATTCACTTCAAAATAAAACAAGCAATAATCAAAGAATTTGAAACTTGACAAACCGGAATCATTGCACATGTTTTATGACTCAAAAAGATGAAGACACATGAATCAATTCTAGGCCTTACTAGGGGGATGTGTTTACTCTCTTTCCATGTGTTTGCACATGTTTTATGACTCAAAAAGATGAAGACACATGATCCCTAAGCTACCATAAGCTTGAAAGAGATCTCAATCTCCACCGCTAAAGACAATGCAAGTGAGACTAATCAAGAGGGCTTTTTAAGGGTTGTAGTGGGGCTAGGTGAGAAGACTTTGGGTAAGGAATTTTTTTTGCCATGTGGTGCTAAGCTAGAGAATAAAAGTCATAACTTTCACTTCACAACCAAGTAGCCAATTCAAGCATTTGCACACTTTTTCAAACCCGAAAACTTCACAATCTCAACACTTCATAAATTTGAACTTCACTCTCCCACTTTCACTTTTCTTTCATTTTGAACTCAACCCTTTTTGCACTTGCTTTTCTTCTTTTCACAACAACACTTTGAGGACTTTCAAATTTTGCTCATTTATTTTCATGTCGCCAACTCACTTTCAAACACTATTTTCAACACTTTTCATTTCTCCCAAACATTTCCCACACTTTTGCATTTCTTTCTTTTGAAATTCTCTTCCACCAAATGGAATTTTCTCTCAAACCCAAACTCACTAAATATTCATCTCCCGTGACTCCTAGTCTCTAGGAAGGTCAAGCCATTTGGGCTAAGGGAACAATTTTTGTGGAGTTTTAAAGAATAGGCTTTTAGGCTCAAAAAATTGGGGCTTCAAGAAAAATTGGCACTAATATAGGGGTGGATAGGGGAAATAATAGGGCTAATAAAACAATGCCTCTATCACTTTAATGTCATAAGCAAATGTCATGAATGCGGTCTTGACAAAGATACAATCTCAAGTTTTAGAGTTAGAGATGCATAGAGAAATCACACACAAAGAAAAGAGAGGTCAAAGTCCTAGAAAAAGGCTAAAAATCATCTCACTAAGTGCTCATTACCTAGAATTTCAGCATTAGTCTACAACTTTAACAGTCCACATGCTCATCCAAATATGTCAAGCAAACAAGCCATGATCATGCAAGAAAATGAGGGCTTCATCCATCCAAGCAAAGATATGGAATTTTTCAAGTCATGGATTTAACTATGTTGAAGACAAGAGATTCTCATTTAAGAAAATTTGATGGCATCCTGTTATGCATGAAATTTTTGGCATTTTGACAAATTTTTCAATTTTTTTTGGATTTTTAGCATGCAAATAAAAAGCAAGACAAAAGTAAACATGAATGCAAGAAAAGAAACATGAATGCATCTATCTAGCATGAACTCCCTCCCCCAAATTTAAACATCACATTGTCCTCAATGTGAAAATAAAAGCAAGAAAGGAGAGAAGGAAGGACTCACCTTGTATCTATTGTGGAGGAGGAGGTAGAGGGAAGTGGAATTGAGGATTTCACCAATTTGGAGACGGAAGTATGAGTCAAGAATCTTTGCTATGTGCCTACACACAACTAGACAAGAAATTCCACAAGAAACAATAACAAAATGTTGTCCCGGCAAGGACAACCACAAGCAAGCCTCAAGCAACATGGCAATCAAGCATAACCTTCCCGGCCTAATGCAAAGCTTTCAAAAAAACTAATCAAATCCATTCAAAGCTTCACTAAAGAAATGGTTCAATTAAGCTCATCAAGCACTTAGCAACAACTACCCATTATCCAACTTCTAGCCTTTATTCAACTTAACCTACTAATAAAGAAAGACTTGGGTTGCCTCCCAAGGAGCACTTGTTTAAGGTTAATAGCTTGACCATGATGCTTTCTCAAATGCTTAGATCAATCATTGTTAATGCTCTCAATAACCTATTAAAACTTTGTGAACACATTTCACAAAGGTGTAAGTAGCCCAATGATGGTTTAAAAATGAATAATATAGCATTTAAGAATCGTTTTAACCTATCAAATAGGCTAGCACTACTTCATGAAATGGAATATGTTGAAACCAATTTTGTTTGGGTGGAGACTTCTCAAGATATATATAATATGGATCAAATCTCTTTTGAGCACTTTCCTCAAAGGCAACCTTATAGTAATCTCTAGATTCTACTTTAGACTCTAAACATGGGTTTTCATCATGCACATCTTGAATGACAATGGGAGAGAAATTAGGGATAAACTTACAAGGGGCATATAGGATCGAGAGAGGAGGTTCCCAAGTAGAGAGCATAGGAGGAGGATTCATTGGTGAAGGGCACACTTCAATGACGAAATCTTGCTCATTTCTTTCATCATCCTCTAATCCATCATCAAAGAACCTCTCATCATCTAAATCATAATAAGAGAACCTCTCATCCTCACATAGATCACCCATCTCTTTCAAAGCATCGGAACTTTCCATCTCATCACCCCAGGATCCATCAAGCTCGTTGAGTTCTAAGGGCTCATCCATGACGACAATGTCTTCATTTGGCACATCTAACTCATGGTCATTGGATTCCAATGTGATGGCTCCCGCTTTCTCATACTCATAGAATGGGCAAGTGGTTGTTGAGTGGAGGGAAGATTGACACTTATCACAATGCTCCACAACCAAGCTATTGACTTTGTTTGCAATATCCTCTACCAAACTCTCAAGATAAGCATAAGAAGTTTCATCCGGTTGAGGTATCGGTGGAGATTCGACTTGCATACATTCATCGCTCATAAACCAAAAGAAGTCCCAACATTCATCACTTCCCATATCCCATAATCTCCCCTTACTCATGTACATTGCCAAATCAAAAGTTACGGGATTCATACCCTCAGTTAAGCACTTGCACAACTCAAACCTGTGGTATTGATAACCCCAAGCATCATGTTCTTGCACCACTTGTAGAAATCTAGAGAAGTACTCATGGAAGTGCTCATTCTCCCATTGTTCAAGTCTCAACATACTCATGGTCTAAGAAACCTACAATCAAAAACAAAAAGAAACAAAATCAAAAGCAAAAGGACCTAGACTACCGGATGTCGGAAACAACCATAACTAGCAAAAGTCCCCGGCAACGGCGCCAAAAAACTTGATAGGCTACTAGACCAATACCGCAAGTGCACGGATCGCGTAGTACCAAGGTGTCGAATCTCTAGGACTTTAGTAGAATTGGTGAACCGACAATCAAAGTAGCTAGGCTAATAATGAGGCAATTTGGGATTGAAATAAAAGAACTCAAATAACAACTAAGTAAAAGGAGAAAAGCAACCAACAAATTGATGCAAGTTTACTATGGGAAAGGCAATCCTAGGATCTAAGTACTCACACTATGGATCAAAGTAGCACTTTGCAAGCATACTTGAGTCAAGATCAAATCATGGTTTGGAGGCATCTACCTAGAATCAATGTCTAACCCTATCGAATTAAACAAATCGTACCTAGATTACGACAATCATCCACTTTAGTGGCTTGACATGCAAACTAGGCCCTTTAGGCTCAATAGTGGCTCGATAGGTTCAAGCCTCTCATCCACCGTCGTGGCTTGAGTGAGCTTGTCCAACTCAAACCCTCTATCGGTAGGTCAACCTCTCAAGATCTCCCAAATCAATTCTCATTTCAAAGGGAAGTCAATCAATCAATCCTATAGTTCAAGCTAGAGAGGAGGTCTCTCAACACAAGTCCCTAGCCTATCTCCCTATTGACAACCTAACCTTTCGGTTCTAATCATCAACAAGCCTCAAATCGCAAGCAATTTGGCATTAAACAAGTAGGATTGACACAAACCACAATTCAAATCTCAATTCAAGCAAGCATTTCAAGGCTACATAGAATCCATAGGGTTTTCCTCAAACCCTAGGATTTAGGAACCTAGCTAAACATGAACAAAGGAAATGAAGAAGAGAGAAGGAAATCCATACCAAACTTCATTCAATTGATTGAAAAGAGGGAAGAATCTCCAACACTTTCTCCAATTCTTCACAAGACACTAAAGTTCTAAAATGGGAAAAAGTCCCCAAAAGGGGGAAAGAAGATTGTCTTCCAAGGGGAAGAGGATGTATTTATACAACCCTAAAAGGAAAAGAGGGATAAAAGAGGAAAAGAGGGGCGCCGTCGCGTGCCCCGGGGGCCGACCCGGGCCGTGACCCGGCCGGGTCCGAGTCGGGAAGGCCAAACACAAGCAAACGCGAAGAAAAGCCCCGACCCCGGCCACGACCCTGGCCGTGACCCGGCCGAGTCCGGGTTTGGAAACTCGGCCGCGGGCAAAATAGGGCGACCCCAGCTGTGACCCTGCCCGTGACCCGGCCGGGTCACACGACCCTGGCAGGGTCGCAGCCGGGGTCAGGGCCTTTTTGCCCCGGGAGCCGCTTTCTTGCTTCGTCGCTTTGCATTCTTGGCTCGGCTTTTGGCTTGCTTCTTTTGGCGTCTTTTCGGCCCTCTCCTTGACTCCGTCTTTGAGCTAATGTCGTCTTCTTAAGCTCCTCTTGATCTCCCATCACCAAAACTCTTCCATTTTCACCTAAAAACGCACAAACAAGGCGTAGAGTCCGAATGAAGACACTAAACCGAAAACAACTAAAATACTAGCTTAAAAGAGAGAAAAAGAGAACCGAAACCAAATGAAACATGAACTAATATGCACTCTAATTATGAACTAAATGCAAGCCATCAATCGCCCAACACTAGTACTACATTAATCAGTTGCATATTGTCACCTTCAATGAGTAAATGGAGAAAGCCACATCAAATGGCCTCCAAGACCCCCTTCCAAAGAGCAAGCACTTCGGACTACAACACGGAGATGAGTCCAATAAAGCCACCATCCAGAGATACCGTATGACCGCTAGCATCCTTGAGAACAAAACCACAAGACGCAATCCCATCAGAGTTTACCGCGCCATCAAAATTCAGTTTAAAGAAGTTATTCTGGGGTTTGGCCCATTCAACCGTTTTTTCCATTTCTAGCAATGTTGGTCTTCTTTGCATTTTCTTTGTCGGACTCGAGATTGTTAGCTTGAATCCAGTCTTCCAGTTGTCTTTGGTGAGCTCTGATTCGGCCTATTTTGTATAGGTTAACTCTTGTATTTTAGGGCTATATTGAGTGTGTTTAGGTTAGAGTTGTGTGTAATTGTAATATTTAGACCGAAGACACGAGAATGCAAGAATGAAGAGTTTTAAGGCGTTTTGAGCTGTCTGCGCGACACCACTTTCTTGTGAAGGATATATATTGAGCTATAGAGGTCGGATTGAGCTGATTCCGGTGCCATTGGAAAGCTAACTTCAAGGGCTTCAATTCATCTGTTTACACCGAAGTCAGATTCCAAGCCGAAGATGGTCAAAACAGCCTCCGAAGTGACGCCAGAGGTTCTGCCGTGATTCCGCGACCGCGGCGGAGGATCCGCGACCGCGGTGGCTGCCGAGTCGAATTGTTCCTTTCTGTTGCGATAGAGCGGGCGCGGTGATGGCGACACAACCGCGGCGATGCCGAATCCGAAGCGGGCCGAAATCTTTCTATCTTGTTTCCTTTTCTATCTTTTGCCTTTTTCCTTATCTATCTCGTGGAGCTTGTTCCTTGGGCTATATAAGGAGGAGGCAGCCCTAGGTTTTAGGTATTCACAATTCCAATTCATAATTCAATTAGGTTTTTAGCTTAGTTATGGAGAGCTAGTCTCCTTGGGTTTGTTCAAGGGAGAAGCTCTGATGTATGAACTCGTGAGGTTTTGGTAATTGATTTCTATCCTTTGGTTAATATTGATTCTCTTGTGCTTCATCTTATGATTGTTGATTGTTTCTCTAGGACTCGCGACCCTATTGAATTGATTAGCTTTCTACTGTTTGATTAGGTTTGGACCGTGGACAAAACTAATCTGTGAAAACAACTTAACCTAGACCTGTTGTCTATGCAACTAGGATTAAGAAGAGAATTGATTGTTTTATCTTGCAATTGACTCGTAGCTTGATTGTTTGATATTATATCCTACATATCCTTGTTCTCTATGCTAATTCTAGGTTAAGCGTCCTTGCCTAGGGTTATAGAATTGCTTGGACCGTGGACTTGCGATTGTTAATGATCAGGATAGGAATTAAACATAGGTGTGAATGAAGTCAATGGATGAATCTATGATCGAGTGATTATTAAAGAGTGGATCTTTTGAATAAACTTGTCTCCTTATCAATTGTTTCCCCATATTTGCATGTTTGTTTATTTGTTTGTTCTTTGTTTCTTAGATTAGTTTAGTTTAGATCTTTCTCTTCAATCCCCCTTTCTTTAGTTGATAATTGTATTAATACTAGAAGCCTTAAGTTCTCTTGGGTTCGACCCCTTACTTACTTGCTATACTTAGTTTGTAATTTGGGTTATTTATCTTTGATCTTAGCACGACGACTTTAGCCGAGTCAAATTTTGGCGCCGTTGCCGGGGAACTTTGGTTTCTTTCTAGTATTAATATTTTTATTGGCTTTGTGTGGACCTATCTTACGGTCCGCCCGATTCCTCTACGCAGGCCGCGGGCGCGGCTCTGGGGGCCGCGGGCGCGGTTTACCCCCAGAGCGGTCCGCCCGAGTTTGCCGAATCACCCGCGGGCGCGGGTCGGGCATCCGCGGTCGCGGGTGGGCCGTTGGGGGCATCCGTCAGCAAAACCCTAGATAATCCGACACGTGAACCTGCGGGCGCGGTTCACGGTCTTGCGAGCGCGGACCCGTGTCATGACGAACTCGGCGCGAGTTCGGACAAGGGTTTCGGGATCGGGGCCGATCCCGAGGCTTATGAGGGTTTGTCCTCGGAGTTCCTCCAGAAAGTGGTCGATGTAGGATCACAGCCCCGGGATAAATCCATCGACGAATTGACTCAAGTCCCGGCAGGAGGGGATCCCGAAAAGGTCTTTTACGTCGGAAAGGGCCTGTCCGCCCAAGAGCTCTCAGACCTTACGACCCTCCTGCAGAGGAACCGCGATGTGTTCGCATGGAGTCCTTACGAAATGCCCGGGATCAGCCCGGAGCTCGCATGTCACAAATTGAATGTGAGTCCGAGTATGAAGCCAGTGGTGCAACGAGCCCGGCGGTCCTCCTTTCAACACGCCGAGGCTGTCATCGCTGAGATAAAGAAGTTGCAAGAAGCCGACGCAATTCGCGAAGTATGGTACCCGACTTGGCTAGCCAATACCGTCGTCGTCAAAAAGAAGACGGGAGATTGGAGAGTCTGCGTGGACTTTACCGATCTCAACAAGGCATGCCCTAAGGATCTCTTCCCCCTCCCAAAGATTGATCAATTAGTGGATGCCACAGCAGAGCATGAGCGGATGAGCTTCTTGGATGCCTATCGAGGGTACCATCAAATTCCCTTACATAAGGAGGATCAAGAAAAGACCGCATTCATAACTCCTCGAGGGATCGTTTGTTACAAAGTGATGCCCTTTGGATTAAAGAATGCAGGGGCAACCTTCCAACGTCTCGTTACTAAGTTATTCGACGAATACTTAGGAAAGACGGTTGAGGCCTACATCGACGATATGGTCGTGAAGAGTCGACGAGCGTCGACCCACCTAGACGACCTACAACACGTCTTTGATGTGCTGCGAGCCGCCCAGATGCGTCTAAACCCCGCAAAGTGCGCTTTTGCGGTTCGATCGGGGAAGTTCCTGGGGCATCTAGTGACCCGGAGGGGAATCGAAGCAAGTCCAGACCAAATTCGCGCTATAAATTCCCTAGTCAGCCCTAGAAACATAAAGGAGGTGCAGAGACTGACTGGGATGGCTGCCGCCCTTAATCGGTTCATCAGCAAATTCTCGGACAAATGCCATTCGTTCTTCAAAGCGCTGAAGAAGAAGCGCACGTTCGAGTGGGATGACGATTGTGAGCGAGACCTCCAAAGGTTAAAGACTTACCTGCAATCACCCCCGGTCCTCACCGTCCCGTCGAAGGGAGACATCCTCAAAGTCTACCTAGCCGTATCATCTCGGGCGGTGAGCGCAATGCTAGTTAAGGATATCGGGAAGGAGCAACACCCCGTATACTATACTAGCAAAACCTTGCTCGATGCAGAGACCCGTTACTCACCTATGGAGCAACTACTCTTAGCTCTGGTCACGGCTTCTCGCAAGCTGAATCACTATTTCCATGAGCACGCGATCCAGGTGGTAACCGGTTATTCTATTCGATCTCTTCTTGGCAGCTCCGACCTATCCGGCCGAATTGCGAAGTGGGCTGTCGAGCTTGGCCAGTATGATATCGAATACGTACCGCGCACTGCTATCAAGGGGCAAGTCCTGACTGACTTCATCGCGGAATTGACCGAACCCGTCGAAAGAACCACGCAGGCGACACACGCGGGCACGGGTCGGGATGCCGCGATCGCGAGCGTACGAGCCGCGGATGCGGGTCCAGAGGCCGCGGGCGCGGTAGACCACCAGAGGCTTTTGCCTAGTTTCCGCGAGGAGCGCGCGGGCGCGGGCCAGGGATCCGCGGTCACGGGTCGGTCTGACGGCATTCTAAGCCCGATGTCGCACGGTTGGGTCTTAGAGAAAGACGGGGCGAGCAACGTGCACGGGTCAGGCATCGGGATCGTTCTCACGTCACCAACCCAGGAAGCATTGCAGTTAGCCGTGCGGCTTGACTTTGACACCACCAACAATGAAGCCGAGTACGAGGCCTTGATCCTCGGTCTCGAGACTGCAGCGAACTTAGGAGTCCAGCGTTTACACGTATTCTCCGACTCACAACTTGTCGTTAATCAAGTGCTCGGAGTCTACGAAACCAAGGCGAAAAGTTGGCTAGGTACGCCGAGCAAGCTCGAGCCATGATGGCGTCTTTCGAGCACATCGAGCTCGAACAAAGATCGCGAAGGATGAACCAGGCAGCGGACGCGCTTGCCACTCTAGCATCCCTATCGGGGAAGTCGCTCGCTTCCACCATCAAACTAGAGACGTCCGGGTGTCCTCTGGTGCAGGGCGGCGTCGGTTTGGTAATGATGGGTGAAAGTCCCGCTCCGGATGAGCTCCCGGAAGGCGGAGAGGTGGAGGATCTAGGATGGCAGGAGCCCTTGATCCGCTACCTGAAGGAGAACGTGCTCCCGCAAGATCCTCAGGCAGCCCGAAAGACTCGCGCGAGGGCAGGAAGATTCTGGATATCGCCAGAAGGAATCCTGTACCGAAGGTCTTTCGCTGGACCCTATCTGAGGTGCGTCACTCCCGAAAAGGTCGAGCCCCTCCTCTATGAACTCCACGAGGGGAGCTGCGGAATACATGCCGGCGGTCGTAGCCTGGCAGCGCGCGCTCGCATTCAGGGGTACTGGTGGCCCTACATGCAAAAGGATGCGGAAGCTTATGCCCGACGGTGCGAGAAATGCCAGCAGTTCGCCCGTCTGACGCATTTGCCTGCTGAAGACCTCCACACTATCACTAGTCCCTGGCCGTTCGCGCAATGGGGATTGGACATTGTCGGTCCATTCCCTAAAGCCCCCGGAAACGTACGGTACCTCATTACCGCTACCGACTACTTCACCAAGTGGGTCGAGGCCAAGCCCCTAGCCAACATCCGTGACTCGGATACGCGCAAATTCGTTTGGGAAAACATCATCACCCGCTTCGGTATCCCAAAGGCGCTTATATCCGATAACGGAACGCAATTCAACAGCGCAAACTTCCAGGAGTATTGCAAAGGCTGGGGCATCAAGAATATCTACTCATCCGTGGGCTACCCTCAATCGAACGGACAAGCGGAGGCGACAAACAAGATCATCGTAGACGGGCTCAAGAAACGTCTCGATCAGGCAAAGGGACGATGGGCGGAAGAGCTTCCAGCCATCCTATGTAGGGTTGTTCATTGGACAAAAACCGAACCGAACCGAGGAAACCGAACCGAACCCGAGAACCGAACTTGGCAAAAGTTGGAACCGAAAACCGACCCGAACTGGACTGGATCGGTTCGGTTCGGTTTCGGTTTCGGTTTTTTCGGTTTGGATTCGGTTTTGCCCGATTGGACCGAACTGTGTAAATTGGATTTTTTTTGAGATCCAAATTAAAGAAAAAAACCGAAGTCCGATCCGATCCAAACAGGAACCGAACCATTTTTGGACCGAAATGGACCGAACCAAATAACCCCGAAATGGACCCGATCCAAATATCTGAAATGGACCGATTTCTGACCCGATCCAAACGTGATCCGATCGAAATTAAACTCGTTATTATATTTGATAAACTAATTTGCAAGAGTAATCAAGTTTAAACCCAAATTTACTACCTATTTAAATAAAAGAAAATAAATCAGTCTGCAATTGTAAACGAAATTAGTCATTTGGTCCATGAATCCACTAACAGAGTAACAGCAACACAGCAAAAATTAGTACTCCAATACACATATTTTTCGTTGTTGAATCGGTAACACGCAACACAAAGTAACAACAGTCAGCAACACAAGTGCACAAAATCAATTAGAACTTAGAAGGCCCCAAAATCCACAAATCCACAAATCAAGAACAAGTGGTGAGCAGAGAGCAGGCCGAAATCAAGAACAAGTGAAGTGGTGAACAAAACTCAGATCCAAACTCAAAAATGGATCCACAAATCAACAACGGTGAACAAAGCAAGAAGAAGACCGACGAAGAAGGCCGAACCCACCTCGCTGACCTCGCTGTCGTCGTCACTGTGTAGACTACAGACTAGGGTTGTGAGCACGAGCTTGCGAGTTGCGAGGGCCGAGGTCGAGGTCGTCGTCGTCAATGGGGACTGGGGCTGCGTGCGAACTCGTGAAGGCCGAGGTTGAGGCTGACGAAGGCCGACGAGGTCTGGTCGACTGGTCGACGGCTCGAGGTTGACGAAGGCCGACGAAGACCGACGAGGTCGAGACTCGAGAGCTCAAGTGAGGGCCGTGCATCGTGAAGAGTGCGATGCGGCTGCTGCAAGTGAAGTCGTGAACGGAAGCTGCCCCCATTCCCCCCAAAGAACACACTTAACCCGATCTAGGGTTTTTTATTTTTTTATTTTATTTCGGTTTGTTCGGTTCTTGGTGTGAACCGAACCGATCCAAACCGATCCAACCCGAAAACCGAACTTGGGAGAACCCAGAACTGCGGACCGACCCGAAGTACATTGGATCGGTTCGGTTCACCCTGGATCGGTTCGGTTCTTCGGTTTGGATCGGTTCCTGCGATCCAATGAACAGCCCTAATCCTATGGGCGTATCGCACGACTCCCCGAAAGTCAACAGGCGAGTCACCCATCTCTATGACTTTCGGCACTGAGGCAGTCATCCAGCTGGAGGTGGGACTCCCGACGTTACGGACGACCCTCAATCGGGACCAGAACGATCAGGCTCTCGCTAGGAGCCTAGACTTCACCAAGGAGCGACGGGAAGCCGCGGCGGTGCGCCTCGCCGCCTACCAAAGCGCCGCTAAACGAGTCGTCGCGCGACGAGCTCGTCTACGGAGCCTACAAGTTGGCGAATTAGTGCTTCGAATGGTTATGGGGAGCGCGCGCGACCCCACTGACGGGAAGCTCGGGCCAACTTGGGAAGGACCATACGTAGTAGCCGCGGCCTTGGGACAAGGGGCATACGTACTGAAGCACTTGGATGGTCGACTAGTGCCGCACACATGGAATATAGCGAAATTAAGAAAGTTCTACCCATGAGAAAAGTGCAAGGTTCATCATGCTAGTAACGGCGCGCCACCTTTTTCGTTTTTCTTTTGTTTATTTCATTTCAAACAGTTTTGCTTTCAATAAAAATCCCGGGAACTCCTTTCGCATATCTTTTTGATTTCAAATGCTTTTCCTAGCATGGGGGGCCGAACACTCGACTCGGGGCCGGAATGGCGCCGTGTGCAACGCTATCACACGTGTTACGCAGGTCACGCGCTATTCGCACGCGTTTGGCCAACGAATGTATGAATATACGAATATACGAATATACGAATATACGAATGTACGAATGTACGAATGTACGAATGTACGAATGTACGAATATATGAATACGAGCACCTAATCCGCATGGCCACTCACCGCTTGACTCCGGTCCCTATACACGGGATAGTACAAGGTACACGAGTATATGGGTCCCGGAGGGGGCAATTGTAGGCGGGCATGATTCCATATCAATTAGTTAGCATTTATTTCTCTTTCTTATTTATTATGCTATCATATTTATTCTGCTTTATCCTTTAATAGGGTAGTTACTCTAGATTAGGATAATATTTATGGAGGAGGATCTTATCTTCGTTTGGGATAAGATTTTGGTTGACTTGAGGAGCTAGCTATCGCCCCGAAACCCTAGTAAGCCGATCGGCCCATAGGCGCGCGTGGCCCACCTTCGCCTGTCCCCCTTCCTCTATAAATACACATGTATTCGCTCATGTGCCGGGTAAGTTCTAAGTTATCGCTCTGCCTGGACGCCTTTATTCGACATTGCACCTATTTGACTTAAGCATCGGAGGTGGATTAGGGGTCGCTCGCCCCTAGGTCCATTGTTTTACAAGTCATTGAAGGTAAATAGGCTTGGAGAAGAAGCTTGGAGGAGAAGGTCATTGAAGAAGGAGTTGAAACTTGTGCACGGCATATTTTGTGTACTAACAGTTTTATCCTTCAAAAATGTTCTTATTGCGGAGGTAATAGGAGCACCACCACACACAAATTAATGTTTCCAATTCTTTTTTATCTAGACATTTTCGTACATCATCCATGAATCTCTATGGGTGAAGGCTATCAAGTTGTAGTTGCCTTAATTTTTAATATATACCTAGATTCATGGAAGCCAGAGCCTAACTTGTTTGGTTGCATGCTTGGAAGAGGTGATAAGCATTTTCATTGGTGTGATTACAAAAACCAGCACACTTGCGGAACCATTATGTGGTTAACATCTAATCTCATTTTTGTGGGAAGCCCGTTGTGACACAACTTCCAATTTAAGTTCTTTTGTTTGGATGGGATGTTTAGTTTCCATATCCACCCATATCAATTGTTGGGCTTCTTTTACCATCCCAGATCCATCTCATTGTTGCGTTAGTCGAAAACCAACCATTTCTGCTTGGTTTCCAATATAGTCGGTCAGGTATGATATTTAGTGTTAATATGATACTGGTGATTTTTTCAACATCTTCCACGTTTAACATCATCTTAATCCTTTTAATATCCCACACCTTGTCCTGTTTAATGTAATTGCTTATAGGTTCCTCCCAATCAACATGGAACGAAAGGTTTGTTTTGGGTTTTAAGTCGTTTAGACTCGCCCCGTTGTCTTTCCATAACCTAATAGTTTTTCCGTCTCCTACTTGCCAAATGAGATCGGACAAAAATAGTTCGCGTAAACTCATAAGTTTTGTCCATTGCAAGGAGGTGTTACTCTGCCTTTTGTAATTCTCTAGGTTCTGATTTTTAAGGTATTTTTCTAAAACGATTTTCACCCATGGGTTCTCTGGTTCAACTATAATCTTCTAGAGAAGCTATAACTGCAAGGCTTGATTCATGTCTTAAGCTTTGGCTATTCCTAGCCCACCATGATCAGGTGGTATACATATTGAACTTCAACTAGTTAGCGGTTGTGTCCAATTTGCTGGTTCTAGAAGAAATTTTTGTTTATTTTGTCTAGGTCAATAGAGAGAGTGCATAAGGTAGTTTGGTTAGACTCACACTTTAGCCTTGATTAGCATTCTTCTCCCTTTTAGGGAGAGTGAGTTTGTTTTCCATTTTGTGAGATGTTCTTTTGTCCTTACAATTAGTGCATTGAATGTTTATTTGTTTACTCTCTCATTTATAATGGGGCAACCCTGGTACTTGTCAAGGGCGATGGTATTTGTTATGTGCAAATACCATCAAAAGGATGCGGAAGGGGTACTGGTGGCCCTACATGCAAAAGGATGCGGAAGCTTACTCCCGACGGTGCGAGAAATGCCAGCAGTTCGCCCGTCTGACGCATTTGCCTGCTGAAGACCTCCACACTATCACTAGTCCCTGGCCGTTCGCGCAATGGGGATTGGACATTGTCGGTCCATTCCCTAAAGCCCCCGGAAACGTACGGTACCTCATTACCGCTACCGACTACTTCACCAAGTGGGTCGAGGCCAAGCCCCTAGCCAACATCCGTGACTCGGATACGCGCAAATTCGTTTGGGAAAACATCATCACCCGCTTCGGTATCCCAAAGGCGCTTATATCGGTTTTCGGATGGCGTCTTTCGAGCACATCGAGCTCGAACAAAGATCGCGAAGGATGAACCAGGCAGCGGACGCGCTTGCCACTCTAGCATCCCTATCGGGGAAGTCGCTCGCTTCCACCATCAAACTAGAGACGTCCGGGTGTCCTCTGGTGCAGGGCGGCGTCGGTTTGGTAATGATGGGTGAAAGTCCCGCTCCGGATGAGCTCCCGGAAGGCGGAGAGGTGGAGGATCTAGGATGGCAGGAGCCCTTGATCCGCTACCTGAAGGAGAACGTGCTCCCGCAAGATCCTCAGGCAGCCCGAAAGACTCGCGCGAGGGCAGGAAGATTCTGGATATCGCCAGAAGGAATCCTGTACCGAAGGTCTTTCGCTGGACCCTATCTGAGGTGCGTCACTCCCGAAAAGGTCGAGCCCCTCCTCTATGAACTCCACGAGGGGAGCTGCGGAATACATGCCGGCGGTCGTAGCCTGGCAGCGCGCGCTCGCACTCAGGGGTACTGGTGGCCCTACATGCAAAAGGATGCGGAAGCTTACGCCCGACGGTGCGAGAAATGCCAGCAGTTCGCCCGTTTGACGCATTTGCCTGCTGAAGACCTCCACACTATCACTAGTCCCTGGCCGTTCGCGCAATGGGGATTGGACATTGTCGGTCCATTCCCTAAAGCCCCCGGAAACGTACGGTACCTCATTACCGCTACCGACTACTTCACCAAGTGGGTCGCCTTGACGCAACCCTTTAACGCGATGTCATATTAGTGTATTAATAAAGCCTAAATTGTAGGACTATATTATTTATCAATTAATTTGCCTTTAGGGTTTTAATTTCCAGAAACATTAATTTTAACCTATGTCATAAGAGCATAAGTTAGACTCAGCTCCTGCCTCTCTCGATACCCCTTTCCCCTAACCTCTTTGCCCCTTTCTATTTGGCCATCAATGGTGATCTTGAGACCCCAAAAAAATCAATCTCTCCTCTCCTCCTCTTGGCTATTTTCTATGTAGCTGTGGAATGACCCCTTTCTCTGGCCTTTCCCTAAAATGGCGACTGAAAAACGTAAAAGAAAACCAAACCCTAGATCCCAAATCTGTGAACAAATCATCCCCAAAATCAGATTATTCCGTCTTCAAATGATCTCCAAAATCGTTATCCATCCAATCTTTGTGCTTTTGGGGTGGTTTGGCCCCCCAATTTCATGCTTCCTTGCGACAAATCACTCATAGGTTTTCGGATCTTTTATGGCAAGGAAAAAGGGGCTTTTCGGGAGCAAACAACAAGAGAGCTCGTGAGCAACATGTCAGGAACGCTGGCCATGTCGGTGGCTCAAATGGCGAGCGCTTCCCCTTGAACAAATTAAAATCGAACCCACCAAGGTTGAGGAAACCATTATTGGTGGCGTTCCACTTGAACAAATTGAACTCAAACCCACCAAGGTTGTGGAAACCATTATTGGTGGTGTTCAGCTGAACAAGCGGCTTTTTGAACAATACCCCTTGATTGGGAAATGAATATCAAAACTGATCCATGTGATATAAGAATTCCTTATTGAAAATCCATTTTCTTGATCAATATTTTAGAACAAAGTATGCTCTTTGAGCAATTTGAACCAAAAGGATCATGGTTGAGGAAACCAATTGTGATGAGGCCGTCTTGCACAAAGCCGGTTCTACTGGCAAAGAAAACGAAAAAGAAAGTATATGCAATTATGTTAACTTTTGTGCAAGTTGTTTTTGATCAAGCCCCTTCAAAATCAAATTTGCCTTCTGTTATAATGTTGCTCAGGTTGTTCATAAGTTTGTAGTTGGAATGATTTGCCGAGCTGCAATGATTTGTAGGATGACTTGTGTTCCTTTCTGTATAAATTTTCGAAAAGTCGGAGTTTCGTTTGGAATTTTTCGGACCGAGTTTGTCTAGGCCAAGTCGCTTGGTGCTCAAAGACTTCTGAAGATCCTTCACCTCGGTGGAGGGAACGTCAGCTGTCCATTCGCACACTCCAAGATGGGTCGACTTGATGCAGGCGGCACTATTTTAGTGATTTACTCACTCCGATTCTAAACTCCCTCTGCTCCTTCTTTTTGAAAATTTGTCATTCATTTCGTCCATCCTACTTGCCGTTTGTGGCTCTTTTTGAATTTCCAAGCCGTTCACGGCTGCCGTACGGCCTCTCGGACTACCAATGTTATTTGGTACTCCGAATTATTACCTTTTCAAAAAAAAAAGAGCATAAGTTAGAAAAAGAATAAAGTTCAGATATGTTTTGTATGTACAAAAATGCAAAAAAGTACATATTAGGTAGAAGTAAATATTGAATACAAAAGCAAACACACATGCAACTACTTTGCTTTAAACTCTTCACCCTCTATTCAATTCCTTGATCCAATGACTCTCATTTTTTAATTCAGTGGTTTTGCTAATTGTAATAAGCACGGCGTTCCTTACCTTACAAACATCGTAATTAACACAAACTAAGCATTTGCTTAATTACACCGCCCACATGGCTTAATGTAATAAACTCAATCTACACATCTACACATATACGGGGAGCTTTACACGTGGGCCGTTTATTTTACTAACAATAGTGATTCTATTAATCGTAGCCGTCCGTTCGCTCACTCGCTCACTATACCGACACCTCCTCCTTCATTCTGTATTGGACTTCCACCTCCTGCTCTCTTCGGCCCTCCATGCATCCCGATCTGCTGCCTGCCTCACCTCCATAGCCTCCACGTCCTGGTTCCAGATTGACGCAGTAGCCCTATCTTGATTCATCCTCCTCTTTCCTCACTCGCCATCGCCATCCTTATTTCCCAATTCCAAACCCATGTCCTGGCGTCCGAACCGTAGCCGCCTGCGAGTCCAAGCCCTAGCCTCCTCCCGTTCTCGCCGCCAGCCCGCCTCCTCGTCCTCGCTGAGTTTCTGCTTCCTTGTCCTCGCCGCCTCCTCGTCCTCTATAATCACAACTCGCCATCGCCGGTAAGAGCTTGGCTCGGGTTTTAGGGTTTCGAGTTGTCGACTTTATTTTTACTTCCTCCCGTCATGGCTTTCATCATCGTCTTCCTCTACCGGGTCAATTTTTCTTCTTCTCTCGATTTCGTGCAAATTTGCCCCTTTTCTTACTTCTTCTCTCGAGTTTGTACTGGTCCTTCTCGTTTTCATGTTTCTGCACTCCAACTGTTTGACAAAATTCCTGTGTGAAATTTTGATTTCCGATTGTGTAATACTGTATTTAAATCGTTTTTTTTTATTAATTTTGGGATTGATTAGGGTTTTGTCGGGTTTTAAGTAAGGATTCGAATTTTGGTGATGATTTCTTCTCAGGTGTGACAGAATGACCAGCTTGAATGATATCAACAAGTCTGTGGATCCTGACAAGATTGACATGGTATTTCTCTGTTCAAAAACTCTAGCAACTGTTTCAGATTATATTGTTCAGTTTGCGATTGACACATTGTTACTGGTGTGGTACTGTATATGTAGGTCGTTGTCATGGTCACATGTCTCATCTTCTCCGAGCCTACTTCCTACCTCCTTACATTCGATTCCGCCGCTCAACCAGCTCAGGTAAGCGACATTCGATGTCGATTTTGGCTTTATTTCGTCATTTATCTGATGTAGGAGCTCATGAATTGTTGAGATGTGAAATGGAAATTTTGTTTGTGAATCTGGTGAGAAATCTAGGGTTTCATAATTTGAGGATCTGACTGGCGGATTGAGTTCTGGAGCTAAAGAGAATGTTCTTGTTACGGTCGATATTGCAGGATCTCCCCTCGAATTACCAGGTTTCCTTGCTTATTCTCGTTCTTTGGCTTCTAAGAATTGTGCAAGCTGTTTGCTGATTATTTGAGTTCACTTGGAAAAAATAAATTTTATTAGGTCTCAGTTAGGAAAACTATTCATCTTACACCGACGACAGATTAAGTTATAATTAACTTTAATCACACTTACAAATGCTTTTTCTTTGGTGAAATTATGTTGCAGGAGCTGCAGTCAGTATGAGGCTGACTTGCAACTGAGCAGTCTAGATGCTTTAAGCTCAAGGTATCATCACATGCATTTATTATACATTCTGGTTCTAAAAAAATGGTTTAAATAAACAAACACTTGCATGTTTGTGGTTGGGTTATATTGTTATTATTACTGTTGCTTTGGTGTAGAATAAATCAACCTACCATGAACTTGATTTTTTCTTTCAAGCTATGTTGCTGCCTGCATTTACACTGCCTTCTTAAGGTTATGAAAATTACCGTTTGTAAATTGGCAGGTTAGCGTTGCTGAGCTACGAAAGGATTGGCTAAGAAAAAGGGAAACGATACGACTATAACAAATCAAGAAGAGAGTGATCTAAAACTAGCAGAGGATGAATTGTACAAGATCCCTGACCATCTGGAAGTGAGTGTGCTTTGAGTTTGGTTTGTTTTTTTTCAGGTCATTTCGCTAATGGGCCAAATTTGGTTGGGATGAGTTGGTTTTCTGGGTTATAAGCCTTAATAAAATTGATAACTAAATTGGTCAATTCTTGGCTTAAATATTAGCTTCTGCCACTTTTCCTGATTTCTCACTGTATGTTGATTTATTAATTAGGTAATTTTTTTGTTTTATAATGTTCAGTAATTATATTCAAAAGTGATCCTGGAAATAATAGGTTGATTTTAATCATTTGGCTCGTATGAAATGAAACACATTATTTATATAGCCTCAAATAAGCTTATTATTACAGAGAATTAGAATCCCATATATTATTAAAGATGAATGATTTTAAACAGATTCTGAGCATACAGTGACAGTGAAGTTTTTCGGGAATTGCGACTCGAACTACGATCAAGGGAATTTTAGTTTTTTTGAGGTAAGAGTTGAACAAGATAGAAGCCCCACAAGTTTCAATTTTGTTGAATACAAACATAACAATTTCTGTAATTGCTCCAAATCTGTAAAATGCAGGAGTCAGTCTTGCATTTGTTCTTATATGCCTTCCTCCAATAGTTCGGGTGGTAGCACAGATTTCCATTCAAGTATGCATCAAATATCTTTTCTTCGAATCACATTCAGTAATTTCCTTCTAACTCTACATAAAATCTATGCTTATATTGCAGGAGATGTGTAATACTGTATTTAAATCGGTTTTTTTTGATTAATTTGGGGATTGATTAGGGTTTCGTCGGGTTTGATCTTCTTGTTCCGAATTCCAGTTCTGAAGCTTGCCGGGTTGGTAGCGGATCATCAAAGAGGGAAAGCAAAGGGTGATTACCTCATCACATGCGATTCTGACTTCTACTGCTGTTGTCGTAATTTTGCTTTCCTGTTTCATATTCCAATTCCATGAAGCTTTTTTTTATGTAAGCATTTTTTTTGGTTTGCAGTACATATTCTGACATTTTGATTAATCATTGCTTCTTGGTGCTCATTATGTATATGTGTTAGTTCATTTGTTTCATTTATCCTTTTGAAGCCAGGATTTGCAAATACAAAGATCATAGGCAAATACAATAATATATGCGTATAGAATTCAAGTTTTTGGTCGCTTTATTGTTGTTCTTATTGTTGTAAGAACGTATGAGTTTTGCTTGTGTGTTGATTCATCTGCTTTGCGTTTGGGGATTAATCATTGCTTTTTGGCCGCTTCCATTTTATTGGTCACCATTTTTTATTGCGTTTGGGGATCAATCATTGGTCATCTCAATTTGAGGTTGCCGCTTCCTTCGTTTCCCGTTGTAGTTCTGCTGTGGCATTCTTGGTGACTACTTCTTACTGACACTTTCATTTATTTTGGTTGGCTACAACTTTATTTTTAATGCTATTTCAGGTCTTCTGTTTCGGGGCCTGTATTGCCTGCTGCTCATGGCCAGGTATACTCTCTTGTTCGTAAGCCGTTTTCTGGCTTTAATTTCTTACCCTCATTGTTTCCTCTTTCATGCTATTTTGTGGGATTCTAAATTGGTCCATTCATTTTGATTTCGATTCGAATTCTAGGATTTTGCTGAGTTCTTTCCTTTACTAATTAATTGGGTTTATGATTCCGTTGATTTGAGCAGTGTGATTTGATCTTCTTGTTCCGAATTCCAGTTCTGAAGCTCGATGGGCTGGTAGCGGCTGATCAAAGAGGGAAAGCAAAAGGTGGGTCGATTTTTTTTAGAGGTGATTATTTTTCAAATTCTTTTTTTTTGATGAATTTGGTTGTGGAGTTGTATTCTTGTGGAATCTGGCCGATTTGGGTTTCTTAACATAGGGATCTTTGCATGCTCATTGAAATGAGCCAACAATGGCGCCAAGGCACCACTTTCTAGGACAAAGTCACGATACTTGGTGAGTCACCAACAATGTTTCCTAACCCCCAGCAAGCTGGACTTTATCAAACTTCAGCAGAGGCAAACCGCACCCTGCATTTGAAGAAGCTTATATTTGCTATCTCTGTTGATAGATTTTCCTTGAATATTTTTGATCCATTCTCTTAATGCTGAAACCTTGTTGCCTTGGTTGATCATGTTCAGGAATCTTTCTGATATCCAGTTCTGCAATTGTCGTGCCCGTCAAGATCTGCTCACTATTATGATTCTTCATGAAAAGGTCTTACATGTCATTCAGTTTAGTCAAACAATCTTGATACACTTTTGTATGATTCTTTGGTGATCTATGAAGTGTGATCGTAGGTTGTTCAGGTTCTAAACCCTCTGGCATGTGACTATAAGTCCATTGGTCCCATGAAGAAGGATCTAGCAGAGTTGCAAGAATAGTTTGCTCATGCACATAGACAGGTTCAAATTTTGGCTAGGAATCTCACTTCTTGTATTAATCCCCAACTGCCATTGCAAAACCATGATCTTGATTACTTTTCAGGTCCATATATATATATATATATATATATCTGAGGCACAATTTGGAGCGGCTTTGGATAAGCTAGCTTACATGGAAGCACTGGTTAATTATAGACTGTTGCAAGAGAGAAGTACCACAGAGACTGATGAGGCAGCATCTGCTTCACCAAGCACCTCAAATGAGTATCTCGGCACTGTAAGCAGGAAGACGCCCCGTAACAGCTTGGATGTGTCTGGTCCTGTGCAAGCTTATCATCGTAATTTGAAGAATCTTTGGTATCCGGTTGCCTTTACAACTGATTTGAAGGATGATACTATGGCAAAGCTGGTTTTCATTGCATTTCATTATCATGTTTCATATACGTTTCAAAAAAATCAAAGCAAACTGTTTTTTTTTATTTAAACTGTTTAAGGTACCAATTGATTATTTTGAGGATTCATGTGTGATTTTTAGAGGAAAAGATGGGAAACCTGGATGTATCAAGAACAGATGTGCCCACAGATTATATCGTCTTTATCTTGGAACTGTAAAAGAGGGTCGGATTCAATGCCCAAATCATGGTTGGTTTCAGTGAAGTTTTACTTTAGTATTCATCAACGTTGGACTTCTTAAAGGCCTTGCTAATCGGTGAAAATTGTAATGCAGGTTGGGAATATTCAATAGACAGAAAATGTGAGAAAATGTCAACGACTCACCTGTTGGATGTGAGGATAAATTCATTGCCATGCTTTGTAAGTTCCCCCTTCTAATTTGTGGGCTGTCTTCTTTTTGAAATACTGAAAATTTTTTCCTGCAATTGATTTATGCATGAACAGCTTTTTCTCAGACAATTGTAGTAGTCGGTTGTTGGTTGGTAGATCCTGACTAACTAAGGTTTAGCTGTAAAGTCTTCATTTTTTGATGTTTTCTTATGGGAGCGGCGGAGAAATCAGGAAATTCTGTTGATATTTTACAACCCTATTATAAAGTGTTGTACAATTCTGAATATCCTAAGCATTTTTTCGTTTTATTATTTCCCACAGACCATTGAAAGTAGGCAGTTTTTTTTTTAATCTTTTAGTGCTTACTGTTGTATAATTGAATTTATGTTGGGTGAAGCTTACATGGTGTGCTTTATGTTTCAGCATGGCATATGATGTGAGTCTTATTGATGATTCTTAGCCTGTGGACCAGTTCACCGTTGTTAGTGGCAACACTTCAATGCCATCAGAAAGACTTGATAAGTAAATTGTGATGTCTTGTTTGTTGTCATTAAGTATTAAACCAATGTATCTTTCAGTTCTGAATTTGCTTCTGTTATTTGTTATTTACTGTGGTCTTTTTTTTCCTCACTCATTTGAGCTGAAGGCAAAGATGAAAGGTCCTTTCCATGGCGCAACTGCTATGATCAAGCTCCAAATTCCCACAAATTCTGCCTTGCAGGTTTGTCACTTTCCAATCTCATATTTTTGTTTATTCAAAATTTCCCAGTGTTCTAACTCTTGCAATGTTCACTAATGCATCTAGGAGGCTTATTCATCTCCCATTTTCCAATCGAATGTCAATGTTGATACAACTCCAAGAGATAAACTCGAATGGGTAATCTCTTCTTCCATATACTGAAATTACCCGTTTATGTAATGTTTATTTTATTCCGATTTTTATGTTATCATGTGAACTTTTATGTCATTGGCTGACCATGCTGTCTTGGTTTGGTGGGCACTGGGGATCGTCTACTTTCTCATCACTCATCAGACAAATTATCTTGTAATGTCCATTCTTCTAATGATGTTTCTAAATGGGTATTTTATTATGCAGGAGCAACCAAGCTAACCTTTAGAAATATGAGATAAAAGAAAGTAAGTTTTTTGCACCTGCCTTTTGGCATTATCATATAAATTCTAGACAGAAGTTCATTTTTCAGGAAATGTGTATTTGCCTAATTTAAAGACTGAATTACTTGAACAGGCCAGATGTTAAGAAGGCACTTGATGCTTGGCTTGTAAATGCTCGCCAGATGGGAAGTTCGCACCAGGTAAAGATAAATAACCGCGGGTTTTAATGTAACTATCTTACAACATGCTTTCTTTGATCTTTGAATGGGGTCTTTTTGTGGCTTTTTTTCCTTGGGCATTTAAAACCTGCTTGATCTTCAAGTTGTTTTGACCAACTTTGCCGATTTTAGGATGTTTTTTAGATGGATTATACATGTTATATGAGTCATGTGCTCCGATCCTCTAGATCACACTTGTACGTTGTCTGTGTCCTGTTTAAGTACTATTTTGTTCCATTATGCCAACTAGAACTAAAAGTCCAAGTTTTAAAGCTTATATGCATTCATTTGGTTTGGTTGTTTGAATTGATTGTTGTTGTCTTGTTTCACCAGATAACTGAGAAGAAATGGGTGGAGGTCTAGACGAAGGATGGCATTGTTCTTCATTGTCCTCGAGTAAGGCCTGCGCTTTTAAATGTCAAATCTTCAATTTGGTCTTCAATTGGCACAGTCATGTTTTTGGATAGATTGTACGGTTAAATTTTCAGGTGGAAGGAGTCTCCTTCCCTCTGGGAGAACCCTTATCCTGTCACTACATCATGGAAGCCTTCTGCTGAGCGTTGTAGTAATGGAACATCAGGTGCAATTACTAATTGCTGACAAAGTGGGCTAATGCTTTGCATTTTTTTTTCGAGATCTTAAGACGATGGTAGTGTGTAGTAATTTGACTGAGAAGTATTAGTAACCTGTTTAAAATTAATGTCGGTGTACCATGCTTCAAGTGAAATTATCTCCGAGAAACATCTGGCCGCACCTACATTTGCTGTACTGAATATACGCTGGTCTTGCTGGATATGCAGGACTACATTGACGGAAGACACATTACCCTCAGATTCTTTCAAAAGCCTGAATGGGAGTTTTAAATCTTGTTTTTTTTTTTACATAAATTTCTTCTCTGTGTGTACATGTAAGTTGATTTTTTTAATGATCTTAGTATACAAGCTGTAAGCAAAACGTTAGGAATGTAATAACTTGTTCAATTATTGAGTTCTTCACTTATTTTCATTTCTTATTGTCAAATGATTTCTTCCTATTTGCTTAAACATATCAACTAACAAATGGTGGTAAAGTGGTTTTTCCCCATGCGAAGCATGGGGCACTCACCTAGTATATATAAATCTGTTGGACCCTACTACAAAATTGAAAACGATATCTGCAGAAATTGGGAGAACCCAGAAGACTTGAAAACCACTCCTGCTCCTCCCTCTCTCTTGCTGTTTGAAAAACACAGTAGGAAGCAAAGTTCAAAAAAAGAAACAGCAAGTAATTAAACACAGACAAAGAGAGGGATTAGTTAACAGATGAAGGACGATGAGGAGGTAATGAAGAAGACAGCTCTCCTTACAACAGAGAGAGAAAAACACCCAACTCCTCCTGCTCCTCCTCTCACCAAACTCTTTGCTTTCTCCATAATCATCAACCAACCTCATATTTCCTCAAGCCATGACACTCTCTTCCCTTCCCTTCTATAACTCCCTCATTAACTCTCATCTGGCTCCCTCTCAGTACTCCTCCTTTCCCGGTCTATAATGCAGCCCCCTCGCCGGAAAACGCAGCAGCCGACGCCCGAAGCCACCGCCATGAAGCAGCAGCAGTTGGGAGGAGCGGGGCGGAAGAACAAGAGCGGCGTCTCGGTCTTCATAGTGGTGTCCTCCATCCTCCTCTTCGCGGTCTTCATGTACAACGAGGACGTGAAATCCATGGCGGAATTCCCCTTCTCAAGCACCAAGCCGGTTCAGGAAAGCCCGGTCCAGGAACACCCGGTTCAGAAGCAGGGTGCTCTGGTCCCTGCAAGAAAAGAGCTTGAAACGGGTGACGTGGCGGTTCCTGTAAAAGTAGTGGGTGATGAGGACGAGAAGATTGAGCAGGAGACGACGAAAGCCGAAGAGGAGGAAGAAGAGGAGGAGGCCGAGGAGGAAGAGGTGATCGAATTGCCCCCCGAGGACTGCGATTTGTATACGGGGGAGTGGGTGTTCGACAACGCCACGCGGCCGCTGTACAAGGAGAGCGAATGCGAGTTCTTGACGGAGCAGGTGACCTGCGTCAGGAATGGGAGGAAGGACTCCTGGTACCAGAATTGGAAGTGGCAGCCCAGGGATTGTTCTTTGCCCAAGTAATTCATTCATTACTTCTGATTATTTCTTTTAAATCTGATTTTGTTGTTGGATTTATGTTGTGGATATGAATTAAAGAGGATGATTTTGTACGTGGGCTGGTGCAGATTCAGTCCGAAGCTGTTGCTGGAGAAGCTGAGGAATAAGAGATTGATGTTTGTAGGGGACTCGTTGAACAGAAACCAGTGGGAGTCGATGGTGTGCTTTGTTCAGTCAGCGGTTCCTCCAGGCAGAAAGAACTTAACCAAATCTGGCTCTTTCAACATCTTTAGGCTTGAGGTCCTCTCTCCCTCTTCCATCTCTTCAATTTGCCTTCCATATAACTTTGGATTTGGGAAAGGTGGTGATATATAATGGAAGATTGAGCATTAATTATTACTAGGAGAATGGCCATGATTTGATATCATAATTATTGTATAAACCATAGTGTATCAAGAGCTAGGGTGCAGAATGATGACATTTTATTAAAATGATCTTTTTATTTAAAATCTCTTGATGTATGGTTTAGTCATTGTCTAGCTAGTCAATAAATTAGGTTGTGATCAATGCTGAATTAGGATTAATCGACCAACCAACTTTAGTCGCAATGATACAATGTGGCTCATTTTCTTTTTTTTTTTGGTCGAAAATGTGGGTCATTTGTGTCACTTAAATATGTTACTAGCTAGTTTGTAGTTGGGTTCGGTAGATAAACTTGCATTATATGCTTACTATTGGGATTTGACGTATTTATTCGGTTTTGTCAGAACTTTAATAATAATCAATGTAATCCTAGGGTAATTAGTTTAACAAAAGTAGACATGTTTGAAACTATTGAGTAAAGAAAAAGGGAAAGGAACTTCGCACCGGCCGTGAAAGTGAAGGACCATGTATATATATAATATATAGCTAGAGAGAGAGTTCACTTTCTAATCGATATATCTTGACTGTAAAGCTATCGATCGAGCCCCTATAAATGTTATTGTGATTAATTAATGGACGGAATTATGCATTGCAGGATTACAACGCAACTGTGGAATTCTATTGGGCTCCATTTCTTGTGGAGTCGAATTCGGACGATCCCAACATGCACAGTATACAGAACCGGATCATTATGCCCGGATCCATTAAGAAGCATGCTGTCCACTGGAAAAATGTTCACTACCTCATTTTTAACACCTACGTTTGGTGGATGAACACTTTTACCATGAAAGTTTTGTAAGTACACTTCACAACAACATTCATGTTCCCATTACTTGTACCTAGCTGGCTCATATATGATGGATGATGAGTTTCTAATATGTAACGTTGTACATGCATGTTTACCTCGTCGACCATGTTAATTAACAGGCGAGGATCCTTCGATGAAGGGGCGACAGAGTACGACGAAGTAGATAGGCCGATAGCATATAGGAAAGTATTGAAAACATGGGCCAAGTGGGTTGATAAGAACATTGATCCCAACAAAACTAGTGTTTTCTTCATGAGCATGTCTCCCGTTCATATCAAGTAAGCTCTTCTTCCAACATTTAATCTTTATCCTTGATTGAGTCGATCAAGTTCCACGTCCATGCATGCATGCATGTTAAAGACATAGTATATGTACATGTACGTAACGTAGGAGTCTGGACTGGAACAACCCGGACGGCATAAAGTGCGCCAAGGAGACAATGCCGGTGCTAAACATGACGACGCCATTAGAGGTTGGTACGGACCGACGTTTTTTCGAGCTGGCCCACAACATCTCACAATCCACAAAGCGGGTGCCTGTTAGCTTCGTCAACATCACAGCCTTGTCAGAGTATCGGAAAGACGCCCACACCTCCGTTTTCACCATTCGACAAGGCAAACTTCTTACCGCCGAGCAGAAGGCCGACCCAACTAACTTCGCCGACTGTATCCATTGGTGCCTCCCGGGTCTACCCGACACGTGGAACGAGTTCCTCTATACACGTATCATTTCCCGGTCATCGTGACACGTGCGGAGGACGTGGCATATATAGCTCCAATGCTTCAACATTTTTTTGTTCTTAGAATTGTAATTTGTTGTTGTATTGGTCTCATTTTTTTCTGTTCAAATATATTTTTCCTTCACCGGTGGCAAAGAAATGTATTAAGAATACTTTATTTTGATGATTTTGCCTTCCCATGGGCAGAATTTTGCCTATAGAAAATTGGGATCGATAACGAAGTTACAAGATTAGGGTGGCTATTGTGATGCAATGCATGAGAAAATTCGTTGGACGCGTATCTGCGCACCTGGAAATCTTGTTTTGATAATTGATGGCACTAATTGCCAATTACAGCATATGAATTCCCGTATAATGTATATATAATCTACAACTCCGTCATTCTCCATTTTAATCAAGGGAAAATATAGGATCATTTTCATGGGCTATAAGGGCTTTGCCAAGGCCGCCTCATGTCGCCCTATCTCTTTGTACTCATTGTAGTCGTATGCTTAAGAAACACAAAGATCATGCCGCCTACCATCACTAGACCTCTTGTAAAGGAATACATTAAGAGATTCCTATACTTTAACGTTTTTTGCAAAAAAACATTATTTACTTGAAAATGTTCTATTAGACCTGGGCCTCTACGAATATGAACTTGTTCTATTGAACTCCTCATCACTAATCATTCGTTACATGAAACAATCAACAGTGACGTTACGTTATCCAATTTTATACCACATACACCTTCATTAGCTATATAAGCCACGTATTATAACATAATATATCAAGTATATATGGTGGTTCATTTTATGTATTAAGTCTATCTTGTTGTCGTAATTGTGACTAACAAAGTCTTGTTTGGCTTAAAATTGGATAATGTGACGATTACTCATCAATTACAGGATTCAAGTCAATGTGTGTTTGTTTGTGTGTTTGTTTCGGTAACGAAAGATCAATGATGGAGGTTCAATAGAACAAATTTATCAAAGTAGAGGGGTCTAATAGAACATTTATAAGTAGAGGGGTCTGTTTGCAAAAAGCGTACAAATAAAGAGGTTTGCTTATATATTAAGCCTTGAAACATGTATTATTACTCATCATAGTTTCGCTCATGGCTCTATTATGTTTGCCAAAGGCCAATGTAGTTCCATCAACGTTGGCCATCAAGCAAATTCTTGATTGGGATTAATCCATGTCAGCGATGGCTCCCTAGCTACCAACGTAAGTCTGAAATCATTTTTTTTGGGTGAGTAGATCATGCCACCAATCTATTACAATCTCAATTAAGAATTATCCTTGCAAAATTACCACATTTCATATTATTTCCAAAGCGACACATCATAATAGAGTTCAAAAACATCAAATAAAAGAACTCAACAAGACTCTGAAACAATTTTTGTGGGGGACAGACTCTTATGGAGTGAAAGGAAGTGTTTCAAACATGTCTTAACGACTAGAATAATCCTACCCATGTTACCTTCTATGAGCTTATCATCTTGATCCGATTAGGCTTCCATCTTCCACGTCATAACATTCATATGCATAGGTATTATTTCATCTTACATCTCATTTTTAAGAAAAACCTATTAGGTTTCTCTCTTGAAATGAGGCATAGGTTGTAAACTTGAACTCAAAAACCACCACTACTCCCTTGGATGTTAAGTTGTGTTGTCCTTTAATCAGTAGAGCCCGTGATCATCATCGCTCAAATGCAGAAAATTACAAGAAATCAATGTTTTCACACTTTTGTACAGGACTCTCAAAGAAGAATGAAAAGAGGAACACTGCCTTGTAACAGAAAACTGTCAACTTCCCATTAATCAAAATTATGGCCACCAATATTATCTATACTCTCAAAATAGCATATAGTCATCGAACTGGTCACAGTTGAAAGATGTATAGATAAGAATAAAGGCACGTAAAGAAAGGACAAGAAGACATCACTTTTTATTGACAAATTCATACAAATGCCAAACTTAGCATATATATACCCATAATTCCTCACAAGAACACTAATATAAGCATACACTAACTGGATCTAGTTTACTTTGTGCCTCATATGGGGGAGGAATCAGATTGTGCACATTTCCAAAGGGGTCTTCACAGCCTGGCGGCGTCTTTGAGAAGGGCGAGTCCAAAACAGAATCAGGGATTGCAACAAGTGTATCTTTGAAAAATGATTCAATATTCTGCAACATGTCCCACGTGAAGCATTTAGCGCAATCCGCCACATTTGAACAACATGAACTACCAACACAAATGTACAAATGATAACATCCAAATTTCGATTAAGATACGTACAATGGAATTTCTGAAAGCAGCGTCTGCTTTACGCTTCCATAGTGCATTCCCAGGCTCCGAGTGAAAAAGATTAAGTAAAGGCTACAGATATAACAAGATATGGAAAACATCAGCTTATCAGACAATGGTCATTCCAGTTGTATTATTTGGTCACTGATATATTGTCAATTCTTCTGATTATCATGATAAACTAAGCATCTAGTAACTAATCAGATAAATAATTTCCTATTGTAATCCAATTTTGTCTGCTAGAACGAGAAGATGAAAGAATTCCTTGAGTATATATCACCTTAACCACATCCCGAACATTAGGTCTGTTGTTCCCGTGTTTTCCAAGGACAGAATCACCATAAACTCGGTATGCATCCAGAACCTTATATGAAACATCAGCAATTATAGTAGGATAACTTCACCAGCATGAATTTGTTCAACAACAATATAGTGTATACAAACCTCACGACGTGTAATGTTGTTGGCAGGGGATCCATACATTACAGTGTCTACATTCCTTAAAATTTGCCATGGACTGTGGAAGAAGTGCATCGAGGTGCACTGGTCAAAATTTCCATGGGCTAAAAATGCCATAAAACTATCTATTATGCACTATGTACCATTTGGTCTTCAGACAACTAAACGAATAATTACGTAGAAAGAATCCGAAAAACATTCATCTATAAGTATTTGCACAAAATTTACAAAACAAACAAAAAAATTTGAACACAGTTTTTAGGTGAATGAACACTACGTGATAAAACCCATGCATTCTTGACATCCATGAAAACATATGAGCATTAGAGTGGAATGCTTTCAGTACTGTTTGATGCCAATCAAGGCTAGAATGTGAAAATACAGTATGTCTTAATTTAGAGCTCACTTGTTGTAGGCCGCACGTCCAACCATTACTCCATGAGCGCCTGCTTTATGTGCAGCTCTAACCTACAACTCACATCCGCATTTCATACAATGTGGTCAAATTAATTTATACATGCATATAAAGAACATGAACTTGGTAGTTAAACATCTCAATTATGCAACTCGTACATAAACACCACAATACGTAGAACTAGAACCTTATCAAGATCTCATGCAGATTAGAGGAGAATCAAAAAGATAAAATTGAACTAATTTAATCAATTGAACACTACAAAAGAAAAAGGTTTCTGGTAAAGATGAGATGAAACTAAACGTTCTATCTATCACCTTAACCACATTGTTTAAAATATTTGTTTGCAATCAAAACAAAACACTAAGTACTAATCAAAAGGCATAGAGCCAAAATACAAGATCTGGAAGTAAGCCAGCATACACGATAATTTATGCATGATGCCCAAACAATTTATTATTGATACTAGATAGCTCCCTATCCAGATGTGCTCTGATTGTAGCTCTTTGCTTAGAATTGATCCTCACTCAAACTGTGCTCTTATTCACATCAGAAGGCTTATCAACCCTACCCTGTCCTGAACAAGCCTTGTCTACAAGGTTAAAGAAACCAAATCACTGCTTAGATTGAGCACATGACATCCAGTTTACACTTTCTCTAGTACACTCTGGCCAAAGCAGCAATACTTTGTGGCAGTGCGGACAGCATTCAAGCATTTTCTACTACCTCATGAGGGATGGACTTCTCTTCCTACTATTTAACAAACAAGTAGTTCCCTGTTGTTTACTAGTTCCCTTCTTGAGAGATGATGGATAAGAAAAGTCAAATGCGTGCATTTCCTGTTTATAAGCCACAGGGAACAACTTGCTATCATCAACGCAATTTACTCTAACAAGGACT
The DNA here is from genome assembly GCA_963924305.1 of Polygonum maritimum. Lineage (NCBI taxonomy): Eukaryota > Viridiplantae > Streptophyta > Magnoliopsida > Caryophyllales > Polygonaceae > Polygonum > Polygonum maritimum. Next base: position 25,603,760 of record OZ002735.1, read on the forward strand.
TTCCTAAGATAGGTACTTTATAAGCATAATACCTATACCTATAGCTGTTCAATGATCTACCTAGACCTACATGGAGAATAATGATCTAGAGATAACCGATTGATCTGATTAGCGCACAGTTTAGGAAGCATATCTGAACACTATACATTACCTCCATATCATTTCTTATGCAAATTAAGTAGCCAGGTATCCCAACTATTTTATTTTGCATATGTAAAGGAACTTGCCAAGAATTCAACACGAAAGGAAATATGCCTAACTCATTGCTGCCATTGTGCTTCTATAGGACGTAGTGGTCAAATTAACCAGATTATGGGAAAAAGTGGTTTTAAATAATAGGAACTAAAAGGACTGATGCTAAATGAGCATCTTTGGATATGAAAAATTAATTACCACATCCTTATACATCAGAAATATTTATACGACACTACTAAGCTGATATAGTCAGGATGAACGGATAGTCAGTACCGAGTCAACAATGAAGCTAAATATGTAACAATAGTAGTGGCATAAGTAGGAGAGCTTGTAGAGTATCTCCCTCCCTCGCATTTCCAGGATAAGAAGATCAAGTAAAGTAACTAGAGCCTATGATTAGAAAAAGGTACGAGATCCCTACAAAGAAAATTAAAACTTGCTTAATATGCAGTTCGATATCTGAAATGTAACAACATATATGCATTATCTTAAGAGGTCTACCTCTTCAATGGAATTTATGCCTCCATTTATAGTAAACATCAAGTCCGGAAAGTCACGCAACAGACCAAAAAAATATTCGTACCTGCACAATGGTCAATCCAAAGAAATTTTTAATGATAAGAATTTCTCTAGAATCCCCCCCCCCCCATTGTTTGAACTGTTCACATTTAGTTTGATAGATAGTCGATTATACTTTAGTGGAGGGATTGTTCGGTTTTGGGCTGGACTAAGGCCCTTAAGAATAGCCTTTCTTGAATGTAAAATGAAGTGTTTGGTGGGAGAAGTTGAAGAAACATTGTAAATGAAGTCACCTGAAAAAGGGGATTACAGAAGATCAAAAGGAGAATAGAAGATTACATGAATAAAAAACGAGCAATCAACAACAATGGAAAAAACAACCATAAATACCAACAATAGACATTTGGATATCTTTCATTTTCAATGAACCAAAAAACTCAGAACCTATCACTGTTGAGATCAGCTTCATAGAAAGATGTCTTATAATCCATAGACACCATAAGTAGGCAATAAAATCTCCCCTATATCCTTTTGCAAACTCCCAACCTTGTCCATGTTGTACTTTTTCTATAAAGTTAAGTTATAAACAAGAAAACCCAAGAAATTTCCAATCTTGAATATTTTATAACATTACAAAATCAGAGAACTTTAAGCACGATGCAGACATCAACGAGTATCCTATTATTTTAGGTATACAAGAATCACAAATGTACATTAGACTTACAGAGCTCATTATATGAATCATGGTCATCCACACCAATTCTACACTTGACTGTGACAGGAACATCTGTATTTGCACCAATTGCTGACATAGCTTCCCCAACAAACTTTTGTTGGCAATGGAATACCGAGCAGTCTTATGTCACAATCTGTAGCATGGAGTTGTGTACTACCACTACCCAATTTTATTAATGTTACAGAATTTAGTATGGCTCACAAACCTTTGGATCAAGCATAAGACTTGCACCAAAACATCCAGACCCAGCTACCTTTGGGCTAGGACATCCACAACTAGTAAAAGGAGAAGAGGTATCACTAACATATAATAAACACATACAAATTAAGAAAATCAACCGAAACTGGTAAGTTAGCTGGTACATACTTGAAATTAATCTCATCATAGCCATAAGCATTAGCTAGTTGAGTTGCCTTTGCCAGATTTTTCAAGTTACTACCACCAAGTTGAAGGACAATAGGATGTTGTTCTGGAGAAAACTCGAAAAACCTGTCCTGTTATATGCAGTAAAATGAAGAAAATAAATCACCTTTACTTAATACACTAACTTTGAACATCATTATCAGTGAGTTTTGCAAATTAATGCCCCTATAAACATACGACATCATCAAGGTATGGTCAGTAAGCAACTCTTGCAGTAAATTCAAGATACATTATCTCTGTGTGCTGCTTTTGCACATATGGCACTACGAGTCTATGACGTACAATAAAAACAAAATATACCAAAATTCTCTGTCAGCACCTCTATTGCATTTTTTTCCTCACAGATTTAGTTTCAATAACTATTTATAATTATTAAGTTAAAGAGGTTTCAAATAGTACTAAAATCTAAATATGAATCTTAAATTTGAGGGCCTATTTGATATTGAGTATGCAAAGGAAATGTATGAGGTCTATATTAAGGTTATGGCTCATTGATGAACCATTACCCCTTCTCCCAATTTTTTCACAAAATTTGAGCTAATTCTGCTCATGCCATTGACTAATTTTAAATAAGTCCTTCCTCCCTCGTGTAGACGAAAAAGAGGATCCATCTATAAAAAAAAATGTGCTTCCATTCTTTTTCTTTTACATGTCTTATAACAAATAGCCCTTGAATACCAAACAAAGCAGTAACTCCTTGAAGCAGTCAGATAAGTGTTTATACATTCTCGTAGTCAAAATTATGTGAGGCCAACCATTTCCATTGTTGTATTGGTAATGAACAAGTTACATACCAGATTTCCTTCCTGATGAACGACTGATTCAGCTACAACCATCTCCGTGTAAAGCCAGGCATGTTTCGATATGAGTCTAGCTAGAGTCCTGTAATGATTGTCTGTCCAGTCCATCATAGGAGCAACACTGTAGAAACAGGAACCACAACATGTTGCATTTTTTTTGTCACCTGACAAACTAGAATGAATGAAATGCAATGCACAAGCAACCAAAACAGAACCGCATTTTAAATTAAACTTGACCTAAAGAGAGGTGGGTGATAACGTGACACCAGTGTGGCTTCATTGTGTAGCTGGTGTTTTTGAACATAAGAATAGATCTTTTTTGAAATAGTTGACTCTCCAAGTATTGTATTTGACAAAAATCTGCAATGTGTTGTTGTCAGAACAATTTGACTAGGAACAAATGAAGTAATCCAAGTATGTCCGGCACACTTCATCATGTCGCCAATTAGAGCACCACCTACAATTTTAAGAGATGTAAGAGCATCATCCACAATAGAGAAATCTTGGCAATTTCTTAACTATGGAAGGGGAAAAATGGACATACCTCACGAATGGCGAGTCCTTAATACTTTCTGATAAAATCAATGAGAATTATTTCGAACCCCTGAATATTTTAATAACGGATTAAGGTTCAACAATTGACAAAACTAAATCAAAAATTTATATGATTACGGACCGACCACCGAACCAAACCCGAAACCCATCTAACTTTAACTAATTCCTAGTCTTCTTTTGGTCTGATAATTAATTCCTACTCGAATACCCACTCTGATCCTACTTGAAAACCCATCTAACTTAATTAACCCTCAGGAAATGCAATTTCTCCCAACCTCTCATTGGGGTTGACCGGCTCTTTAACCCACATTCCTGGGCAGCCTCCACCATCCAATTCATTCACGCGCCCGGCGAATTCATTGACCGCTGGCCCCACTCGTTAGCCTATCCTCTATCAAGTAGGACCTCCGCCGGCGGCTGATACCTACCCAAACTCTGACGGTGGGACTACTACTCACCCACGCACACAAGTCTCGCCCAGCCAACTGGTGCGGGAAGAAGACAAAAACAAGAATGCACAAACGACGACGCTCACCTGAACAGAAGAAGGCCATTACGACTCCGGCGGGAAGGGCGGCACTCCTCTGCGGCTCCGGAAGCAAGTTCACGGCGCTCTACCAACAATGCAATTCCGCAGCCAAAGCTTTATATCTAGGATAAGATAATTGGGTTAATTATTTGATTTGTATATCTATATATATTTCCTATTTTCCTTAATATGCCACCTAATAATAATAAGATAATATTGTTCCAAGGTTCCCATCCAACTTTATGTAATTTTGTTCCTTATAATAATACAAGATAATAATGGATTAAATCTTATTTATGGGTTAAATCTTCATAAAAAACTTTATATTCATAGTTTATTATGCTCTCTATATATTTTGATCTTAGTCATTATACCACATGAAGCTTAATAGGACCCTGTATAGTTGGTCTCCCAAATCCTAATTTTCGAAACCCTTTTTTTTTCACTTTTCTCCGTCCTCCTTCATGTTGCTCACCACTAATTAGACGAAATGCCTCAACCATAATAAATTAATACTCAAAAAATTAATAAATACTATAAAATAATTTTTTTCTACGGTTCCAACTTGGATCAGTGGAAAATTTATCGACTTTCAATAAGATAATAAGATAATAAACTTGTGGAAAACCACTATAAAAATATACCAATAAAATCATAAATTAATACAATAGAACCTACATAGATTAATACTCGATAAATTAATCTAAACTATAAAATAGTATTTTTCTACAATTCAACCTTGGGTTAGTGCAAAATTTAACGAATTTCAATAAAATAATAAGATAATAAATTTTTAGAAACCACTATAAAAATATAAGCTCCCAATATAATCATAAATTTATACAATATTATTATGAATGCATGAAGAAAAGTCATACTCTACATCATCTACAAATTACCCTCTTATATACATGTACAAGTTAACCTTCTTACATCTCCATTGCTTGTAGTGGTATGAGTACATGATTGAACATGAACTATTGTATAATTTATGATTGGAGGTAAATTGTACAAGCTAAATTATTCACCTTCTTCACCTCCTTATTTCCATGTTTAAATCATGGAAATTTACCTAAGTTTTTACTTCACATTTCTCCTATAAAAGGAGGTCATCTACCATTGTAAAACTTGTACCAATGTAGAGTAAGAAATACACTTCTAAATTAAGTTCTTACTCTCCCTCTCTCCCTTCTAATGACCTAAGTGCTTTATATTTTATTTAAGTATCTCTTTTAAGAAGGTTAGAGTGCCCTTGCCTTAATCTTTTCATAACACATTATCAGCACGAGTCTCTATTTACCAATTGAGCTTCCTAAATACCAAGGTACGTACAAACTCTATATCTTCTTAATCTTAAACATACAAGAAGTTTATCTACTAAAATTGTCTTGAGGAGTATGCTCTATAGTCGCACAATTTAGGATCTACTATATCGGAAACTCGTTTTTCCTTCCTAGATTTGAAACGTTTCAGTACCAAAAATAATCACATGTTTGGATCTACACAAGATAAAAACAAAGCATTAGATTTGCTTACCTCGATCACTCATTGTTAACTCGATTCCTCCTTGAAAATCTCAAATTTTCACCAACCGGCTTGAAAATAACTCTTAAAAAAAATGATTATGAGAATGATATTGGTAATCACAATAAGAAGAAGGCAAATGAAAAGCTCGATTACAAACCTTTATTTTCTGGCCCTAAGACGACGCATAATCTCGTCATCTGCCATTGACAGTCAAAAGAAAATTTTGGTAATGGAGATCGAAAATGGAGGAGGAAGAAAGAGATAAGGATGAAAGTACCTAGGGACTTTAAAATTGTTATATTTTACTTCGTACAATTTTTTACTTTTGTCTTCCGATATTGTCTATGCCTACATATTGATTTACTTTTGTCTTGCATACGCCATCTATCTAACATGCATTTTAACATATCATCTACAGGCATGCTATATTGATTGCTTCAATCGTCCTATGCACGATTCATAAATTGTAATATTGTTTATTGTACATCTCTTTATGTATAGTAGCCAATGAAAAATATCGCCAAAAGGGTGTTTGACATGCTTCACTTGTCGGGCTAAAAGTACCTCGAATGGAAGGTTGATGTCATGGCTCATCTCAAGGCAAATGGTCTTGAGACTACAATCATTGATAAAAATGCTACTACCCCTCAAGAAAAGGCAAAAGTCATTGTGTTCCTCCGTTACCACATTCATAACATATATAACCTATATAAATTAATACTCAATAACATATTAAGACCCGACTCTACTTGACCTCTTACAACATTGACCCAAACTTGCACTTAACCTGAACCCACTCGAAAATATTAGAAGAAAGAAGAGTGCTCCAAGTTGTGATTGAAACGGATTCTTTGATGGTAGTAAAGCTTCTTAACGAGCCCTTGTCGTCAATCCACCCTGATTTTTCGTTGGTGGTCCATTGCCGCTCTCAAATACAATGATTGCCTTCGAGGGCGGTGGTCCAACATTCTCTTCAATCCCTTAATAATGCTGTTGATAGTCTAGTGAAGTTTAGTTTTTCTTTAGACACTGATTTCATGTTGTTTGATTCTCCTCCCCCTTCTGTTGTTCCTTTCTTTATGAATGATTCAATGAATAAATAGGGCTCTTTTAAGCTCTCTTTCTCGACCAAAAAAAAAAAACTGAACCCACTCGAACCGACCCGTTTCACACCTTCAATTGAGATTGTTAATCATGAATTTATCTTTATGAGTCTCGTTCTCACATGAGTCATTCTAAAACAAATTCTACTTTTTATGTTAATTTATTTAAATTATTAAAAAATTAATTTTTTATTTTAATTACAATTTCTATAAATTAAGAAAATATCCTGATCCTGACACTAGACTTGTCAAATGGGTCGGGCAGGCGGGTTCAAGTCGGGTCGCTACAATTGTGGGTCAAGTCCGGGTCAACGAGGTCATTATTCAAGCTAGGTCGGGTCATGACGGGTTATTGGATGGGTTCAGGTTGACCGGTGGGTGAAGAGTATCAATTTTCTTACAATTATCGAAGAAAAATAATATATAAATACTAAAATATAGTAGTAAAATATTACTTAAATAAAATATATACTTAATATATTTTTCAATAAATTATAATATAAATTCCATTATAAACTTTATATATTCCAAAAGATAATAAATCGGGTGAACCCAACGAGTTTCGGGTTAAAACTGGGTCACGGGTTTAAATTTTCGGGTTGAAACCTAGAAATTTCTGATGGACTTAGCTTTTGACAAATGTACCTAACACTATTAATTTATGACCAGCGTAACTATATCCGGTATCTTGATCTACATCAAAATGTATAAGGATCGTAGTAATAAATTTGAAAATAAAGCTTTTTACGAAATTTTTATCCGTAAATAAAAGACATGGATTTGTCGACAGTTGAGAAAGTTTAAGCTCCACGGAGCTTGAAGCTTCTTGATGCTCTGCGCATGGTGAAGCTTAAAGCTTCATGAAGCTTGCAGCTTCTGATTGAGGGTATTTTTCCGTGTGCATAAATATTTTCCGTGTGCATATAGATTGACTAAATATCATACATTTGACTTATCGGAAAATGTTTATAACCTACCCACTTTGAGTAACAAGACTTTGAATGGGTACAAGAACGGAACTAGATATTAAACACTACTTCTTAAGAAAAGTTTTGGGACTCGAAGAACGAACAAACTATTAGACTCGGAAACGGGATCTAAACAAGACTACGAGACTCGAGATCTCACAACCTCTCCTCCTTAGAGAGGTTCGTTCTCAAACCTAAGTCAATTAGAGAAAATGAAAACTAATACTTTCATCACACAGACACGAACAAACAAAACTCGTATATTGCAAGAGTCAAACAACAATCGATCGAGTCACAAGTCTATCGCCTACGAGCTACTCTATCACTCTCTCCCCGAAAGACCTCCGACAACTTCGGTACCAACTTGAAAATAGTTAGTTTCTTGATTTCTGTTACAAGAAACTTTCGAAAGGAAATAAATCAAAGTTTAGGAACCTTTAGCTCTGATACCATAACTGTAACACCCCTGTTTTAACCCAAGGGTGTTACCGCCAGTGATCTCAGATTTTACCATCTAAGATCACCCGAGGCTGTAGATAACACAACACGGTTCAAGGTAATATAAAACAGGATAGTTATATTACATTAAAGTGGTTCATCGTTTACCACATACTTGAAAAGGCGTTCAAAGGTCTGAAACGCTAGTGCTTGAAATGGAAACGACATTAGATAATAGTGCAGCGGAAATTAAGACAATAATATTATACAAAGTAGCATGGGGGACCCAAACTGTCCAAAAGACTTGAAACCTTCTTTCCTTCAGATCCTTGAGTCTTCGGCTTTAATCTGCTACAGTCTTGGCCTTGTTACCTGATATTTCCATAGAAGCAAGAAATACCAGCCGACCAATGTCGGGAAGAAAAGAAAGTGGTATTAGTCTAACGCGAGACTAAGCAAGTGGTAGAATACAACTAGGTTCTTAAAAAGGCTAAGTTGTCGGCATCAAAGTCCAAAAGGAACTGAACGATGCACGACCAGTCGGATTCTTTGGCACTGAGAGAGAGAAGAGTAGTAACGGCTTTATTTGAAATGCGACTCAGACGAACGAGTTTTATTTGAATGTAACTCAGATGATGATGGAATGAAGAAGAATCGGTGAGAAAAGAAATACGAGATTTCTTTTGAGGATAGGAAATCACAATGAAATGATTTCCTAAGAAAGATGATTAAGCTTTTGTTGGGAACATTATCAATTCACATCAAGTAACAACAAAAGTCTCTATTAGCTAGAACTACTCAAAGTCGGGAGTCCGGATGGTTTGTTCAAGCTAGTACTAACCATCCTTGTCCCATTAATTAATTAATGTGCATTGGGCACTTATCTTTCGTAAGTCGTAACACATAACACTTCAGTGATGACTTTTAATTAAGTTGGCCGCTCAAAGGATGAGACGTGGCCTTACGGGGACTGAGTCCCGGCACTTAGCTAGAGTGCCACACCCCTCTATTCGGAGAGCAGGTGGAGTCATGACCCAGTATCAGGAGACGATAAATTATTATACCTCCCAATACAGTTATAAAGAGATGTTGAGGGTCCCAACCCGGCCGCATCCCTGTTTCCTACACTAGTCCACAACGAAGTCTCAAAAAGAGACTGGAACAAACAGAGGCCAATCATCGGTCCTAAGTCCATGGGCTAGCGCAGTACGATAAAGTAAATAACAACAGGGTCGTTATCTCTAAGCAATAAATAAATCCTAGGTTCATTTTATTTAGCAAACAAGACGTTCCCAACAAAATGGATAGACTAGCAAGACAGGAATTTACGGTTTATCGAATATCAAGAGAATAGGGAGAAAGAACCATCCACTTGCCTTCGATTGCTTGAGAGTTAAGTCGCTACGAAGACGGAATCTGTGAACGAGCGCTCCTAGAAGCTTAACCTAATTCGAGGCACGGAAGGATAACGAAATAAATTAATATTTAATTTATTTCTTATTCTAGGAACTTCCTCGAATTGTTACTTTATCGATCGGCTTATAAGAATGTTAGAAGCGAGTTTAGGATTTTTATAAAATCATCGGTTTACGAATATCCCTTCATAAAATTTATTTATAAAAACGCTTCTTAAAGAAATTAAATAAGTACTTAATTAAGATTTATTATTCATAGTAAAATAATATTTTATAATTATAAATCTCAATTAAGAAAAGGGTTCAAGTTTATTTTTATAGAGAGGTGAACTTAATTACATGGGTTAAAAATAATATTTTTAATCATACTCCTTAATAAATTTAGAAATTCTAATGGGCTTATTAATATTATTTTAATGGGTAGAGATTTTAAATTTAATATCATCCACTAGAACAACAATTGCCTTTTATATAACCAAGTCTCTTTAAATTAGGCTAATGGGCTTTTAATTAACCAATTAGCTAGTGAGCCTAATTAACTTAACAAAAACAAAATAGAGGAAAAGCCCACCTTATTTCTCAGCTGTGTTTTACGCAGCCAAGATTTGTGGCTGGCCTCCTCCTTCTCCTTTTTTGTACGCACACAGCAGCACACACGACCACACCACGCAGCACGCCGGCGACCGACGGCGACGCGGCTCCTGGCGGACTCCGGCGACGGCGAGCAGGGGCGGACAACGGCTTCCGGCGACTAGGAGGCGGCGGTGGTCCAGGCTTCCGGCGAGGAGCAGCAACGGAAAAAAATTCAAATTTGAAGATTTTGTAATTGGGTTGATTTGGATCGGATTTTTGGGATGAAATTTTATGGAACGAAGGTGCTGAAATATTCAGAGATGGAGAGAGGATTATAATGGAAGAGATGATGGTGGAATTGATTTGCAAGCTCCCCAATTTATAGAACAACTTTCTCCCGTTTACACTCAATCGGCATGGAGTTTATGAGATTGATGGGATAGAAGAGTAGAGATGGATGAACGAGCGGGTTTCGGGCTGCCACAGAGTTTGACTGAAGTGAACATGGCGTGATGGAGGAGAAATCGCAGGCTGACAATGGTTAAAATCGGTTTTGTCCAATAGCCCGAAGGAAGTGTATTTCTAGTTAGAAGAATTTCGTTTCTTTAACTAGCAGAAAGTCTTTGTAGTTTAGTTGGTAGAAGGAAGGGAAGGGGGGTAGGAGAGGTTAGGGGTTCAAATCCCACCCTTCTCCATCTCTTTATTTTTATTTTCGGGTATATTTATGACTAGCCCAATTCTTGATTAAATTTTATAAATATAACAATTAATCCAATTTAATTAATTGTTGCTAATTAATAATATTAATCTTCTCAAATTACAATTATGAGTGAAAAGACTTAATTTTATCCTTAGATTATAAATCTCTATTTTATACTTTTAAATTATATTTTACGGTTAATATGCTTTCTTGAAAGCTTTAATTGTCGTTACGAAAACGAATTCATTAGAATTGTTCTTACACTTCCAATAGAATATATTACATAATATCTTATAAAAATAGCGGGTATTACATCAGTAGCCCCTTAAAAATTAGTTTCGTCCCCGAAACTAGGAGAGATTGGGGTATAATACCGAAGGATAAGTATTATCGGAATATTGCTAGGTTACAAAAGAGTCAAACGTCCTAGTACCCCCTTAAAGAACGTCTCGTTCTTTAATTATGGGTCGAACAATTCTGGGAAGCGTGCTCGCATTCCTTGTTCGATTTCCCATGTCTTCCAAGTCGTTTCTTCGCCACCATTCTTGGACCAAAGTACCCTTACCAACTCCACTTCTTTGTTGCGAAGCTGTTTCACTCGGCGCTCTAGAATCTTCACGGTCGGGTCTTTCCTCATAAGTGCCATTCAATTGAATTTCAATGTCATCATAGTCGAGTACATGTGATTCGTCAGGCACATATTGTCTTAGGAGGGACACGTGGAAGACGTTGTGAACTGGGTGTGCCGACGGTGGCAGTGCAATACGATATGCTAGCTTGCCTACTCTTTCGAGTATCTCAAAAGGACCGACATAGCGAGGATTAAGCTTTCCTCGCTTCCCAAAGCGAAACACGCCTTTTGAGGGAGATACTCTTACAATACCTTGTCGCCTATAGAGAACTCGACATCTCTTCTCTTCAAATCGGCATACGACTTCTGTCGACTCTAAGCGGTCAACATTCTTTGTCGAATGAGAGCAACATCAGCAGCTGTTCTCTCTACTAGTTCAGGTCCATGAAGAATCTTGTCCGCATTGTCATCCCAACAGATTGGAGAACGACATTTGCGGCCATACAAAGCCTCAAACGGAGCCATCTTGATGGTCGAGTGCCAGCTATTATTGTAGGTGAACTCTATCAAGCTTAAGCTGACATCCCAACTCGTAGTGCGGTCTAACACGCAGGCTCGGAGCATATCCTCTAGTGTCTGAATTGTCCTTTCGGATTGACCATCGGTCTGAGGATGAAAAGCAGTACTAAATTTCAACTCGGTTCCCAATGCTTTGTGCAACTCTTGCCAGAACCTTGAAGTGAAACGTCCATCTCTGTCAGAGACAATGGTCTTAGGGGTACCATGGAGACGAACGATCTCATGGATGAAAACTTCCGCTAGCTTTTGGACTCCCCAACTCATTTTGATTGCAATGAAGTGGGCGCTCTTAGTGAGTCGATCGATCACGACCCATATAGCATCCTTTTTCCCTTGGGTCTTAGGAAGGCCAGTAACGAAATCCATGGCAATGTCTTCCCACTTCCATTCAGGCACTGACAAAGACTGTAATTTCCCCCCGTGTCTTCTATGCTCAATTTTAACCTTTTGGCATACCAAACATCTTGAAATGAATTCTGCCACTTCTTGCTTCATGTTTGGCCACCAAAAAGTCTTGCGTAAGTCTTTGTACATCTTACTTGCTTCGGGATGGACTGAATATGCAGATGCATGTGCTTCTTTCAGGATGGTTTTTCGAAGCTCATCCACAGCAGGCACACAAATTCGACTTTGGAACCAAAGTGATCCATCATCTTGTATGACGAATCCAGGTGCCTTGCCGTTCTGCACCTCACCACTAATCTTAATCAACATCACGTCTTCAGATTGTTTCTCTTTAATCTGATCTAATAAGACGGAGTGAATTTCCAATGTGTTCAGACTTCCTTGTTGCCTTTCAAACCAAACTTCAATCCCTTCTCGAATGAGCTCCTTCTGCAAGCTCGGTTGAACTGTTAACATGGCGATCAAACTTTCCTGGGGCGTCTTGCGACTCAAAGAATCGGCCACAACATTCGCTTTACCAGGGTGATAAAGTAGTTCGATGTCGTAGTCCTTGATCAGTTCAAGCCATCTCCTTTGCCTCATGTTCAACTCTTTCTGTGTGAACACATACTTCAAACTCTTATGATCGGTGAATATTTGGCACTTAACACCATACAGATAGTGTCGCCAAATTTTTAATGCGAACACCACAGTTGCTAAGTCCAAGTCGTGTGTCGGGTAGTTCACCTCATAGGTCTTGAGTTGGCGAGACGCGTATGCGATGACCTTGCCATTTTGCATCAACACACAACCTAGACCTTGCTTGGAGGCATCACTGTACACAACATATCCTTCATGCCCAATTGGCAGAGTTAGCACTGGTGCACTAGTTAGACGCTTCTTGAGTTCTTGGAAACTCTCTTCACATTTTTCATCCCACACAAACTTCTGGTGGGCCTTTTGGAGTAGTTTGGTCATGGGTAGAGCGATTTTAGAAAATCCCTCTACGAACCTTCGGTAGTACCCAACCAATCCCAGGAAGCTCCGGATTTCTTTCACATTCCGGGGTTGCTTCCATTCAGAGATTGCTTGAATCTTTTGGGGATCTACCATTACTCCATCTTGGTTAATGACATGGCCTAGGAATGCTACTTCCTTCAGCCATAGTTCACACTTTGACAGCTTAGCATATAACTCGTGTTGCCTGAGGATTTGCAAAACGGTTCTCAGATGCTCTTCATGCTCCGCTTCACTCCTGGAGTGGATCAAGATGTCATCGATGAACACGACCACGAACTTCTCGAGGTACTCATGGAAACATCGATGCATCAGATCCATGAACACTGCAGGAGCGTTGGTCAGCCCGAAGGGCATTACTACGAACTCGTAGTGACCATATCGAGTGCGGAAAGCGGTCTTCGGAATGTCCTCCTCTCGGATCCGAAGCTGATGATATCCTAACCTTAGGTCGATCTTAGAGAACACCTTCGCGCCATGCAATTGATCTAGCAGGTCGTCTATCCTCGGTAGAGGGTACTTATTCTTGATGGTGACTTTATTCAACTCTCGGTGGTCGATGCATAGACGAAAAGTCCCATCTTTCTTCTTCACAAATAACACTGGGGCTCCCCAAGGTGACGCACTTGGTCTAATGAAACCCTTCTCAAGCAACTCTTCGAGTTGACTCTTGAGTTCTTTCATCTCGATCGGAGCCATTCTATATGGCGCTTTGGAGATCGGTGCGGTTCCTGGCTCCAAACTGATGAAGAATTCAACATCACGCTGAGGCGGTAACCCTGGGAGTTCCTCGGGAAAGACATCAGGAAATTCTCTAGCTATCGGAATTTCCTGAATGTTAACAACCTTCTTCTCAGTTGGTTCCAAATAGCACAGGAAACCAGCACAACCTTGTCGAAGCAACTTTCCAGCTCTCATGGCATTGATCAACTTCCCATTTTCCTCGTCTCTTTTTCCTCTAAACTTACAAACGTGTTTTCCCCCAGAGTTGATGGTCACAATTCGCTCGTTAAAGTCAATCACTGCTCCATGACGCGATAGCCAATCCCTTCCTAGGATTATATCGTATGGAGCCATCGGGATGCATATCAAATTGGAACTAAATTTTCTGCCTTTAATGCCTATAGGGAAGTCACTTAATTGTTTCGTCCCTACTATTCTTTCCCCATTGGGAAGATTCACGACAAAGGGCTCACAAATATCAAGGCATTTTAGTCCTAAGAGGTCTACGCAACTTTCAGAAATAAAGGAGTGTGATGCACCAGAGTCAAATAACAGGAAGGCAGCAGTAGAGCGAACGTATAGTGTACCTTGGCATATGGGTGCTCCAGGTTCATCGCTGGCACGCATCTCATAGAGGCGTTGACCTTGATTCTGCGATGTCGCTGGTCCCTTGCCCTTATTCTGAGCTGTAGACTGAACAGAAGCTGTCATGGCAGATCGGTTTGAGGTCGGGTTGACCTGAGAAGCAGAGGCTGACTTAGACTGTCTTGAACCATTATTGCTTTGCCGACAGTAGGTACGGAGATGACCCTCCTTTCCACAGTTGAAGCAGGTCCTCTTGGGTTTGGTGCATTTTCGGTTGATATGCCCCTGCTCACCACAGTTGTAGCAGGTGATCGGTCCACTCCTGCGTTCGGACCCCTTCGAAGAACTAGTCATGGTTGGCTCAGATTTGCTCTTCTTTGACCAACCTGATTTCTGTGGAGAGGCAGGCCTCTTAAATCCGCCTTGGTTCTGATAGTGAGGCTTTCCTCCACCTTGGTTCTTTTTCTCAGACTCGTTCAAGGTGACCTCCATAGAGTAGGCATGGTCGACGTACTCCTCAAGGGTCGAGAAGGTACGGTTCATCATCCACGGCTTAATGTCGTTACTCATCCATTTATGGAAACGACGAATCTTCTGCTCCTCAGTGGCGAATTCAGTACCAGCATACTTCAGTAACTCATTGAACTTCTTCGCCCTTTCTAAGACGCTCAATCCCTTCACTTTGGGATCATACAGCTCATCCCTCTTCTCGTCGATCATAGCAGGTGAGAAGAAACGTTTTAACATCTTTTCCTTGAACATCTCCCAAGTCAGTTCAGGATGTTCAGGTAGTCTGGATGTTTCCCACCAATCATTGGCTTCATCCCTCAGTTGTAGGGCGGCAATGTGCACTCTTTCAGCTTCAGTGCAGTGCACATTCCTCAGTAACTTCTCCATGTTGGAAAACCAGTGATAGGCACTAGAAGGTTCTCCAGCACCATTAAAAGTTTCGGGCCTTAGCGAAAGGAAGTTTTTCAATGCCTTGGCATAATTTGACCCCTCGCCTCCATCGCGGGCTTCATTAACCCTCATATTCACTTCAGGCTCGATCCCAACTGCATTGGCTGGATTCTGAACTGGTGCAGGCATAGCCTCACGCACCATTTGATTGATCATGGTTCGGAAAGCGGTCATAGTTGCTTCATCAAAGACCACAGCCTGAGGTGTCTCGCGTTCTTGGTTACTTTCGTCCACTTTAGAAGCCACTTCCTCTCGCTCATTATCAGCTGGGGCATTATTCAGGTTGTCCCTTAAGGTGTTTCCTCGAGTGTTAACCATCTGGATGAATGACAAATGTTTCCAAACAATTAACATTTGTATAAGGAAATGCGCAGACACATTTGAAAGGAAAGTGATCATTATATTAAAGGATCATAATACATGCCGTAGGTACAGGGAAAAGATGGTCACACTTAGTACGAGGAAACTTAAACAACCTTACAACGACCCGACTATTCATGCCATACAAAAAGGAATAGTCGACAGCTTAAGTGGGCTCCCTAGAGCTACGCACTTATAAGGGTACACGAGGGAAAGAAAATCTAGCGGGGATGAGACGGAGGGAAGCAGTACTTGTCATGGAATCCGGGACTGAACAAATTTCCGTTCAGGACCTTGCCTCCATCTTCCAATAACCACCTGGCCTGCTCGAGATTGCGGTTGAGAATATCAATAGACCGCTGCTCATTGACTATAGCGGCTTCGAAATTTTGGATTTGCCAACGATGTTGACGGAGAGCGTTCTCCCATGCTGTCTTATGCCGACGGAGCAAGCGTGTCCTCACTTGGAGGCACGTAAGAGGGATAGGTTCTGGTGCAGGCAGCCGCCCACCTGTGCGTGGCGCTTCGATGCCACGATCCACTTGATCACCTACTGTTTGATAGGTGAGTTCTGGTGGACTCACCAGAGGTCCCCGGTTTAGATCAAGCGAGGAGGGGTTGTCTTCACGCCTTCGTTCTTGGGACGTCACCTCCTCCCCAATTGTTACTTCAGAATTCCCATCTATAGGGTGGCTATTTGCCTCAAGGTCATTGAAAAGATTTTCCAGACCATACTCTTCCAAGTCCGAAAGAGAAAAATTCAAATCATCTCCTAACAGTGCGGGATCCTCTAGTCCGGGGTAGGCATGTGCTCCCTCACCAGCTCCCCAATTGAAGCCAAGGTCTGGCATTAATAAGTCCGTGAAAGATTCTCTTGGTTGATCAGCGGGTCCTTCACGCTCGGCTGTAGGGGCTCTAGAGGTACTCCCCCTCTGGTAAGAAGCAGATCCGTTGGAAGGGTGCATTTTCCTAAAGATGGATTTATAGGGTTAGGACACGTTGATTTGCAAATCTGTATGCAAGGTGAAGACGATCTGAAGGAAGTTTCAAATTTCTAAGTCATAAAAATCTCTAAGAACATTTTAAATGATTAGAAATCTCTAGGAGGTTTGATGAAAACCGCTTCTTCAACTCTGTGACAAGAAGGTTTGAAAATAGTTAGTTTCTTGATTTCTGTTACAAGAAACTTTCGAAAGGAAATAAATCAAAGCTTAGGAACCTTTAGCTCTGATACCATAACTGTAACACCCCTGTTTTAACCCAAGGGTGTTACCGCCAGTGATCTCAGATTTTACCATCTAAGACCACCCGAGGCTGTAGGTAACACAACACGGTTCAAGGTAATATAAAACAGGATAGTTATATTACATTAAAGTGGTTCATCGTTTACCACATACTTGAAAAGGCGTTCAAAGGTCTGAAACGCTAGAGCTTGAAATGGAAACGACATTAGATAATAGTGCAACGGAAATTAAGACAATAATATTATACAAAGTAGCATGGGGGACCCAAACTGTCCAAAAGACTTGAAACCTTCTTTCCTTCAGATCCTGAGTCTTCGGCTTTAATCTGCTACAGTCTTGGCCTTGTTACCTGATATTTCCATAGAAGCAAGAAATACCAGCCGACCAATGTCGGGAAGAAAAGAAAGTGGTATTAGTCTAACACGAGACTAAGCAAGTGGTAGAATACAACTAGGTTCTTAAAAAGGCTAAGTTGTCGGCATCAAAGTCCAAAAGGAACTGAACGATGCACGACCAGTCGGGTTCTTTGGCACTCATCTTGTCATCACTTATCATATCATAAACTAAATCATCTTCAAACTCTATCATCACATATTTTTTCATCACTCAACATGAGGCAAATCTTGTCCTCAGTTAAATTATCATCGAATTTAATCAATACCACCCTACCCAATATCACCCAAATCATCTTCAAACTTGGCATCACATATACAACTTGCGACCACGTACAAAAAACCCATCATTCACGTACAAATCTTGTCATCACCTTAACTTGTCATCACGTATACAACTTATCATCGGCCAAATTATGACCCTAACTTGTCATCACCCTAACTTGTCATCACCCTAACTTGTCATCACCCTAATTTGTCATCACATTATTGTGCATTAAACACATTGCTCTACTATTTGAGCTAATAGGCCATAATTATAAGTAACATATGGACAAATTTAACAATGAAAAATAAAACTTGCCATCACCCAAACCCGTAAAACAAACTTGTCATCACCCAAACCCGTAAAAGGAACTTGTCATCACCCAAACCCGTAAAACGAACTTATCATTACACAAACCCGTAAAGCGAACTTGTCATCCCCCAACCCCGTAAAACAAAGTTGTCATCACCCTAACCCTTAAAACAAACTTGTCATCACCCAAATCCGTAAAACAAACTTGTCATAACCAAAACCCATACAAACAACTTGTCATCACCCAAACCCATAAAAACAACTTGTCATCCAAAAACCCATACAACCAACCTCCCCTACCCTCCTAACAAAACCGACGAGCATCTAACCCTAGATTTGGCTCTTAGGAGCCTAGATCTGAGTCAAATTAAAGGAAAGACGGAGATCGAAGTTGAAACAGGACCGAAAGGAGTCGAAAAAGAAGAAGAACGAACCTGAAATTCGCCAAATCTGGCGGCGGCAACGGTGGCGGCGGCGGCGGCGAGAGGAGAGGGAGGGAGGGAGGAGAGGAAAGAAAATGGAGATGAGAGGGAGGGAGTCTAGGAGAGGGAGAAGGAGGGAGAGAGGAGAGGGAGAAGAGAAAAAAATGAAGAGGAGAGAGAAAAAGAAGAGAATGGGGGTTTATATATGGGGTGGAGAGACTAGTTATTTTAATTAATTTCCTTGTAGACTAATCATCACAATATCACCCAAAAAAGGAACCCCCCCCCACCCCCTTCCCTCATTATGAATATTATCATGCGTCTACTTTATTTAAAAAAAACACTTATCCTTGCAATTATAATATATCATAATTTTTGTATAACTTTTTATAGATACATAAACATATATTTAAAGACTCAAAACATATCCAAACCATTCAACTTATCACTTTTAGTTAGCTAGAAACCTCATCTTTGAAATGGGTCTATTAAATCCCCGAACACGACATTTCATTTCTATTAAATACCTCATGGTTAATCTGACAATGCACGTGATATTAATATCAATTTGGACGAGTGTTACCGATTAAACGTTATTTTTGGCTTACATGGAACTTTATAATGACAAAGGAGATTTTTTTTTTGAGAAATTTACTTTAATGTCCAAGCAACTCCTTCTTTCTCCTTCATCATCTTCCTTGTTCATCAAATCAATTTATAGAAGTTTTTTAAAACAAAACCCTAAAATCTCTACAACTGTACTCATCAAATAGTACAATATCCATAAAACCCCAAATATAACCCTAAATCCCTAAAGTTCGAAATCCAAAAATATAATTTTAAACCATAAATCCCTACAATTAATGACGGCAATACCACTACCCAGAATCGAAATTCTGAAATCTCAACAATTAAACTCCCACATTTGATACAAGCCTATCACAAATTCTCACACCCCCATAAGCCCTAATTTCCACCACTTAAAGTTGGCCCCTTTTCCTCAATACCATTTTAATGACTTTCCTAGGTTTGATTTTGGGCGATTATCGGAGAAGGGTGGGCCGAAACCAGTCGTCAACATCTTTGACATTGGCTTCCTCACCTACCACCGTGGACATCACTGATCCATTAGTGTCCGTAGCGACCTGATGTCTTAGTCGCGAGATAGAGTGTAGTTTGAAGAAGATGGGGCAAACACTAATTCTTGCTACTGCCATAGCATCGCCTTTTTTCTTCTCTCTCTTACCGATTTGATCAAGCACAGACCGTGGGAAACTCGAGTTTCATCATTGATTAAACAATTACTGCTGAGTATAGCGGAGTCAGGTTCGCCCACAAGAGCTAGAAGATTCTAAGGCTAGTTGTCAAAACCAAACACAAAACAAAGCAAAACACACGAAACAAGGCAAATAGATGCTCGGTACCGACTATACAGGCTCGGTAACGACCCAGCATGAATAGCAAACAAACACAGAATTTTCACTAAGTAATACGCTCCGTACCGACCCTACCCATCTCGGTAATGACCTACCCATAAAACCGATGAGATGCAAATATATGGATAAAAACTTCTAAGGTAAGGGATTACCACAACAAGGCTATACATGCAACCTATAAATCAATGATCCATCATATCCAAATCTCAAAATCATGACTATCACCAATTAAACAAGAGTTTATTTCAACTTTCATAAAAATCAACACTTTCTTTTTATTTGATATCTAGGGAATTTCAACTTTCGCTTCAAAACCCAAATATTATTCAAATTCATAATTTTATCTTTCAATTCAGTTGCAAACATGAACATGTCTTAACTTTCATCAAGGAATTAAATCTCAAACAAAGAGGATAAAAAGATAGATATTTTTAGAGCAATAATTGTATTGATCATCAATTCATAAATTAACATGCATAACTGATCGGTCCGGATTAGGGGGGTCAAAATTCAAATTTATAACCGAACCCCGTAGTAGTACAAGGGTAGGGTGTCGAACACACGGGAGTTCGTGCGTTGTGTACCAAAAAGACTAAAAAGGGGAAAAGAAAGGCAAAAACAAGGAAAATCAAAGGGAACTTCGTGGGACCGACTTTGGTCACCTCGGTCCGAGAAGGATCGATGAGAGTTTAGGCGGGACCGACACTGTTTGAAGTCGGGCCCGACGTCTGGGTAACTCGGTCTTGTCAAAATAGTAGATCGGTCTTGGGTTTTTGGGTTCCTTCCCTAACTAGACTTGGGTAATTCCACCCCAACTCAGCCAATAAGTGTTGATCCTTATGAGATCGAGGTTGTTTGCCTTCGATCCCTCCACTCTACACATCGACCCTAGGGGGTTTTCGCCTTCCCTTCGATGCAAGGTCAAGTGATGGGCTCGAGATCGCTTTCGCTTACTCTTACCAACCACAAGCCCTTGATCCCTTGTTCTCACAAGTGAATTAAAGCTCAATGTAGAGAGGATTCATAGATCTAGTACTCAAGGCTATGGAATTGGGGGTTCATACCCAAACCTAGCTAGGGGTTTCCCCCATAGCCCAAGACTATGGAATCTACTCCATGTGGAAAGAGTAAAAAACAATCAATAGACAAAGCAAACAAATCTCAATCATCAAACTCAAATCCAACTCAAATTGCATTCAAATCAAAGAATTCACAAGATCCAAATCTCAAATCCACTAAACACAAACAAAACAAGTTCAAACTCACAAATTCCTCCTAGAACTCCTACTCTCCACCGATTTCCTCTCTTCCTCTCCTCTTCCTTCCTCCTCCTTGCTCTCCAATTGTCTTCTCCTCTTCCGATTTGAGAGTGATTAGATGTGTGGATTAGCCCCCCCCCTCTCTCTCTAATTGTCTTCTCCTTTTAATTAGGGACCAAGGATTCCAAAAAATAGAAGAAGGGCAAAAGTGGTAGATCACAATTATGTGCCTTGGAGCCCAATCTTCATTTTGCCGACATGGACCGACGCTGAGTACCTCGGGCCCGACATGGTCCAACCTCGGTCCGAGCCTCCATTGTTCCAACTCGGGCCTGACTTGCTGGGCACGTCGTTCCGGGCCTCGATCCTCTTCTCTTCTTGGTTTTCCTTGAGTTCCTCTTCGTTCCTTGCTTGGCTCCTTTTCTCCTTTGCTCCTCCTTAGAATCTCCTTCCAAACTTCTTCAAAACATGCCATTTTACCGACAAAACACAACAAATTCGCATAGTCTCCGAATCTCATGGAAAATCGGAATCTAAGCTAAAAAGGGACAAAACTAACAAAGAAAGGAACAAAAGACACATATTTACAAGGGAAATTAACTACTAAAACACCACCAAAATGAGAGACATCAGAATACCCCATACTTAAACTTGCTTGTCCTCAAGCAATGATAATGCAAACAAGACCGAAGCACAATCTTCAAGTAAAGCCTCATATGAAAAATCAATCAAGCACAAGTGATAGACATGCTAGCAAGATTACGTCATCACACATGATCAAACGTTCAAGGAAATAAAGTCTAATGCAACCAAGCATCACTTTAGGTATGTGGAAATGCGTATCACTCATCATGTGTTTAGGCTTAGCAATGAGCACTCATACTCAACAATCATGCAAGTAAAGACTTTACCATTGAAGCTAATATCACCAATTCCTCCACCTAGAGATGCCTATTACAATGCACACAAAGGATATGAACTTGGCTCATTGGAGGTCCTCAAAGAGGTTCCATTCGGCCGGGTTGTAATGGGGCTTTTGGTGTTTCTCAAGGAGGGAATCATTTTGGTCTTGTGGTGCTTACAATGGGGATTGAACTTTCTAGTCTCTCACCAACTTCACCAAATTATTCCACTTTCAACTTCACTCACCCAAAAGACTTTGATTTTCTCTTTTCTCAACCCACTTTTCACCTAACATTCCACTTCATCTTCGCACTAGACTTTTTTGTTGGATTTTTCACACTTTTTTTCTTTCACTTTGGACCGACTTGCACACTAACTCGGGCCCGAGGTCCTTTTGAACTTGGTCGGGACCCTTTTTACTTCACTTAAGCACTTTGCTTTCAATCCACTTCTCTTTTTCCAACATTTCTTTCATTTCATTTCACCTTAAGCTTCACAAAGATGCACTACCCACTTGGTTTGTAACTCCCTTCTTGCCCTTCACCAAAGAGAATCTCAACTCTCCAAATACATTCCAAACCTCTCACTAAAGTCCAATCCCATAAGGGTCAAGTCATATAGGCTAGGAATCATATTTTTGAGGAGTTTCAAACAAAGGTCTAAGGCTAAAACGGGGCTACAAGCAACGGTTTATCTTCAAGGTAGGATATGGAATATTTTGTGACTAAATGAAACAAAGTTCAAATCAATGTGACAATGCATAGAACAAATCTCATATTGGTCTTGGAAAATAGATAAACACTTCAATAGCAAGTATTACCTAGCATGCATGAGCTAATCACACAAGAAAATGAGGGATAAGCAATTATGAACAAGCATCCCTAAAATGGCTAAAAATCATCTCACAAGGTTCACTCTAGCTTAGTTGCATCAAAACTCATCCAAGAACTCATGTGCTCAATAAAAACATGCAAGATATCACATCACATCAAAAACAACATTCATTTAGAGGCTAAACTATCCAAAAATATGTAAAGGATTTTACATGCTCACATCATCATTAGCCTTCATATGGACATCTAAGATGGGAATTCCTAGTCCAAAATCAAAATCTTTTTGACTTTTTTCACACTATTTTCGAATTTTTAGGGATTTTTTCGAAATTTTTTTCTCAAAAACAAACTCATCCATTCAAACCATCAAATTCAATCATCATTCATGCAACATAACATGCCACTATCCAAAAGAAAACATTCCATAACAAAACAAGAACAAACACAAGAAACCTACACATGAAACTATGAGCAACTAACCCCACCCCATACTTAGAATTTTGATGTCCTCGTCAAAACAAAGAAATCAAAACTCAAAAATAAAAGAGACAAGAGTTAGGAAAGCTCACAATTTCTTATTCTTGATTGGCATGTCTAGGCTTAGTTTGCTAGAAGGAGAGCCCATGAGGCTCTTACTTCTTCACTTGGATCGACCTTATCATAGAACTTCTTCAAACGATGACCATTCACTCGAAAGATCCGTCCATCTTCACTAACCAAATCTACCGCTCCTTGAGTATGAATTCGGTGAACCACAAATGGTCCACTCCACCTTGTTCAAAGCTTTCCGGGGAAGAACCTAAGTCTTGCATTGAAGAGAAGAACCTTATCACCAACTTGATATGTTTTTTGAATCAATTTCCTATCATGCCACTTCTTGGTCTTCTCCTTATACAACTTGGCATTCTCATAAGCTTTCAACCTCAACTCTCCCAACTCATGGAGATCTAAAAATCTCTTTTCACCGCCCAAGTTGACATCCCAATTCATCTCCTTGAGAGCCCACTTGGATTTGTGCTCCAACTCCACCGGAAGATGACATGCTTTGCCATACACTAGATTGAAAGGTGTAGTCCCCAAAGGTGTCTTGTAAGCGGTTCTATAGGCCCAAAGTACATCATCAAGCTTAGATGCCCAATCTTTCCTTGACTTAGACACCGTCTTCTCCAAGATAGCCTTGATTTGTCGATTAGACACCTCAACTAGCCCACTTGTTTGAGGATGATAAGGAGTAGCAACTCGGTGAGACACCCCATACTTAATCAACACTTTCTCAAAGCATTTTGCAATGAAGTGAGGACCACCATCACTAATGAGAACTCTAGGCACACCAAATCTTGCAAAAATGTTGCTTTTCAAGAACTTCATCACAACCCTTGCATCATTGGTCCTTGTTGGAATGGCTTCCACCCACTTCGAGACATATATAATCCACGGCCACCAAAATGTATTTGTATGGGCCCGATGTGGGAAATGGTCCCATGAAGTTGATCCCCCATACATCAAAGAGCTCCACCTCTAGAATTCCGGTTTGCGGAGTCTCATTTCTTCTTGACAAGTTCCCCTCTCTTTGGCACTCTTGACATCTCTTTACATACTCATGCATATCCTTAAACATGGTTGGCCAATAAAAACCACAATTTAGAATCTTTTCCGTGGTCTTAGAACTCTTGGCATGACCTCCCGTCGGCAAGGAACGGCAATGGCGAATGACGCTCTCAATCTCCTCACTTCGAATGCATCGTCTATAGATTCGATCACTCCCTTCTTTGTAGAGATATGGATCGTCCCAATAATATTGTCTAGCATCATGTAAGAATTTCTTCCTAGCCGAATAAGACAAATTTGGTGGGATCACTCCCCCTACAACAAAGTTAGCAAAATCCGCAAACCAAGGGGTAATCCCTCGTTTCACGGCATCAATAGATAGGAGACAAGTGGGAGATGAAGAATTAATCAATCGAGAACGGGATGGAATAGAGACCGAGTGGAGAATCTTACTTGATTTCATGGACGACATTGCAAGGTATTGAGTCCGACATGTTTGGACGTCGATCGACTAGCACACGTGCACAAATCCCTCTGGCCCAACGTTGTGGACCTCGGTCCCGAGTTGCTGGGTAACTCGGTCCATCCTTGGACACCTCGGACCCGATGCATCATCTTGGTTGATCCTTCCTTCTTTTCCTTCTTCCCCCTCAATAGGCCTTCATCCGCCCTCACATTGTCTATAGCCACACCATCCTCCATTTCCATCATGTACTCAATGGGCAATCGAGATAGATGATCGGCCACCACATTTTCCGCACCAATTTTATCCTTGATCTCATGGTCAAACTCTTGAAGGAGAAGCATCCACCTCAAGAGCCTCGGTTTAGCATCCTTCTTTTTCATGAGGTACTTGATTGCCGCATGATCCGTATAGACTACCACCTTAGACCCCACAAGGTATGACCGGAATTTCTCAAATGCAAAAACCACCGCAAAGAATTCCTTTTCCGTCGTTGTATATTTGCATTGAGTTTCATCCAAGGTTTTGCTTGCATAGTAGATGGCATGCAACTTTCCCTCCTTTCTTTGCCCAAGAACGGCTCCCACGGCGAAGTCACTTGCATCACACATCACTTCGAATGGAAGATTCCAATCGGGTGATGCCATGATGGGTGCCGAAACTAAAGCATCTCTCAACCTACAAAAAGCACTCATGCAATCCTCGGAAAATTCGAAGGGAACATCCTTCATCAAGAGATTAGACAAAGGTTTTGCAATTTTAGAGAAATCTTTGATAAAGCGTCTATAAAAGCCCGCATGTCCCAAGAAACTCCTAACATCATGCACACAAGTAGGTGGGGGAAGTTTTTCAATTATTTCAAATTTTGCTCTATCAACTTCTATTCCTCTACTAGAAATGAGATGTCCTAACACTATTCCTTCTTTAACCATAAAATGGCATTTTTCCCAATTAAGCACTAGGTTAGTTTCCTCACATCTAACTAGGACTCTATCCAAATTAGCTAAACAAGCATCAAAAGAGGAACCATAGACCGAAAAATCATCCATGAATACTTCCACTATTTCCTCCACTATATCGGAGAAGATAGACATCATGCACCTTTGAAACGTTGCCGGTGCATTACATAAACCAAATGGCATGAATCTATAGGCAAATGTTCCATAGGGACATGTAAAAGTCGTCTTCTCTTGATCATCGGGATGAATAGGGATTTGCCAAAATCCGCTATACCCATCAAGGTAGCAAAAATATTCATGTTGTGCCAATCTTTCAAGAACTTGGTCTATAAAAGGAAGGGGAAAATGATCCTTACGTGTACCACATTTTAACTTTCGGTAATCAATGCACATGCGCCATTTTGTAGTGGTTCTAGTAGGAATCATCTCTCCTTTCTCATTTTGCACTACGGTTAAACCACCCTTCTTAGGTACTACATGCACGGGACTCACATATTTGCTATCCGAAATTGGGAAGATGATTCCCGCATCCAACATCCTAAGTATTTCACTTTTAACCACTTCTTTCATGTTAGGATTTAATCTTCTTTGTGGTTCAATAGTGGGTTTATGGTTATCCTCCATGTAAATCTTATGCATGCAAATCGATGGTGAAATTCCCTTTAGTTCCTCTAATGAATACCCTAAAGCTCCTCTATGCTTCCTTAAGACCTCTAGTAACTTAGACTCGTCCTCATCATTCAAATTAGCATTTACAATTACGGGTAATGAAGAGTTAGGGCCAAGGAAAGCATACCTCAAGTCCTTTGGAAGCTCCTTGAGTTCATGAGAGGGCTCCGGTGGGGCTTGGGCTTCCTCCGATTCGGCCTTGAACACCTCCCAGTAAGACATTCCATTCTCCACTTTCTCACTCTCCTCTAGGTCGGTAGCCAAGCTTCCATTTGTCACCTCAACTCCATAGGGTGGTGGGATGGCTTTCAACTCTAGCTTCCTTGTCTTTGGCTTGTTAGATATAGCTTCCCATTGCACTCCACTTGGAAAGGATTGGATCATTTTGGCTTCTCTATGCAAAGCTTCCTTCGAGGTTGGTTTAAAGGAGAAATCGAGCTCTACTCCTCCAAAATCAAGGGATAGGTGACCTTTCTTGACATCTATAATAGCTCCCACCGTGGCAAGGAATGGTCTTCCTAGAATGATAGGCTCTCCCGGCACTTCTAGCATGTCAACCACAACAAAATCCGCCGGGACATAATGTCCCTCCACACACACCGGGTAGTCCTCTACCACTCCAATCGGCTCAATTGATGTTCCATCGGCAATGGTCAATCTCATGTTAACCGGAGCGATGAGTCCCATGGCGGTAGACTTCCATATAGTGTACGGTATGTCACTAGTGCTTGCTCCAAGATCACACAATGCTTGAAACATCCAGGACCCAATTCCCACGGTAATTGCAAATCTCTCGGGATCACCCAACTTTTGAGGTAGCTCCAAGATCTTCACCTCGTCTTGCATCTCCACAATCGACCTCTTCTTGCTCAAAATCTCCTTCAAGAACTTAGCATATGATGGCATCTCACTTAGAGCGTCGGTGAACGGTATGGTGATGTTCAAACCTTGCAAGAGCTTCAAGAACCTCCTAAACTTGCCCTCTACAACTTCCTTGGGCTTCTTCAATGGGTAAGGAAGAGTTGTGCCGCCTTGTTTCTTGATTGGATCTACTTCATTGGACCGGCTTGGATCACTCTCACCATTTTCAGCCTGGATCGACGTTGGATCGACGTCGGGACCGATGTGCGGGTCCTCGGTCTGAGGGCAAGGCAAAGCTTGGGAAGTCGGTCCGACTTCAGGGCATGTCGGGCCCGAGTTCCTCCCATCCTCGGTCCTGGTCCGGGGACCTTCTCCAACTTCTGGCTCGATGTCTGTGCACGTCGGGCCCGAGTTCCTGGGCAACTCGGTCCGATTCTCTTCTCTTGTCCTTGGCACTTGTGGCTCGGGCAAACTCCGACCACTCCTCAACCCTATAGCTCGGACTTCATTTTGTTGTTGTGGGGCACGGGGATTCTCCTCGGGTCGGCCCATGAGTCTCCCTTCCTCTCTCGGAAGTTGATTCGCCATGTGAACAAATTGGTTGTCCACTTGTCTTCTCCATACACCAAACTCCTAGAATTGGGTGCCCATCTCATCAACTCTCCTCTCCACATTGGTGAATTGATTCTTCAAGTCTTGTGCCCATTGTGGAGTTTGTTCATAGAACCCCGGAGGTCGGTATGGTGGTGGTTGGGCCCTTGGCTCGTTTTGGTTGTAGTTCTTGTTGTAGCCATTGGCTTGGCCTTGGTTCCACCTTCCATTTCCTCCATTGTTGAAGTTGGCTCTTCCTCCATAGTTTCTTTGAACATAGTGTGCCTCCTCGATTTGCTCGGCCAAGCGAACTTGGCGTTCATTGGGACACTCTTGAGCTCCATGCTTGAAAGAAACACATTCTTCACATGCTCTTGTGGTTTGCTTGAGGTGATTCATTTGCCTCCTCATCTTGTTCAACTCATCCTCAAGGAATTGAATCTTCACATCCTTATCAACCTCTTCATTCTTCGGGTTGTAGAGCCTCCTCGTACCATCTCCTTGGACTCTTGCCTCCTTGTTGACTTGACTCACTCCGTACATGGCTTCATAGTCGGAGAGTTTATCAAGCAACTCCCATGCTTGCTCCGGTGGCAAATCAATGAACCCACAATCGGTGTGAAGGTTCAACTTGTCCTTGGTGGCGAGGTTGATTCCTTGGAAAAATATGTCTTGGAGAACATAAGGTTGTTGCCCATGCGTTGGACATTGCCTCAACATTTCCTTGAACCGATCCCAAGCCTCAAAGAGTGGCTCGTGAGCTCCTTGTTGGAAACTTGCTATCTTCCTTCTAAGCTCCGTTGTCTTTGTTGGTGGAAAGAACTTCATCAAGAATGCCTCGTTGAGAGCCCGCCATGTTGTAATGGATCGAGGAGCTTGGCTCTCTAGCCAATGCAATGCCTTGCCTCCTAACGACCACTTGAAGGCTTTGAGTAGCACGTACTCTAGCGTCTCCTCATCCGTCGAGATAGTCTCACATATATCCTTGAATTGCTTCACATGCTCAATCGGGCACTCATTCGGTCTCCCCTCAAATTGGTCCCTCTTGATAAGTGATATGAATTGAGTCTTGATCTCGAAATTCTTTGAAACCTCCGGTAAGACTACGGCCGGCTCCGGCACCTTCAACTCCGGATGCATGTATTGGCGTGCATTCCGGGGTTGGGTGTTGATTTGAGCCTCCAATATCATCCTTTCGTCACGCTCTCTCCTTATCTCGGCATTCCGGTTTTCCATCTCAAGTTGCATACGAGCCATGTCGGCCCTCATCCTAGCAACCTCATCACATTGTGCTTGGTTCTCCATTCTCTTCTTCTTTCGAGCTTCCTTGATGATGCTTTCGGGATCACTAACAAAGTCAATCTCAAATGTTCCTCGGGTGGAACGAGCTCGCATACACCTATAACCAAAGACACAAACAAAACCAAATCAAAACAAACAAGGGGTTTGGGCTAATCCCTCACCCAAATCACTACAAAATCAAAGACTCAACAAAAGAGGTACCTCAAACAAGTAGAACTCCCTGGCAACGGCGCCAAAATTCTGATCGGTCCGGATTAGGGGGGTCAAAATTCAAATTTATAATCGAACCCCGTAGTAGTACAAGGGTAGGGTGTCGAACACACGGGAGTTCGTGCGTTGAGTGTACCAAAAAGACTAAAAAGGGGAAAAGAAAGGCAAAAACAAGGAAAATCAAAGGGAACTTCTCGGGACCGACTTTGGTCACCTCGGTCCGAGAAGGATCGATGAGAGTTTAGGCAGGACCGACACTGTTTGAAGTCAGGCCCGACGTCTGGAAAACTCGGTCTTGTCAAAATAGTAGATCGGTCTTGGGTTTTTGGGTTCCTTCCCTAACTAGACTTGGGTAATTCCACCCCAACTCAGCCAATAAGTGTTGATCCTTATGAGATCGAGGTTGTTTGCCTTCGATCCCTCCACTCTACACATCGACCCCAGGGGGTTTTCACCTTCCCTTCGATGCAAGGTCAAGTGATGGGCTCGAGATCGCTTTCGCTTACTCTTACCAACCACAAGCCCTTGATCCCTTGTTCTCACAAGTGAATTAAAGCTCAATGTAGAGAGGATTCATAGATCTAGCGCTCAAGGCTATGGAATTGGGGGTTCATACCCAAACCTAGCTAGGGGTTTCCCCCATAGCCCAAGACTATGGAATCTACTCCATGTGGAAAGAGTAAAAAACAATCAATAGACAAAGCAAACAAATCTCAATCATCAAACTCAAATCCAACTCAAATTGCATTCAAATCAAAGGAATTCACAAAATCCAAATCTCAAATCCACTAAACATAAACAAAACAAGTTCAAAATCACAAATTCCTCCTAGAATTCCTACTCTCCACCGATTTCCTCTCTTCCTCTCCTCTTCCTTCCTCCTCCTTGCTCTCCAAGTCTTCCTTGAGCCTTTGAGAGTGATTAGATGTGTGGATTAGCCCCCCTCTCTCTCTAATTGTCTTCTCCTTTTAATTAGAGACCAAGGATTCCCAAAAATAGAAGAAGGGCAAAAGTGGTAGATCACAATTATGTGCCTTGGAGCCCAATCTTCATTTTGCCGACATGGACCGACACGGAGTACCTCGGGCCCGACATGGTCCAACCTCGGTCCGAGCCTCCATTGTTCCAACTCGGGCCCGACTTGCTGGGCACGTCGTTCCGGGCCTCGATCCTCTTCTCTTCTTGGTTTTCCTTGAGTTCCTCTTCGTTCCTTGCTTGGCTCCTTTGCTCCTTTGCTCCTCCTTAGAATCTCCTTCCAAACTTCCTCAAAACATGCCATTTTACTTACAAAACACAACAAATTCACATAGTCTCCGAATCTCATGGAAAATCGGAATCTAAGATAAAAAGGGACAAAACTAACAAAGAAAGGAACAAAAGACACATATTTACAAGGGAAATTAACTACTAAAACACCACCAAAATGAGAAACATCAATAACTATGTTGGGTTTTTACCCCAACCCTAAAAATAAGGAGACTACTCACTCATCATCATGAAGAGCATAATCAAATTAATAAGAGAAGACATGATTCACACCAAAGAAACAAATTTTGAATTAAAAAAATAAGAACTTACAAATTATCCCTCACAAAAGACTATTCCTTACACCACAATTTACTCCTCTCTCAAATTCTCTCATAGATTGTCTTTCTCCAATCAATTTGAAGAGTTTTGGATGATAATGGATTGGTTTAAGAGGCACCCAAGGCCTCCTTATATACTAAGGCCCCGTTTGGTTTGATTCCCTAGGAATGAGGAATGAGAATCAGGAATGAATGATTCTAGTATGATGTTTGGCGGAGAAATTTCTGGAATCGATTTCATTCCCAGGAATGGCTCATTCCAAGGCTGCAGGCTAATTTGATTCCAGCTGAAAATGACCGGTATCATCCATTCCAAGAATTATAATTGTTCATCTTGAATCCTAAAACTCCACAACCTTAAATTATAATTTCTAAAAGTAATAAACCCTTGAAATCATAATTAAGAACCCTAAATCTTATTAATTTAACATGAATAGTTCATTCCGACAGCATACCAAACAACATGTCTCTGAAATGGTTCATTCCAATTCCTGATTCCAATCCGATTCCGACAGTGTTACCAAATGGGGCCTAATAGAGAAATCTAAGAAAGGAAACAAGTTATAATCCAATAGTGCTAAAAATAGAACCCCTAATAAACTTAACCTACATTCTACAAAATAGCTTGTTCTGATCCAAAATGGGTTAGTACCGACTGGCTTCCGGGGTCTGTATGACTGATCAACAACGCTCGTTCTACTCCTTAGTGCCTCGCTCGGTAACGACCCTCTCAGGTCGATACCAACCAGTCTTGGGCTTGGATTTTCTTCTCTTCTTCACTTCAATCTTCACCTAAGCTTGGTTCTTCTTTTTTCTTCCTTCCTTGAAACGCTTCTCTTGAACTTCTTTACTTAAACAACACACCAAACTCTTGAGAACACCTATTAGATCTTCAACTCTTCTTGGAAAACTTCTTGAAACTTGAACACAAACCATCTTGACTCTAATTATGATATCACACAAACCACCTTGGACTTCACTTGAGCCGCTCCCCTAAGCTTGCTTCACACCACCTCTAGCTAATAATCCTCAAAGACCTTTAAAAGACTCTAAAACACCTCCTCAACGCTTTAAAACCTACACAAGAGCAAACAACACACGCATAGATTCCGACTCTCGAAAGATCATCAAAATCAATGCAAAAAGGACACAAAATACCTAAAAATGACTCAATCTAACTATCAAACAACCTACAAAACCTAACTGAACAAGAACAACGCAGTCCAAATGTCAAGCTGAAAAGATGAAGGATCAAGCGAAGTCCTTGATTGTTGTGCGAATAGCTACGACACCGCCACGAGGTTTGGGAAATCGGCGAACTTTGTTTTCGACATTGGTCCCATGTTGATATACCATGAATGTCTACGTAGACGATAGAGCGGTCAAAATTCAACAAACTAGCGTTTCGTATTAACAATGCAGGAAGCTCGACAGCGAGAGCCACTAGCTTCTATATCGACAATTTATGGTAATTCCTATGTTTGTGTTGTAGAATATAAGATGCTTATGAACTAGAAGGGGTATTATAAGGCCCACGCTTTGAGATTGATGATTAATAACTAAAAGGTACCTGAAGTAAAAGGGGTGCTATAAGGAACTTATGTATCACAATAGGTCAATCCAAACAAATCATTGATTAGAACAAATAAAACAAGGTGCTCGTCTATTTGGCATTGAAACTCATATCACATGGTATATCACTAGAAACAACAAAATTCTTTAATATTAATTTAAAGAGGACAAAGTAGAGAGAAATTGATGTCAAAGATGTCATTGCAAAAAATCAAGTGACCGCTCAAACGTACACGTGTGACACACCGTGACAAAGATTATTTTGTCTGAAAAAAGTCCAACTAATAGGGTTAATATCTTGGGTATGCCACAAATCCTTCGTGAAGTCAAATGTGAACTATAATTTCAAAAGTAAATCCGAAAAGAAATGTATTACAATTGCTTAGAGGTTCCATACATTGTTTATCCTTTATTATTACATCCATAAATCTATTTACATGCCATTTTAGTTGGTTATTCCAGCTTGTCTCTCCGCATTCGTTTCTTCAATTTTTGTGTTCCACTCTCCAATTGTTCCATAGTATAACTGACACATTCTTAGATAACTGCCATATTCCTGGCTAGCTACACATTCCTGGATAAACGTCACATTCTTGTGGTTACCAGCTAGTTGGACTGAACAACAAATGTTGTTGAGACTTTCGGCTCCTAGTCTTTTGGGCCGTCTTTTGGGCCATGTGATATTTTTAGCTAGCCCTGACAATACCCGAAATTCATCTTGTTCATTGACATAAGGAGATGGATATGATCAATTTCATGATGTTAACAGTCGGATGCTTTGTCATGTTTGCTACTTGTTGGTGGAAGTTGTCGAGCTTCTAGCCATTTAGTGTCGCCATGATGAAATCATTAGCCAAAGGCCTGGATTCGTTGCCTTGTGAAGATGCAACTATGTAGTAGCTTTTGGTGGATAAGATGGTGCTCTGGTTACTAGATGCTTGAGTGATGGTACCTCAAAGCCTGAGAGCTTGAAGATTGTAGCTCTCCTCTGCTAGTTATGGGGTTGCGTTGTTGGATGTCTCAAAAGCCCATGGATTTTACATCGGCAAAATTAAGGGACATCGCCCTGGGAAAGCTATTGGACTGGCCTAAAACTATTACGTACTTTGACATAATGAGAATACTTTTGCAATTGCCTTAAGTTATGCAATGAATTTGGAATTTTATTGCAAGTTTCCACTCTATGTTGGTCGCATAACTCTTGCTATGTGTTTCTTGATTGGATTTGTTCTATGGCTATTCTTATCAATTTAAAATCTCCTGGATCTTTGTTTTTGCAAAGAAAGTAAAAAATCTCTAGTTTGATTTTTTAAGGTTAAGTCTTCTAGTAAAAAATCTTTGTTTTTGCCAAAGTAAAAAATTTCGATGGACAAATTTGTTAAGTCTTCTAGTTTGATTTTTTAAGGTTTTTCTAGACTATATGATTTTGGTTAAGTGGTTTTATTTTCCAAGACTTTGGTTAATTTTTAGTGAGATTTTTACTTTGGCAACACCAACCTCTATGTAGTAAGCGAAACTTCAATTTTTCGACTAGTGTTGGTGGAATGTGGTGTTAGCATATGCTTTTGATTTCTTGAAATCTATTGTTGTCCACTCTCTTTGATGGTCCCATCCTTTTCCTTTTTTACCTATTGATTACCTTCGTCGCCGACCACTCTCATCTCATCATTTGATCAGGGTGGTGCTCGATCGTTGGTTGTTGATTGACCACAAATATATTTTTGTGACTATCTCTATTAAAATTGGCCCTTGAATTTGTTTTAATGGTTGGTAGGATTTACGTGAGCAAATAAAATAATACATCTTAGCCTATTTTTCTGGGTCTTTTTTATTTCCGTTTGATGTATCTCTATGGTTCTTTCGAGTTTATTTGTAGTCTTTTGTTTTTTTTTTCAATTGTGTTTTTTTCCTTTTAAGTTGGCAGGTTGCACTAGGGCCTTGTTCACTTTCATTAAAAACAAAAATTTCCCCCCAAAATTTTGTTTTACCTTTTTCTAAAATTTATATCATATCTCTACTTTCACATTTTTCAATACAAAATTTTCACCCAAAACATCACTTTTCAACAAAAAACTACTTTTAACCAAAAAGTGAAACAAGGCCTAGGTGCCTCTAATCAAAATGGTAGTTTAATTACTTCTCCATGAATATGAGATAATGTTTAGGCAAGGTCCAAGCTGAAGTCATGGACATATGTTGTGGCCTATTAAAATCCTTTTATCTAGGTGGAGACAATGACATCAGTTTTTCTTTTTACTCGAATAATGTCCCAATTGGCCTTCTTTCAACAACACCATGTCTTTTGATTTATACTCTCCTGCTTCCCTAGCTCGATTTCCTTATTACGGATAAGGTGACATATTGCTGGACTGATGTTCCCTCGGGATCAGTCAGACAATCAAGTGATCTCTCGGGATTAGTCCCATGAGTGTTGATGATGATAAACGCCATAAGATTTTATGGTTTGAGTTTTGCCTAAGTGTTTTAGGAGAACACAGGTGCAAAGGGAACAAGAGAACCAGAGAACAAGAGCAGAAAGAGAGATTGGTCCCAGAGGGATCAATGTGCCAGCCAGCCACGTGATAGAGGTCTATTTAAGGAAGGAGCGTGTTTCCTTCATTAAGGACGTGTATCTACAGCTGGAAGAAGTTGTTATTATCTTTAAAAGGATGATAATAATTATGGGAAGCATATCTTACGGATTTGGTCATTACTTGGAGCGCAAGGAGTCAAGAAGATATGATAGAAGATCTTGTTGAAGATTTTATTGTGTAAATCCATGTATGGTTAATTATTAGGTGGAAAGATATTATTTTATGACAAGAAAATAATATCATATCAGTTCTAATCGTTTACTATATATTAGGATAGAGTTTAGGGTTTTTCTACGGTTGGAAATTACCCGCTTGGAGTTCTTCTACTAGAGAGAAAAGGAGACTTCGTTTGGAGAAGAAAGGCGGCGACTTTAAGGAGTTTTGGAAGCTTCTTAACCAGCCATTGGAGTTCTAAGAGAAGAGCTTCATCGTCGTTGTTCAGAGGATCAACGATCTGCACAGTCTCAGGGATCAGTAACAGTAGACGCACTTGTTGATACTGAAGAAGGACTCGAACCCATTGAAGCTTGAGAGGTCATGTTTCTGAGGTATAGTTTGTCTACTTTGAGTTTCTTATACGTTCTAAGGGCTAGAAGTTAGGAGAGTATTCTAGGAGGAGTCTAGTTTACGTTGGTACCTTAAGTTGCCATTGTAGTTCGTGATAATCAATAAAAGTAAGTAAGCCATTGAAAATCCTTCTAAGGAAGGTAGAGGTTTTACTAAAGTGACTAGTTGGTTGCTTTGGGTTTCCTCTCTAAATATTGTGTCCTTTGTGTGTGTTGTTTTCGTTTCGTGATAGATTGATCCCTGCTAAGGATCAGTAATCTGTTTGCTACTTGTTTCCTGTTGCTTCCGCTGTCCAGTTCTTTGATCCCCTAAGGATCAGGGTCTGTATTCTAACACGTTGATCCTACAATTGGTATCAGAGCCTGGTGTGCTCTAGATTTGTGTTAGGATTTTTCAGGAAAAGATGAGCAGTCACGAAGGGAACAGTCAAGGACACTCGATGGTACGTCCACCGTTCTTCGAAGGTGAGAAGTTCAGTTGGTGGAAGAACAAGATGGAAACTTTCATCAAATCTGAGGACTTGGACTTATGGGAGATAGTTGCCAATGGTCCAAAAGAGGTAACAATGAAGGATGCCACAACTGGTGAGATTGTTCCTAAGCCGATAGGTGCCTTAAATGCTGAGGAGAAGCAGGTACTTTCTAAGAATTTTAAGGCCATAAAATTGTTTAATCATGCCGTAAATGATAATGAATTCTCAAGAGTTTCAGCATGCTCTAGTGCTAAGGAAATTTGGGATTTATTATATGCAACTCATGAAGGTTCCACTGAGGTTAAGAAGAATCGAATTGATATTCTTGTGAATAAATATGAGTTGTTTAAGATGGATAAAGGTGAGTCCATAAAAGATATGATGGCTCGTTTCAATGTTATTGTCAATGAGCTAACTTGTTTAGGAAAGAAGTACACCATGGAGGATAAGGTTCGCAAGATCCTTAGGAGTTTGCCCAAGAAGTGGGAGCCAAAGATAACGGCGATTGAGGAGGCAAAGGACCTGAGTACCTTACAGCTAGAACACCTCATAGGATCACTCACTGCTCACAAGGACAAGTTGAAATCCTACGAAGAGGATGTTCCCAGCAAGAAAGACATTGCCTTGAAAGTTTCTAAGGCATTGAAGCAGGTTAAGGAGGGCAAGAAGGAGAAAGAGGACAATGATCCTGATGTTGCTCTCATCACTGGCGCCATGAGAAAGTATCTCAACATAAGGAACAAGGAGGGAAACGGCAAAGGTAGATCCTTTAAGTGTAATCCTGACACTTTATGCTACAATTGTCGAGAGAAGGGACATTTTGCTAGGGATTGCCCACAAAAGAAGGAGTCGGATGATGAGGACTCTTCTAAGAAGGGTAATGACAAAGGAAAGAAAACAGCCTTTATTGCTGCATGGGGGGACGCGTCTGATCTTGAGCCGGATCATCACTGCTTGGTGGTCAGGGAACAACTCCAAATTGATCCCGAAGAAGAAGAAGAAGAGGTATGTGAAAAACCTGATCTTTTCACTGAGTTGAAGTCTTTTAAGAAAAAGTCCTTAATTGATTTCATTGAGAACCTTTTAGATGAGAAGGAAGAACTAGAAAAGAAACTTGAAAATGTTGATACTTGCTCTTCTATTTTGTGTGATGCATGTCCTACTCTTAAGAATGATATTGAAAATCTGATCTCGAAGAATGAGGAATTGCATGCTAACTTGGAAAGTGTTAAAACTGAAAATTTAAGACTTTCTAATTAGTTGAAAAAGACTGATCCTTCTGATCAAACTGAGATGAATGAATTGAGATCTAGGGTTGATGAGCTTGTTTCCACTAACCTTATGAATGAAAAGAAACTCTATGAGTTGAGATTTGTTAAGGAACAACCAGGGAGAAAGTTTGAAGACAAGGAGGAAGTCTATCGTCTTCAAAGGAGGTTGCAAAGTGCTACAGACAGGAACAAGCACTTGGAGGCTAAAGTAAGTGTTCTTGAAAATAGTGGTTCTACTAATCAATCTTCTTGGTATGTAGGACAGAAAGCACATAAGCTTTGGCTAAAGCATGCCACTGGGAACAAGGCTACTGGTTCCACTAGGAACAATGCAGGTGGTTCCGCTGGGAACAATGTTGATGGATCTGCTGGGATCAATCACTTTGGTTTAGGCTACAAACCAGAGAAGGGTGAGTCAAGTGCACAAGGTGCAAGTCGTAATCAACGAAGGACTAATGCTAAGGGACCACAGAAGAGAGAAAGGTTCCACTGGAGAAAGGAACAACCACATGTCAAGCAAGGCTATGGCCACTGGGAGCAGCGTGGGCACTATGCTTTTAGGAACAACAGAAGGTTTCCTAGATCAAGGAACAACGCCCAGAAAGTGCAACAACCGAAGGGATGTAAGTCTTATAATTCTTGTTGTGTGCATTGTGGAAATGAGTCATTTGGTACAAGGACTAACCCCCGGGAACCCAAGTATGTGTGGGTCCCCAAAACTAGTACTTGAGCTTGGTTTGCAGGGAGGTGTGAGGGGAACAACCTAAGGAGAGGTGTTTTACTAAGAATGATCCCTCACAACCTCGAAGTGGAGGTGAGTCAGGAACTCACTTGTTGGTGCTTGAGCTGAGGGGTAATGATCCCGATCGTTCCCTAAGACTAATGAGATGATGCATGGAGATGTGGACCAAATGGAGGACGTTTTCACCATGGCATGGGATAGAAAGTCCTATGAACATCTAAGGATGTTGCTAGGCATGATCTCCTTGAGGTAAGTGAGTCCCGGTCCTTTATTCCCCCAATGATTGGTTAATTAGGTAGCATCTTATAGGGAATTTATGCATCTATTGCGTTCTTTCTAATGGCTTCTACATATTGTCTCTGTGTTGTGTGATCTAATATTGCACTTGAAGTTGGGAACATTGCATGCTCTAACAGCTAGAGGCTAGAATGATTGAACTCAAAAGCACGTTTCTTTGAGCCTGAGACGACTGGCTTGATCTTGTTTAACCCTTGATACAAGCCGAAATGATAGTCAGTTGTATAGCCTTCCCTAAGCCTTGTCCAGGTAAACGGTCCCTATGAACCCGTTTTTTGTTAGCCCACAACTGGGATCAATTACCTTGGATGTAAAAAATTCCTACCTAATATTTTGTTTGGATACATTATATGTCTTTGTCCTTAATGTGTTATCCAAACACAACCTGTTTTTGTTCCATATCATGTCTATGCTCTAGGATGCGTGGTACCTATTGCAGAAGGAATCAATGAAAAAGATGGATAATTAGGTTCTAAGGATCAAGAAGAGAAGTGTGGGTGGCCATGTGCGTGCCAGTGAAAGACAAGGAGAGAAAAGAAAAAATGAGAGTTTTCTTTAAAAAAAAAAGAGGGAAAAGATGAGAGTTGAGAAAGAGAGAAGTTCTCTCAAAAGAAAAGAGTGAAATGCGTTCTCCAGGGAACAACAGAGAAAAGAGGA
This sequence comes from Polygonum maritimum, assembly GCA_963924305.1. Lineage (NCBI taxonomy): Eukaryota > Viridiplantae > Streptophyta > Magnoliopsida > Caryophyllales > Polygonaceae > Polygonum > Polygonum maritimum. The sequence goes on from OZ002735.1 coordinate 25,642,847, forward strand.
AAAGATTTCTTCAAAAGAAGACTGCAGAATGATGTTCCAAAGGGAACAATGCGGCAAGAGAAGTTGAGTTGAATGAAACATAGTATGTTTGTTCAAAGGTGGAAGCCAAAGAGGATCAAGGTCTTAAGCTCCTGAAAGGTAACTAGGGAAACGTTATTGTTGGGACGATATTAAGGACGCCAATCATTAATATCTAAACCAATAATGATCGTCCCTTGTTTTGATAATGACAAACTCAAATGTATTTAACAAGTTGTCCAAGTGTTGATCTCAGGTAAGGTCCAGTGGACACACATGAGCGAAAAGGACAACAAGTGAACGGCAGTCCCTAACCTGTAGGGACGCACGTCATCAGAACTTCCAAAGCTGACGCAATTGGCGAAGTTCCTGCGCAGATAGGACGGCGTCCTCATCAAGAAGGGACGCGCGCCAAAATACGGACGAAGTTCAAATTCAAATCAAGGCCGCCCCAACATGATTACATCACGTTCGGCCGTAGTCCTCAGAAGGAAGCTTCCCTTGTCTGGGCACGTGTAGACAACTCCAAGGATGTCGCTTTCCCAGCAATGGTCCCCCATCCACGCGGAGGCTTCCCAAGCGTCAACAGAGTTGACTTCCTCAAGATGCCCATCGCACCGTTGATGGAAGATCAAGGATCCTGCCAAGCATCAGAGGACGCTAGAGGACAAGAACCACTTCCGCTATAAATACCCCCCAAGGGGTATGCATAGCGGTGTGCACTTTGAAGACTTTCTCTCAAGCTCTCCCGAAGCATTCAAGAACACGAACGAAGATCAAGAAGATCAAGTGAGCTTGAAGCAAGAGAAAGAAAGTCCAACCACATCAAATCCAGAACAAACCACAAAATAGTTAGAGTTGTAGTTTGTCTTTCACAACGAACCGTGAGAGACGTGAGTGATAGCTTCCTTATAGCTAAGAGAGTTAGGTTACATTGTTAGGAGGAAAGGAGTGTTACTAGTGAGACTAAGGACGGACGCTTAGCTCAAAGAATTGTAACGACTCGCCTAAGTTGTAAGGACTCTCTCTTAATAAGATAAGGACGGCTATTGAAAATCCTCCAAGCGGAGGTAGAGGTTTACCCATATGACTAGTTGGTCTTAGTGGGGTTCCTCTATAAATACTTGTGTCCATTATCTCATTGCGTTTCCTGTTAAGTCTAATTTCCTCTGCACCTAAGGACGCCCTTAACCCAGGTAAGGACGCCTTCACGAACAGACTTACGATCCAACAATTGGTATCAGAGCAGGCGCTCTAGATTAAGTTTGAGTTGCAGGAAACATGGAGATGGAACCTATAGGTATCTCAAGTGCAAAACCACCTCGCCTGACGGACGGCAACTTCAATAGGTGGAAGACAAGGTTCGAATGCTTCGTGCGTAGTCAAAACTACCAATGCTGGCTGGTGATAAAGAACGGCGACCTCGAAGTTCCTGCCGCCAAGAAGGACAAGGAGGCAGATTGGGGTCCTGAAGAGTTCAAGCTTATGGAAGCAAATGCAAAGGCCATCTGTTTTCTACAGACGTCCCTCTGTGAAAGGGACGCCACTCGTGTGAGCAATCTCCCAACGGCTAAGCTTCAATGGGAAGCTCTAGAGAAGTATCATGTTGGGACGCCTGAGATGAAAGAAGACGTCCAGTTGGAAGCAAAAAGGAACTTCTAGAAATTCAGGATGTTCACAAACGAGACCATCACCGACTACTCCTTTCGCTTTGAGGCCCTTCTAACTAAGTTGAAAAACTTGGGTGTCAAAGAAACAGAAATCACTCAGAGGATGAAGGTTCAAGTTTTGATAGATGGACTCACGGGACCATGGAACTTTGATAGGATGACGTTCAAGGAGAACCAGGCCAACAAGGGACTATCCATGGAGGAAATCTATGGAAAATTCAAAGGGTACGAAGCAAGAAGAAACCAAGATTTGGCAGAAATGGGAAAAAGTTCCCCAAGTGAGCTGGCTCTAACTCTTGCGGCTAGGACGCCAGAGTATGAGCAATACTACCAAAGGCAAAGAGAGTTGAACTCAATGCTAGAAGCCAAAACTCAAGAGCACCAGGAGAATCTTCGTCTTCAGGCATTGGTGGAACGTAAAGGGAAGACCGAAGAACAAATTTCTGAAGAAGATGAGCTAGCACTGTTGCACAAAACTCTTCGTTCTTTGTACAAAAGAGGCAAAGTTCCAAGAATGAAGATGCCCTACAAAAAGGAAACTCGCAAGCCTACAGATGCAGAAATGAAGGAAATAGTTTGCTACAAATGCAACAGAAAGGGACACATGGCCAAGAAATGTACCACAGGCCTATCATCAAAGGAAATGAAGGAAAAGGCGCTGGTTGGTGCATTTGAGGGTGCATGGGACGACCTTGACTCGAGTGATGAAGAGCCAGAAAATCAAGTGGCCTACATGGCTATGGAAGACGCCCCAGAGGACGTCTCTGAAACTGAGCAAGAGGTAACCCATGAAACCATGTTAAACTCTCTTGAAAAATGTTCAAAACCAAAGCTCATTAAATTGATAACTCAAATCATGCAAGAGAGCTATGCTATGAAACAAAGTTTTGAGGAAGCTGAATCCGAGAATATTGTTGTGGAATGTGAAAATTGTAGTACCATGTCTTTTCAACTAGAGTCCTCTCAGGAAGAAGTCAAGTCCCTTAAAAGTCAGATTGTGTGCTTAAAGCTTGAAAATGCTAGTCTTAGGGACGAGGTCAAAGTTCTAGGAAAGAGTCCGATGACCGAAACTTTTAACCCAATAGTTTTTGTTCCAGCTAGAAAAGGAATAGGGTATGAATCGGGATCAAAGAACTCTCTTGTTGGATCGTAAGTCAGTTAATGAGGGCGTCCTTAACTGGGTTAAGGGCGTCCTTTAGTGCAGCGGAAAATAGACTTAACAGAATACAAGATAAGTGGACACGAGTATTTATAGAGGAACCCCACTAAGACCAACTAGTCTTATGGGTAAACCTCTACCTCCGTTGGAGGATTTTCAATAGTCGTCCCTTATCTTATTAAGAGCGAGTCCTTACAACTTAGGCGAGTCGTTACACTTCTCTGAGCTAAGCGTCCGTCCTTAGTCTCACTAGTAACACTCCTTTCAACCTAACAAGTAACCTAACACTCTTAGCTATAAGGAAGCTATCACTCACGTCTCTCACGGTTCGTTGTGAGAGACAAACTACAACTCTAATTGATTTGTGATTTGGTTTTGGATTTGGTGTGGTTGGACTTTCTTTCTCTTGCTTCAAGCTCACTTGATCTTCTTGATCTTCGTTCTTGTTCTTGAATGCTTCGGGAGAGCTTGAGAGAAAGTCTTCAAAGTCCACTCTTGCACACACACACGCACACCGCTATGCATACCACTTGGAGGGTATTTATAGCGGAAGTGCTTCTTGTCCTCTAGCGTCCTTTGAGACTTGGCAGGATCCTTGATCTTTGATCAACGGTGCGATGTGCGTCTTGAGGAAGTCAACTCTGTTGACGCTTGGGAAGCCTCCGCGTGGGTAGGGGAGCATCGCTGGGAAAGCGACGTCTTTGGCATTGTCTACACGTGCCCAGACAAAGGAAGCTTCCTTCTGAGGACTAAGGCCGGACGATGATGTAATCATGTTGGGGCGGCCTTGATTTGAATTTGAACTTCGTCCGTATTTTGGCGCGCGTCCCTTCTTGATGAGGACTCCGTCCTATCTTGCGCAGGGACTCCGCCAATTACATTTAGCTTTGGAAGTTCTGGTAACATGCGTCCCTACAGCATAGGGACTGCTGTTCATTTGTTGTCCTTTTCGCTCATGTGCGTCCACTGGACTTACCTGAGATCAAAACTTGGACAACTTATCAAATACATTTGAGTTTGTCATTATCAAAACAAGGGACGATTATTATTGGTTTAGATATTAACGACTGACGTCCTTAATATCGTCCCAACAATTTCCCCCTTTTTGATGATGACAAACTCTTTCAAATAATGCACACAGAAGTAAAGCTTTTAGCATGAGGAACTACACTTTGATTTTCTTTTCAGCTTAGGTTGGCATGCAACACATTCTTTTAAGTGCGTTCTATCTTATTCTTAACTAGCGTCCTTTGGACTTGGCCGAAATTCCCCCTAAACACATGCTTTCTATGATAACTTAAAGACAATCGCATCTCTGCAAAACTATACTTCCCCCTTTTGGCATCATCGAAAAGGAGAACAAGTCGAAAAGCATGCAAGCACCAAGTCATAACTAAAGTAAGGTACGCTTAGACAAAGTGAATCACAAATGTAGTGAATGGCATTCAGAATGAGAAACGAGTACGTTCATTACAGACATTCACAAGAAGTGTTCAAAACGGGGACAGCGTCCCATTGTCTTAACAAAAACTCAAGAAATGAAAAATTGTTTCAGGGTTAGAGAAGGGGGAGGGTGATCATTTTCTGGGACGCTTGCCAAGGGCTTTGAGGTGTTGCTCCTGAAGATGGTTGTTCTGGGCAAGGAGCTCGTTGTTGCGCTCAAGAAGGTCTGTGTGGACGTGAAGTGTGTCGTGAACCTGCTGAATTAGATCAATCATTATGCACTGGTTCTCGATCATCATGCCCATCAGATATTTCGTAGAGTGCCTCTCAGCCTCATCAGGGACGCTCATACCATCGAGCTCGTCCTCTTCATCAGCAGCGTCCTCAGCTGGCGTCCCAACTACTTGGACATTTTCAGCTTCAGGATCTCCTTCTCCAGGTTCAGCAGCAGCAGCAGCTTGAGCTCTCCTCTCAGCTTTGGCTTTCCTTTCAGCCTCTTTCCGTTCCTTTTCCAGTTGGCGCTTGACGGACGGAAGGGGCTCATCACACCTGAGTTTTCCAACTGGTGGGAGTGTGATTTGCCTGACGTCCCAATGAATGCCAAAGGGACGTTCTTGTTTAGGAGCATAGAGTCCCTGCTGCTTCAGAATTTGCTTGACCAAGCCGGGGAAGGGAAGAGAGTGCCTGCCTCCTGTGCACTTGCCCATGTGTTCCAAGATTACCCGGGGCAAGTTTATCGGCTTGCGTTCCAAGAAAGCGTCCAAGAGAATACTATCAGTGATCTGAACAATGGACTTCTTCTCTTGGCGGGGGACGACCATGCGCACAATGAAGTGATGCGCAAGGACGCCCGTCTTGGTGAGGCAATGAGCAACTCTGTCCTTAGCAGCTGGCTGTCTTCCATTGAATATTCTATTGAGGATTTCATCCTGGGAGAAACGGCCAAAGTTCTTGCACGGCAGATCATGCAGAGCATCTTGCGGAGAAGGACGCAGGCCTAGCATTTTGCGGACGGTGCCCTCAGCAACTGAGTACTCGTCCCCATCGATTTCAAAAGTCCCCTGAGGCTTCCCGTTTACTTCTGTGATTTCGAACTTTGAGTAGAAACGGAGAACCTCATCAGGGTCAACATCAGCGGCCTAAGCGCCCAAGTGCGTCCAACCCTGGAACTCAAGAAGATCCAAGAACTCTTGGCGCTGGTTCTCTGCCAGAAACTCGGCGGTGAAGAGGAGCGGCGATAGGATTTTCTTGAAGCGTTTCTGCTTGGAGCCATTGCTCACGATCACTTCATCACCAGCATCTTCTTCATCTCCATCTCCCTCCTCGTCCTCAGGTTCCTCATCCTGGGGAGGGGCGTCCTCTTCATCGGAGGCTTCGTTCCGTTGTTCTTGGAACTCAACCATTGCAGTGTCCTCAGCTGTGGACGCCTGTTCTGTGGGAGGCACGTCCACCGCTGGAGTCCTTGCCAAGGACTCTGTGGGAACGGATGGAGGAGACGTCCCTTGAACTTGAGCAGCTTCCTCGACGGCCGGAGCAGGCGGAGGAGGAGGAGGAGGTGAAGCTCTAGGAGGAGAGGGAGAGGGAGTGCGGAGCTTAGCTTTTGGGGGAGGAGCAGAGGAGGAGCTGGGCGGAACCACGGAGATCGGTTTTACCTTGAGCGGAGCAGAGGGAGGAGGCGGCAGTTTAGCAGGGGTAGCATCCTTGGCCTGGACCTGGACTTGAGGAGCGTCCTCTACCCTTGGAGGAGGTGGAGGGAGTTGACGAAGGTCCTGCATACTCGCTTGGATCGCCTTCTCAACGGCTGCTTTCTCTGCTTGCTCTTGCTCTTGGCGCGCCTTCTCCTCTTTTGCCAGTTGAATTTCGGAGAGGCGAATGGCGGCCATTTCTTCATCCGTGACGCCCTCAAGCTGAGCAGAGGTCTTGAGGCGTCGTTTTGGAGCGGGAGGAGGGGAGGAAGGGACTGGGGTTACTTGGGAGGAGGAGGGAGGCCCTTTGAGTTGGAGCTGTTGAGAGGGAGGGGGAGAGGACGGCCTTTTTCTCTTCTGGGACGGGACGGAGCCCGCAGGAGCTACTAAAAACTCCATGATATCAGGGAGAAGTTTGGCGAGCTCGTCGACCGTCCCTTTAAACGCGTCGGAAATGATTGCCGGTCCCATGAAGGGGGGGTTTTTAAAGTTGGTCTCTTGAAGGCGAGGCTTGACATAGGTCGTCATGAAGTAATGCATAAGCCTTTGGGTTTTGGGAGGGTAGTCCTGGATGGACGCCCTATGGCAGATATTGGCAAGGGTTTTGGGTTCCCTTTCAAGCCAGTCCTCAACGAGAGGGTCAAGAGGAGGGCGGCGTTTAGGTTGGGATGGAAGTCCAAAAACGGTGCCTTTGCCAGCGATCCCTTCGTCGGACTCCGGCTCAGGTTTGAAGGGCTTCTCCAGAAATGAGAACCTCTTCGGCTGGGTTTTGGATTGAGAGCGGGGTGGTTGTCTTTGAGGTGGAGGTTGGGAGCGAAGGGGCTTAGGAGGGGTGTTGGAGTGGCGGCGCTGGGTGCTTTGAGAGGAGGAAAGGTGGCGAGGGGGTTCTTGGCGGCCGGAAGGTCTGCCTCTCGACTCCATTAATGACCGGCCTTTCACCGGAGGAGATCTCGAAGAGCTAGTGTTTTTCGCCGCCGACGAAGGTGAGGGATTCTTTGAGGCTCTTGTGTTGGCCATTTTTGAGATGGTTTAAATAGGGGAGGATTAGGGTTTGGAGAGAGATTTCGGGATTCGGTTGAAGATTTGGAAGATCTTTGAGATTTCTAAAAGTGTGCAAACAGCAGATGAGCGAAGAAAGGTTTTCGGAGTGCACAGGTGGGTATATATAGGAAGAAGACGAAGTTGGACGGTCAGGGGTAACAGGGTCTTTACACACAGCTTCCTCCACCCGCCTTCCCACACGTGGCTTTCTTCTTTGCTAAGGAATACAGCTGTTGAGCACTGTTTGCGCATATCCCGAGATTTTCGCTGACGATTCGCTAAAACGGTTCACCTTCCCAATTTCAACCATTCAAACTTCTCACAACTGCAAAGGACTCTGACCTGACGTCCTTTCAACACACAACACTACACAACACTGAACTGAACCACGGCGTCCCATTCACTGATCTCAACCTCTGTACTTAGAACTCTGTACAGACAACTCTCAGCTCTTAGCACGCGTCCTTTTGATCACTTAGAACCATTTTTGAAAATCAAGCAAGTACGTCCCGTAAAGGTAAAACAAAGAACGCTCATAGGACGCGTTTGCAAGATTCTCGGCTTGGGTAAGCTTAGAGTTCCCATCATTTCGGCTTATGATGAGGGTAGGGTGATCAGGGATACTCTTGAGATGAAAAGCGAAATGAATACCATTCAAGGACACAAGCGAATACACATATCTTAGACTAGCGTCCTTTAAAGATGACTTTAATGCATGACACACCTTAAAACAAGTTCTCAACAAGACATAGCCAATCATGGAGGGAATAATAGAACGGGACTTGATCATTTAAAAGTTATCATCCCCAAGAGCAACCGGAGGTGCTCGTAGGGACGTCTATCAAGTGCTTTTGTGAAAATATCGGCCACTTGGTCCTCAGTCCTAACATGATCCACTCTAATTAATCCAAGTTCAACATTATCACGAAGAAAGTGATGCCTTATGTGAATATGCTTCGTCCTAGAATGATGAACGGGATTTTTGGCAATACTTATAGCACTGGTGTTGTCACACAAGATAGAGACTGTGTTGAGGAACGTACCATAATCTTCAAGTTGGTACTTGATCCATAAGACTTGTGAGCAGCACGAAGCAGCAGCAACGTACTCAGCTTCCGCGGTTGAGAGTGCCACGGAGTTTTGCTTTTTGGATCCCCAAGATACAAGACATGACCCAAGGAATTGAGCCATTCCTGAGGTGCTCTTTCTATCCACCACATGGCCAGCGTAGTCCGCGTCAGAGTACGCTACCAGATTTAAGGACGTCCTTCTAGGATACCATAGACAAAGGTCATCCCGTCCCTTGAGATATCTGAAGATTCTCTTCACTTCTTGCATGTGGGACTCCTTTGGATTTGCTTGGAAGCGAGCACATAAGCATACAGCGAACATGATGTCGGGACGACTTGCCGTAAGATATAGCAAGGACCCTATCATTCCTCTGTAGAGCTTTTGATCTACACTCTTGCCTTCTTCATCAGCATAGAGGCGAGTGTTTGGGGAGATGGGAGTATCAATGGGTTTTGAAGAGTTCATCCCATACTTCTCAAGCATTTCACGGATGTACTTTTGTTGATGAATCCGCGTCCCATCTTTGAGCTGAGTGATTTGGAGTCCCAAGAAGAAGTTGAGTTCTCCTATGAGGGACATCTCAAACTCACTACTCATCAAGTTCTTGAATTCCTCTACAAATTTCATGTTAGTGCTTCCAAAGACTATGTCATCGACATAGACTTGTACAATCAAGACATCTTTAAGAACTTTCTTTAAGAACAGGGTTTTATCAATGTTACCTCGTGTGTACCCGTTGGACAAGAGGAAGGACGCAAACCTATCGTACCATGCACGAGGGGCTTGCTTGAGTCCATAGAGTGCCTTGTCCAAGAAGTACACATGATCTGGGTGATCAGCGTCCTCAAATCCTGGAGGTTGAGCGACGTACACTTCTTCTTTGAGCTTGCCGTTGAGAAAGGCTGTCTTGATGTCCATTTGAAAAAGCTTGAACCCTTTGTGAGCGGCAAAGGCGATGAGGAGGCGAATGGCTTCAATCCTGGCGACAGGAGCGAAGGTTTCATCATAATCGATCCCTTCCTCTTGCCTATAGCCTTGAGCCACAAGCCTTGCTTTGTTTCTTGACACGCGACCACTCTCATCAAGCTTGTTCCTGTAGACCCATCTCGTCCCTATTATGTTTTTGTTTCTCGGACGAGGGACGAGGGTCCAAACCTTATTTCTTTCGAATTGATTAAGTTCCTCTTGCATGGCCTGAATCCAATCAGCGTCCTGGAGTGCTTCCTTTATGTTCTTAGGTTCAACTAAGGACACAAAGGCGTTGAAGGCACAGAACGCTATGTTAGCATTAAGGGACTGATTCACGGCTGATCTTGTTTGAACTCCTTTTGACATATCTGAGATGATTTGATCCGTTGAATGAAGTCTCGAAAGATGGGATCCCTTATGAGTATCGTCCCTTACAGGAGTACATCTAGGGTCCGTCCAATCAGATTCATCTGAGTCAAACCCGTCGTCTTCATTGAGAGATTCATAGAGTTCCCCCTCAGGTTGAGCGTCCTCTTCTTGACGCTGTTCTCCTTGTAGGCTTGATTCAGCGACCTCACGTTGAGCTGGAGATTCACTTTGAGATGGAACTTCCTGAACAACACTGGGAACTTCTACTGAGACTTCTTCAGGATTTTGAGTAGCGTCCTTAGGAACATAGTATTTTCCAGAGGACCCGAAATCAACTTCATCATCGGAGTCATCCTGCTGCAGAGGAGATGAGCGATCTTTCTTACTTGGTTTATCTTTGTGAGAAGAACTCTCTTTGAACACAACATGAATGCTCTCCTCAAGCTTTAGAGTCCTTTTGTTGAAGACTCTATATGCTTTGCTGGTGAGAGAGTATCCAAGGAAGATGGCTTCGTCACTTCTTGCGTCAAACTTTCCAAGTCTTTCTTTATCATTGTTGTGAACAAAGCACTTGCATCCAAAGACTCTGAGATAGTCGATGCGAGGCTTTCTTCCATTCAGCAACTCATAGGACGTCTTCTTCAGCAAAGGACGGATCATGGCTCGATTGATAATGTAGCACGCTGTAGCAATAGCTTCAGCCCAGAAGTACTTGGGGACGCTATTGGCTAAGAGCATAGTCCTTGCCATATCCTCCAGCGTCCTATTCTTTCTTTCCACCACTCCATTTTGTTGAGGAGTCCTTGGAGCTGAGAAGTTGTGAGAGACTCCATGTTGATCACAGTAGGCCACGAACTCTGAGTTTTGAAACTCCGTCCCATGGTCTGATCTTATGGATTTGAGAGGCGTCTCAAGCGCAACTTCCACTTGTTTGATGAAGACTTTGAATGCGTTGAAGCAATCTGTTTTTGAAGCTAAGAAAAGAACCCAGGTGAATCGAGAATAATCATCTACAAGAACGTAAATGTACCTCTTTCCACCATAGCTCAACGTCTTCATTGGTCCACAAAGATCCATATGGAGAAGTTCCAAAGGTTTCTTTGTGCTGACATCGTTCTTTGACTTAAAGGACGTTCTTGTCTGCTTCCCTTTGATACATGCTTCACACTGTTCAATTTTCTCAGGATCAATTTGGGGAAGACCTTTCACAAGATTTCTTTGATGAAGCTTGAGGATTGTGCTTGGTCCAGCATGGCCAAGTCGGCGATGCCAGAGGTCAGCGTCCTCCTTTGACACAGATAAGCACAACTCAGATTTTGGCTTGAACTCCTGGTTGAAGATGTAGACATTGTTCTTTCGGACTCCTTTGAGGACGACTTTGTTGGATTTCTTGTTGATGACGAGGCACTCCTTTGAGTCAAATGTGACTAAGTTTTCACCTTGATCACACATTTGAGAGACGCTTAGGAGGTTGAAGCCAAGTCCTTCAACAAGGCTAACATTTGTCGCTTTGATAGACGGATTGAGAATAGCAGTTCCCGTCCCTTTGATCTTTCCTTTGCCCTTGTTGCCAAACGAGACAGTTCCTCCCGTGGCGCTACTTTGGATAGAAGTGAGATGGATCTGGCTTCCTGTCATATGGTTTGAGGTGCCACTATCAATGATCCATGGGCGTCCCCTCACTTCCACCTGCCAAAACAAGGTTAGTGTATGGCGACCCAGGCAAGGTGTTCCTTACCTGGTTCGTTACAGAAATAGAACTCTGGTTCTGGCATGTAGTCACTTATATTCACATCATTTGAAATAGCATGCTTTCTGAAAGAACTCTTAGATCGTCTAGGACGTCTAGGGTTAGCCTTAGGGACGGACTTATCATTTTCAATGTTAGTCCTAGCAGCTTTGCCACTTTCAATGTCGTTCTTCAGTTTCAGGCAATCATATTTGAAGTGATCTCCTTTTCCACAATACCAACACTACCTATAGTAAGTACCAAGGTAGTACTTCTTGTTGGGACGTTGGATTTTGTTCTTTTTCATCTTTTGAGGGTCACAAACTGTTGAACCTCCCCCCTTAGCAATCTTCTTATAGATCCTATGACTAGTGGAGATAGTGTAATAGTCCTCTTGACCTTTCTCTCCACTCTCTAGGACTCTAATTCTTTCAAGAAGGTTCTTGGTCTTTTCCCTTTCTAATTCAAGTTCTGAGGTTTTGCTTGCCTCAAAGTCACTAGGGAGAGAGTTCCTAGTGTCAGACTCGTATCCTAGTCCTCTTTTGGCTGGGACAAACACCATTGGTTGAACTACCTCAGTTACCAGGCTCTTCCCTAACACTTTCACCTCTTCCCTAAGCTTAGCGTTCTCTAGCTTAAGGCACATCACTTCAGTTTTCAGGGATTTAACTTCGACATACGAGGACTCTAGTTGTAACGAAACTGTAGCACAGTTCTCACATTCAACTAGCCTATTTTCACTTTCAAGTTCAAGTTCATCCATTCTATGTTGCATAACAACGCTTTCTTCCATGATTCTTTTAATGAGCTTAATAAGTTTGGTTTTGGAACAATTCTCTAAGGAGTTCATCATGGATTCACGAGTTACCTCTTGTTCCTTTTCAGAAGCGTCCTCTTCAAGGACTGGGGCGTCCTCCACAGCCATGTACGCCACTTGCTCATCATCTGAGGCGTCCTCTACGGCTATGTACGCCACTGGTCCTTCTGGTTCTTCATCATCAGAACTCACATTATCCCATGCGGCTTCGCACGCTCCCAAGAGAGCTTTCATCTTCATTTCTTTTGAGTTTAGTCCCGTAGTACACCTTTTAGCAAAGTGTCCTTTCTTGTTACATTTGTAGCAAGTAAGTTCCTTCATCTCTGCCTCTGTATACTTGGGACTCTCCTTTTTGTAAGGCATCTTGTGTTTCTTGGAATCTCTGGCCTTTTTACCCCATAAGCGAGCAACTTTGTGTAGAAGGGCAATCTCTTCCTCTTCTTCCAGCTGTTCCTTAGTCTTGCTTTCCTTTTCTTTCAAAGCTTGAGCACGCATCCTTTCACGATTTTCATTTTTATTTGCTTCCACCATTAGGGCAATATCTCTTTGGTGGCGCAGATACTCAGCGTACTCTGGAGTTGACGTCATCAAAGCAAGATCTGTCTGGGGGTTTCTAGCCAATTCAGCCATATCAGCTTCCCTTCTCGCTTCATAGCCTCTCAGCTTCCCATAGATCTCTTCCATATCCAGGGTTTTGTTGGCTGTGTTCTCCTTGAACGTAGTCCTATCAAAATTCCATTTCCCTGTAAGCCCATCAATGACTACTCCAACTCTGTTTCTCATTGAGACTTTAGCTTCTGGGATGCCTAAATTTCGCATCTTGGTCACAAGAGCTTCAAAGCGGTATGAGTAGTCCTTGACAGATTCATTAGGAAGCATTCTGAAGGCATAGAACTCTCGTTTGATTTCAAGCTTGACGTCTTCCTTCATCTCTGCCGTACCCACATGGTACTTCTCAAGAGCTTCCCATTGTAGTTTGGCTGTTGCCAAATTGCTAACTCGGGTGGCGTCCCTTTCGCAGAGGGACGCTTGAAGGAAGCATATAGCCTTAGCGTTTGTTTCCAAAAGCTTGAATTCGTCAGGACCCCACTCGTCCTCTTTGTCTTTCTTGTCATCAGGGATGGTAAGGTCACCCTTCATGATCACTTTCCAGCATTGATAATTCTGACTTCTGCAAAAGTTCTCGAAGCGGATCTTCCAGCGGTTGAAGTTGCCGTCCGTCAGACGAGGAGGCTTTACAAAGGAGATTCCAATAGGTTCCATGTCCATCTTGTACCTGCAACTCAACAAAATCTAGAGCGCCTGCTCTGATGCCAATTGTTGGATCGTAAGTCAGTTAATGAGGGCGTCCTTAACTGGGTTAAGGGCGTCCTTTAGTGCAGCGGAAAATAGACTTAACAGAATACAAGATAAGTGGACACGAGTATTTATAGAGGAACCCCACTAAGACCAACTAGTCTTATGGGTAAACCTCTACCTCCGTTGGAGGATTTTCAATAGCCGTCCCTTATCTTATTAAGAGCGAGTCCTTACAACTTAGGCGAGTCGTTACACTTCTCTGAGCTAAGCGTCCGTCCTTAGTCTCACTAGTAACACTCCTTTCAACCTAACAAGTAACCTAACACTCTTAGCTATAAGGAAGCTATCACTCACGTCTCTCACGGTTCGTTGTGAGAGACAAACTACAACTCTAATTGATTTGTGATTTGGTTTTGGATTTGGTGTGATTGGACTTTCTTTCTCTTGCTTCAAGCTCACTTGATCTTCTTGATCTTCGTTCTTGTTCTTGAATGCTTCGGGAGAGCTTGAGAGAAAGTCTTCAAAGTCCACTCTTGCACACACACACGCACACCGCTATGCATACCACTTGGAGGGTATTTATAGCGGAAGTGCTTCTTGTCCTCTAGCGTTCTCTGAGACTTGGCAGGATCCTTGATCTTTGATCAACGGTGCGATGTGCGTCTTGAGGAAGTCAACTCTGTTGACGCTTGGGAAGCCTCCGCGTGGGTAGGGGACCATCGCTGGGAAAGCGACGTCTTTGGCATTGTCTACACGTGCCCAGACAAAGGAAGCTTCCTTCTGAGGACTAAGGCCGGACGATGATGTAATCATGTTGGGGCGGCCTTGATTTGAATTTGAACTTCGTCCGTATTTTGGCGCGCGTCCCTTCTTGATGAGGACTCCGTCCTATCTTGCGCAGGGACTCCGCCAATTACGTTTAGCTTTGGAAGTTCTGGTAACATGCGTCCCTACAGCATAGGGACTGCTGTTCATTTGTTGTCCTTTTCGCTCATGTGCGTCCACTGGACTTACCTGAGATCAAAACTTGGACAACTTATCAAATACATTTGAGTTTGTCATTATCAAAACAAGGGACGATTATTATTGGTTTAGATATTAACGACTGACGTCCTTAATATCGTCCCAACATCTCTCCCTAGTGACTTTGAAGCTAGCAAGACTACTGAACTAGAGCTTGAGAGGGAAAAGACAAGGAATCTAGAAGAGCGCATTAGAGTTCTAGAGAGTGGTGAGAAAGGACAAAAGGACTACTACACAAATTCTGTCAGTCACAAAATCTACAAGAATATTGCTAAGGGAAAAGGATCTAAGGTAGTGGATCTTGAGAAAATGAAAGAGAATAAAATTCAGCGTCCCAATAAAAAATACTACCTTGGAAACTATTATAGGACGTGCTGGCATTGTGGCAAAGGCGGTCACTACCAGTATGAGTGTCTTAAGCTGAAACAAGATCTTGAAAATGGAAAGAAGGCTAGAAATGATCGTGAGAATGCCAGGCCTAAATCTGCTAATAGGACGCATGCTAGTGTGCCAAATGCTAAAACTCGATCTCTTAGGACGCATGCTAGAAGATCAAATGATGTGAATGTTTATGATCATTTGCCTATGAAGAAGTTTTACCCTTGTAACGAACCAGGTAGGGGTCACCTTGCCTGGGTCGCAAAGAACTAACTCTTCTTTTCAGGTGGAAGTGAGAGGAAGCCCGTGGATCATCGATAGTGGCGCTTCAAATCATATGACTGGAAGCCAGATCCATCTCACTTCTATCCAAACAAATGCCATGGGAGGAACTGTCTCGTTTGGCAACAAGGGCAAAGGAAAGATCAAAGGGACGGGCACCGCAAAGCTGAATCAATCCATCAGTGCGTCCAAAGTTAGTCTTGTCGAAGGACTAGGCTTCAACCTCCTTAGTGTCTCCCAAATATGTGATCAAGGTGAAAACCTAGTCACATTTGACTCTAAGGAATGCCTAGTCATCAACAAGAAAACAAATCAAGTCATTCTCAAAGGGACTCGTGAAAACAATGTCTACGTCTTCAATCAAAGATTCAAGCCTGCATCCAAGTTGTGCTTATCTGTCTCCGCTGTGGACGCCGATCTCTGGCATCGACGTCTAGGACACGCGGGACCTAGCACAATCTTCAAGCTTCATCAAAAGGATCTTGTAAGAGGTCTTCCCAGAATTGATCCTGAGCAAATTGAGCAATGCGAAGCATGCATCAAAGGGAAGAAGACAAGATCGTCCTTCAAATCCAAGAATGAAGTGAGTACAAAGAAGCCATTGGAACTTCTTCACATGGATCTGTGTGGACCCATGCAAACCCAAAGCTATGGTGGAAAAAGGTACATGTATGTCATTGTAGATGATTTTTCAAGATTCACTTGGGTTCTATTCTTAGTGTCAAAAGCAGATGCCTTCGGGATGTTCAAAATCTTCATCAAGCAAGTAGAAGTTGCTCTTGGGACGAGCTTGAAAGCTCTAAGGTCAGATCATGGAACGGAGTTTAAAAACTCAGAGTTCCTTGACTTTTGTGACCAACAAGGAGTCTCCCACAACTTCTCTTCTCCTCGAACTCCTCAGCAAAATGGTGTTGTTGAAAGAAAGAATAGGACGCTAGAAGACATGGCAAGAACGATGCTTTTGGCTAGTGGCGTCCCCAAACACTTCTGGGCAGAAGCAGTTGCCACCGCAACCTACATTGTCAATCGAGCTATGATTCGTCCATTGCTCAAGAAGACGTCCTATGAGCTCTTGAATGGAAGAAAGCCAAACATTTCACACCTCAAAGTCTTTAAGTGTAAATGGTTCATTCACAACAACGGCAAAGACAACATCGGAAAATTTGATGCTAGGAGTGATGAAGGAATATTTCTTGGGTACTCCCTCACAAGCAAAGCCTATAGAGTCTTCAACAAACGGACTCTTAAGCTTGAGGAAAGTATCCACGTAGTATTTAAAGAAAATGCTTCTCTCAAGAAGGAATGTCGCCCCTCTCTTAGGGACGCTGATGAAGATGATGAAGAAGAACCAAGAGGCTCCTCAGTCAAATATTATGTTCCTGGGAATGCCCCTGGGTCTCGCGATGAGGTTTCAATGGGAGTTCCTAGTGAACAACAAGAGCCTTCTCAAACTTGGTCGCTAAACCAAGTTGAGGCCGGTGAATCAAGTCAACAAGGAGAAAGACACAGTGTGGACGCTCCAGCTGAGGGGGAACACACTGAACCGACAAATGAAGAAGACGGATTTGACTCAGATGAGTCTGATTGGACGGACCCTAGGTGTACCCCTACCAGGGACGCTACCCATAAGGGATCCAACCTTTCAAGACTTCATTCAACAGATCAAATCATCTCAGACATCTCAAAAGGAGTCCAAACAAGATCAGCTGTGAATCAGTCCCTCAACGCCAACATAGCGTTCTGTGCCTTCAACGCCTTTGTGTCCTTAGTTGAACCTAAGAACATAAAGGAAGCACTCCAGGACGTTGATTGGATTCAAGCTATGCAAGAAGAACTCAATCAATTCGAGAGGAACAAAGTTTGGACCCTCGTCCCTAGACCGAGAAACAAAAACATAATAGGGACGAGGTGGGTCTATAGAAACAAGCTTGACGAAAGTGGCCGCGTATCAAGAAACAAAGCAAGGCTTGTGGCTCAAGGCTATAGGCAAGAGGAAGGGATCGATTATGATGAGACCTTCGCTCCTGTCGCTAGAATTGAAGCCATTCGCCTCCTCATTGCCTACGCTGCTCACAAGGGGTTCAAGCTATTTCAAATGGATGTCAAGACAGCCTTCCTCAATGGCAAGCTTAAAGAAGAAGTGTACGTCGCTCAACCTCCAGGATTTGAGGACGCTGATCATCCTGATCATGTGTACTTCTTGGACAAGGCACTCTATGGACTCAAGCAAGCCCCTCGTGCATGGTACGATAGGTTTGCTTCCTTTCTCTTGTCCAACGGGTACACACGAGGTAACATTGATAAAACACTATTCTTAAAGAAAGTCCTTAAAGATGTTTTGATTGTTCAAGTCTATGTCGATGACATAGTCTTTGGAAGCACTAACATGAGACTTGTAGAGGAATTCAAGAACTTGATGAGTAGTGAGTTTGAGATGTCCCTCATAGGAGAACTCAACTTCTTCTTGGGACTCCAAATCACCCAGCTCAAAGATGGGACGCGCATTCACCAACAAAAATACATCCGTGAGATGCTCGAGAAATATGGAATGAACTCTTCAAAATCCATTGATACTCCCATCTCCCCCAACACTCGCCTTTATGCTGATGAAGAAGGCAAGAGTGTAGATCAAAAGCTCTACAGAGGAATGATAGGGTCCTTGCTATACCTGACGGCAAGTCGTCCCGACATCATGTTCGCTGTGTGCTTGTGTGCTCGCTTCCAAGCAAATCCAAAGGAGTCCCACATGCAAGAGGTCAAGAGAATCTTCAGATACCTCAAGGGACGAGATGACCTATGCCTATGGTATCCCAGAAGAACGTCCCTAAACCTGGTGGCGTACTCTGACGCAGACTACGCTGGCCATGTGGTGGATAGGAAGAGCACATCCGGCATGGCACAATTCCTTGGTTCATGCCTTGTATCTTGGGGATCCAGAAAGCAAAACTCCGTGGCACTCTCAACCGCGGAAGCTGAGTACGTTGCCGCTGCTTCGTGCTGCTCACAAGTCCTATGGATCAAGTACCAACTTGAAGATTATGGTACGTTCCTCAACACAGTCCCTATCTTGTGTGATAACACCAGTGCTATAAGTATTGCCAAAAATCCTGTTCATCATTCTAGGACGAAGCATATCCATATAAGACATCACTTTCTTCGTGATAATGTTGAACTTGGATTAATTAAGGTAGATCATGTTAGGACAGAGGACCAAGTGGCCGATATTTTCACAAAAGCACTTGATAGACGTCCCTTCGAGCACCTCCGGTTGCTTTTGGGGATGATAACTTTCAAATGATCAAGTCCCGTTCTATTATTCCCTCCATGATTGGCTATGTTTTGTTGAGCACTCGTTTTAAAGTGATGTATTCATTTAAAGTCATCTTTAAAGGACGCTAGTCTAAGACAAATGTTTTGCTTGTGTTTTTGAACGGTATTCAATTCGCTTTTCATCTCAAAGAGTATCCCTGATCAAACTACCCTCATTATAAGCCGAAATGATGGGAACTCTAAGCTTACCTAAGCCGAGAATCTCGCAAACGCGTCCTATGAGCGTTCTTTGTTTTATCTTTACGGGACGTACTTGCTTGATTTTCAAAAATGGTTCTAAGTGATCAAAGGAACGCATGTTAAGGGCTGAGAGTTGTCCGTACAGGGTTCTAAGTTCAGAGGTTGAGATCAGTGTCTGGGACGCCATGGTTCAGTTCAGAGTAGTGTAGTGTTGTGTGTTGAAAGGACGCCAGGTCAGAGTCCTTTACAGTTGTGAGAAGTTTGAATGTTTGAAAATGGGAAGGTGAACCGTCTTGGAGAAGATTCAGCGAAGATCTCGGGATATGCGCAAACAGTGCCCAAACAGCTGTGTTTCTTAGCAAAGAAGAAAGCCACGTGTGGGAAGGCGGGTGGAGGAAGCCAAGTGTAAAGACCCCTTTACCCTTGACCATTCCAATTCGTCTTCTTCCTATAAATAGGCCCCTGTTTCCTTCTGAAAAACCTTCTTTGCTCCCCTGCCATTTACACCATATTAGCAACCTCTCAGATCTCGCAAAATCTTCAAATCTCTCTTCCCGAAATCAACTTTCCAACCCTAATCTTCATCTATAAAACCATCTTCTCAAATGGCCAACACCAGAGCTACCAAAAACCCTTCACCCTCGTCGGCGGAGAAGAACCCTAGTTCCTCGCGGTCTCCTCCGGTAAGAGGCCGGTCGCTAATGGACTCGCGAGGGCGACCTACTGGGCGCCAACAACCCCCTCGCTCTCAATCCAAACCCAGTCAAAAGCGGTTTTCATTTCTGGAGAAGCCCTTCAAACCCGAGCCTGAGCCAGACAATGTCGCAAAAGCCTCTGTTTACAGTGGCTCCATTGGACGGCTTCCCTCCCAGCCCAAGCGCCGTCCTCCTCTTGACCCACTTATAGAGGACTGGCTAGAAAAAGAGCCAAGGACGCTCGCCAATATCTGCCTAAGGGCGTCCGCTCATGACCACCCTCAAAAGATCCAACGCCTCCTCCACTACTTCATGGTTACATATGTCAAGCCCCGCCTCGAAGAAACCAACCATACCAACCCACCCTTTATGGGGCCAGGCATCATCTCCGATACCTTTGGTGGGACGGTCGACGAGCTTGCCAAACTCCTCCCCGACATCATGGAGTTCTTGGTGGCTCCTGCTGGCTCCGTCCCATCATAGAAACGGAAACGGCCCTCCTCCTCATCCCCCTCCAAATCACAAACCAAAGGGCCTCCCTCCTCCTCCCAAGTCACCTCGGTCCCTTCCTCCCCGCCTCCCGCCCCTAAAAGACGCTTGAAGACGTCTGCTGAGCTCGAGGGCGTGACCGAGCAACAAATGGCAGCTATCCGCCTCTCGGAGCTTGCAATAGAGAAAGAACAGAAGGCCAGGCAAGAGCAGGCCGAAAAGGACGCCATTACTGCGGCAATCCAGCAGAGCTTGCAAGACGTCCCTCGTCTTCCTCCTCCCCCACCAAGGATAGAGGACGTCACTCCCGCTCCTGCTCCTGTGGCTACCTCAGATCCGCTTCAGGCAGAGATCGAGGCGGACTTGGAAAAGCCCATGCCAACCGCTCAACAGGCGACTCCTCACGTACAGGTCCCGGCCAAGGACGCTGTACCAAAAGTGATTACTCTTGAGGACTCTCCTGCCAAGAAGCCGCCTCCTCCCCCTGCTCCGCTCAAAGTGAAACCCATATCTATGGCTCCGCCAAGCTCCTCATCTGCCCCCATAAAGGCCAAGATACGAACTCCCTCTCCCTCTCCTCCCAGAGCTTCGACTCCTCTTCCTCCTCCTCCGCCCGCTCAAGCCGTCGCGGAAACTGCTAAAGTCCAAGGGACGCCTCCTTCAAACGTCCCTACAGAGTCCTTGGCACGGACTCCAGCGGTGGATGCGCCTCCCACAAAACAGGCGTCCACTGCTGAGGACACGGAAATGGCTGAGTCCCATGAGCAAGGGGACGAGGCCTCAGACGAAGAGGACGCTCCTCACCAGGATGAGGACCCTGAGGACGAGGAGGGAGACGGCGATGAAGAAGACGCCGGTAATGAAGTGATTGTGAGCAACGGCAGTAAGCAGAAACGCTTAAAGAAAATTCTGTCGCCGCTCCTTTTCACTGCCCAGTTCCTCGAAGAGAATCAACGCCAAGAGTTTTTGGAACTGCTTGAGTTCCAGGGATGGACGCACCTAGGCGCCGAGGCCGCCAACGTAGACCCTGAACAGGTTCTCCGCTTTTACTCCAAATTTGAAATATCAGAAGTAAAAGGGAAGCCTCAAGGGACGTTCGAAATTGATGGGGACGAGTACTCAGTTGCTGAGGGTACCGTCCGCAATATGCTAGGTCTGCGTCCCTCTCCGCCAGATGCCATGCACGACCTTCCCAATAAGAATTTTGGTCGTTTCTCCCAGGAAGAGATCTTCAACAGAATATTCAATGGGAGACAACCAATTGCTAGGGACAGGGTCGCTCACTGTCTCTCCAAGACGGGCGTCCTTGCACATCACTTCATTGTGCGCATGGTCGTCCCCCGCCAAGAGAAGAAGTCGATAGTCCAGATCACTGACAGTATCTTGCTGGACGCCTTCTTAGAACGCAAGCTGATAAATTTGCCGCGGGTAATCTTGGAGCACATGGGCAAGTGCACAGGAGGCAGGCACTCTCTTCCCTTCCCTGGCTTGGTCAAGCAGATTCTTAAGCAGCAGGGCCTCTATGCTCCGAAACAGGAACAGTCCTTTGGCATCCACTGGGACGTTAGGCAAATCACCTTGCCCCCAGTTGGAAAACTCCGTTGTGATGAGCCGCTTCCATCAGTCAAACGCCAAATGGAAAAGGAAAGGAAAGAGGCTCAGAGGAAAGCTAAGGCTGCTGCCGCCGCTGCTGCTCAATAAGCTCAAGGTGATCCAGAGGATGAAAATTTGCAAGTAGTTGGGACGCCGGTAGAGGACGCTGCTGATGAAGAGGACGAGCTCGATGGCATGAGCGTCCCTGATGAGGCTGAGAAGCACTCTACGAAGTATCTGATGGGCATGATGATCGAGAACCAGTGCATGATGATTGATCTAATTCAGCAGGTTCATGACACCCTCCACACCCACACAGAACTTCTTGAGCGTAACAACGAGCTCCTCGCACAGAACAACCATCTTCAAGAGCAACATCTCAAGGCCCTTGGCAAGCGTCCCCGAAAATGATCACCCTCCCTCTTTCAACCCCTGAAACAATTTATCTTTTCATTGGTTTTTGCTAAGACATTGGGACGTTGTCCCCATTTTGAACTATGTGTTTGACTGTCTGTAATGATTGTACTTCTATTGCTTTATGAATGCCGTTCATTACATCTGTGATTCATTTTGTCTAAGCATTCTTTCCTTTAGTTATGACTTTGTGCTTGCATGCTTTTCAACTTGTTCTCCTTTTCGATGATGCCAAAAGGGGGAAGTATAGTTTTGCAGAGATGCGATTGTCTTTAAGTTATCATAGAAAGCATGTGTTTAGGGGGAATTCGGCCAAGTCCAAAGGACGCTAGTAGAAAATAAAAGAGAACGCACTTAAAAGAATGTGTTGCTTGCCAACCTAAGCTGAAAAGAAAATCTAGTGTAGTCTCTCATGCTAAAAGCTTTACTTCTGTGCGTATTATCTGAAAGAGTTTGTCATCATCAAAAAGGGGGAAATTGTTGGGACGATATTAAGGACGCCAGTCATTAATATCTAAACCAATAATGATCGTCCCTTGTTTTGATAATGACAAACTCAAATGTATTTAACAAGTTGTCCAAGTGTTGATCTCAGGTAAGGTCCAGTGGACGCACACGAGCGAAAAGGACAACAAGTGAATGGCAATCCCTAAGCTGTAGGGACGTACGTCATCAGAACTTCCAAAGCTGAACGCAATTGGCGAAGTTCCTGCGCAGATAGGACGGCGTCCTCATCAAGAAGGGACGCGCGCCAAAATACGGACGAAGTTCAAATTCAAATCAAGGCCGCCCCAACATGATTACATCACGTTCGGCCGTAGTCCTCAGAAGGAAGCTTCCCTTGTCTGGGCACGTGTAGACAACTCCAAGGATGTCGCTTTCCCAGCAATGGTCCCCTATCCACGCGGAGGCTTCCCAAGCGTCAACAGAGTTGACTTCCTCAAGATGCCCATCGCACCGTTGATGGAAGATCAAGGATCCTGCCAAGCATCAGAGGACGCTAGAGGACAAGAACCACTTCCGCTATAAATACCCCCCAAGGGGTATGCATAGCGGTGTGGACTTTGAAGACTTTCTCTCAAGCTCTCCCGAAGCATTCAAGAACACGAACGAAGATCAAGAAGATCAAGTGAGCTTGAAGCAAGAGAAAGAAAGTCCAACCACATCAAATCCAGAACAAACCACAAAATAGTTAGAGTTGTAGTTTGTCTTTCACAACGAACCGTGAGAGACGTGAGTGATAGCTTCCTTATAGCTAAGAGAGTTAGGTTACATTGTTAGGAGGAAAGGAGTGTTACTAGTGAGACTAAGGACGGACGCTTAGCTCAGAGAATTGTAACGACTCGCCTAAGTTGTAAGGACTCTCTCTTAATAAGATAAGGACGGCTATTGAAAATCCTCCAAGCGGAGGTAGAGGTTTACCCATAAGACTAGTTGGTCTTAGTGGGGTTCCTCTATAAATACTTGTGTCCATTATCTCATTGCGTTTCCTGTTAAGTCTAATTTCCGCTGCACCTAAGGACGACCTTAACCCAGTTAAGGACGCCTTCACGAACAGACTTACGATCCAACAGTTATTCTAATGGCTAAGACATGATTGGAACCCTCTTTTTCCTCCATAGAAGTTGATCCCCCACAAAAATTGTTTCAAAGTCTTGTTGAGTTCTTTTGTTTGATGCTTTTGAACTCTATTATGATGTTTTGAGAACAATGTGACGGTGTGGTAATTTTGCAGGCATAAATAACTTTAGTAGTTCCAATTGAGAATGTGGTAGCTCTGTGTTATTCTCTGTTTGATCTAACCTTTTGATGATACCAAAAGGGGGAAGTTAGGAAAAATGCAGAGATGAGCTTACACAAGGAGATGCAGTTTATGCTTATGCCAAGGGGGAACGTCCTGCCTAACATGATTGTTAAGGATCAGTGTTGTGTCCAGGGGGAACAGCAACAGAAGAAATTGCATGTGCATGTTTCATGTTTCTTAACTTGATATAATATGCATTTTTGATGTATGGGTTTGTCATCATTAAAAAGGGAGAAATTGCTGGACTGATGTTCCCTCGGGATCAGTCAGACAATCAAGTGATCTCTCGGGATCAGTCCCATGAGTTTTGATGATGATAAACGCCATAAGATGTTATGGTTTGAGTTTTGCCTAAGTGTTTTAGGAGAAAACAGGTGCAAAGGGAACAAGAGAACCAGAGAACAAGAGCAGAAAGAGAGATTGGTCCCAGAGGGATCAATGTGCCAGCCAGCCACGTGATAGAGGTCTATTTAAGGAAGGAGCGTGTTTCCTTCATTAAGGACGTGTATCTACAGCTGGAAGAAGTTGTTATTATCTTTAAAAGGATGATAATAATTATGGGAAGCATATCTTATGGATTTGGTCATTACTTGGAGCGCAAGGAGTCAAGAAGATATGATAGAAGATCTTGTTGAAGATTTTATTGTGTAAATCCGTGTATGGTTAATTATTAGGTGGAAAGATATTATTTTATGACAAGAAAATAATATCATATCAGACCTAATCGTTTACTATATATTAGGATAGAGTTTAGGGTTTTTCTACGGTTGGAAATTACCCGCTTGGAGTTCTTCTACTAGAGAGAAAAGGAGACTTCGTTTGGAGAAGAAAGGCGGCGACTTTAAGGAGTTTTGGAAGCTTCTTAACCAGCCATTGGAGTTCTAAGAGAAGAGCTTCATCGTCGTTGTTCAGAGGATCAACGATCTGCACAGTCTCAGGGATCAGTAACAGTAGACGCACTTGTTGATACTGAAGAAGGACTCGAACCCATTGAAGCTTGAGAGGTCAAGTTTCTGAGATATAGTTGGTCTACTTTGAGTTGCTTATACGTTCTAAGGGCTAGAAGTTAGGAGAGTATTTTAGGAGGAGTCTAGTTTACGCTGGTACCTTAACTTGCCATTGTAGTTGATGTCTCTCATTTTGGAGGTGTTTTAGTAGTTGATTTCCTTTGTAAATATGTGTTTTTCATTCTCTTCTTTGCTAGTTTTGTTTCCTTTTTAGCTTAATTCCCGGTTTTCTTCAAGAGTCGGAAACTATGCGAGTTTGTTTGATTTTGTAGGTAAAATGGCAAGAATGAGGACAATTTGGAGGAGCTAATGAAGGAGTCAAGTCAAGGAATGCAAGAGCCAAGCCAAGAATGAAGTGGAACCAAAGGAAACCCAAGAAGAAGACAAGGATCGAGGCCCAGGACCGAGATACACCAAGTCGGGCCCGAGATCGAGCACCCAGTGACCAGGACCGACGTTCTCCAACGTCGGGCCCGATGTAGTTCCGTGTCGGTCTGAGTCGGCAATGGATTGGATTGTTCCCCAAGGCATATTTTTAGCAACTTTCCACATTTGCCCCTTTCTAAGTTGGGATTCCTTGGTCCCCAATCCATGAGAGGCTATAAATAGAGGTGATTAGAGAGCATTAAGGGCATGTTTGGACACACCACAACCCAAATTCACTCTCTAAAGGCTCAAAGGAAGACTTGGAGGGCAAGGAGAAGAAGGGAGGAGGAAGAGAAGAGGAGATCATTGGACTAGAGGGGAAGATTAGTGAGTTTTGTACTTTGTTTTGCTTTGATCTAGTAGAATTGAGACTTGGATTTTGTAGACATTTTGGATTTGAATGCAATTGGAGTTTGATTGGATGTTGATGATTGAGTTTTGCTTGATTTCCCTTTTGATTATGCTTTTCTCTTACCATATGGAGTAGATTCCATAGTCTTGGGCTATGGGGGAATCCCCTAGCAAGATTTGGGTAGAAAACCCCAATTCCATAGCCTTGAGTGCTTGATTTGTGAATCCTCTCTACATTGAGCTTCAATTCTCTTGTGAAAGCAAGGGATCTAGGGCTTGTGTTTGGTAAGAGTAAGCGAGAGCATCTCGATCCCATCACAAGTCTTTAGCATCGAAGGTGAAGTGAAAACTCCCTTCGGTCGAGGTGTAGATTGGAGGGATTCGGGGCGAACAACCTCGATCTCACTAGAATCAAACACTTATTGGTTGAATTGAGGTTGAATATCCAAGTCTAGTTGGGGGAGGAACCCAAAAACCCAAGACCGATCTACTTTTTGAACAAGACCGAGTTACCCAGAACATCGGGCCCGACTTGCACCACGTCGGTCCCGACCATCTCGACCTCGATCCACCCTCGGACCGAAGTGACTTTGTGTCGGTCCGAGGAGATCTCTTTTGTTTTCCTTTGTTTTGCCTTTCTTTTCTCCTCTTTTTAGTCTTTTCGGGTACTCTCGACGCACGAACTCCCGTGTGTTCGACACCCTACCTCTTTACTACAATTTGAGGTTCGGTTTTATAAATTTAAATTGTGAGACCCTCCGATCCCGGACCGATCAGAATTTTGGCGCCGTTGCCGGGGAGTTTTACTTGTTCGAGGTACCCATCTTTGTTGAGTCTTTGCTTTTTGGTAGTGATTTGGGTGAGGGACTAGCCCAAACCCCTTGTTTGTTTTGATTCGGTTTTTGTTTGTGTCTTTGGTTGTAGGTGCATGCGAGCTAGTTCCGTCCGAGGAACACTTGAGCTCGACTTTGTGTGTGACCCGGAGAGTATTCTAAGGCAAGCCCGCAAGAAGAAGAGGATGGCGGACCAAGCCCGAGATGAGGAGTTTGAGAGGATGAGAGCCGACATGGCTCGAATGCAACTTGAAATGGCGAACCGAGATGCCGAGGCCCGTAGAGAGAGGGAGCAAAAGATAAGGTTGGAGGCTCAAATCAACACTCAACCCCGGAATGCTATACAATACATGCATCCGGAGTTGAAGGTTCCGGAGCCGGCCATTGTCTTACCGGAGGTGTCAAGGAATTTTGAGATAAAAACTCAATTTATCTCACTCATCAAGAGAGAGCAATTCCAAGGGAGACCGAATGAGTGCCCGATCGAGCATGTGAAGCAATTCAAGGACCTATGTGAGACCATCTCGACGGACGACGAGACACTTGAGTACGTGCTACTCAAAGCCTTCAAGTGGTCGTTGGGAGGCAAGGCTTTACATTGGTTGGAGAGTCAAGCACCTCGTTTCATCACATCATGGAGGGCCCTAAATGAAGCATTCTTGATGAAGTTCTTCCCGCCCACCAAGACGACGGAGCTTAGAAGGAAGATTGCTAGTTTCCAACAAGGAGCTCATGAGCCACTCTTCGAGGCGTGGGATCGGTTCAAAGAGATGTTGAGGGCGTGTCCGACACATGGTCAACAACCTTATGTCCTTCAAGACATCTTCTTCCAAGGAATCAACCCCACCACAAAGGATAAATTGAACCTCCATACCGATTGTGGGTTCATAGATTTGCCGCCGGAACAAGCATGGGAGTTGTTGGACAAACTCTCGGATTATGAGGCGATGTATGGGGCTAGCAATGTGAGCAAGGAAGCAAGAGTCCATGGAGAAGGTCCGAAGAGGCTCTATGATCCAAAAAGTGAGGAGGTGGACAAAGATATGAAGATCCAATTCTTGGAGGATGAATTGAACAAGATGAGGAGGAAGATGGGTCATATCCAACAAACTACAAGAGCTTGTGAAGAGTGTGGTTCTTTGAAGCATGGAGCACAAGAGTGCCCGAATGAGCGCCAAGTTCGGTTGGCGGAACAAATTGAGGAGGCTCATTATGTCCAAAGAAATTTCGGAGGAAGATCCAATTTCAACAATGGAGGAAGGTGGAATCAAGGGCAAGCTAGTGGCTACAACAACAACTTCAACCAAAACGAGCCAAGGGCCCAACAACCACCATACCGACCTCCGGGATTCTATGAGCAAACACCACAATGGGCTCAAGATTTGAAGAACCAAGTGACCAACATAGAGACTCAATTCAAGGAGTTTGGTGTGTGGAGAAGACAAGTGGACAACCAATTTGTTCACATGGCAAATCAACTTCCAAGAGAGGAAGGGAGACTCCCGGGCCGACCCGAGGAGAATCCCCGTGCCCCACAACAACAAAACGAAGTTCGAGCCATAGGATTAAGGAGTGGACGGAGTTTGCCCGAGCCACAAGTTCCAAGATCAAGAGAAGAGAGTCGGACCGAGGTTCCCAGCAACTCGGGCCCGACGTGTCCAGAAGTCGATCCAGTAGACGGAGGAAGCCCCCTGGAGCGGACCGAGGTTGAACCAAACTCGGGCCCGACGTGTACTGAAGTCGGCCCGAAGTGCCCAGAAACTCTCTGCCCTGGGACCGATGTCCCTAAAGTCGGTCCCGAGGTGCTTCCAACGTCGGTCCAGGGTGGAATTGTTGAGAAAGATCGATCCAAGGAGGTTGATCCAAGCAAGAAGCAAAGTGGCACTACTCTTCCATATCCTATGAAGAATCCCAAGGAGATTGTTGAGGGCAAGTTCAAGCGGTTCTTGAAGCTTTTGCAAGGCTTGAACATCACCATCCCTTTCACCGATGCTCTAAGTGAGATGCCATCTTATGCAAAGTTCTTGAAGGAAATCTTGAGCAAGAAGAGGTCAATTGTTGAGATGCAAGATGAGGTGAAGATCTTGGAGCTACCTCAAAAGCTTGGTGATCCCGGAAGATTTGCCATCACCGTAGGGATTGGATCCCAAAACTTCAAGGCTCTTTGTGATTTGGGAGCAAGTATTTTGGTTATGCCCATGAGCATATGGAGAAGGGCTAACCTCGGAGATATGGAGCCGGTTGATATGAGTCTTACTATGGCCGATGGTTCATCAACGAAGGCCACCGCAATTCTTGATGACGTCCCGGTTAGAGTGGGAAGATATTTTGTGCCCGATGATTTCGTGATCTTAGACATGAAAGAGGATCCGATGGTGCCCATTATTCTCGGGAGGCCGTTTCTAGCTACGGCGGGTGCCAAGTTTGATGTGAGGAATGGGAAAGTCACTTTCGAGATTGGCGAGGAAAAAGTGGAGTTTCATTTCAACAAGGCCCTTAATGAACCGGACGCATTGGCAATCTTGAAACTAGAGGAAAATGCCAAGTGCAAGAGGGAGAAGTTGGAATCCACAAGAGAGGAAACACCATTGAGAGACCATGACATGGTCGATGTTCAAATCCATGAAGAGACAAGAGATGGAGATAGCCCACCAAATCATGAAGAGTATCCTAATCTATATCCTTTTGATGTGGGAGATTCTTTCATTTGCTTAGATGATTTGAAAGAGGATCTAGGGGATGATTATCTTTGCTTGGATGATTTGCAAGATGAGTTGAGTTATGATGTCATTAAGTCTCCTAGAAATTCTTTAGACTTTTGTGGTGTAGGTGATGAAGAGCAAGATGAGGCGATGCAAGAGATGCCAAACTACACTTTGGAGGAGAAGGATGATGGAGAATTTGGATGCCACACTTTCATCAAACACAAATGGTGGCACTTTGGCTATGAGGAGAATGGAGGTGCATATGACAAGGAGGATCAATTCACCGTGTTTCACCCTCCTTGAAGGGTAGAGGTTAGACGTCAAGCTAATGACGTTAAAGAAGCGCTCCTCGGGAGGCAACCCGGGTTTAGTAGATTCATTTTCGTAGTTTCTAGCTTGTTTCTTTTTGCCTTAGCTTAGATCAGTCCTAATCTCTTCTCTAGCTTGTATTTTGTGGAAATGTGTGTTGTGTGAGCTTCATTAGCATGTGTGGTATTTGTGGAAATGATGCAAGAACTTGTGGATAGAAGTAACCAAGTCGAGGGATTTTTAGGAACCAAAATCGGGCAGGACCAAGGTACCCAGTACCTCGGGCCCGAGGTGCCCGACGTCGGTCCAGTTATGCCGACCCATTTTTGGACCTTGAGTTTGTGGAAATTCCTACTATACCCTCTTGACCCACCTTTGTCTTCTTCCCCATTTAAGATCCTTTTCCCTTACCTAACATCCATCACCCCCATAACTACTTTCCGAAAATACCCAATTCTCTCTCAAAATCCCAAATCGATCCCATCTCCCCCACCATACTCGATCCTCAAAGAAACCTCACCACAAGATCTCGATCCACACCCTAGCATCCCCAAACATTGAACCAAAAGCCAAAAATCCCACCCAAATCCCATAGATCTACATCCTTCTTCTAGATCTAGAAGAGGAAATTTGAGTTCTAAGAGTTGATTGCTAGAAGTTCTTAGTTTCTTCATATTTGGTATGTGAATCTCAATCTCTACTTGATTCTTTGTGAATTTCATGCTTTCATTGCTAGATTTGAGATATGCCATGATTGAGTGAGCTTAGACCTTGAGCATCCATGATGATTTGCATGCATTGTAAAATTTGTGCTTAATAGTTGCTTAGACCCACTTGGAACTTCGATTGATGATGAGAAATGGTTGATTTTGGATTTTAGGGGCATGATAGTGTGTTTCATGGATGAATCTAGGATGAGAAGTCAGAAAGGACTCGGTCCGAGGTGCCCAGTACCTCGGGACCGATGTTGAAAGTCGGTCCAAGACTCGGACCGAGGTCCACAACCTCGGACCCGATGTCCCCTGTTGATCGGTCCAATGTTTTTCGAGCTTCTCTTGTGTGAATTTGGGATTTCATGAGCTCGAATGTTGGTTATAGCATGTTTACCATGATATGTCTTGAGGCTTTACCATTGATATGTGAATCTTAGATCATGCATGATTGAATTTTGTGGATTGAGTGTGTTAAGAATAAGTATGGGGTCATCTCTTTGCATGATGAGTTGTTTGTGATGGAAACTTGTGCTCTTGTTGTGATTGTGTGGATTTTATCTTGTAGTTCTTTGGTTTTGATTGTGTGTAGGTACCATGTCTACCCAAGCATCTTCTTCAAGGATGGAGAAAGCAACCAAGAAGTCCAAGAAGTCGTCCAAGAGAGTCCAAAGGATGGATGATGTGCGTATTGAGGATGAGGATGATGCTAGAGAGTACGAGCGTCTCATGGGTCTATCTCACCACACCCGGTGGTTAGATTGGGAATCCATTAGAAAGATGTGCATGGAGGAGGCTCTTACTCGGTGCTACGCCAACATTGGGCTCAATGTGTTGCTAAGGTGGAACAACACTCATTATCCCGCCTTGACGTCCGAGTTCATGGCGACATTTAAGTGCACGTATGAGGGACCCGAGAGTGAAGGCATGATCTCCTTCCAAATGGGCAACGAATTGCAAGAACTCTCTCTCCGGAATTTGGCTACCTACCTTGGGTTCCCATTTCCGAGAGATGAGGCCTATGTTGACAATGAGAAGGTGGATTATCTTTGGAGGTTCATAGCCGGAAGAAGTGAGATGAGGAAGGGCGCATCAACAAATGAGATAGCCAACCCACTCTTTTGAGTCATGATCCGAGCCTTGGGTTGTTCATCCTTGCAAGGCACGAATTGAGTAAACCGATGAAGGAGGAGGCCATGATACTCTACGAGATGTTGTTTGAGAATGAGAAGCCGATGAACCTCACATGGGAATGGGTGAAGATGGTGAGGGACTTCCAAAGTTCTTCATGGATCTATTTTGGAGGCATGATTGCCCGATTAGCTCACCGTCTTGAGGTGGACTTGTCTACCTACACACCGGATCCTAATGGCGTGGAGTTCATGGATCTCAAGTACTTCAAAAAGGCCAACATTATCAAGGAGAAGCAAGTGACCGGCGCCCCCACCTACCTAGCCCCACACTCCAACTTCAACAATGTGCACATCCCTTTGGGGCCTCGACTCTTCGACCTCACATGTTACTACAATTGGTATCAAGTGTGGGCGGGGAACGTCAATCCTTATGGAGAGCCGGAGGGGACACTTGAGGTTAGGAGACGAGCACAACACATTCGTTTCACTACTCCTCAAGCTTCCCCGGACACCGAAGAAGAGGAGCCCAACCAATATGAATTCGTAAGGAGAGATGACATGGACGTGGACTTGCCTAGAGGTGAAGATGAAGAAGAAGAAGGTGGTTACCAAAATTTGCTCACCGACCACGCACCAACACTCTTGGACCGAGGTGCAAGCAACGTCGGGCCCGACATCCATCAACGTCGGTCCGATGCATACTTGCCCGATCCGGTCCCGAGCCATTTCGAGAGGGGTGAGGGAAGTGGAGCACATCAAGCACCACCAAGCTATGGAGGATATGAGGGGTATGCCCAATGGTACGGCCCCGGAATGGTGTTCCCCGAGCCAAACCAATCGGTGGACATGAACTTTTTGGCCAACCAAATGGCACATCTCCAACTCCAACAATCAACATTGCTTCAAGAGGCGCACCAAATCAACCTTCAACAACAATAACTTTTCCATCACCAAGAAGACTTCCAAGAGCAATTTGATGAGGTGAACCGCAATATGGCCTACATGAGACGTGATGTGGATGACTTGAGGGCGGCCGAGGATCAAAGGTGGACCGTCCAAGAAAGTTTCAATGAGTGGATGTCCGGGAATTTCTCATCCCGTGAAGACCAATGGATGCGACCCGCCCCACCAATCCAACCGCCAAGTCAAGACCCTTTCCACGACCATGTGTATGAGCGTGAGCGGCACGCCCGGCTCCAAAGGAGACAATGCCGTGGCCACCCCCCGAATTAAGCCTCAACATGCCATTCAAGAATAAGGAATTGTGAGCTTTCTCTACTCTTCTCTTTACTTTTGAGTTTTGATTTCTTTTGATGAGGACATCAAAATTTTAAGTATGGGGTGGGTTAGTAGCTCATTAGTTCCATGTGTAGTTTCTTGTTTCTTGTTTATGGGATGTTTCATTTTGGATAGTGGTATGATGAATGAATGATGATTGAATTTAATGGTATAAATGGATGAGTTTGTTTGTTTTGTTTGAGAAATTTTTTTGCAAAAATCCATAAAAATTCGAAAATTGTGTGAAAAATAACAAAAAGATTTTGTTTTGGACTAGGAATTCCCATCTTAGATGTCTATATGAAGGCTAATGATGATGTGAGCATGTAAAATCCTTTGCATATTTTTGGATAGTTTAGCCTCTAAATGGATGTTGCTTTTGATGTGATATTATATTTTGCATGTTTTTATTGAGCACATGAGTTCTAGGATGAGTTTTGATGCAACTAAGCTTGAGTGAACCTTGTGAGATGATTTTTGGCCATTTTAGGGATGTTTGTTTATATTGCATATCCCTCATTTTCTTGTGTGATTAGCTCATGCCTGCTTAGTAAAACTTGCTATTGAGGTGCTTATCTATTTTCCAAGACCAATATGAGATTTGTTCTATGCTTTGTCACATTGATTTGGACTTTATTTCATTTAGTCACAAAATATTCCATATCCTACCTTGAAGATAAACCGTTGTTTGTAGCCCCGTTTTAGCCTTAGACCTTTGTTTGAAACTCCTCAAAAATATGATTCCTAGCCTATATGACTTGACCCTTATGGGATTGGACTTTAGTGAGAGGTTTTGGAATATATTTGGAGAGTTGAGATTCTCTTTGGTGAAGGGCGAAAAATGGAGTTATAAACCAAGTGGGTAGTGCATCTTTGTTGTGAAAGAAAGAAAGAATTGTTGGAAAAAGTAGTGGATTGAAAGCAAAGTGCTTAAGTGTGTGAGAAAAGGGCACCGACCGAGGATAAGTGCACTTCGGGCCCGAGTTAGTGCAAGTCGATCCTAAGTGTAAAAAGTGTGAAAAATCCAACAAAAAGTGTAGAGCAAAGATGAAGTGGAATGTTTAGTGAAAAGTGGGTTGAAAAGAAGTGAAAAGAAGAGAAGAGAAGAAAAATCAAAGTCTTTTGGATGAGTGAAATTGAAAGTGGAATGATTTGGTGAGTTTGGTGAGAGACTAGAAAGTTCAATCCCCATTATGAGCACCACAAGACCAAAGTGATTCCCACCTTGAGAAACACCAAAAGCCCCATTACAACCCGGCCGAATGGAACCTCTTTGAGGATCTCCATTGAGCCAAGTTCATATTCTTTGTGTGCATTGTAATAGGCATCTCTAGGTGGAGGAATTGGTGATATTAGCTTCAATAGTAAAGCCTTTACTTGCATGTTTGTTGAGTTTGAGTGTTCATTGCTAAGCCTAATCACATGATGAGTGATACACATTTTCACATCCCTAAAGTGAGGCTTGGTTGCATTAGACTTTATTCCTTGAACACTTGATCATGTGTGATGATCTAATCTTGCTAGTATATCTATCACTTGTGCTTGATTGTGTTTTCATATGAGGCTTTACTTGAAGATTATGCTTCGGTCTTGCTTAGATTGTTATTTCTTGAGGACAAGCAAGTTTAAGTATGGGGTATTCTGATGTCTCTCATTTTGGAGGTGTTTTAGTAGTTGATTTCCTTTGTAAATATGTGTTTTCATTCTCTTCTTTGCTAGTTTTGTTTCCTTTTTAGCTTAGTTCCCGGTTTTCTTCAAGAGTCGGAAACTACACGAGTTTGTTTGATTTTGTAGGTAAAATGGCAAGAATGAGGACAATTTGGAGGAGCTAATGAAGGAGTCAAGTCAAGGAATGCAAGAGCCAAGCCAAGAATGAAGTGGAACCAAAGGAAACCCAAGAAGAAGACAAGGATCGAGGCCCAGGACCGAGATACACCAAGTCGGGCCCGAGATCGAGCACCCAGTGACCAGGACCGACGTTCTCCAACGTCGGGCCCGATGCAGTTCCGTGTCGGTCCGAGTCGGCAATGGATTGGATTGTTCCCCAAGGCATATTTTTAGCAACTTTCCACATTTGTCCCTTTCTAAATTGGGATTCCTTGATCCCCAATCCATGAGAGGCTATAAATAGAGGTGATTAGAGAGCATTAAGGGCATGTTTGGACACACCACAACCCAAATTCACTCTCTAAAGGCTCAAAGGAAGACTTGGAGGGCAAGGAGAAGAAGGGAGGAGGAAGAGAAGAGGAGATCGTTGGACTAGAGGGGGAGATTAGTGAGTTTTGTACTTTGTTTTGCTTTGATCTAGTAGAATTGAGACTTGGATTTTGTAGACATTTTGGATTTGAATGCAATTGGAGTTTGATTGGATGTTGATGATTGAGTTTTGCTTGATTTCCCTTTTGATTATGCTTTTCTCTTACCATATGGAGTAGATTTCATAGTCTTGGGCTATGGGGGAATCCCCTAGCAAGATTTGGGTAGAAAACCCCAATTCCATAGCCTTGAGTGCTTGATTTGTGAATCCTCTCTACATTGAGCTTCAATTCTCTTGTGAAAGCAAGGGATCTAGGGCTTGTGTTTGGTAAGAGTAAGCGAGAGCATCTCGATCCCATCACAAGTCTCTAGCATCGAAGGTGAAGTGAAAACTCCCTTGGGTCGAGGTGTAGATTGGAGGGATTCGGGGCGAACAACCTCGATCTCACTAGAATCAAACACTTATTGGTTGAATTGAGGTTGAATATCCAAGTCTAGTTGGGGGAGGAACCCAAAAAACCCAAGACCGATCTACTTTTTGAACAAGACCGAGTTACCGAGAACATCGGGCCCGACTTGCACCACGTCGGTCCCGACCATCTCGACCTCGATCCACCCTCGGACCGAAGTGACTTTGTGTCGGTCCGAGGAGATCTCTTTTGTTTTCCTTTGTTTTGCCTTTCTTTTCTCCTCTTTTTAGTCTTTTCGGGTACTCTCGACGCACGAACTCCCGTGTGTTCGACACCCTACCTCTTTACTACAATTTGAGGTTCGGTTTTATAAATTTAAATTGTGAGACCCTCCGATCCCGGACCGATCAGTAGTTCGTGATAATCAATAAAAGTAAGTAAGCCATTGAAAATCCTTCTAAGGAAGGTAGAGGTTTTACTAAAGTGACTAGTTGGTTGCTTTGGGTTTCCTCTCTAAATATTGTGTCCTTTGTGTGTGTTGTTTTCGTTTCGTGATAGATTGATCCCTGCTAAGGATCAGTAATCTGTTTGCTACTTGTTTCCTGTTGCTTCTGCTGTCCAGTTCTTTGATCCCCTAAGGATCAGGGTCTGTATTCTAACACGTCGATCCTGCACATATTATACCTAAAAATGACTCAATCTAACTATCAAACAACCTTCAAAACCTAACTGAACAAGAACAACGCAGTCCAGATGTCAAGCTAAAAAGATGAAGGATCAAGCGAAGTCCTTGATTGTTGTGCGAATAGCTACGACACCGCCACGAGGTTTGGGAAATCGGATAACTTTGTTTTCGACATTGGTCCCATGTTGATAGACCATGAATGTCTACGTGGACGATAGAGCGGTCAAAATTCAACAGACTAGCGTTTCGTATTAACAATGCACGAAGCTCGACAGCGAGAGCCACTAGCTTCTATATCGACATTGATGAAAAAACGTGAGTCCTATACTCCTATTGAAGTCGTCCTAGGGTTAACAACGTTGAAACGTTCAGAGTCTCGTTAGTAGGCGCATAACTACGACCGTGGGTTTGGTCCGCAAAGCAAGGTGCCTTTCTTGGGGCAAAACCGCGACCGCGGCTTCGAGTATCGTATGCATATATAGTTCAACACTCCACGAGTGCAGATTTGCTTATAGAGTCGTTTGCTCTCAGAAGAATATTCGCGACCGCTGCCCGCACGGTTCAACACTATACGAGCACGGATTTTAGTATAGAGTCATTTGCTCTCAAGGGAATAGTGCGACCGCTGCCCGTGCGGGCAAGATAGAGGATACCTGTCTTCCCCGACGTAGGAATCTCAGGATTAGAATTAAAAAGTCTCAATGGGATGATCGTACACTGTACTTGAATTGTCGCACATCGAAAGAAATTCTTTCGATATTCGCCAAACCGCGGCTGTAAATTATCATTGCGCCCGCGGTACTATCAACCGCGATAGTGGTATGCTGGCGCACTCTTTATGTGGCCCTCTTGCGGATGTTGAGGATTTAGAAATCCCTTGTTTTTTGGGTTTTTGTTTTCTTAATCAAAATCATGCCTAGGAATTTTTCTGTTTATTCAACGTTTTGTTTTCCAATAATTCTCAACAAATGACACACTTAAGGGTAAACGCAATGTTAGTTCACAACACTAACGGATATTCTACATATGCGCGTATGTAGAATGCAATCGCACGCACGCACGCACGCCAGGGTCCCAAACGAATGAATTTGCACGGGCACTACGAGTTAGACCTACAGTACCCCTTTATCATAGACTCAGTCTAATTAAAATACAGGTTAGGCATTGTGAGCGGGTAAATTAGTCGTTATAAATATGTTTGATATATTCCTCCGTAAAAGTATTTTTAGTTATTTATTAAGCTCTCTATCTATAAGTATTTTATTATTAGAATTAAATGCGGCAATTAAGCATTGTAGTGGAAGATTCTATCTTATCGTAAAGATATAATTCTCGCTTAGATTAGGTAGCAAGATATCGCTTGGGATATAATTTTTCTCCTCCTACCCTCTCTCTTCCATTATAAATACATGTCTTCGTCATATATGGAGGTAACTTGCATCTTCTAGCTTTTCTAGCAATTCTTCTCCTTCACCCTCGACGCTCAACTCGAACAACTGCGCTTAAGACTTAGGTATTAGAGGTGGATTAGGGGGTCCTCATTCCTTTTGTCCAATGTTTTGTAAGTTCTAGGTTATTGAAGAAGGTGAAGAAGGGAGTAATCAATAAGTGCATTAAACGCTAATTCATATGTACTAACATGAACCATTGCCCTCCTTGGTTGATCCTTGGTTGATCCTTACACTTTTGTGGGTTTTATCCTTACTTTGGAAATACCATATTCCAAACGGCTTTTCTGTATAGCGCACCCCCGAATTACTTTATAGCGCACCCCTTTGTCCATTAAAAAGGGATGGACAGTTCATACATGACCACTGAAAACTTGTGGACAAGTTAGTACTGTCCAGACATTTTCACTGGCCGGTGTTCATCAGTTTTAGTTTACGAACCTTATCCAACATTTTTTAATGGTCATTAAATTTTCGTCCATGGAAAACTTATGGACCCTTAAACGTTGTCCATGATATTTGTATGGACGTATCGCGTTTTTCCATGTATTTATAATGAACGATTTATAAGTACGTGAAAAGTTGAAATTCACATCTTTATAGCATTACTTAACCCACCACTAACACATTTTAATTGAGTATAGGACTCTGTCCTTGTACTTGCTGAGACTGAAAACCTTCCATGAGTTCTCTATACTTCCACAACGTGCATACATATCAAGGAGAGCATTTACAATTGATCCTTCCATGAGAAAAGCCTTCCTCAGAAGAAATCCATGGATCTCTTTTCCTTTCTTTACAGCTGAGACACTAGCAGCAACTGAAAGTAAGCTCAGTAGTGCAACATAATCCGGCTCAACTCCACTCCGTTTCATCAAACCGAAGAGTCTAAAAGCCTCGTTTCCTAACCCATTATCAACGTAAGCAGAGATTATGCTTGTCCAAGACACCACATCCTTATTTTGGACGGATTCAAACACTCGAGATGCAATGTCAATACAAATATCCTGAAGAGTCTGGTTTTAGTCCAGCAACCAACATTTCTCCAAAAAATTGAAGAGCTTCTCTGTATAGCCCGTTTTGAAGAAACCCAGAAAGCATAGAGTTTCATGATATGTTGTCCCTTTATCTCATTCCATAAAAGATGTTAGCAGCTGCACCCATTTGGCCACAACTAGCATACATTACAAGCAAAGCATTGTCCAACAACCAACATCATCTCTTTCACCCATTCTGTCAAACATCAGCCTTGCACTGAACGTATCATTACACTTGGCATACAGACTCACAATGGCATTGACAACAAACCCATTAGAATCATAGCCACCTTTGATGGCATAGCCATGAATTTCAGCCCCCTGTTTTACATCCTTGATTGCACCACATGCTTTAATGCCAGGGAAAGTAAAAGCATCCAAATCCACCCCAGCAAGCCTCATGTCCCGGTACATTTCAAGCGCTTCTAATGCCCTCCCATTAGAGACATATCCGCCTATCATAGCGTTCCAAGAGAACACATTTCTTTCAGGCATTTCATCGAACAGTTTATCAGCATCCAATACAGACCCACATTTTCCATACATGAGCACCAACTTGGTGTTCAAAAACGCAGAATCACAGAGACAATTTGACATTATCAAACGAGCATGGATTTGCTTCCCCTCTGCAAGCGCTTTCCTGCTGGCACAGAGCTCAATCACTGAAGAGTAAGCCTCATCCGGAACAACCCCAGTTGGGTTTTGGCTAGAAAACAGGTGGGTAAACCGGCTCTTCTCAACCAAAACTCGGCGATGGACATCCAGAGAGATCTTGAAGCCGTCGCGAGCGGTGACGGTGAGCTTGACATCTCCAGGCCCGAATCCAAACCCTAACCCCCCCCCCCCCCCAAATTGTTGTTGCTGCTGTTGTTATTGGTGTCGATCAAGTTAGGGTTTTTGGAGAGAACCCTAGCGAGCTTGTCCTAGAGGAACGAAGGCGGAGGAACGCAGATCGAGGAACGAAGGCGGAGGAACAAAGGCGGAGGAGCGAAGAGGAAGGCCAAAAATGAAGAGGGCAAAATCGTAAATTACCCTTATTTATAGATGCGCTATAAAGCAATTTAAGGGTGCGTTAAAAAGACTCACCCATTCCAAAAAACCACTGTACTGTGGGTAATTTATATAATTTTACATATAACATGTAGGTTCTTGTTTTACAAAATGTTCTGTAGCTGGTGATTTTTTTGCTTCTCTTATTATATATTGAATCAAACCCCATAAAATAAATTATCATCTAGCTAGATTGTACTATTCCCGAGGTGAATTATTGTACATATGGGTAAGTAGGAATATTAGCTAGATACATTATATATATCCTAAAAACATTTCAGCAAGTAGTTGCATATACACCAGGGATCATACTATTATTCAAATGGAAGTACAACACAATAGACAACCAAAAATAATGGAAAAATAGGAACAAGTGCCCCAGGCTAAAGTAGTTTTTTACCTTATAGTAGTTTGTTGTATTATACCAGAGAGAGATCTCACTCAGAGCTAGCTAAAAGAAAATACAATATATATATAATGGTTGGGTGTCCGCATTCACAAAGTCAGATCAAGTGCACCACCAGCTTTGTCTGCTACTGATGAATCAATCTTTGCACACTTTCTACTGCCATGTTGCCCTCCTTGTCCTCCTCTTCTGGCCAAGGACAACGAAAGCGCCAGGTCAGCGTCCATCTCGTCGTTGCTCTGATGGTCGCTGGCCGTTGGACCGAGTGAGAGGCTCAAATCTACGTCGGCAATGGGCTCCGCTCCCTTCCTCTTTGCAACATTGCTCGAGCAACTAGACCGTTGGCGATGCTCCTCCCGAATTAATCCCAATGGTGTTGATTCGGAAGGGATGGAAATGGGCAAGGCGACAGCGTTCTTGCAAGGGTTAGTTGCTTTGATCTCTCCATCGTTCGGCCTAACCGAAGATCGCCAAGACAGGTGGCTGTAACTATTGTAAGGCGGGAGATCTTGACGGCCTCTTGACGAAGAAGGGATTATTACACGAGAGCTTGAAGCGTTGCTTGCCATGAGCCTCTCACCCAATAGGCTGCCATAATACCCTTGCCTTGCTTTCTCTAATGCTTTGTTGATCTCGTTCGAGTTGGGGCTGTACATTTGATTCAACAGGTGGCCTTTGTTCCAAGATGAATCATTGCCTCTGATGGAAATTAAGGCGTTAGCAAAACTAACTAACTAGTGTGATGGTTTTTCAGATTAGGGTTTGGACTTTGGAGGGATTAATGTTTTTCTCTTTTTTCGTACCTTGAGTTGAAATTAGGTTGTCTTGGGTTGATCCCTTGAAGCATCGGAAGTTGGCTGAAATTGTAAATACGTTGCTGCTGCTTTCTTGCATCGCCAAAACTCCCAGCTGGGCTGCTGATGGCTGTTTAGACATATGACATAAGTTATTAATTCTCTACACATGCCCTAAAATTTTCCTAAAACATCTATACACATATATATGGAGAACGCTCAGTAGTGAGGAAGATTTTGTACCTTGATTGGATTCATCGATCTTTTTGCTCCTGTACATCTGAAAGACAAGAATAGGGCAAAGAGGCCGGGGTCGATACAAAATCAGATCCGGAAATCGATAAAGATCGATCCAATTGATCAAATAAACATGAACCTAGCTAGCTTGTTAATAAAGTATGATGATGATGATGATGATGATGATGATGTTGTGGAGCGTACCTGAAGATGACTCTTCACATGAGCTATGCTTAACCCTTTGACGTTCATCAGCTGAAGAACCAATTTAGGTGTTGCTCCTGCAAAATCAAAATTTACCAACAAATTAAAAAAAAAAACCCCAAAAATTAAAAACGAAGTTATGTTAATTATGGTGTGCTCTAAAATTGTTATACAATCGATCTGTAATTGGCATCTAGCTAGCTAGATGTAGCATAGCTAATGATCAGTTAGGTGAAGCTAGGAGATTACAAAAACTCTTGATACTAGCTTAGCTTTGTATAATCAAGATCAAACAAATTAAATCAAACGAAACAAATAATGAAAGCTATAGACTCACTATCTTGGCCCCCTAATCTCTCAACGGCATGAACAAAGCAAAGGTGGAGATCCGGAGTCCAACGCAGCCTCGGCATCTTGGAGCGGTTGTACTGCCTCACAGATCCCGATCCACCGCGCTTCTTGTCGCTCTCTTCCACCGTGCTACTGCTAGACGTCGCTCCTCCCCCGTCGATCTTCGTCTCCGTATCCTCGTTGTCGCCATCGTTTTCGTTTCCCTCAAACTCTTCTTCTTCTTCTTCTTCTTCTATTCCGTCCTTGTTTTGATCAGATGTGGAGTAGTACTCCTCTCTATGATGATCCTTTGCCTCCATGACGACGGATAGCCTTGACGACGACCGAGCTTGATCGAAGTGGTTAATGACTAGCTACTACAGAATTTCTATTCTAGGGTTTGTTAATTGTGGGGAATTGAAGGAATTGTTTGTTTGAGCTAGCTAGCTAGCTGGGCACACAGGAAGAAGCAGGTGGGAAGAAAATTCCTATGCCAATGCAACTGGCTGGGGCTTGTTGATTCTTGTATTACGTCACCTCTAACCTAATCTGTGATGTGGGTGGCCTCTTAATTTGATTAAATGGTGGTATATAATATATGTTATATATATATGTGTATGTGTGAATGTACACATGATATATGTGGATGAGATAGAGTCGCATTTATTGGGCAGCAAGGTAGCAAGGCAAAAAGGAATTTGAGATGCAGCTCAAACATATATACCATGGCCACTCGTGAATGCATGTTGTTAAAAAATCTTGAGGCCTACGTACGTATTCTTTTCATACATATGAAAGGTTAGCTAATTCAGTCTTTTTATTTCTATTTTTAATTTTGTTAAGGGTAAGAGTCGATCACATGCAAATGATTTCTAAATCAACCATCATCGGAAAGAATCATCGAGAAAGATTGGTCAGTGTTAGGGAACGTTAACTTTACCTAATGTTGATGATTTGGACTTTACTTCCAATTTATCATGTTTATGTTTTTTTTGGTTGAAATTTTATCATGTTTATTTTGTTTAATGCTATTTCATTTTGTATATTTAGTAAAGGTTTTTTAACTTTTTTTAGAAATTTATATTTGCAAAAAATGCTTAATCCCTTTCTCTTTCCAAAAAAACTAACTAAACTAAAAGAGGTGTCTTGTCCATTGTTCATGTATGCGCACAAGTGATAGACCTAACACGTACATAACTACATCGAAGTTCTATGGTAAAATCAATTGGAAATAAGAACAGAGTAATATCATCAACTTTATGTAGCGGTGTTAGGCAATACTAGCAAATGTACGTGGATGTTATTTATTACTTCATATATGAATTTACTATAGTAATTTAAAAATTATCATGTCTACTCTGTTTTAAAACGATGTTTATCTTTTTTATTATAAAATAACATAATTCTCGTATATCATCAAATATTTATATAAACATAAATTTTATTTATATATAATTTGTTTATACATACGACATAAACATTTATTTAAATAATCGATGAAGAATGTCATAAGATAAGATGTATTATCAAATTTTGGTAAAAATTAATAAGAAAAA
Source organism: Polygonum maritimum (assembly GCA_963924305.1). Lineage (NCBI taxonomy): Eukaryota > Viridiplantae > Streptophyta > Magnoliopsida > Caryophyllales > Polygonaceae > Polygonum > Polygonum maritimum. The sequence goes on from OZ002735.1 coordinate 25,685,470, forward strand.
TCTTTTATCTTTTAAATTAAAGTGTGTAAAATAACTTACATAATAAAAAAGAAAAATTGTAAAAAAATCAGATTAATATAGTATCACATTAAAGATATAGAGCATATTTACTAAGATAAAAAAGAAAACCAAATTATCTTGTATATATGTTATTATGTTTGTGAAAACATAATTGAATAAGAAATATTTAATAAAATATTAACAAAACATTATTTTAATTAACAAATCTATTTTATTTTATCTAAAGCATAATAAATATGTAATAAGAGATATATTTATGGTAAATATAACATCTAATCTTTTTATTTTGAGTTTAATATGGTATGATGGTAAAAAACATATTTAGTACATTATATTATTAGAACTAATATTTGGCTTATATATAGTGGTAGAATTTGCTACCATTGATAATTTTTTAAAAATATCATTATAAATTTCGAAAAGTAATTTATAATAATATGATATTTCATTAAATGGCTAAAATGTTAAGATTATCATTATTATACATTATGCCTAAATAAAATTATGTTTTTAACAAAAAGTTTATGATAGATCTATGTATTAATTAAATGGGTGTAAAGATAGGATTGAGATTTCTATTTTGGATAGAATTATTAATTAAAAAACTTAAATTTTAAGATATAACTAATATCTTAATTAAGTATGTAGTATAAGATTACGATAAAACCAAGATGTATAAGATAAAATTTTAATTAAAAAGGTGATGTGGCACAATATGGTGGCGGGATTTGCTTCCGCTTTAGTATATAGTAATAGAGTTTTCTAAATTTCTTCAATTAGGACCGGAGACGGGTCCAGTTATTAAGTTCAATATACAAGCTCATAAGACACATTCTATTCCCACGGACTTATATGTTGGCTTGTTTTTCTATTAAATTTTCATGTGAGTTTCACAATTGAATCCCAACAATCCACCACCACCACATGTGAATCCCTCACAATCGAGAACAGCGAACACTCTCGGTCACTAAGCCGAACCATCATCTCTGATACCACTTGTTAAGAGTGGAGGCGACTTTAGTTACCAAGCACAAGATACGCCCTGATAAGATTTCATTCCAAAACTAATTAACTTACAATGGGGAAGTAAATATACTTATATGTTGACTTATTCTTCTCTCTTTAATTACCTTTTGATATGCTATCCACAATTGATCGATCATCAAATTTATACGCAATACATTTTTTTTGATAAGTAAAGGAATTAGGGTCATCATAAGAACTAATTGAACTCGGATGAGAGCCGGTATACTAACCAACCTTGAAGAGAATAGGGCAAACTATTACCCCAAAATCTTGCACCCAAAACCTTATGGTATATCACATGGGTTGATACACCAAGCGTAATATACGCAATACATGCGTAAATTTCGTCGTAAAACCAATTAGAATTTAAAAATGATCATCAAATTTATATATTAAACATTATTTCATCAAATTTCTTCAATATGAGACTCTTAATTTGCAAATGTAAGCTTTCTAATAATCATGGTAAGGAAAGTTGCACATTTTTTGAGCTTGTCAACTGCATGCAATATAATCATCCTAAATGCTGACAGCCAAAAAGACCAGCAGGGCCTCGTGGCCTCGTGTGATGAAGAAGAAGAAGAGACTTGTGAGAAAAGATGTAAATTAATTGCAAATTTGTGTGCGCTGTGAATCGAAAATACACATCAACAACGCTCACGGATTTTTGTTCGCCGCCCATTTCCCGCCTCTCCAACTTTTACGCTGTCAACGCCCTCTCATCGGATCGAATTTGGCACTTCTAACTACCTATTAAAGTTCTTTTTTATTTCAACCCAAAAAATAATTAATTAATGTTCTTTTTAACTTAAAATTATATCCTTTTGATTTAAAGCAAACAAATATGAGATGAAGTGATTATAAATCTATATGTAAAAAAAAACATTCTCAACACATGCCTGTTTGTGGTCAATTTTACTTACACGTCAAGTCATGGTTCCTTGATTATATGATTTCGATTCATTGATTTTTTTTTTTACTCTGTATGATTCATTTGTTTTTAAATGTGATTTTTTTAAAAATAATTTAATATTATCACTAATTTTATAATTCAGTTATTTATATAATTTATTTATAAATTGTTTTCCTATCACAAAGTAATTAATAAAATTGATTATACTTACAACTAAAAAACTTGTAAGCGGTGTTATATACTTTCATAATTTATCATATAAAAATATAAGTTAGAAATACACACATGACGTGAATAACTATTATAGTTTGTAGTTTTGTACCTAAATTAATCAACGACATTCATATTACGTATTTTTATATCCAAAAACTAAATGCAAGATTCTTCCATAAGGAATATTATATTCTCATGTAATTAAATTGATTGCCCAATAAAATACAAAGGGCGCAGAATTTGGAGCACCACTGCTTAATTAGCTAGCTTAAGACTGACTATATATGAACTATGGATCACGCCAGTCAGCCAGTGCATATGTCAGTGGAAATTAAACCATATCAGAATTGTTTCAGAAATAAATAATTTTAAATCTCTATATTCATCACGCATTATATATATACGTATATATACTGTATATCGGAAGAAATACAAGTAATTAAGAAGGGGGCAGAGGGAATATGAGTGGGGGATAATTGCAATTGAGGACTCTTGAGCTACAATGCGAAAATGGCGGAGGATGTCTTATTAATAATTACTCCCTCCGTTTTACAATAAGTGTCGTTTTAACACTTAAAATTCGTTTCATAATATGTGTCGTTTTAGGTTTTCAATGTGATTTATTAGGGGTGAATAATGATAATTTTTATTGGAATGTGTATTTGTTGACTAAAGTTGTTCATTCATTGGCCAAAAAAATGTAATGAGTGGTAAGATTAAGAAAAAGTTGTAAATTTTAAAGTGAATGATTGCTTTTCTTAAAAACTGTGTTAAGAACTAAAACGACACTTATTGTGAAACGGAGGGAGTACTATACAGTATGTTTTTTTTTTTGAGCCCAACTATACAGTATGTTAGTGGTTGTGGATCTATATATATTCATATATGTGTGTACGTATTTTTGTATGTATTCTGGAAGCGGGCATCTTGCCTTTATTAGTTGACTCTTGTCTTCGGATCTACAACGCCTCTCTCCACACAATTTGTCAGATCGTCAGAGGATCCCGCTAGTTTAATCTCTTGTTTTTTACTTATTGGGAAATATGTGTCAGTGGTTTACAATTTTCTAGTTTGGTACGCACTTTAGGCTAGGGCTGAGCAAAATTATCCGATCCGTCGATCTGATCCAAAATATCAGCTGATTCGATCCGATAAAATCCGTATCCAATGGATAGCTTAGCTTTATTATCCGTATCCGATCCGATCCGCTAATTTTTCCGAATATTTGGATCGGATACGGATAGGGTTTTGAGTAAAATGGATATCTGAAAATATCCGATATTATATATACTAAATATGTTGTTAGAAAGAGAATATACGCTTCACATATCATAGTTGATTTTAAAGACTTTTTTAGATTAATATATGTACATATGAATACATGAAATGAATCTCTCCTTTAACTTTCTTTTATTAACCAAATTTTCTTATTTCTACCACGCCGTTTCGACACTTTTGAGTTTTAAAATTTGTTCTCAATTTTTTCCTAGCTATCTAATAACAACTAGGTAAGTCACTTACAATTTTACATATAATTTTTTTATAATGTTTTGTATCTTAATATTTGGACATAAATTTTATTTAAATTGGGCTTAACTACATTTTTTTCTTGAAAATGGATAGTTTGGATATCCGAGATATCCGGTTCTGGATATCCGATCCAAACGGATAATTTTACCGGATATCCGGCTAAAACGGATCGGATGCGGATCGAGATTTTTGTCAAATTTTTTTTTGGATATCCGGCTTTTCGGATCGGATCGGATCGGATTATCCGAATGCTCACCCCTACTTTAGGCTCCGTTCGGCTCTTTCATTTTTCTAACAAAAGTTAAATCTCCATTAATAGTAAATTCATACTTTCTAAGCTCTGAGTACACGGAGAATATAGCCTTTGGAAGTTATTTCCTATTATCATATCATGAGATGTTTGTTCAGTAGCCCAAATAATAGGAATTATACAAGGGTAATCCCCAAGCATAATTGGTAAATCTAGAATAACTTCTGAATGAACCATAATACTATTATCAACTATTCTAACCTGAATAGATTTAGCAGCAGGTTTCCACATAAATTCAGGGAATAATGTTTTCTTTCCAAAACAAACAAAACATCCACTATATATGAATGCACATAGCTCATAATTATTAAATCCATCAATTCATATCGTTATAAGAATGTAAATATTGTTTGGACTAGTGACTCTTAGACAAGCTTCAACCTGCATATTTAACTCTTCATCTTCTTCATAGACAAGATCACTAATCGTTTTAGTTTTAAAGCCTATTAGTTTTCTATCCGATCTAAACTTTGAGGACTCTCCTTGTAGCATTGGACGAACTTCTAGGTTGGGGCTAAAACTAGCCATTAGTCCTAGATCTATGCCATGTCTAGTCGGCTCATTAACAATCCTACCATTGGTGTCCATTTCAAGTTTCTTATTCAAGGCTGCTAATAGACTAGCAATATCCTCATTTATTTTATAAGGACTTTCTTCTTTAATTATCCTGTTTAAAGAAGCTAATTGGTTTCTCTGGGTAGGATTTAAACTAGGATTGAACCTAGATCTTCTACTTCTTGAGAGGCTCCTATCCATCGTTAGGTTTGCGGGTGGTTGAGATGTGGTATGAATTCTGCCTTCCTCATCATCCGTTAAGATTTTTTCATGCTTAGCATTTGAAGGGTTCTCAAAGGCATTTTATCCATATCGTTTTTAGACTGATTTGTTCGGGCTTAACCTTAACAGGAACTGCTATCTGACCTGGTCCACTAATTTCAAATTTAGCAGCTTCTACCATTTGCATCCTTAGTGGAGGATTGGTGGTGTTTTCTAGTTTGTATACCACCTTCCACTTCAACTGTATAGGACAAGTTCCTCTATGCATATTAATTCCTTCAGTTAGCAACTTAAGGGATCAGAATTTAGGTGTAAACTGATTTTCTAAGCTAACATGCATAATATTTAGGCCTACAAATCCATGATACTGGACCTTGACTTAAGCTGCATATGACTCCACTTATGGTTTCATCACTAAAATTCGTATTCCTAGTGTCGCAAACAAAGTTTGATGCAATGCACATTTTTACCAAAGTCTTGTAGTGGAGTTATGAATATTTGGATACCACACATAAAGATATACTTATATCTCTTATCTTTGTTGTGTTTATGGATATTTTTCCAATTGATTAGATGATTTCAGTATCTTGATTTTCATTGTTTTTTATTACTATATCTCCAAGCATTTCTTTGCACACAAACTTAGAGAATGCTGGGAAGAAATGTCTTTTGAAGATTTGTTCTTTAGCAATGACAGAGAATTCTACTCGTGACTTACGCATATTCTCAATTTGTTCCTCATCTATGGAGGATTCAACTTCTTGGAGCTGAGCTAGCGTAGTCATTTCTCCTCCAGATTCGAATGCTTAAGAGAAATCAGAGATGTTGGAGCTCTCTCCTTGCATCATTTCATTAATTTCTTCACAATCCGAATTTTCTACCTCTTCTTCTTCCACTACTTCAACAACTCCTTTGTTGTTGCCTAATGCTAATTCTATAGCTTCATCCTCAGATATTTCAATGTAATCCATACTCCCTAATGCTTCAGCTAATTTATTATTCTCTCTATTCTTGCATTCATTAACATAATGTCCAGTCTCCCTGCAAGCCCAACACTTGCAACTCTTTTTCTTTTCAGGACAATAAGAGGCTTTCCTAAAAAACCTTCTTTTCTTAACAAAGGGTTTTTTACAATACTTCTTATGAGCTTATTGAAACTCTTTCGCTCACCCATCGTCCACCCTCTCCACCACGCCGACGTCACTGCCGTCCCGTGGCTCCGACCGAGTCCGGCCTGGTCCTAGTCGCACCGCGCTGCTCAGGCCGGTCCTCGCCTCCCAAGCAACTTCGACTCAAGACGACCTTGCAGACCACATTGGTCCACGTTGCCCTTAGGTCTTCGGCGACGTTGACCTTCATCGCCCGATCTTTGGTGTCGTCGCTCTGTGGTGGTTCTCGACGCCCTCCACCGCTTGGAACCCATCCCCCGGCCGCCGATATTAGGACGTGCCTGGTGATCACTTGTCCCTAGCCCCAGTGGTGTTGGTCGCCGGTCGCGAGTCCTCCTATTGGGATTGTCGCCCTTAGTGACCCGACGCCCAGTTCCGGTGAGGACGCCGGTGGGGTTCGTCCGACTGTTCAAACCCGCCGTGATTCCGGATTTCCCCTCCGATCGCTGGTTTGGCCGTTGGTTTTTCTTGGACTTCTTGCTGATTATGTGTTTAATTGCTCGGTTAATTTCTCGTATTGACCCTTTTGTTGATTGATTGCCGCATGTGTGAATTGCATCTTGTGATTTTCGTGTTGTTTGTTTGTCTGTGCTGATTGATTTCCCTAGCATAGGGGGTGTTTTCAATTTTGCCTGCTGATTTTGTTTATTTGTAGTGAACTTACTGGTTGATTTCCCTAATTCTTGTTGACACCTTGCCTTTGCTTTTTTCCGTGAGTGGCTTTTGCTTCCGCTTGTTTATTGTGTCTAGCCCTTTAGTTGTAGTGGTTTTCGATGTAGGTTTGCGTTCTTCTAGTGGTCTTTTCTTGTGCTAGTGGATTTTTTTCTTGAAGACTATGATTGGCTTGCTAGTTGTTTTTCCCAGTTCTCATTTTTTGCAAGTGTGATAGTTGTGTGGTTCAGTAAAAAAAATGGACCATCATCGATGAAGTGGTGTGGACAACAGGTTGTTTAAAGATGTCAGGATAGGTTCGTGGAATGTGGGCACCCTGACAGGGAAGTCCATTGAGTTGGTTAAGATTCTACAAGGGCGAAGAGTTTCGATTGCGTGTCTGCAAGAGACTAAGTGGAAGGGTAGGAAGGCGCGGGTGGTCGACGGGTGGAAATTGTGGTATGGGGTGACTATGGTAAGAACGGGGTTGGAATTTTAGTTGATAGGAAGCTTAGGATTTGGTAGTGCAGGTGGATCGCTTGAGTGATCAGTTGATTTTGTTAAAGATTGCTTTGGGGGAGAAGATCTTGAACATTATCAGTGTGTATGCCCCTCATGGGAGCCTAAGTGCGGAGGAAAAGAGAAGGTTTTGGGAGGACTTGGATAGCCTCATGAGGTGCATCCCGAGCTCAGAGCAGGTAGTTATTTGGGGGGATTTCAACGGGCACATTGGAGAGGCTAGAGAAGGTTTCGATGAGGTGCATGGAGGCTTCGGGCTTGGGGTCAGAAATGAGGGTGGTCGAGCATTGTTGGACTTTGCGGATACTTTCAATTGCATAGTGGTTAACTCGTGGTTTATGAAGAGGGAGGAGTAGTTGGTCACGTTTCAGAGCGCGTCGTGTAAAACGTAGATTGATTTCTTTGTCGTTAGGAGAGCAGATAGAGGAGGGTGTAGGGATTGCAACGTGATCCCATATGAAGGCATTTCGACGCATCATAAGTTGTTGGTTTTGGACTTCAAATGTTTGGGCAAGCAGAAGAATGTGTTCAGTAGGCCGCAACCGAGGGCTTAAAACATATCCAGCTCCCCGAACTTGCGCAAATTTGTCACTTAGACACCTCACCTTTGATTTGGACCTATTTGATACCTGAACTTATATTTTTTGACCTATTAAACACATATCTGCTGACTTGGACGAAAAAAATTGCCAACATGGCGCCACATGTCTGCCGCCTCATTACTTCTAATTTTAAAAAAATCAATTAAAAAAATTGGCCCATTTTCCATTTTCTTTTCCTTCATTTCTCTCTTTCCCTCACATCTGCTTCTTCTTTCCTGGTTTCCAACAACTCCCGCCGGCCCTATCCGACGATGGCCACCCTCCGCTCGCCACGCACCTAGAACGACCACGAATCGCCCCTTGCTGGCCAACGGCGAACTGCTAGACCCCCTTCCCTATAGCACTGCCCGACCTCTACCGGTCTCCTCCAATCTGGACTCCCTCCGATCTGCCACGAAGGCCTGCCCCTCTCGCTCAACCTCACCGGCCCTTCCCACCCACCGGCGAGCCGCCCACCGACCGCCCACTCGACTCGGCGAGCCGCCCGACAAAGGCTCCCACTTCGACTCGGTTTGAAGGAGGAGAGCGAGACGAGCGTGGTGGCCGGCCGGTGACGAACCGGAGGTGGTTAAGACTCGCCGGAGAGGCGGCGGCGGCGGAGAGGAGGAGGTGGTCAAACGACGGCGGAGCACCGGCGAATCTGGTAGCCGACAACGAAGGTTTGGAGGTTATGGTAGCGAGAGAAGGCGACTCGATGACGGTTGGTAAAGGTTTGGAACCGGCCGTGGAGCTGGTTAGGAATCTCGCTTCTTACCAACCAATTGGGGGAGATTTTAATTGGTTTTATTGATTTTTTTTAAATTAGAAGTAATGAGGTGGCAGACATGTGGCGCCATGTTGGCAATTTTTTTTCGTCCAAGTCGGCAAACATGTGTTTAATAGGTCAAAAAATATAAGTTCAGGTATCCAATAGGTCCAAATCAAAGATGAGGTGTCTAAGTGACAAATTTGCACAAGTTCGAGGGGCCGGATATGTTTTAACCCCGCAACCGAGAATCAGATGGTGGCGTCTAACAGAAGAACATGGTCATAGTCTGAAAGTGAGGATTTTTATGGAAGCCAATGTGAAAGGGGCGTGGCAAGAGAAAGGTGATGCAGATGAGATGTGGGGTAAAATAGCAGAGTGCATTCGCAGAGCAGCGTGTGAAGTGTTGGGCATGTCGAGAGGCAGGTTTAGGGCCAAGAGGTGGGTCGCTTGGTGGAGCGAAGAAGTGCAGGAAAAGGTTAGGAGCAAGCAGCTAGCGTTTAGAGCTTAGGTGAGGAGCAGTGACCCGGAAAGGGAGTTAAGACCAGTAGAGTACAGAACAACGAAGAAGAAAGCAAAGAAAGTAGTGGCAATTGTAAAGGAGAAATCTTTTGAGGACCTTTACAAGGCACTCGATGAAAAAGGTGGAGAGAGAATCCTTTACAGGCTAGCGAGAGAAAGAGATAGGATGAGCTCGGATTTGGGCAGAATACGCTGCATCAAAGATGAAAATGGAAACGTGCTAGTAGATGACTTAGAAATCAGACAGAGATGGGAGAGGTATTTTTGCGGGCATCTGAATGAGGGTTGTGAGACGGCGGAGGGGCACCAAGAAGTAGGGCGTTAGGTTAGTTCTCCTTTCTTCAAGCGGTTTTCTTGTGCAGAAATCAGTGAGGTGATCCGCAGAATGGGCAGTAAAAAGGCAGTGGGTCCGGATGAGATCCCGGTTGAGATTTGGAGATGTTTGGGCAGGAGAGGTTTGTAGTGGCTAGCGACACTTTTCAATGTTATTTTCACAACGACCAAGATGCCAGAGGAATGGAGGCTCAGTATAAGCTAATCCCGTTATACAAGAACAAAGGGGATATACAGCAGTGTAACAACTATAGGGGTATAAAACTCCTTAGCCATACAATAAAAGTGTGGGACAAGGCAGTTGAACTAAGACTGAGGCAGTTCGTGGAGGTGTCAGAGAACCAGTTTGGTTTTATAACAGGGAGATCGTCTATAGAGGTTATTCATCTATTGAGGAGACTGACAGAAGCTTATAGGGAGAGAAAGAAAAATTTGCATATGGTGTTCATAGACTTGGAGAAAGCTTATGACAGGGTTCCCAAGAAGCTGATTTTGGATTGTCTGGAATCCAAAGAGGTTTCAAGCACGTTTATTAGAATCATTCGAGACATGTATGAGCGGTCGATGATGAATGTTTACGCGCAAGGAGGGGATACAGAGTATTTTAAAGTGGGGATGGGTTTCCATCAAGGGTTAGCATTGAGCCCATTTCTCTTCACGTTAGTGTTGGATGTGTTGACAAGGGACATCCACGCTAATGTTCCGCGATGTTTGTTGTTTGCAAATGACATCGTATTGGTGGAGGATTCGAGAGGTAAAGTTAGCAATAAACTGGAAGTGTGGAGGGGGAGGTTAGAATCTAAGGGGTTTAAATTGAGTAGGACCAAGACGGAGTACGTGGAGTTCAGTTTCGGTCAGGAGGATGAGCCTAGGAGTGAGGTGCAGATGGGATGGGAGGTCATCGCGAAGAAGGATAATTTCAAGTATTTGGGTTCTGTTTTGCGGAATGACGGAGGCATTGATGAAGATGTTAGGTCTCGTATTCAGAGAGGCTGGCAGAAGTGGAGGGTGGCTTCAGGGGTTCTATGCGACAAGAAGGTTCTGCTTAAGCTTAAGGGAAAGTTCTACAGATCGGTGATAAGGCCCTGCAATCCTCTATGGGGCCGAATATTGGCCGACGACGAAGGCGCAGGAACAAAAACTCGCAGTCGTAGAGATGAGGATGCTTAGATGGATGTGTGGCCACACGAGGTTGGACAATATTAAAAATGAAGAGATCAGAGGCAAGCTCGGGGTGGCTAATATAGGCGACAAACTACGGGAGGCGAGGTTGCGTTGGTTTGGCCATGTTAAGAGGCGAAGCCCTGATGCGACAGTTAAGAAGTGTGAGCGACTGGATTTGGGGGCTTGCTAGAGGGGTAGAGGTCGCCCAAAGAAACGCTGGATGGACAGTATTAAGCAAGATTTCGTTCTGCTAGGGATTTCAGACGATTTGGCCCAGAGTATATAGAGTTGGAGGGAGAAGATCAGGGTTCCAGACAGCTAGGCAGCTTGGGGGTGGAGCTTGTTTTCTCGAGTTGGTTGACGGCTAGTTTCTGTTGTTGATAAGTTTAATCTCCTTTATATCCTTTTCTTTTCTTTTGGCTCTAGTGTTAGTGTTAGTTTTTAGTTTCTTTGGTGTTTTAGGTTTTTCGGTATAGTTTTGTTATTTGGTTTGGTTCGTATCTATTGGGTCGTATTGGGTGCATTCCATCTAGGTCTGGTATGCCCCCATCTTGACCCTCCAGATCCTGCTTTTGCGGGACTTTCCTGGGTAAATGTTGTTGTTGTTGTTTTCTTTGATAATCTCTCTTATCACAACCCCATTCATTAGGGAATTCCCAACACGTTAGAAACTGTCGTTTCACTTGTTGTGTTCCCTTAGCCTCTTGACATTTTTTCTCGACCCATCTTTTGAGGTATTTCATTCTGTTTACTAGGGTATCTCTGGACATATACCTTTCTTTCCACTCTTGATAACCATCGATAATTTCTTCATTGATTGGTTTAGGAAGTTTATCAAAGAACATTTGAAGGTTAATAGAATTTTCACCTATTTTGTAGTAGTAATGCTCAAATTCGGAAAGATAATTGTCTAAATATATCATGCTACAAAATTTCAAGGGTGTTAAGTTTTCTTTGCCATTCGATAAACTTTTTATCATCCTCATCTCTTTCCCCAATAGAATCTTCATCTATAGCCTCACAAAGGTCTTTAAACATGGTTAAGGTTGAGTTATTAGCTCTTAATCTTTCTTTGAACTCTTCTGGTACTCCTTCATACCTGTCAGCAACTATTCCCTCTAAACTATGCTCGATGTAGTTCAGGAAGTTTGTTGCTCTCTAGTTTGTGTTGAGGTTTAACACGCTCATCATACTTTTCTTGTAGAAGTCCATCACTTCTTCACGTTTTCGGACTCCATCCAAGTTTAGCTTATAGCCAGTTTCACTTATTGGTTCCAATTTGAGTTCTTTTTTGTTAGGTCGATTATTGGGCATAATCCTTAGCCCAAATCTGGTTGTTTTATCTAGGAACTCTTTAGGCTTACAATGAGGTCTTCTATAGCTGCAAGATCCTTCTTCATATTTTTTATAATAGGATCTATTAGCTTCATTAGTCTCTTCTAACTCAGTAGGTGTTATTTCCTTTCCATTTCGTTGGTGTCTAACACCCTTTTACCCATAACTTTACTTATTTTGCGTTTTACTACACCCATAGGTATGGTCTCCAGGGGCGGAGCGGGGAGGGCGGGGGGGTGGGGTGGGGGGTCCTGGGGGGTCCGGTGACCCCCCAACCCGCCGGAGAATATATTAGTATACCGAGGAGGAGGTTGAAGATGCCGGGAGTTCGGGAAATTAGGGCCGGCGAGTGCAGGCGTCCATCGGCCATCGCAGAGAAAGGTTGAAGAAAGCTGTTTTTTTTTAATTTTAAAGATTGAATCAAAACGACGTCGTTTTGAGTGTTTTTTAAAAAACACTCAAAACGATGTCGTTTTGAGTCAATCTTTAAAATTAAAAAAAACAATTAAAATCATGAACAGGAGTTACAGGAGGAGATATCGAGTTGCGTAGAAATCGAAGGCGTACAGCTGCTTCTGCCCTCCATCGATTCGCACCGATTCGCACGCCCTACCACAGAACCGCCGACGTCGATCCTGCCTCCACCGGCCACCGCGGGTCCGTTTCTCCTCCTGCTCACTCGGACTCCCGGCCGAATCCGGTCAATTGCTGATTATTTAATTGGCCAAATCGTGTATTTAATCGATCGTTTGATCCTAATCCGGCTCTAATCCGGCCCTAATCCGGCCGACCGGCCCTAATCCAACCCTAATCCGGCCGACCGGCCCTAATCCAGCCCTAATCTGGCTCTAATCCGGCCAAATCCGGCGCTGCTGAATGCTGATTTGATTTGTTATGGTTTGCAAAATTCAATTTTTAGGCTTTATTACCTTAGGGTTTGAAGACTATTATTGCTTAATTGTTTATAGAATTGCCTAATTGTTTATTACCTAAGGTTTGAAGACTACTATTAAATTACCTAATAGATTATAGGTTTTTTTAATTTATTGTTTATACAATTGCTTAATTGATTGTTTAATTTAGATTATATACCATATAGATAGATAAAGCCTATTAAGATTTAGTTTGATATTGATTAATGCATTGATTATATTGTTTAATTTTGTAACTTGTAGGTTTTGTAAAGTGATGGACAAATTTGTGGTTAGGGGTAAAAGACCATTCGTTGATTCCGTTCCAAGCATTGAGCCTCCATCTATCAATAACGAGTCTGAAAGGGTTGATGCAAATGTTGGTAGCTCTGGGTTGAAAAGAACTCGAACGGAAAGTACATGTGAAAGAGATATTGTTAGTGATCCGGCATTGCGGAAATCGATCAATGAATATGATGCCCGAGATAGAGATGATATTAGGCGGGAGTACGTAGTTAAAGGTCCTTGTCAACCACTTTCACATGATTTTCCAAGAACAGATTTTGGAAATAAATCGAGGAGCTTCCAAGTCGAGTGGTTTAAGAAATGGGAATGGCTGGAATATAGTGTATCCAAAGATGCCGCGTTTTGCTTCTGGTGTTACCTTTTTAAGGGAGACGTTGACAAAAGATCCGGACATGATACATTTGTCAAAACGGGATTTTGCAATTGGAAGAAGGCTAGTGAGAAATTCAGAGACCACGTTGGAGCAATTGGTAGCACACATAATGATGCTCGTGCATTATATTTTGCATTTAAAGATCAAAGGCAAAGTGTTACAAGAAAGGTGATTTCTGGAATAAAAGAATTGAATGCTGCATACCGGACTCGTCTGACTGCAAGTGTTGATGTTGTTAGATTACTACTCGAGCAAGGATTAGCTTTTCGTGGACATGATGAGTCTGTGAACTCCCTAAATAGGGGAAACTTTTTGCAAATTCTTCAATGGTATAGCTTGCGTTGCGATGATGTTGGGAAGGTAATGAATGAGAATGCACCGGCAAATCATCAACTTACTTCTCCCCAAATTCAGAAGGAAATCATCACAGCGTGTGCATCAGAGACCACAAAAGCCATAATCAATGACATTGGGGACAAATTCTTTTCTTTGTTAATTGATTAGGCTCGTGATAGTTCAGTCAAAGAGCAAATGGCTATTGTTCTAAGATATGTGAACAATAAGGGAGCAGTGATGGAGCGGTTTCTTGGAGTTGTACATGTCACGGACACTACCGCATTGTCTTTGAAAAGTGGTGTTGATGATTTTTTTGCCAAACATGGGTTATCCATCTCCAAATTACGAGGTCAAGGATATGACCGGGCTTCAAATATGAGAGGGGAGCTTAATGGATTGAAGACTCTGATATTAAATGAAAATTCAAATGCAAGGTATGTCCATTGTTTTGCTCACCAACTCCAATTAGTCGTTGTGGCAGTTTCACATATGAATCAATGTGTGAGTGATTTTTTTGAGTACTTGGGTATGATTACGAACATGGTTGGGGCTTCTTGTAAGAGAAAAGATGAGTTTCGACAAAAGCAACATGAAAACATGGTGGAGAAGTTAGAAAATGGTGAGCTTTCTACTGGGAGAGGGTTGAATCAAGAAACAACTTTAGCTCGACCGAGAGCTACACGCTGGGGTTCACACTACACAACCATTGTTCGCCTACTATCTTCGTGGTCCCCAACCATCCAAGTTCTTGAAAACATATATTATGATGGAACCGAAAGAAAAACTCGAGGAGTTGCCGGTAGCTTGATGAACAAAATGGAGAGTTATCAGTTTGTTTTCATTGCCCATTTGATGAATCTAGTATTGGGGTTGACAAATGCTTTGTCACAATTCTTGCAGCAAAAGGATCAAAATATTATCGAGGCCATGAGTTTAGTTCAGAGCACCAAAAAGAAATTACGAGATTTGAGAGATAATGGATGGGATGATCTCTTCACAAGTGTCAACAGTTTTTGTGCTAAGAATAGTATTGTGATTCTCAACATGAAAGATAATATTCAAGGTCATTTTCGGTCAAGACAAGCTACAACATATGAGCATCACTTTCGGATTGACATATTCCATGAGGTACTTTACTCGTTCTCTATTAACTATTAAGTTTAACTTTATGTTTTATTTTGTGAAGTTAATATAAGACTACATTTGTAGGTTGTTGACCAAATTTGTCAGGAGATGGATGATCGCTTTGATGAGTCATCTACAGAGTTATTCACATGTATCTCGTGCCTCGATCCTAAAAAATCATTCTTCAATTTCAATGAGGCCAATCTACTTAGACTTGCAAAGTTTTATCCACAAGATTTCTCACCAAGTGATCAAATAGAGCTTCAACAACAATTGAACATGTGGATTTATGAAATGAGAGAAAATGAAAAATTCTCCACTCTGCAAAATATTGGAGATGTTACTCAGAAGATGGTCGAGGTAGGGATCCACACTTCTTTCCACTTGGTATATCTTCTTATCGAGTTGGTTTTAGTGTTGCCAGTTGCGACTGCTACAGTGGAACGAGCTTTCTCTGCAATGAATATCATAAAGACAGATTTACGCAATAAGATGGGAGATGACTTTCTGACCGATTCTTTAGTGTGTTATATCGAGAAGGATGTATTTAGAAGCATTGAAAATGAAGTTATTTTGCAGCATTTCCAGAGTATGAAAACTCGTAGGCTAGATTTACCTCGTTTATAGTTTTAGATTTTAGAATCTCGTAATCGCTTGTATTTTATTTTGAGGAACCTTTTTGGTAACTATTTTGATTAAAAAAATTATCTTAATATATTATTTTATTTGTGACCCCCCTCACAAAAACCTCTGGCTCCGCCACTGATGGTCTCCATATGTTTTAACCTTATTAAACCCATCTGTTCATACATTTCTTCTTCTTCTTCTTCTTCTTCTTCTTCTTCTTCTTCTTCTTCTTCTTCTTCTTCTTCTTCTTCTTCTGTATCATAATCAGATTCATCACTATTGATAATACCAGGTTCCTCCATGGTATATTCTCTTGGTTCAGGATTAATTTTCGTTGTCTTCTTCATTTTCTTCAAGTTTGGTTTTTCCTTTTTTGTTAATATTTTTAACTGTACAGAAAATATTTTTCTAGGATTTTGATCTTGGAATGGATACTTATAGGGAAAGTTGGTTGATTTTTTAACTTCTAGACCTTTTGCAATTGCACCTTGGTTTCTTCTGATAAATGGTTACAATAGATTTTTAGTTCTTCTCTAACATTTTTGATTTTTTCACTAAATCTAAAGATTCTACTTTTTATTCAGCGATATGATCAACTATGGTATTTAATATTGCTTCATGATGTTTATCGTCAATATTTAATTGCTTAATATGTGGAGCTTCTCTATTAATGCTTTTTTCTAAAATCTCCAGCTTGTTAGTTAACTAACTATGCTCTGATACCAATTCTCAAAACTCGATAACAAAACAAGCTAGTTAAAGACCAACTACTATATTTACTAAGGTCAAATATTAAAACTTATAGAAATACTTCGTAATTATATGATAGTAACGAGAACTAAACATAAATATCAGAAATTGTAGGTGAACCTGGAAATTGAAAAAGCCGCCTGCTTGTACGGTGCGCCTTCTTCCACCCAATTGAATGATTGTATGAGGGTAAATATGTAAAAAATGTGTAATATAAAAGGAAAGAAATGAAAGATGTACGAAATATATGTGTGTGGAGAATTGTTATACCACATCGGAAACAAAAAAAGAAACTGCCTAGTATATAAACCCTTGGGTTACTCCCCCTATTGCCAATTGGTTTTAGGGTGGAACCCCATGGGCTTATATACTAGACCCATACACGCATATGTGCGGTCGTACCGACACGTCCCATTCTACCTTTCTACCGGGCCCACAGACTTTCTTCATGGTATCAGAGCGGTTTGGTCTTGGGCCCATTATCTACCTTACTATCTACCTGGGTTGGACTTAGCCAGTTTGCTATCCGCCCGTTATCTACCTACTGTGTGCAAGCTGCCTTTCCCAGCTGCACCGTATCTTATCAAAGTCCAAGTGTCAACTGCCGTACCCAGTTGCACTTGAGGGGGCGTGTGGAGAATTGCTATCCCACATCGGAAACAAAGAAAGAAACTGCCTAGTATATAAACCCTTGGGTTACTCCCCCTATTGCCAATTGGTTTTAGGGTGGAACCCCATGGGCTTATATACTAGACCCATACACGCATATGTGCGGTCGTACCGACACGTCCCATTCTACCTTTCTACGGGGCCCACAGACTTTCTTCAATGTGGAACGCTCGAAAAGGAAATATGAACGATCTTTTTGGGACGGAGGGAGTAGCATCGATCACGTAGGTATAATAGTAAATGATAAAAGTAACACCAACTACGTTTCAGTCACACATACTTATATATGTATCAAACATTAATTCAAACCCATAGAGACCTCACATATATAACTATGTTTGCAAGCAACAGAAAGAAAATACGAGAAATGTTGACAATGCAGGCAAAGACT
The DNA here is from genome assembly GCA_963924305.1 of Polygonum maritimum. Lineage (NCBI taxonomy): Eukaryota > Viridiplantae > Streptophyta > Magnoliopsida > Caryophyllales > Polygonaceae > Polygonum > Polygonum maritimum. The sequence goes on from OZ002735.1 coordinate 25,702,788, forward strand.
TTTGAGTTGACCTAGCTACAATCGATCGAAAAGAGAGTTGAGTAATTAGAGGAATCATACAAAAGTTCTTCCTTTTCCCTTGTATATAAAATAATGTTTATTGCTTTTAATTGAAGTAGGTTTTGGATGTCAAAACAAAACTGTGATTGTGAATGCATGCACGCGTGAATTTAATTCAGACCAAATATATTCGGCACTCGTGTGCGTTGTTGGTGGTTGCATGGAAGGAAGCATTTATTGGCATGGGTTAAAGCAATTGAAAAAGAACAACAAATCACTTTCATGAAATGTAAAAACAAGAAAAGTATTAAGGGCCCTAATTATAAACCGAACGGCTTCGCTAGCTTTCCTTTTAGTTTTAGTGTCCTCTTTACTTGTTCGTGTCACGGAAATCTTGAGGATATCGACCAGCTGTACTACCAACTAAAAGTATAAGGTATGTAGTTAGTTGATGTGTATATGGGTTTTGTTAGAATTTCTAACTATCGATTCAAATTGAGTTGTCAAAGCTACACATATTTTATTTTTGTTATTTTGTAAATGTAAATTGATGTAGATCGATTTCTTTTTATTACTTGCTACTTGTTGTCAAAATGAATATGTGAACAAGCTGATCGAGACATAGGTAGTTGACCGGTTGTCACCCATGTCTCTCATTCGTCTTGCTTTTAGCTCTGGCCTCTATTATTATTACTAGTGTAATCCCTCTATTATAAGGGATTTGTAAGGATTTGTAAGAATTTGTATAAAAATTTAAATTTAATATTTTTTAACTATAAATAGTATATTGATTTCATATATAAATAAAAAATTTATATATAACTAATAGGGTTATAAAATAAATAATTATGATTTTTTGAGAAATTATGATCATATCCATTTATATGGTCATTTTTAAAAATAAAGATTAGGAACATATAAAAAATTAAAAGGATAAACTATATACAATCAAATCTATAATTAACATATTAATTAATAAATGAGTTTTTTTGCCTATTTGATAAGAATTAAAGGGATAAGCTATATAAAATCAAATTTTTAATTAAGAAACAAAAGGATTAGTATATTAATAAAAAATAAAATTTTTTGACTATTTGACAAGAATATCTATTGACCGACATATAATTATCAATTTTTTTCTTAATTAATATCTTATAGATAGTATTTGTACAACCACAAAAAATAAAATAATTAATAAACAATCTCTATATTTACCTTTTTGGTAGGAAAAAATCTCATTAACCTAAATAAATATAATGTGACTGAATAAATGGATATGAGAAGGCTTATTAAAATCTTATATGGATATATATATATATATGACATGGATAAATAGATATGATGTGGCTTAATAATAAATTAAATAATATATGAGATCGAGCAATGATTGATCGACATGTGTCAAAATCCTAGGTGACGAAATATGAGAACGACACATGAAAAATTCTACATTGCCCAATGTAATGGCTTTAAATCTTATGGCTTATATTATATGCATACATAGATTAGTATTATTTTGTTTTTAAAAGATCTTCATATTGGAAATGTCATTTTTAATGCTATTTTGACCACTTAATTCCTTGATTCTATTTATTTTAATATGAGCAAACTTAACGTTCGTTCAAATTGAACTTGAAAGTAATTTATCATGGTTATGTCAGATGGATTATTATTTAATAATTAATACGATTTGTTTGGTGGATAAAATATAAACTTTAATTAAAGAAGTAAAGTACTGGTATATTTTAAATTGTTTTGGTGTACGTTTTGCGTCCGACTCCCTTTCGAAGATCAGTCATTTCATCATTTAAGTACATTAAATTCGTTATGTTGACAAATTATATATTTAAAGTTGGTCCAACTTTGATGATAGATGAAGATAGTTGGGAATTAGGCTAGAAACGGTCAACAATAAGAAGGAATCTCTTGTTGACGACAATACATTGTTTTTAAATAATTATATTACAAGGATTGTAGCTTAGTGATAAATAGAAATTTTCATGCAATTACGTACGTATATTTCTTTATAATGAAATATTGGAAATAGTGTCGATCGCGAGATGTCAAAACATGACCCGACTCAAAAAACAGACTCAAACCGATCAAAAATTTTAGACTTTAAACCGATCCAAATAGTAGTAGATCAAGGGGGAAACCGAGCCCAATTGGCCTTAACCGATTGGACTGAAACCCCAACCAAGCATAAGCCTATTGAGTTGACCTGATATATTATATAAATGAAATAAATAAACTTATTTTAATGTTATATTATTTTTATTGTAAAAAATAAACTAACTACCTTGACATGAACCCGATGTTATAATAACTACCTTAATGTTATAATATTTTTATTGTAAAAATATAATATTATTTTATAAATTATTAAAAAGTCAAATTCTTTATCCATTGGACTGACCTAAACCAGCTAATGACTACCTTGACATGAACCCGATTCGACCCATAAATCGATTGATATGAGCCCGCACTCAATAGTCTCAATGCGGAACCAAAAAGACCAAACTTAAACCCAATCCAACCCATCTACTAGACGGGTCTAATTTAAAGTGCCAAATATACGGAATGAGTTTGCAAGTAGAAGAAAACTCGACAACGTCAGGCCTTAACAAACAAATAAGACGGCGCCTACCCAAAGCCGTCATGTATCACTATGATAGTTTTATGTTGTTGCATGATCGCCATTTTGGTAGGCCAATTTTCAAACAAGCGGTTTAATCGAGTGGAAAAGAATGCAACTGATTCAGCAACCATTTCTACTCTATTTTCCATTTAATAGCGTCCACGTTACTTCACAGTTTAAGTTCATGTAATTGCTAGTAGTGATGGTTGCACATCTTGGGGAAACATGATACGCCATTATTAAGAATTTGAACACCCACACCCACATTTAAGTTATGCTTTTCATTTGACCACCTAGAAAGAACTATTGAGATAGACAAATTGAATTGTATAGTTAAAGCTTTATTCAAACTCTGAGCTAATATTCTCTTCACATGAGTGCCTGAGGCTACTAGCTACCGCCATGTCTTACATCGGCCTAGTCTGTTTACTCGACAAGCAGACTACGAAAAGGATTGTTACATAAAAAAAAATTATGTCAAGCATCATCCTACACAGCAGCACACAACCAAAGCAAATACCCAAGGGATTAAATATATGAAGGTTGAGAAAGAACATAAGCATGTTAGTGAAAGGAGAAATGGTCAATGCAATTATTCTAATATAGGAACAAATGAAATAAAATGTCTGTCCTATTTCTTTGTTTCTATGACCAACTGTTTCTTCTAAAATCTAGAAAAGTCAATTGCCAAGTATATATCACAACATCATATTTACTGCATCTGAGTGAGGCCGCCTGTACCCAGCAGAGCAAAATTCAGTTGGATCATCAGACGTCAATTGAGTATAGATAGATAGACGGAAAAGGTAAGTTAGAAGAGAGGCTTATCATTTATCAAGAATGCTTCAGCAGACTAGAGAGCTTTCCATGTGTAACAATACCTGTATCAGGAGAAAAGGCTAAAGCTAAACTATAGCAACTGAGGCACGCCGACATCTACATCCCAGGAAAACTCCAAGCTCAATTTCTCTAAAAATTAGAGCGGTTGCCACCGCACGAGTGCCAGATGCCATCATGCCTCATCTGTGTTGATGTTTTGGTTTCTGATATTTCTGTTGCCGAGTTTGACTGTGGACCAACAAAAACATATTTCTGTAGGAGATTTAAATTTAAAAATCAGTTAGAAAAGGAATTTTTGGCATCATGAGCATATAAGCTACTGAGTAATATATGATAAATAAACTGAGAATAAATAGCTTATCAGATATCGGCTATATTACCAATGAGTAATAGTTTTTGAAAATCAAATGCCTTCACTCAGTTTACAAACTACATCCTAGGATAGTACTGTTCTAATGAGCACCCAATCCATAGGCTAAGTGAGCACTATTACTTCCACATTTTACAAGGAATGATTCATCACTCAATTGTTATCCACACTATTCATGGTAAAACAAGCATGACAGTCCTTCAACATTGCAATTCTTTTTCCCCTTTGAGCTTGTAAAGGTAAAAATAGGCTGCCTTTAACCTATTTGATGGTTTCACTGGTTATCCTGTAGAGCTACTATTTGATTACTTTTTATGTCTTTGTCAAAATCTGATCATTGCATCAAAGCATAATTTCCAGTTATCCTTATGCCTTCATTAAATTTCTTTCCTCGCAGTAATTGCTTCAGCTCGTAAATAAATGTTCGCTCAGGTTTTTACCATGTCATCGCTCTTACTATGATCATACGAAATTCGGGTAAAACTTACAAGCTTGTGGGCATCCAACACCCAGAAGCGGATAAAATGCATGCAGGGATCTACACTTGGACAATTTTACTTTTATTAATTTGTTTTTGACAGCATATAAAGTACACTGAGGTTGATAGAGATCCTAGTGCCTAAGAACAGAGGGCAGTGAAGAAGTGAGTGCCTCACTTCAACGACAATCCAAAATTTATTTGTTATAAATGAGAAAAAACTTTTAACCTATAAGTGTAGCACTAAATTAGACTATCAGATATATAAGTATCACCACAAACATGAAATGAAATCATTAAAGAGCTGCATAAAGTGATTCGGGTTTGGAAATAGTAGTACTTCTTTTCAATGCAAACATACAGTAAATGTTCCGAAAATATATATTTTTATTTGTAGGTTTCAGTATTCCATAGTAAAAAACAAAAGAAGGTAGAGGAGAAAAGTCATATATTGCCACTGTCAAAAAACAAAAGAGAAACTGAGAAAGGACAAGCAGTTTCTAAGTAACTAGGTGAATTGAATTGTGCTCCCAAGGCCAATCTAAGCATTCTGGCTAAGGTGCATTGTAACTAGCCTAGAGCACCTTGAAGAACATTTAACTTCAAATACTTATTTCCCCATTTATCCTCTAAGGAGAAAATACAACATTCAATCAAAATTAGTTAGTTAAAAGAGAAAAGATTACGAAAAAAACTGAGATGAATAGTGAAAATTGATATAATCTGACATAGCAGTGAAAATTATCTTACCAGAATGTATAGAGGAGGCCTAGACTTTAGACATGTGTGCCTCAGCAAGGGAAGAATTGAGATCTTCTCGAGATTGTGATCGTCGGCTTTGTAAATGCATCTGACTTCGATGTGGTGACCACATGGAGCACAAGTTATTGTTGTCCAATTGCATCTGCCCTACGCTACCGGAGGAAAAGCTAGACATAAAACTGCTACTTCCAGAATAGATAGAAGTTTCACTAAGCTGAACACTACTTCCACTTAAACGATGAACTGCCCCAAATGGTCTAGCTCTCTCAGCTGCAGTTGGGCTTAAAGGCATCTTATTAACTCTTCCATCCCCTGAACAGTCACAGATTTCAAGTAAGCGAAAATAGAATGTAAGCAGGAATATAAACGCAACAGATTGAATATCTTTCATATAGTCTACAGTTTAACATTGAAATAGCCCGATCTATTTTCTTAAGAGACCATCTCAAGTGAAATTGAGCATTTGACAAAAGAAACTTCACAGTATCACGGTCAATTCCAGAAATAGGAAATCAGATAGTGACAAGGTATCCCTACTTATAGAATTCCTGTTTTGTTTTCGTTGAAACTAGAAAGAATATCTACTGCAATAAAACCCTTTAAATGAAGCTCAATAGATAACACAAGCAACATACTTCACAACAAACCATGCATACGTTACAAGAAGCCATGGGCTTCACTTAAAGATTCCAGATTCCCTTGGCCATCCAAATAACCTGCAGTTTTTTCCTTATAGAATTCCTGTTTTGTCTTCGTTGAAACTAGAAAGAATATCTACTGCAATAAAACCCTTTAAATGAAGCTCAATAGATAGTACAAGCAACATATTTCACAACAAACCATGCATAAGTTACAAGAAGCCATGGGCTTCCCTTTAAGAACACAAGATAGCAAGGAAATGGCAATTACATAGGATGGCCATGGTAGCAATAAGAAGTATAAAATTATGCTCATGCTACCTGAACTGATAGGGCTCCAACGTTGGAATCGGAAAGGAGATGGAATATTAAGAACTGACGTGGCCGATCCATTGTTATGCCTGAAGATAGGAAGGAACGGCCTATGGAAAAGTCTTGGAAGCCATTTGCCAGCCCAAGATAAAGCACAAACTAATAAAATTGATGAAATCAGCAAAACCGCTAAAAGATAAAAGGGGTTTATCTTCATTTGGAGTAGTTCATAACTCCGTAGCTCACTTCTAGTTGAAAAAGCCTTTCCAGCTTCCACCAAGGCAACCCCAAGAGTCCAGGTAATGCTACCAGAGCCAATAGTTACTTGTTTGTCAGTGATATGCAGACCTTCCCTCAACAATGAAACAACATAAGGTGCCCTGAAGCAATATTGTTCTATAAAGGGTTGAGGAGGAACACTTTTATGAGCAACTTCCCACATTTTATCACAGAACTCGTGCCCTTTCCGCAAAACATCGTCCAGACTAGCTTCAGCAGTCAAATTGAAAAACCGATAGACCACAAAAAACCCAGACATGGCATAAAATTGCCCAAGGGGGTGCGGAAGATCATCACTAAGTGCACAAGGATGCACTCCACAGTCAATTCCAGGGCTAAGATTTGACCATTCAGACAAATTGACAGCAATCTTTGCCAGTGCACTGCATTCTGCCCAGTTAGGACTACCAATTAGCAGCACAGGAATCCCAGATTTACCCCCTTTGCTCACTATCTTTCCGCCACGAAGAGGACTTCCAGATTCATCAGATATCGAAGCACAATTAGAGCACATGTACTGCTCCTTATATCCGGTCTGCAGACAAGGATGTTTGACTTCAAGTTTTCCATCTATCAATTCTGAAGTCTCAATATTAGGTAGCATCTTCATAAGACGAACAACAGACTTGTCGAAGGCATCATTCAAGCCATATCCTGAAAGAGAATAAGCACTAAGATGGTGGTTGACAGGTCCAATGCTAAGATCTAAGTCTGTTTCCTTATGTGCAGGTTTCTTGGTCTCAAAAGTAACTTGCAATGATGAACCACCTAAATCAAGAGCACCAAATGTAGCCGCCTTAGGCATTGCCCCTAGTATTCCTGTCTGATAGTTAAGGGCTATCCACCCATAATAAGCTTCCTCCATTCCAGTAATAATCTTGATCCATTCTTTTTCACATTGGAATGGTGAATTTTTTAGTATGGGCCATACATTATCCAGAAGCCAGGCTGAGTCAGAGCTTGGCAACCTGCGAACCCCAGCAGTAGCATATAGGAACAGTGAGGTGGATTGATGAGACTTCTTTGGAATTTGCTTCTCTGCCCATCGAATGAGTGGCTTCACTGCAGCTTTCAGCCCAGTCCCATTGTGTACCAACTTATCAAGCCCAGGTTCAGTCTCCATCCTGTCATATGCACGACCAATTTGCCCTTTGGGTTTCTTACGAAACTCTGAGTAAGATCGTAAAACAAGAGGAAGATTGTGATTTTTATTGTAGTTTACTAAGGCCTCATAAATATAAACACGGGTTCCTGTACTACCACAGTCAAGCACCACATAGAACCTGGAAGCTCCTCCATACCAATAAGTGTAATAATATTGCACAAGTACAAACAGAAGGAAGGCAAACAAAATTAGGAGAAGGAGAACTACAAGCAGCCGAATCCCCTTTTTCCTCAGCAATGGGCCTCCTAGTGGCGCCTTCTCCTTGAAGAAGTTAGCACCTGCACCCTCCCTCCTCAATATATGAGGATGCTTTGTATGGATTGAATCAGTAACAGACAAAAGCTGACCATCCTCTATATCAAGGCGGCGGTATGTGGAAAAGTCTTGTAAGGATGAAGAAAGGCGCAAGTTGCTCATCTGCCCAGAGTTTCCGAAACCAAAACTTTGGATATAACTTGAAGGAGACAAAAACCCTGCTGGTAAATAAGGAATAGAAGAAGAATGGCGCAAAGGCTTAGTATTTGCTACAGCAGTTATAATATCCACAATTTTGCTAAGAACCATGACTAGGGGTCCTCCCAAGGATCTGTTTGTAGATTCACATGCAGTGCACGCACTTCAAACGTATAAAGTTATCACAATTGCATCCATAAAAATCAGTCCATCATGGTAGGGACTGCCACAAACAAGCACAGAGGTTAGATCAATTCTATTTTCTCTCTCAAAACAAGACATGATTCCAGACACAAATGTCGGTTCAAAGACACTCAGGCATAATGGCATTGCTCACTATACAGCCTCATTTCAAAATTCTCTTAAACGTTCAAAAGGCAAAGGCAATTTTAAAACTCCCTAAATCCTAGGGTCTAAAGCAGTTGTAAGCTTCATATTAAAACTCCCTTAAGCTTAAATTCGAGTCAAACTAGAATTTGAACAATGTAAATGGCATCATTTAACCAAAATCAACATCTCAAACCCCAGAGAGAAACCATCATTAGATCTGTTTCGAAGCGAAATACTGCGGATTGCAGCTTCATAATTCTAAAACAACCTCCTTCTTAATCCAAACCGAAACAATTAAAAACAATAATCATGAGACCTCAATGCCAGCTCTTAGATCCATGGAATTCTAGAAAAGCGCCAATCAATGGCTTCTACAATCAGAAACGCCTCAGCAAAAATGGGGGGGAAACCCCTAAAAATCATACGAGCGAGTAGCTAGACTGAGTCTAATTACAAACTAACCTCAATCAACCATGGTGTTCAGAAGAAAGCGCAGCAGATCAGAGGTATCCCGACCTCGCTGACTTTCTCTCTGCCAGTCCCTCTGCCGGAAGAGTACATTTTGATGGGAACCGATGAGAGAGACGAGAGGAATTGTTGGTGAAACAGAGGAATGAAACGAAAGTGCGTTGATAGAGAGAGGGAGTTTTTGCGTATTGGAAATGGAATGAGATCTCTCTTCCTTCCTTGCACCCACTATTGTTTTCAAGGATCCCACGCCCACGGAGACTGTAACCCAAATTCTGCACAGGGAGGAGGAACTTGTGCTCTCATTTCTTGTTTGAATATTACGTTTTTTGTTTTTTTTTTTTTTTTTTGTTTACATATTGTTGTTACATTTTGCAATTGCATTCTCTATATTCGCCTTTTCGGAAGTGAGAGTCCTCCACCTTCTAAAGTAGTGGGACAAATCAAAGACCACTACGAAGTCTATGTCATCGCTGACCACATGAATTAACATTTGGATATGCTTTTAGGCTTTAAACTCCCAAATAGTATGATACATTTACAGAAGTCAAGAGAATTCTAGGGCATAAAAAGTAATCGCTCTTCTCTCTCTCTGCTCTTGGGCTATGGGAGCTAGAGTTCTTCTCACCGGCCAGTGCGAGATTCATCGGTGTTGACGTTGTTCTTAGTATTTATGAACAGGTCTATGGTTTGGATGAGTACTGGTGAAGGTGGAGATTGAAAAATGGATAAGGGCAATAATATTCATCTTATTGAGGATGAATGTATCGAAGTTGTTGAAACAAAAGTAGAGAGTGATGATCAACTGCATACAAGATCCCTTTGCTTGGTTGGTACGTTACTCACGACGAGGCCGTTTATTGTTTATACTTTGAAGGCTTCGATGAAGAGTGCTTGGAGGTTACATAAGGATTTCGTGTTTAGGGAAGTTCAAAACAATCTCTTTGTATTTCAGTTTGTTTATGTCGCAAACAAAGCTCGAGATGTGAACGGGCAGGGGGGGTCCTTGGGCTTTTGACAAAGCAATCCTACCGTTGTGTGAGCCTGTCTTGGGTTTAATCTTCCAAACTAAAGTTTGATCATGGTGAGTTCTGGATCAGACTCTATGATGTCCCAGTTGGAGCCATGTCAATGACGGTTGCATGTTCTCTTGGGGCTCGATTTGGAGGGCTTGTTGTAATTGATGAATCAACTATCACGATTGGGGACAATATATCAAAGTTGGGTTTTTTTTGTGAACATTGCAAAACCACTTAAGCTAGGTGTGATGCTAAGCATAAGGGGTCAGAAGATGTGGATTGAAGCAAAATATGAGAGACTAGCTTTCGAACTTCTACTATGCATGTGGTTTGATAGGGCACGTCAAAACTAATTGTGAAGATGAGTATGATCAAGTGTATAAGCACGAATATGGAGATTAGGTGAGAGCTTCATGGGCAAAAATTATGGTTCAGAGGTTTGTAGGAGAAAGGGCTCGAGAAGAGGTTTTAATTTTAGCTTTATAAGGAAAATCAACTCAACAAAGCTTGGGGTACTAGGGTCAAGAACAAATGATGACACGTAAGTCTCTATTTTTATATTGGACAGAGGTTTGTGAACATTGCAAAACCACTTAGAAGAGGTGTGATGCTAAGCATAAGTGGTTAGAAGATGTAGATTGAAGCAAAATATGAAAGACTTCTAAACTTGTACTATGCATGAGGTGTGATGCTAAGGACAACCTCTAATCATATAGTAGTCGGAAGACATGCGAATCCGAAACTTTAAGATAGAGAAACGATAAGAAAAAGAGATGAAGATAAAAAGTTATGCTTCTCAAATCTGTTGTCCACCGCGCACGTGCCATAGCTACCACACTCGCGATCTTGGCCTACGAGAAATCCTTCGATCTTCGCTAGATCGCCTTACACCGCCCACGTGCCAAGGGTCCCGTGCACGCGGCTCATCACTTGATCAAATCCTGGCTCCTGGGCACCACCACGCCCGCGGCTCACACACCGTGCTCGCGATTCTTCAACAGTAGCAATACTTCACTTCGGATCTTGTCTCGAAAACTCTCGTAACTTGAATCTTTGTGTCTTCGGTCTTCATATTACAATTAAGCAGAAACACTAACCTAAACACACTCAATAAAGCCCTAAAATACAAGAGTTAACCTATACTAAATAGAGTATATCAAAAATACATAAGGGAAATGATGGAAAAGTATGGGATAAACACATCAAGGCCCATTGACACTGCCATATCTCCAAACACTCGCCTTGATGTAGATGAGGATGGTAAGTGTGCGGAACAAAGGCTCCATAGAGGTATGATTGGCTCCTTACTTTATCTCATTGCAAGTAGGCCAGATATCATGTTTTTGTTTTGCTTATGTGTACGTTTTTAATCTAACTCAAAGGAATCGCACATGAAAGACGTAAAAAGAACTTTCAGGTACCTCAAGGGATGCGACGACTTATGCTTGTGGTATCCAAATTAAGAAGTCATCCCTTGACCTTGTAGCATACTCAGATGCAGACTACGCAAGACATCTTTTTTTTATAAAAAGAGCACTTTAGGAATGACGCAGTTCTTAGGCTCTTGCCTTATGTCCCTAGGATCAAAGAAGGAAAAATATGTAGCTATATCAACTGCGGAAGTTGAGTACGTAGCCACTGCTTCATGTTGCTCACAAGTGTTATGGACCAAGTACCAACTTGAAGATTATGCTACATCCTTTGGTACCAATCCTATCAAATGTGATAACACTAGTGCTATTAACAATGATAAAAATCTTATTCACCATTCACACACTAGGCATATTCTTATAAGGCATAATTTCTTACGTGACAATGTTGAAAATGATTTAATTAGTGTTAAGCATGTTAGGACTGAGGACCAAATAAATGATATTTTCACTAAGGCACTTGATAAACATCCCTATGAGCATCTTCGTGGACTTTTGAGGATGATAACTTTTAATTAAACAAGTCTTATTCTATTATTCCCTCAAGGATTGCCTATGTTTAGTAGAAAATATGTCGTAGGGACTATGTGCATTAAAAATCATCCTGTATGAGGACGCTATTCTAAAGCATCATCTATGCGTTGTATGAGACTGTATTCATTTCTCTTTTGTCTGAAGAGTTCACCGGATCACCCAATTAACCCTCATTATAAGCCAATATGATGCGAATTCTAAGCTTACCCTAGCCGAGAGCCAAGTAAATGTGTCCAATGACCTTCTATGCCTTTTCTTTTACATGACGTACTTGCTTGGTTTTCAAAAATGTTACTAAGTGATCATAAGGACGCTCGCTCCAGTTGTTTTGAAAATCTAGGGAAGATGTTGTCAGTCTAGAAGTTTGAAAGTTTGAAAAAGGGAGTTATGAGGTTGTGAAAAGAAGTTGAACTGTCTCCAAATACTACAATGTGGAAGACAACTAAGTTTGGGGAACAGTGCAAGGCTTAATGTGCAAGAAATGCCACATGTGAACCTAGGGAAGAATTGCCATTCTGCCTACTCGTTTTACTCCTATACTTTCTTGCTGTGTTATTTCCCTATAAAGGACCTGCTAACCCCCTTTGTTTGCACTTTACGTTTCCCACATTGCCATTTCCAGAAAATCACTTCATCTTCTCTGACACCATCATCTTCAACCTCCCACTCTCTGCAACTTTTCTCAAAACCCAGTAAAAAACATCTCCTAAATCCCTATATATCCTCCAAAATGGCACTAAAAATCGCAAATGTCTCAGATTCTAGAAACATGTTCTACAAACAGCCCTCCGCCTCCTCCAAAAAGCCACCATCTCCTCCTCCGGCAGGAATACTGACGGTTACCTCCTCCATAAAATCTAGAAAATCGCCTCAGAAAACCGTCACCTTGGACCCTCTAGTTCAAGGTTGGATAGATAAAGGCCCTAGGAGTCTTGGAAACCTGGTGTCGAGGGAGCTCAAGACGGTGGAGCCCCACCAGAAGGCCACCCACGAGATATTCTTGGATCAATTTCTTATTAGTCGCTTGGACAAAACCGGGTATAAGAACCCACCGTTCATCAGGCCGCTCTCCTCCCTGATCTGACCCAGGGATTCCTTACTTCAACCTCCAAAACCTCTCAGCCCAAGCGCAAAAAGATGCTGGCAACTCCCCTCTCTCCTTCTCCAAAAACCGCTAAGTCTAAATCTGCCGTCCCTACATCCAAAACCACCCTTTCCCATGGCTCCCTGGCTCCTAGAAAACGGAAGGTGGCTACACAGGCCTAGACAGAGGGTGTCATAGATGAAGAGATGGAGGTCATTAGCCTATTAGAGGCCGCCATCGAAAGAGAAAAAGATGAGGAAGCTACTCGTCATCAGAAAAAGATCAGATTTATACAGAGGTCTACTGCATCCTCAGAGTCATTGCCCCCGTCGCCTCCTCCATCCATGTCAACAACAATAATAGTGGCGCTTCTTAAGCTTGTTCTACCAGAGGTTGCCACTCAACCGATGGTGGTGGACATGGAGCTAAGTAGTAAGGATGTTATCTTAATGGAGATAGAAGAAGATCTCACCAAAACACCTCCATACGCTCCCAAATCCTCAAAGTCTCCAGTAGAAGAGGGAGAGGATGACCAGGTTGTCGTAGTTGTAGGACCGTCAAAGGGAACAGACATGTCCTAGTTAGAACGGAGGATCCAACTATTGATCCCTCCAGAGTAGCATCTCCTCCTCCTCCATCTGTTTCAGAGGTTGAGAAATTACAAGTTGTCGGGATGCAAACTACAATGGTCCTTGAGCAATCCGATCCTCCCTCCTCCCCCGAAGATACTGAAGAAGAAATACAAGAGGAGAGGGATGTCCCGTCTAAGTCCTATGAGGAATCTACCAGGCTCAGGGAGAGGAAGGGTTGAATGATGATGACAAGGATGCTGACCCTCTGGGTGACGATGACAATAGATGAAGAGAATGATGAAGACGAGAATGAGAACCAAAGTCGTAGAATGACTAAGGGCAAGGGAAAGTTGAAGATCCTTGGCCCACTCGTCTTCCAAAAGGAGTTGTTGGTTGATAGTGGCATTGACAAGTTCCTAGAGCTGCTTGCCTTCCAATGATGGGAGCACCTTGGAAGGGACTTTGCTAAGATAGACCCAGAGCAAATGAAGGTCTTTTACTCCGAGTTCTCCCTTCCCAAATCCAAAACTGATAGAGTGCACACCTCGTTCTCGATTGGTGAGGACTTCTTCCCAATCGTTGAAGTTCCTATAAGGAGAATTCTAAAGTTGAAGCCATCTCTTGCAGATGCACTGGACGCCGTCCCTAGTAAGAATTTTGGGGGATTTGACACCAATGAGACTTCGTCAAGAATATTAAGAGGCAAAGTCCCTCAAATTCCAAAAGGGGTAGCTCACGTGCTAACAAGGACGGGCGCCATTGCTCACCATTTCATAGTGAGAATGGTAGTCCCTAGACAAGAGAAGAAGTCACTGGTGTAGGTCGCTGATACCGTCATTCTTGATCACTTTCTTAGGAAGTTGTCGATCAACCTGCCTAGAGTAATGCTTGAGCACATGAGAAAGTGCACCTCCAAAGATCATTCTCTGTCGTTCCCAGACCTGGTTAATAGACTCATGCTGAAAGAAAAGGTCTACGAGCCATTTAAAGAGCTCTTCTTTAGCACGGCTTGGAAAGCCTGTTGAAGGGTTTCTTAAACAAATAAATTTGTATTCAAAACCCCGCTGCGTATAGCGAAGTCAGGATCGTCCACGGGAGTGAGAATAGTGCTAAGATTAATCGATAAACTACGAAAAGAGAAAAGAACGAGAGCAAATCAACTCAGGCTCGACCTGAAGAGGGTCGATCTCGACCCTAGGTGGGTCGATCATGAGGGCAAACAAGCAAGAACGCACACAAAACGCTAGCAACGGCTTGAACACGACGGAGAGAGTCGGGATCAAGGCTAAAGACACGAATTTCAATCAATACAAAAGGCAAATCCTAGGATTAGGGCTACCACAACAACAACCATACATGCTTTCGACAAGAATTCACAACTATCATGCAACCTAGATCATAGAAAAGTTAACTTTCGCAAACTATCCAAGTCATTCAATCAACTTTCGCAAATCAAACAACTTTCTACCTATCCTTCAACCTAGGAATATCAACTTTCGCAAATAATCCTATTAGATGTAATCAAGCAACTAATTTTTCACTTTCGCTATAGTCAATCACAAGACATGCCTCAATTTTCCTCAAGGATTAAGCACAAGATAGGTTAGATATGATCATTAAGCATTCAAGTCATGAATTCAAGTTTTAAACATGCATGATTGTGTTGGGTTTTCACCCAACCCTAGAACTTAAGAAGACTACTCACACATAGCAAAGAGAGAAGAGGAAGAAGAAGAGGAAGACATCATCAAAAACCAAACTAAAATTCAAATTAAACAAAGGACAAATCTTAAGAAATTCTCAAACTTGTTCTCCAAGTCCCCTTCCTAGCTCTCCTAAAAATTGCATTAATCCCCCAAAAGATGAATTATTCCCCCCCAAGGGATGAATTCTTAAAACTAAAGGGTTCAACCTCCTTTTATAGAAGAAAAGGAGTCCTAATCTAACTAGGAAACACAAAGAAACAACCTTCCTTAAATACAAATTAGGAAACCCAACAATAAATCCTGAATAGGTGAAGGTCGGTCGCCTAGGCTCGACTCAAATGGGTCGATCTCGACCCATTAGGGTCGATCCTGAGAAGAAATTTCCATCCTGGCACGACCCTCTTAGGGTCGAGCATGACCCCCTTAGGGGTCGATCCTGAGAGCTCTCTTTTAGTTTCTTCACTTGGCTCATGCACGACCCTCACTTGGCTTGAACTTTGGGTCGGTCTCTTCACTTTTCCTCTTGATTTTGCTCCTCTTAGCTCTTCTCCTTAGCTCTTTCACTTGAGATCTTCCTCCTAGCTTGTCCATCCTCTCTTGGCATTGCTCCAAACTCTTCTTCAAGCTCCAAAACACCTACAAAACGACACAAATATGCGTAGTTTTCGAATCTCAAGGAAATACGAAAACTCATGCAAAAAGACTCAAAAACACAAGACTCAAGCACGAAACACAACTCAAACTAACCTACCTAGACCCTAAAAATCCTACCTAAAACGCGGACATCAAAACACTCCATACTTAGACTTGCTTGTCCTCAAGCAATAATCATGCAAATCAAGACCAATAACACAACCTTCAAGCATAGCCCTTGTCAAAACATTTTGAACACAAGTGAAAAAGAAGACAAGTAATTTTAACGTCATCACATATGTATAAGCCTCAAGCACAAGCAATCACAATCCAACCTCACAAGGGATATAAATGTGTTTCTCTCTTACTCTCATGTGTTTAGGCTATCAAATCAACTCTCATCTCAATCTTTATGCAACATCTACTTTATCATTGAGACTTATATCACCAATCTCTCTACCTAGAGAAGTCAAAACACATCAATCTTCATAAGAACTTAGGCTCAATGAAATCTTCATAGAAGACTCATTCGGCCGGGTTGTAATGGGGTTTGGTAATAACAATAGGTAGGAGTTCTTTGGCCATGTGGTGCTAAATCCAGGAATCAAACTCCTAAACACAACACTACAAACCGAGATAACTCACTTATTTATTCTCTTTTCAACTCATAACCAAACACTTCAATAAAACTCAACACCCTTCAATTCTTAACCCATCACTACTAGAAAAGGGCTCTTTAACGACCAAGCTATAACGATGAAGTGCAAAGTTTATCGTTAAAGGCATGTGTGCATCCTTTAATAACGAGAAATATAAATGTTTGTCGTAATAAGCCTGAAAGTAAACTGCACACACTTTGAATACCGTCGTTATTGTTATTGAATAAAAGATTTTTAAAAAATAGACTAGGGCAAATTTTAGCCCAAATTTTCACAGAATTCCAAACTTTACGCCAATATTGCTCTCTTTTCCCCTCACTTTGATCTACTTTCTATTGTCTCTGACGCCCTAATGTTCTTTGATGCCCTATCGTTCGCCGCTGTCCATCTCCCTAGCGCCATGCCTTTCGGGAAGGTTTCCGGCGATCGCACGTCGCCCCCTGTCCCCCGCACCCCGCCCCGACCGGATCCCGCTTCCAGATCCGTCGCCCCTGCCTCCCAGATCCGCCCTAGTTTCGGCACTCATCGCTCGACGTTTCTCGACTGAGTCCCCCATCCTGCCGGCCCCTCGAATCGCTCGGTGTTTCTCGACTGAGTTCCCCCATCCCGCCGGCGCTCGAATCGCGTCGCCCCTCTCATCGGAGTTCGACCCCCGCTCCCCTACCCCGTCGAGCTCCGTCGTGCTCCCCTCGTCAGCGTCGGGCCGCGGCCAGAGTCACCCTGTCGCCCCCGACCGGCGAACGCGCCGTCCTCACCGACGATATCCAGATCCGGCGAGGGGACCAACTCGGCTCGTCTCGTCGATCGCCGGCCTCGTTTTAGGGCCTGCGTAGTCCGGTGGCCTAAAGTGCGTCCGACGGCCTCGTTTTAGGGCCCCCGACGGTATCCAGATCCGGCGGCGACGCTCAGTCCCGCGCCGGTGACGGTTTCTCTACTGTTGCCCTTATGCCCTTTTGTCCTTTTATGCCGTTATTTTCTGCTTCGCTGCCTGTTTGGTTTCTGCATTTTTGCTCTGTGCTCTATCTCTTCCTTGACCGGTATTAGCTCTGTCTGGTGCTAGCTCTGCCGGTGTTAGCTTTTATCTTGTCTTTGTTGGCTTCTTCTCTATTTGATTGGCTTTTGCCCCTTTGGTTGCTTTGGTTGGTTGGCTTTGGTTGACTAGTGTTAGCGCTGCGCTCTGTTTGGTGTTGCTGGTGTTGGCTTGTGTCTAGCTTTGTTTTGTGTTCTTGATTTGTGTCTTGTTCTAGTGTTGTTTTGTTCTTGTTCTAGTTTTTGTCCTAGCTTGGGCTTCTCGTCTTTAGCTTTAATCTGTTTCTTGCTTAACCTAGTGGTGTTGGCGTGTTGCTGGTTTGTGTGGGAGGTGCTTTTTCAGGTAGACACAGGTGTGGGATGGTTAGACCGGGCAGTAGTGGTGTTAAGCATAATCAGCATAGACAACTGTCAGGTCTAAGGATAGGCTCTTGAAATGTGGGAGTTCCTTTCTAAGGCCATTGGAATTGCCATTGATTGGGTACAAATGCCTGGGAGGAAGGTCGTTGCTTTCCTATACACCATGATAACTTTGTTGAGTTAAATGATAAAAGATTATCTCATTCTTGGTGTAAATAACCACTGATCTGACAAAGCACTTGTTGATTTTTTTCAGCCTGGTCTGGATTTGGTTGGGATCTTTGCCATTTCACAAAGTTGTAGTGGTGTTGCTGCAAGAGCCTGTGGTTTAGTTGGCCTAGAACCTACAAAGGTATGATCTTAGTGGAATAGCAAAATATTGCTTTGCTGCTTTGCAGAAGTTTTTGCTCATGAGTTGTGGGCATTGTATGACACATTGATGTTTCTGTATTATGTGATATATTGTCATATTCCTCTAGTATATCTTTGAGGTTTGCAACTTTTGACAGATTATAGCGATTCTTAAAGATCTCCAACTTGGTTTCATGACTGCCGTAGCCTTGAAGTTTACGCAATGTTTCCTGTTGGAAATGGAGGGACTATTGAACTCATTTAAACACAGGTTATACTTTCAATAATTAACCAGACCTGTCAGCTTTATCCGTTACCATATTTTCTGATTTTTCCCTTCTGACTTTTGGCATTGATCTCTTAGATTTATGCTCCCACAACTTTGGCTCCTGCTCTGGACTTTTGGACATTACGATACACTACGGTTTTAGAAAATGGGAGTCTTGTGGTATGTAATGCTAATGTACTTCGAAGTTTTATGATTTTGTTTCACCCTTAGTTCGAGGTTGTTCATATTTGGTTGATACGGGTTCTCAGGGAGTTGGTTCAAAGCTATCTCTTATATGCCTGAGCTTTTCGCTTGTTTTAACCTTGTGGGCGTTACTCTAATATGTTCTACATTTTTGAACCGATCTATCAAGGTGTGTGAGGGGTCTTCGTCTGGTTCTGGACCGAACAACCCTGTTGAACAACAGTTTGTTAGAGCTGAAATGCTTCCAAGTGGATATCTTATTAGGCCATGTGATGGAGGCGGATCGATTATACATATTGTTGACCCCCTCAATCTTGAGGTTTGGTTATCTTCAAGTTTGTTTTATTACTTTCTCTTCGTTGTCAAATATTTGTTTCTTTCCATAATTCAAGGATGGAGTGTCCCAGAGGTACTAAGGCCGTTATATCAATCTTCAAAACATGTGGCCCAGAAAATGACCATTGCGGTAGTGGAGAGATTGTCTATTCTTATTTGACATTCTTGCTAGAAATTCGTTAAGTGTTTCAAGTTGTAACTTCTACAAAATCATATCTAACATGCTAGAGTCATGAATATTTAAAAGTCCATAATCATTAGATATACTATTGTATGAAAACTCAAGAGTGAAAACAGCCAAAATGATTGCTTGAACGCAGGTATACGTGCCAATTCTTATGGTTATATGAATCTTTTAAGTAAAGTTATTGTTTTTCTTTTGTTTTGTTTTTAGGCCTTGCGTTACATAAGACAAATAGCACAAGAAACGAGTGGTGAGGTGGTATATGGCTTCGGGAGGCAGCCAACTATGTTACGAACATTTAGCCAGAGATTGAGCATGTATATTTGTCATCGTGAAACATAATATCATAATATCTTTAGTTGCACTTTTTTAATATATTAGCATTTCTGTGGTATTTCATAGCACATATGAAGGATTGTATTGAGTCTCTATGACTGATTTGTCTGTCTACAGAGGTTTCAATGACGCTATCAATGGATTTAGTGATGATGGCTGGTCATTGATTCATTGTGATGGTGCTGAAGATATAATAGTTGCTGTCAATTTAACCAAGGCTCTTACTACTGCTGCTACCACTTCAAGTTCTCTCTCTTTTGTTGGTGGCGTTCATTGTGCAAAGGCAACAATGCTTCTTCAGGTAACTCTTGAACTATAGTTTGTATAGGCTGCTATAAGCTCTCTGTATGTCTAAATGAGAGGACAAAGGGTCTTGTTTTAGCTCTAGAAATACAAATAAAAAATTGAGATATTAAAAGAAATACTTGCGGTTCTTACAGATGCTCATAATGAGATCTCTTTACATAACATGATGTTAAGTATGTTTGCATGCAACTGAATCTGTTACATTGCATTCTTGTTATATATATATATATGATGTTTCTTACGTACTTTTGTTTATATATTTTGTATTTTTGTAGGTACTTGAAGATCGATCGATTATAGAAGAGTCGAGCTAGATTGGAATATACTATTCAAGTACATTAATTAATGCCACCTCTATTTTAGAATCTATAAGAACACATGTTTATTGAATCATGTAGATTTTTATTTGTGTTATTATAGATAGCTAGATAGGTAGGATCAATTATTTATATGAATGAATTAAGTTTGAATACAATGGGGATACATTTTATGATTATATAAAAAAATTTATTAAATTTATTTCATTTATAACCTTTTAGTTCATGGCATATTATTATAGATATATAAGAGCACTATATTAATAAATGCGCTAATAGTAATCTAAACAAACATGGTTTGAAACGATAAATTCGTTCATCATAATCAACTATGATTTCGGCGTTATTTAATATTTCAGCACGACGACTTGCATGCTCATCGTTATTACGTAATGAGTATAGAGTTGCTCATCGGCAAACATCAACGACAGCATTGTTGTCCCTTGTTATTGTTTTAACGACCACATAGCCGCTCGTCGTTAATGTAATTACGACAAACAAGCATGTCGTCGTTATTGATTAACGACGAACAGTAATGTTGATGTTAATGATGAACGACGAGCTTGGATGTCGTCGTAAGTAGTTAACGACGAACATGGTCGTTATAACCAATAACGTCGGAAGCTATTGCAACGAACAAACGACGACTTTTATGTGGTCGTTAAAAGGTTATAACGACAAAATTCATCGCTTATAACGACAAAATTGTTTGTCGTTAAAAACACTTTTTCTAGTAGCATACTCCCAAAATACAACTTATAAAAACTAGGAATTCTTGGCTTTGCACTTATAATATTTTTTCTTCCTTTTTCTTCTTCATTTTCCCTCTCTTTGTTTCTTCAACTCGAGCTTCAAGGGGTCGTGACCGACCCTACTAGGGTCAGTCCTGAGGACCTATGTCCTCGAGCTTCTCTTGCTTTACTCTTTTTTTTTCATCAATTTTTCATCAATGTGCTATCCAAGCCAAGAATCCCTTTATATTACACTTCAACAAGATGTATTCTTCCCCTTAATAATGTCACCACTTCCAAACCCAACCCAAGTGTGTTACTCAACAAATCTTATTCCCAACACATCATCTAAGTTCAATTCCCGTAATAACGTCAAGCCAATATTCTAGGGATAATTTTTGTTGAGCTTCAAACAAAAGGCTAAGGCTAGAACGGGGTTTCAAGCAAAGACAAATCAAGGTAGGAATGGAAGAATATGGGCTAAAAATATAAGTTCTTAATCACAATTAACATGCATGAACAATCTCATAGCGGCTTCAAGAAATAGATAACCATATCAATAACAAGAGACATATACATAAAGAGAACAAAATCACACAAACAAAGAAGAGTGAATCAATGATGTTCTCCCTTTTAGGCTAAAATTCTCACTAGGTAAAAATTTGTTGGATTGCAACTACCTTCACTCAAGACACATATGCTCAATTTCATCACAAGTCTCATTCACAATCAAGAGCAATTCTCATAAATATGGGCTACACTATCCAATTATACCAAAGGAATTACATGACAAGCATGAAAATTAGTTTTCATCATTGGACATCTAAGATGGAGCATTTTTTTTTCTATCCTAAAACAAAACACACAAGTATTTTTTTGGGTTTTTGACATTTTTCAATTTTTTTTCTTCTAATTTTTGACATTTTCTAATTTTTTTTTGGCTTTTCAATTGCTTTCTCTTAACAAATCAAACTATCAATCAAACAAACAAACTACTCAAAGACTCAATTATATACAACATGTGAGATTTCTTCTTCCCCACCCCATACTTAAATCATGCAATGTCCCCATGCATGAAAACACTTGAAAAAGTAAAGAGAAAAAGAAGAAGAAAACTCACAATGGACTTATGGAAGCTTGGATTGAAGAAGGAGATTAGAAGGCATAGTGTGCTGGCACGACCCCCTTAGGGTCGAGCACGAGCCCCTTAGGGTCGGTCCTGAGAGGTGAGCGAGGGGGAGGTAGAGCAAGGGGGAGGTCGTGATAGACTCTCATAGGGTCGGTCCTGAGGGCTCATGTACCTCATGTGAAGTCGTCTTTTCCCGTCCTTTTTGAGCTTGTATTTGGAGCTTAGCACCCTGCAAAAATCCCACAAAGATCCTATCCAAACAAATGTATCCTATTCTAGTCTAAGGAAGGTTAGAAAAATCAAATCTAAAGATCAAAAACAAAATAAAAACAAAGAATCTAATCTAAAGACCGGGTTGCCTCCCGTAAGCGCTTGTTTAACGTCATTAGCTTGACGAGAAGTACCTTAGCTCAATCTCTATGATCGAACATCGTCAAGGCTCTAAGTAACCTATCAAAGTCTTGTGTAGACACGTCATGAAAGCACAAGTAGCATATTGATAAATTGAAAAAAAATAATATAGTACTCAAAGATTGTTTCAACTTATCAAAAGCGCAAGAAAAATTTTCGTGAGATGGATCGGGAAAAAACCAGTTCGGTGGTTGTGGTGGCGCCTCACAATACCTAGCAAAGGGGTCCTTGTAGGTCCATAACTCCTTATGTCCTAGCTTGAAGGGAAAATGATAGAATTTGTGGGCACCTTCGAGCTTAGGGACCATGATTGACTCAAGAAAGTCGGAAGGAACCACGGTGACGATCTTCTTTTCCTCATGCTTGGCCCACTCTTTGCTAGCTTCCGGGGTCATTGAATGTCCAAATCCGACCACATTTTCTTCGCATTCCTCCACGAGTGGGTTTGGTTTCAACATTGGTAGCAAAGACCCCGTCCATACTTCATCCTCTTGGCCCTTAACCTTCTCAATTTCGCCTTCTCCTCGCAAGAGACTCTCATCCTCAACTTGGGTCTTGACTTTGTTTTTCTCGGCCTCATCTAGCAAGAAATTCTCTTCCGGATCATCCTCCAAATTCTTCATCTCCTCTTTGCGGTTCTCTTCCAAAGCATTGTCGAATCGGATCTCTACTTTTTCTTCACCACTATGATATGATACAAGTCCCTTCTCGACATCTATGATAGCTCCGGTCTCGATGAGGAATGATTGGCTTAGAATAAGTGGAGGACTTGACTCGGATAAAGGCTTAATATGCACAACGGAAGGTTCCTTGGCCTTAGAAGGAGGATCAAGATCAAACCTAGGAGCCTCGAGGGGAGAACAAGCATCATTGGGAAGCTCACTTTTTCAAGGAAGGTTGATATCGACTAAAGGAGGCTCGATAATGAGATCTTGAAATTGATGTTGAGCCAAAGCGTCCTCTTGGAAGGCGTTGAGTTGTGCTTGGAGGTAGACTCGGGTTTCTCGTGCTCTTTGAGCCGCATAAGCCTTGGCATCTATTTCTCTTTGGAGGATTAGCATTTCGAGACGAAGATCGGCCAACTCTCTAGCAAGGGCCTCATAGGTCGTCATGGCTATATCTAACCTAAAAACAAAAACAACACAAAACAAATCAAAAACACACAAAGGGTTTGGGCTAGTCCCTCACCCAAATATCAACTAAACTAGGCACTATTGCACACTTCCCCGGCAACGGCGCCAATTTGTTGAAGGGTTTCTTGAACAAATAAATTTGTATTCAAGACCCCGCTGCGTATAGCGAAGTCAGGATCGTCCACGGGAGTGAGAACAGTGCTAAGATTAATCGATAAACAACGAAAAGAGCGAAAGAACGAGAGCAAATCAACTCAGGCTCGACCTGAAGAGGGTCGGTCTAGACCCTAGGTGGGTCGATCCTGAGGGCAAACAAGCACGAACGCACACAAAACGCTAGCAACGGCTTGAACACGAAGGAGGGAGTCGGGATCAAGGCAAAAGACACGAATTTCAATCAATATAAAAGGCAAATCCTAGGATTAGGGCTACCACAACAACAACCATACATGCTTTCGACAAGAATTCACAACTATCATGCAACCTAGATCATAGAAAAGTTAACTTTCGCAAACTATCCAAGTCATTCAATCAACTTTCGCAAATCAAACAACTTTCTACCTATCCTTCAACCTAGGAATATCAACTTTCGCAAATAATCCTATTAGATGTAATCAAGCAACTAATTTTTCACTTTCTCTATAGTCAATCACAAGACATGCCTCAATTTTCCTCAAGGATTAAGCACAAGATAGGTTAGATATGATCATTAAGCATTCAAGTCATGAATTCAAGTTTTAAACATGCATGATTGTGTTGGGTTTTCACCCAACCCTAGAACTTAAGAAGACTACTCACACATAGCAAAGAGAGAAGAGGAAGAAGAAGAGGAAGACCTCATCAAAAACCAAACTAAAATTCAAATTAAACAAAGGACAAATCTTAAAAAATTCTCAAACTTGTTCTCCAAGTCCCCTTCCTAGCTCTCCTAAAAATTGCATTAATCCCCCAAAAGATGAATTATTCCCCCCAAGGGATGAATTCTTAAAACTAAAGGGTTCAACCTCCTTTTATAGAAGAAAATGAGTCCTAATCTAACTAAGAAACACAAAGAAACAACCTTCCTTAAATACAAATTACGAAACCCAACAATAAATCCGGAATAGGTGAAGGTCGGTCGCCTAGGCTCGACTCAAATGGGTCGATCTCGACCCATTAGGGTCGATCCTGAGAAGAAATTTCCATCCTGGCACGACCCTCTTAGGGTCGAGCACGACCCCCTTAGGGGTCGATCCTGAGAGCTCTCTTTTAGTTTCTTCACTTGGCTCATGCACGACCCTCACTTGGCTTGAACTTTGGGTCGGTCTCTTCACTTTTCCTCTAGATTTTGCTCCTCTTAGCTCTTCTCCTTAGCTCTTTCACTTGAGATCTTCCTCCTAGCTTGTCCATCCTCTCTTGGCATTGCTCCAAACTCTTCTTCAAGCTCCAAAACACCTACAAAACGACACAAATATGCGTAGTTTCCGAATCTCAAGGAAATACGAAAACTCATGCAAAAAGACTCAAAAATACAAGACTCAAGCACGAAACACAACTCAAACTAACCTACCTATACCCTAAAAATCCTACCTAAAACGCGGACATCAAAGCCCACCAGATCTCCAACATTAGATGCGAGGAGGACCTTCTCTCAAAGATCAAGCAAAAACGTTTGGAGGTAAATGTTGTTGAAGAGGCCGTTGCTAGAGCTGTTGAAGTTGATGCTCCGAATCTTGAAAATGTACAAGCCCAAGGGACGCTAGAAGACACCACCCGTTTTCAGCCTGATGATGATGAGCAACACTCCAATAACTATTCACTAAATAAGCTACTTACTATGATTCTATAATAGTAGATCATCAACACACGATTAATAGAGCAAGCAACCAACCACCTTCTTCTAGATGTTAGGAACGTGTTCTTGAGTGAACTTCGATGATCTTTCCATGTTCCTTTCATCTCTTTTGTCTTTCTTTTGTCTCCCTTGTTATCCAAACTTCATTCTCTATTTTGTACTTTCTCTGAATTTGTTGAATGAAGTCTCTTTGCATGTGCATTCTCTTTGTCTAAGCGTTCTTTGCTTTAGTTATGATTTTGTGCTAACAATTCTAACACTTGTTATCCTTTTCGATGATGCCAAAACGGGGAAGTATAGTATCTACAGAGATGCGTTGTTAAAAGTTATCACGGTAATGCATTTTCTTAGGCGAAATTTCAACTAAGTAATAAGGAAATTCAACTTGAAAAAGAATCACAGTCCTTAAAGAGAAATCCAAACGGAGAAAAACTTGAATAAATCGCTCATGCTAACTTTGTCTAAGGACGCAAAAGTGTTGGATCGTAAGTCTTTTAGAATGGGCGTCCTTAACTGGGTTAAGGGCGTCCTTAGGTGCAGCGGAAAATAGACTTAACAAGAAACTAGTCTTATGGGTAAACCTCTACCTCCGTTGGAGGATTTTCAATAGCCGTCCTTATCTTATTAAGAGAGAATCCTTACAACTTAGGTGAGCTGTTACAATCCCTTGAGCTAAGCGTGCGTCCTTAGCTCTACTAGTAACATTCCTTTCCAACCTAACAAAGTAACCTAACTCTCTTAGCTTATAAGGAAGCTATCACTCACATCTCTCACGGTTCGTTGTGAGAGACAAACAACTACTCTAACTATTTTGTGGTTTGATTTGGATTTGATGTGGTTGGACTTTCTTTCTCTTGCTTCAAGCTCACTTGATCTTCTTGATCTTCGTTCTTGAACTTGAATGCTTCGGGAGAGCTTGAGAGAAAGTCTTCAAAGTCCACACCGCTATGCATACCCCTTAGAGGGTATTTATAGCGGTATGAGTTCTTGTCCTCTAGCGTCCTCTGAGGCTTGGGCAGGATCTGTCGTCTTCCTTCAACGGTGCGATTTGCATCTTGAGGAAGTCAACTCTGTTGGCGCTTGGGAAGTCTCCGCGTGGTCAGGGGACCATTGCTGGGAAAGCGACATCTTTGGAATTGTTTACACGTGCCTAGACAAGGGAAGCTTCCTTTTGAGGACTACGGCCTAATATGATGTAATCATGTTGGGGCGGCCTTGGTTTGAATTTGAGCTTCGTCCGTATTTTGGCGCTCGTCCCTTCTTGAACTAGTTCGGTTTTCGGTTTATGTATTATCTTAATTTGGTTTTCGGTTTGGTTTTCGGTTCGGTTCGGTTAAACCGAACTAGTTTTATATAAAAAAATTTAAATTTAAATATTCATTATTCAATATAGAAAATATCAAAATAGGTTTTTAATTGGTTTTCTTTGGTTTTATTTGGTTTTGTTTGTACATTTGGTTTTGTTTGGTTCGGGTATTATTTGGATTTTGGTTTACCATCTCCAAAAAGAATCACATTTTAATCAATCGGTTTATTCGGTTCAAAACCGAACCAAACCGAATAAAACCGAATCCGAACCGAACCGAACCGCGGTAGATCGGTTTGGTTTTCGGTTCGTATATTTCCGATGTTCGGTTTTCGGTTTGGTTCGGTTTTCTGTGGTTCGGTTCGGTTCTGAACCGATGAACAACCCTAACTCTAACTATTTTGTGGTTTGATTTGGATTTGATGTAGTTGGACTTTCTTTCTCTTGCTTCAAGCTCACTTGATCTTCTTGATCTTCGTTCTTGAACTTGAATGCTTCAGGAGAGCTTGAGAGAAAGTCTTCAAAGTCCACACCGCTATGCATACCCCTTGGAGGGTATTTATAGCAGTATGAGTTCTTGTCCTCTAGCGTCCTTTGAGGCTTGGGCAGGATCTGTCGTCTTCCTTCAACGGTGCGATTTGCATCTTGAAGAAGCTTGGGAAGCCTCCGCGTGGTCAGGGGACCATTGCTGGGAAAGCTACATCTTTGGAATTGTTCATACGTGCCCAGACAAGGGAAGCTTACTTCCGAGGACTACGGCCTAATATGATGTAATCATTTTGGGGCGGCCTTGGTTTGAATTTGAAGTTCGTCCGTATTTTGGCGCGCATCCCTTCTTGATGAGAACGCCATCCTATCTGCGCAGGGACTTCATTTTTTTCATTCATCGCTGGAAGTTCTGATGAAGTGCGTCCCTACAGCTTAGGGACTTTAGTCCACTTGTTGTCCTTTTCACTCATGTGCGTCCTCTGGACTTACCTGAGATCAACACTTGGACAACTTATCAAATACCTTTGAGTTTGTCATTATCAAAACTAGGGACGATCATTATTGGTTTAGATATTAATAACTGGCGTCCTTAATATCGTCCCAACAATTTCCCCCTTTTTGGTGATGACAACCTCTTTTAAACAATGCGCACAGAAGTAAAGCTTTTAGCATGAGAGACTACACTTTGATTTTTTTTTCAGCTTAGGTTGGCATGCAACTCATTCTTTTAAGTGCGTCCTATTTTATTCTTTACTAGCGTCCTTTGGACTTGGACGAAATTCCCTCTAAACACATGCTTTCTATGACAACTTAAAAACAATCGCACCTCTGCAAAACTATACTCCCCCCTTTTGGCATCATCGAAAAGGAGAACAAGTTGAAAAGCATGCACAGACAAAGTCATAACTAAATAAAGGAACGCTTAGACGCAATGAAATGCAAACACCAGGAACGCCATTCATAAACACAGAGCAAAAGATGTCAAGAGTGTTATTACAGACATTCCACAAAAAAATATTCAAACGGGGACAACGTCCCAAAGTCTTAACATAAACCAGAAGGAGATAAAATTTTTCAGGGTTAGGAAGGGAGAGGAGCGATCATTTGCGGGGACGCTTGCCAAGAGCCTTGAGAGTCTGATCTTGAAGATTGTTGTTCTGCGCTATGAGCTCATTGTTGCGTTCCAGAAGCTCAGTGTGCTGATGAGAGTGTCATGAACCTGTTGGATGAGACCTATCATCATGCATTGGTTCTCGATCATCATCCCAAGCAGGTACTTCTGAGAACACTTCTCAACCTCAGCAGGAACGCTCATACGCTCTGTTTCATCATCAACGTCCTCAGCATCCTCAACTGGCATCCCTACCACTTGCAAATTTTCCTCGGCCTCACCTTCTTCAGCATTGGCAGCAGTAGCAGCAGCTTCTTTGGCTTTCCTCTCGGCCGCTTTCTTCTCCTTGGCCAACTGTCTCTTTACAAAGGGGAGAGGCTCATCAAATCTCATTTTGCCGACTGGAGGGGCTGTGATCTGCCTAATGTCCCAATGAATGCCAAAAGTCTTTTCTTCTTTAGGGACGTAGAGGCCTTGCTGCTCCAAAATCCGTTTGACCAGGCTAGGGAAGGGGAGCGAGTGGCGTCCTCCTGTGCACTTACCCGTGTGCTCCAAGACAACCCGCGCTAAATTAATCGGCTTGCGGTTCAAGAAGGCGTCCAATATGATGCTGTCGGTGATTTGGACGATGGACTTCTTCTCTTGGCGGGGGACGACCATGAACACAATGAAGTGGTGCGCAAGGACGCCCGTCTTGGAAAGGCAATGGGCGACTCTATCCCTAGCAAGTGGTTGCCTCCCATTGAATATGTTGTTGAAGATCTCTTCCTGGGAGAAGCGGCCAAAATTTTTGCAGGGGAAGTCGTGGAGAGCGTTCTGAGGAGAGAGGCACAGGCCAAGCATGTTGCGGACGGTACCCTCTGCAATAGAGTACTCGTCCCCGTCTATTTCAAACGTCCCCTGAGGCTTCCCTTTTACTTCTGATACTTCGAATTTTGAGTAAAAGCGGAGAACCTGTTCGGGATCCACGACAGCGGCCTCTGCACCCAGGTGCGTCCAACCTTGGAACTCAAGCAGCTCTAGAAATTCTGTGCGGCCGTTCTCTTCTAAAAACTGAGCAGAAAATAGGAGTGGCGACAGAATCTTCTTGAGTCGTTTCTTCTTGTTGCCGTTGCCAACAATGACGTCGTCGGCGGCGGCGTCTTCTTCTTCTTCACCTTCTCCCTCCTCATCCTCATGGTCCTCGTCTTGGTGGGGAACATCATCTTCATCTAAGGCCTCGTCCTCTTGTTCCTGGGACTCGGCCATCTCCTGGTCCTCAACATTGGACGCCTGTATTTGAGGAGGCGCGTCCGCAGCTGGAGTCCTTGCCAAGGATTCTGTGGGGACTACAGCAGAAGCCGTCCCTAGGATTTGTGCAGTTTCCTCGACAGCCGGAGCAGGCGGAGGAGGAGGAGTTTTTGCTTTGGGAGGAGAGGGAGAGGGAGTTCTTAGCTTGGCCTTTGTAGGTGGAGCGTTGGAGGTGCTGGGCTTGATCGTCGAGATGGGAGTGGCGGCAATCGGAGCTGGAGGAGGAGGAGGAGGAGGAGGCTTCTTCACAAGGGAGTCCTCCACTTGAATAACCGTGGGCACAGCGTCCTTGGCCGGGACCTGTGTGGGAGGAGCGTCCCTTTAGACCTTGGGCATGGGTTTGGCCAGGTCCGCCTCGATCTCCGCCTCTAGCGGATCAGCAACTGCTACAGGAGCGTCCTCAACCCTTGGAGGTGGGGGGAGAAGAGCGACGTCCTGTGTACTCTTGTGGACCGCCTCAGCAATGGCGTCCCGCTCAGCCTTGGCCTGCCTCGCCATTTGTTCTTTTTCGATTTCCAGCTCGAAGAGGCGAATAACAGCCATTTCTTTGTCAGTGACGCCCTCAAGCTCGGCTGAGGACTTGAGGCGTCTCTTCGGGGCGGGGGGAGGGGAAGATTGGACTGGTTTGGGGAGAGATGAGGAGGGGCCTTTGAGCTTTAGAGTTTGAGGAGGGGGAGAGGCTTGCCTTTTTCTCTTTTGAGAGGGGACGGAGCCCGCTGGAGCCACGAGGAACTCCATAATATATGGCAGCATCTTGGCGAGCTCGTCCACCGTCCCACCAAACATGTCAGAGATGATGGCTTTACCCATGAATGGGGGGTTGGAGTATTTGGTTTCTTGAAGGCGGGGCTTGACATACGTCACCATAAAGTAATGTAAGAGGCGTTGGACTTTAGGTGGGTAGTCTTGAATGGACGCCCTTTGGCAGATGTTGGCAAGGGTTTTGGGCTCTCTCTCCAGCCAGTCCTCAACTAAGGGGTCAAGTTGTGGACGCCTTTTGGGTTGAGCGGGGAGTCCTCTCACTTGAGATTTGGTGGGACTCCCTTGCTCTGGTTCAGGGACGAAGGGCATTTCCAGGAACTTGAACCTCTTTTGAGAGGGTTTAGATTGGGATCTGGAGGAGGATTTGATGTGACCGCGCCCAGGCCACATCAAGGCACCGAAGGCACCGGCGCCCAAGGCACCGAAGGCACCGGCGCCCAAGACGCGGGCGTCCAAGGCTCCGAAGGCACCGGCGCCCAAGACGCGGGCGCCTAAGGCACCGACACCCCGGTGCCCCATCAAGGTACCGGCGCCCAAGCGCCACATCACGGCACCGGCGCCCCGGTGCCACTCGGCGCCAACGACGCTGAGGCGCGGCCCGGCGCCTCGCTTGGGCACTCGACCATGGGTCGTACGTGACCCGTCACGAGGTCGGTCTCTTCCAAGGAGGCGAGCCACATCCCCGGGCCTATAACGCGGCGTCGGGCTAAGGCCATACAAGAGCGACTTCGGGCTCACTTAGCAATGCCATGTGCGATGCAAGGCCCGCCCAGAGATACATTTTTGAGTCTCCAAATATTTAGGCCCAGCAAGGACACCGCAAAGCCCGAAGCCCATTATGAGGAAGGACAATTCAAGCCCGACTTGATGGAGGCGTGGCCACCACACTAAGTGCCTTCCTTGGCCGCCAAGTTTGTTTCTCCCCACGCATTTAAAGCTTTAGCTTGGCCACCGAGGAACCATAGTGAATGTGGCTGCCTAAGCTTGCCTTGGACGCCACTCTTCGCCACCTCCATACAAGAACTTAGCGCCCACTCCAAGATGTTGCCTTGGCCGCCAATCCTCTCCACCTCCTCATGTTGCTTGGCGTCCACATCAAGCACGCCGCCCCTCCCCTCTTTCGTGCCTATATAAGCACAAGCAAGCCTTCATATTTTCTTAGATTGAAATTGAGTAAAGAGAGCTTTTTAGCCCGTATTCTTCGGTCTCTTCTCCTCAAGGGAGAACGGGCCGAGGAAACCCACACCTCGTGGCTATAAGCTCTCGATCTCCTAGTTGAGTTCTTGTTTTCATTCCATCCATCTTGTTCCATCAAAAACGCCTATACTCCACCCTTGTAACCATACTTTCGCCACCTATTTACAATACAACAATCAAGTTTGAGTTTCTTATACTCTTCTTACACGAACGCCTCCACAAACGCTCAGTCGAACCCGAATTCGACCGATCCTGGAAGAGAGATCACATCAAGATTGGGATTGGGGTTTTTGTTGTGGAGGTTGGGATTTTTATGGCTTTGGTGGGGTGGTTGAAGGGCGGCACTGGCCGGATTGAGATGAGTGCTGGTGGCGCGATGGATCTTGCCGCCCAGCGGTTCTCCCTCTAGCATCCATTAATGAGCGCCCTTTTACCGGAGTTGAACATCTCGCCGGGTTAGGGTTTCTTGCCGCCGAAGAAGACGGAGAGGGTTTTGAGGATTTATTGTTTCTTGTGTTGGCCATTGATGTGAGATTGGATGGTTTAGGGTTGAGGAGAGGAGATTTCGAGATCTGCAATGGAAGATTTGGGAAGATTTTGTGAGCGGTTTCCGGATTTGGGCAAACAACAAAGAAAGCGAAGAGGTTTTTCAGAGGGCACAGGGGCGAATTTATAGGAAGAAGACGAAGTTGGAAGGGCAGGGGTAATAGGGACAATTCACTCGGCTTCCTCCACCTGCCTTCTGTTGAAGGGTTTCTTGAACAAATAAATTTGTATTCAAGACCCCGCTGCGTATAGAGAAGTCAGGATCATCCACGGGAGTGAGGACAATGCTAAGATTAGTCGATAAACTACGAAAAACAACGAAAACAAGAGCAAACTGACTCAGGATCGACCTGAGGAGGGTCGATCTCGAGCCTAATAGGGTCGGTCCTGAATACTAGCAAACACGAATCAACGCACACACACAAGCAATGGTTCGAGCACGACTTAGGGAGTCGGGATCAAAGCAAAAACACGAATTTTAATCAATATAAAAGGCAAATCCTAGGGCAAGGGCTACCACAACAACAACCATATATGCTTTCAACAAGAATTCACAACTATCATGCCATCTAGATCATAGAAAAGTTAACTTTCGCACACAATTCAAGCTATTCAATCAACTTTCGTAAATCAAACAACTTTCTATCTATCCTTTAACCTAGGAATATCAACTTTCGCAAATAATCCTATTAGAACTAATCAAGCAACTAACCTTCACTTTCGCTATAGTCAATCACAAGATATGCTTCAACTTTCATCAAGGATTGAGCACAAGATAGATTAGATATGATAATCAAACATTCAAATCATGAATTCAGGTTTTAAACATGCATGATTGTGTTGGGTTTTCACCCAACCCTAGAACTTAAGAGAACTACTCTCACATAGCAAAGAGAGACAAGGAAGAAGAAGAAGAAGAAGACATCATAAAAAACCAAACTAAAATTCAAATTGAACAAAGGATCAATCTTACACAATGTCTCAAACTTGTTCTCCAAGTCTTCTTCCTAGCTCTCCTTAAAATTGCATAATTAAAACTAAAGGTTCAATCTCCTTTTATAGAAGAAAAAGAGTCCTAATCTAACTAGGAAACACAAAGAAACAACCTTTCTTAAATACAAATTAGGAAACTCTACAATAATTCAAGAATAAAGGGAAGTCGGCACCCATTATCGACCCAAATGGGTCGTGCACGACCCCCTTAGGATCGGTGTTGGGACAATGTTAAGGACGCCCTCAGTAATTAACATTGTGCCTGGCGTCCCTTAGTTTTGATATGACAAACTCGCCTTGATCTAATAAGTTGTCCAAGTGTTTCAGGGACGCACGTTGAAAAAGACAACAAGTGGTTTTATATATAGCCGTCCTTAAGGAGTAAGGATGCTACATCTTTCAGTGAACGGCTTGGCAAAACCACAAACAAGGACATCGTCCTTAATCTATACACTGGAGTCCTTCAAAGCTGGCC
This sequence comes from Polygonum maritimum, assembly GCA_963924305.1. NCBI lineage: Eukaryota > Viridiplantae > Streptophyta > Magnoliopsida > Caryophyllales > Polygonaceae > Polygonum > Polygonum maritimum. Next base: position 25,736,256 of record OZ002735.1, read on the forward strand.
GACAAAGTGACATCACCAGACAAGCTTTGATCATGATCTCCACGTGGAAGAAGATCTCGCATCCAAGCCTAACGGAATTGCCAGTAAGCTTCCTTGATCATCACAGAGACACGTGAAAGCCGATTACTGTTGCAACGTTCCCAAAGGGCATGATTGTCAGAGAATGACGCCCTTCCCAATGTCACTATAAATACTCTCCAGAGCATTTATTGTGACTGCGATGCTTCAGAGAATATTCAGGAAATTTGTCAACCGCTCAAGAACACCAATAACACCAAGAACAAGCTCAAGAACAACTGAGACTTAGGTGTTAGATCGAGTGAGAAGCGTACCACAAAATCACAAACTATTTGTAATAGAAAAGAACAAAAATAGTGAGAGAGTCCTTACGACGAACTGTAAGGAAGAGGTGATAGCATCCTTTGGAGAGATTGAGTTAGGTTACTCTACAGGCTTAAAGGAGTTGTTACTAGTGGACTTAAGGACGCCTTCTAAGTACCAGAGAAGTGTAACTACTCGCCAGTGTATTGTAAGGAAACTTAATAAGAAAGGAAAGAAGCTATTACAAAATCCTCCAATGAGGTAGAGGTTTACACTCAAGGACTAGTTGGTACTTGAGTGGTTCCTCTATAAATCAAAAGCGTTCCTTACTTATTGTCTTTACTTGTTTAGTTTTTTGATTTCCGCTGCAAACCAAGGACGCCCTCAACCTCTATTAAGGACGCCTCGGTAAAGAACGACCTTAACGTAGTTAAGGACGCTCTTGTATTTGAGACTAACGATCCAACAATTGGTATCAGAGCAGGCGCTCTAGATTCTTACTGAGTTGCAGGTAAAGATGGATATGGAACCTATTGGAATCTCTTTTGTAAAGCCTCCGCGTCTGACGGACGGCAACTTCAACCGCTGGAAAACTAGGTTTGAGAACTTCTGTAGAAGTCAGAACTATCAATGCTGGAATGTGATCAGGAAAGGTGACCTCAAAGTTCCTGAGGACAAAGTTGACAAGGAAGAACATGTGGGTCCTGATGAATTCAAGCTTATGGAAACAAACGCTAAGCAATATGTTTTCTTCAAGCTTCCCTCTGCGAAAGGGACGCCACAAGAGTTAGCAATCTCCCCACAGCAAAACAGCAGTGGGAAGCTCTTGAGAAATTCCATGTAGGAACTACTGAAATGAAGGAGGACGTCCAGCTGAAGATCAAAAAGGAGTTCTATGCTTTTAGAATGCTGCCGAATGAAACGGTTAATGACTATTCATACCGTTTTGAAGCTCTTGTCACTAAGATGAGAAACTTGGGCATCCCAGAAACTGAGATCTCCATGAGAAAGAGAGTCCAAGTAGTAATTGATGGGTTGACTGGAATTTGGAACTTTGATAAGACGACCTTCAAGGAGAATACAGCCAACAAAACTCTAGATATGGAAGAGATCTCTAGGAAGCTCAGGCAGTACGAAGAAAGAAGGATCTCTGACATGGCTCAACTAGGAATGAATCCTCAAACTGATCTTGCTTTGATGTCCACAACACCAGAGTACGCCGAGTACCTTCGCCGCCAAAGAGACCTGGCATTGATGACGCAAAGTCAAGCAACAGAGAAACTTGAGAACTTGCGCGTTCAAACTCCCAAAGAGAAAGAACGCAAGCCAAAGGAAGAACTTGACTCAGATGAAGAACTATCTCTTATTCACAAGGCTCTCAAGTACTATAACAAGAAGCACAAGTATAGTAACAAGAACAAGACTTCTGACAAGAAGGAGAGTCCCAAGTACACTGAAGCTGAAATGAAGGAACTCACATGTTACAAATGTAACAAAAAGTTTAAGAAATGTACTGTGGGAACGTCCTCCAAGGACAAGAAGAAAGCTCTCATTAGTGATGATGAACGTGAAGATCAAGTTATATACATGGCAATGGAGGACGCCTCAGCTGTTGAAGAGAACGCCTCCGAAAATGAGCAGGAGGTAACTCACGATTCCATGATGCGTTCCTTAGAAAAATGTTCAAAACCAAAACTCCATAAACTCATTGGTAAAATCATGGAGGAAAGTCTTGCTATGAAACGAAGAATGGATGAACTTGAAAATGAAAACATTGTAGTTGAATGTGAAAACTGTAGTTCCATGACCATTCAACTAGAGTCCTCATGTGAAGAAACTAAGTCCCTAAAAACTGAAGAAATGTGTCTCAAACTTGAGAACGCTAAGCTTAGGGAAGAAGTAAAAGTGTTAGGAAAGAGTTTCATAGTTGAGGAAATCAAACCAATGGTTTTTGTCCCAGCCAAGAGAGGACTAGGCTATGAGTCTGACACTAGGAACTCTCTCCCTAGCGACTTTGAGGCAAGTAAAACTTCAGAACTTGAACTAGAAAGGGAGAAGACCAAGAACCTTCTTGAGCGAATTAGAGTCCTAGAAAGTGGAGAGATAGGTAAAGAGGACTACTACACTAACTCCACAAGTCATAGGATCTACAAGAAAATTGCTAAGAAGGAAGGCTCTAAAGTTTGTAATCCTCAAAAGATGAAAGAGAACAAAATCCAACGTCCCAATAAGAAGTACTATCTTGGTACTTACTATAGGACGTGCTGATACTGTGGACAAGGAGACCACTTCAAATATGATTGTGTGAATCTAAAGAATGATATTGAAAGTGGAAAAGTTGCGAGGACTAACAATGAAAATGCTAAGTCCGTCCCTAAGGCTAACTCTAGGCGTCCTAGACGTTCTAGAAGTTCTTTCCGAAAGCATGCTATTTCAAATGATGTTAATTTGAATGACTATTTGCCAGAGCCAGAGTTCTTTTACTGTAACGAACCAGGTAAGGAACACCTTGCCTGGGTTGCCAAACACTAACTTTGTTTTGGCAGGTAGAAGTGAGGGAACGCCCATGGATCATTGATAGTGGCGCCTCAAATCAAATGACAGGAAGCCAGATTCATCTCACTTCTATCCAAAATAGTGCCACGGGAGGAACTGTCTCGTTGGGCAACAAGGGCATGGGAAAGATCAAAGGGACGGGAACTGCCATTCTCAATCCGTCCATCAAAGCAACAAATGTGAGTCTTGTTGAAGGACTTGGCTTCAATCTTCTTAGCGTCTCTCAAATGTGTGATCAAGGTGAAAACCTAGTCACATTTGACTCAAAGGAGTGCCTCGTCATCAACAAGAAGTCCAACAAAGTTGTTCTCAAAGGAGTACGCAAGAACAATGTCTACATTTTCAACCAGGAGTTCAAGCCTAAATTAGAGTTGTGCCTATCTGTCTCAAAGAAGGACGCTGACCTCTGGCATCGCCGCCTAGGCTATGCTGGACCAAGCACAATCCTCAAGCTACACCAAAGAAATCTTGTGAAAGGACTTCCCCGAATTGATCCTGAGAAAGTTGAACAGTGCGAAGCCTGTGTCAAAGGGAAGCAAACAAGAACGTCTATTAAATCCAAAAATGAAGTTAGCACGAAGAAGCCTTTGGAACTTCTCCACATGGATCTTCGTGGACCAATGAGGACGCTGAGCTACGGTGGAAAGAGGTACATTTACGTTCTTGTAGATGACTTTTCTCGATTCACTTGGGTTCTTTTCTTGGTGTCAAAAGCAGATTGTTTCAATGCATTCAAAGTCTTCATCAAACAAGTGGAAGTTGCCCTTGAGACGCCTCTCAAAGCCATACGATCAGATCATGGGACGGAGTTCCAAAACTCAGAGTTCCTGGCCTTCTGTGATCAACATGGTGTCTCTCACAACTTCTCAGCTCCAAGAACTCCTCAACAAAATGGAGTTGTGGAAAGAAAGAACAGGACGTTGGAGGACATGGCAAGGACTATGCTCTTGGCAAATAGCGTCCCCAAGTACTTCTGGGCGGAAGCTATTGCTACAGCTTGCTACATCATCAATCGTGCCATGATCCGTCCTCTGCTGAAAAAGACGTCCTATGAGTTGTTGAATGGAAGGAAGCCTCGCATTGACTATCTCAGAGTTTTTGGTTGCAAGTGCTTTGTCCACAACAACGACAAAGAAAGCCTTGGAAAGTTTGATGCAAGGAGTGATGAAGCCATATTTCTTGGGTACTCTCTCTAGCAAAGCATATAGAGTTTTCAACAAAAGGACTCTAAAGCTTGAGGAGAGTATTCATGTTGTGTTCAAGGAGAGTTCTTCTCACAAAGAAAAACCAAGTAAGAAAGAACGCTCTTCTTCACAACAGCAAGACGACTTTGAAGACGAAGTTGAAGATTGGTCATTTGGAAAATACTATGTTTCTAAGGACGCTACTCCAAATCCCGAAGAAGTCTCAGTGGACGCTCCTAGTGTTGTTCAGGGAGTTCCCTCTCGTAGTGAATCTCCAGTTCAACAAGATGTGGCTGAGTCAAGTCAACAAAGCGAGCAACGACAAGGTGTGGATGCTCTCTCTGAGGGGGAACACACTGAGGATGATGCTCAAGACAGTAGTGATGATTCTGATGGAGAGATTGATCCAAGGTTTGCTCAATTGTTTCAAAGGGAGTCCCGCTGTTGGGACGCTATCAAGAACGCTTGCGTACTTGTTAGTGTACCACACAACCGTCCCTTAGTTTTGATATGACAAACTCACTTTGATTCTAATAAAAGTTGTCCAAGTGTTCAGGAACGCCAATGATCAAAAGGACAACAAGTGTGTATGGGCGTCCCACAAGCTTAGGGACGCTAGCTAACAGGAAGTAAGGACCAGCTAGAGACTACTTGAGCAAGGACGGAGTCCCAAGCTAGTAGGAACGCACGAAAGGAGTCCTTACTCACTAGCCGACAGGATGACATCACTCGACAATGTTTGATCATCCAAGGACACGTGGAGACCGATCCTGTAGCGGAGTCCAACACTACGTGGCGGACGATCCTGTTGCAGAGTCCATCAATACGTGGCGGCCGATCCTGTAGCGGAGTCCATCATACACAGCTGGATACAGGAAGCTTCCTCATCACCGCCCTACTACGTGGAGGAAGATCCTGTAGCCACGTCCATGAAGGGCACGATCGTCCCAGAGGAAAGACGCCCTTCCCCAAGTCCTATAAATAGCCCCAAGGCATTTATTGTGACGTTAACGCTTTCAGGAATATTCAGAGAGAATCAGAGAGAAAGCGAATCACTCAAGAACACGAAGAACTAACTCAAGAACTCAAGAACAGTGCTAGAACTTGTGTTAGATCGAGTGAGACTTGTAACCCAATCACAAAAACTGTTTGGAAGAGAAAAGCCAAGAAGAGAGTTCTGCGAGGTACTGCAGAACGTAGGAATAGAGTCCTTTAGAAGATTGAACTCGCTTAAGTTGTAGGCTTAGAGGAGTCCTTTACTAGTGGACTTAGGGAAAAGCTAAGTGCCAGAGAACTGTAAAGATTCGCCAGTACAACTGTAAGGACGTTCAATATAAAGGAAAGAACTATTCAAAAATCCTCCAAGGAGGTAGAGGTTTACACTCAAGGACTACTTGGTCTTGAGTGGTTCCTCTATAATTCACTGCGTTCTTTACTTACCTGTTTAGTACTTATTTTCCGCTGCATTACTCAAGGACGCCCCTACTCCTCGTAGGGACGCCTAACCTAAGGACGCCTTTACCAAAGTAAAGGACGTCCCTCAGTACTAACGATCCAACAATTGGTATCAGAGCAGGCGCTCTAGATTCTTACTGAGTTGTAGGTAAAGATGGACATGGAACCGATTGGAATCTCTTTTGTGAAGCATCCGCGCCTGACGGACGACAACTTCAACCGTTGGAAAACCAGATTTGAGAACTTTTGCAGAAGCACAAATTATCAATGCTGGAACGTTATCAGAAAAGGTGATCTCAAAGTTCCCGATGACAAGAAAGACAAAGAGGACGATTGGGGTCCTGATGAGTTCAAGCTGATGGAAACCAATGCAAAAGCTATTTGTTTTTTTCAAGCGTCCCTCTGCGAAAGGGATGCCACAAGAGTTAGCAATCTCCCCACAGCAAAACAACAGTGGGAAGCTCTTGAGAAATTTCATGTGGGAACTGCAGAAATGAAAGAGGATGTCCAGCTGAAGATCAAAAAGGAGTTCTATGCTTTTACTATGTTGCCAAATGAAACGGTAAATGACTATTCGTACCGTTTTGAAGGTCTTGTCACCAAAATGAAGAACTTGGGCATTCCAGAATCAGAAACCTCCATGAGGAATAGAGTTCAAGTTGTCATTGATGGGTTGACTGGAGTTTGGAACTTTGATAGGACGACTTTCAAAGAAAACACAGCCAACAAAACTCTAGATATGGAAGAGATCTATGGGAAGCTCAGGCAGTATGAAGAACGAAGAATCTCTGACATGGCTCAGCTAGGAAAGAATCCTCAAATTGATCTCGCTTTGGCGTCCACAACACCAGAGTACGCCGAGTACCTACGTGGCCAAAGAGATCTAGCATTGATGATGCAAAACAAAGAAAAACTTGAGAACTTGCGTCCCAAAGAGAAAGAAAGAAAGCAAAAGGAAGAGATTGACTCAGATGAAGAACTCTCTCTTATTCACAAGGCTCTCAAGTACTATAACAAGAAGAACAAGCATAGTAGCAAGAGTAAGTCCTACAAAAAGGAAAGTCCCAAGTACACAGAGGCTGAAATGAAGGAACTCACATGCTACAAATGCAACAAGAAAGGACACTTTGCCAAAAAGTGTACTGTGGGAACGTCCTCCAAGGACAAGAAGAAAGCTCTCATTGGAGCATGTACAGCTGCATGGGATGATCTCAGTTCAAGTGATGATGAACGTGACGATCAAGTTGCACACATGGCAGTGGAGGACGCCCCGGTTGTTGAAGAGAACGCCTCCGACAATGAACAAGAGGTAACACATGATTCCATGATGCGTTCCTTAGAAAAATGTTCAAAACCAAAACTTCTTAAACTCATCGGTAAAATAATGGAGGAAAGTCTTGCTATGAAAAGAAGAATGGATGAACTAGAAGATGAAAACATTGTAGTTGAATGTGAAAATTGTAGTACTATGACTATTCAACTAGAGTCCTCATGTGATGAAACTAAGTCCCTAAAAACTGAAATCATGTGTCTCAAACTTGAGAACGCTAAGCTTAGGGAAGAAGTGAAAGCTTTAGGTAAGAGTCCCATAGTTGAAGAAGTGAGACCAATGGTCTTCGTCCCAGCTAAGAGAGGTCTAGGTTATGAAAATGACACTAAGAACTCTCTTCCTAGTGATTTTGAGGCTAGCAAAACTTCTGAACTGGAACTTGAAAGAGAGAAAACTAAAAACCTTCTTGAAAGAATTAGAGTTCTAGAGAGTGGAGAATTAGGAAAGGAAGACTATTACACTAACTCCACCAGTCATAAGATTTACAAGAAGATTGCTAAAGGGGACGGTTCAAAAGTTTGTAATCCTCAAAAGATGAAAGAAAACAAGATTCAGCGTCCCAATAAGAAGTACTATCTTGGTACTTACTATAGGACGTGTTGGTACTGTGGACAAGGAGATCATTTCAAATATGATTGCTTAAAACTCAAGAAAGATGTTGAAAATAGAAAAGCTGCTAGGACTAACAATGAAAATGATAAGTCCGTTCCTAAGCCTAATCCTAGGCGTTCTAGACGCTCTAGGAACTTTTTCCGCAAGCATGCTATTTCTAATGATGTGAATATTAATGACTACATGCCAGAACCAGAGTTCTACCTTTGTAACGAACCAGGTAAGGAACACCTTGCCTGGGTCGCCAAACACTAACTTTGTTATGGCAGGTGGAAGTGAGGGGACGCCCATGGATCATCGATAGTAGCGCCTCAAATCATATGACAGGAAGCCAGATCCATCTCACTTCTATCCAAAGTAGTGCCACGGGAGGAACTGTCTCGTTTGGCAACAAGGGCAAGGGAAAGATCAAAGGAACGGGAACTGCTCTTCTCAACCCGTCCATTAAAGCAACAAATGTCAGTCTTGTTGAAGGACTTGGCTTCAATCTTCTTAGCGTCTCCCAGATGTGTGATCAAGGTGAAAATCTAGTCACATTTGACTCAAAGGAGTGCCTCGTCATCAACAAGAAGTCCAACAAAGTTGTTCTTAAAGGCGTTCGCAAGAACAATATCTACATCTTTAATCAAGAGTTCAAACCCAAATCGGAGTTGTGCCTATCTGCTTCAAAGGAGGACGCTGATCTTTGGCATCGCCGACTTGGCCATGCTGGACCAAGCACAATCCTTAAGCTACACCAGCGAAATCTTGTGAAAGGACTTCTCCGAATTGATCCTGAGAAAGTTGAACAGTGTGAAGCTTGTATTAAAGGGAAGCAAACAAGAACGTCCTTCAAATCCAAGAACGAAGTAAGAACAAAGAAGCCTTTGGAACTCCTCCATATGGATCTTTGTGGACCAATGAGGACGTTGAGCCATGGTGGAAAGAGGTACATTTACGTTCTCGTAGATGATTTTTCTCGATTCACTTGGGTTCTTTTCTTGGTGTCCAAAGCAGATTGTTTCAATGCGTTCAAAGCCTTCATCAAACAAGTGGAAGTTGCTCTTGAGACGCCTCTCAAAGCCATTAGATCAGACCATGGAACGGAATTCCAAAATTCAGAGTTCCTGGCCTACTGTGATCAACATGGAGTCTCTCACAACTTTTCAGCTCCAAGAACGCCTCAACAAAATGGAGTTGTGGAAAGAAAGAATAGGACACTAGAGGATATGGCAAGAACTATGCTCTTGGCAAATAGCGTTCCCAAGTATTTCTGGGCGGAAGCTATTGCTACAGCGTGTTACATCATCAATCGTGCCATGATCCGTCCTTTGCTAAAGAAGACGTCCTATGAGTTGTTGAATGGAAGGAAGCCTCGCATTGATTATCTCAGAGTCTTTGGTTGCAAATGTTTCTTTCACAACAATGATAAAGAAAAACTTGAAAAGTTTGATGCAAGGAGTGATGAGGCCATATTCCTCGGGTACTCTCTTTCCAGCAAAGCATATAGAGTCTTCAACAAAAGGACTCTAAAGCTTGAGGAGAGTATTCACGTTGTGTTCAAGGAACGTTCCTCACACAAAGAAAAGCCAAGCAAGAAAGAACGTTCTACGCTACATCAACAGGACGACTCTGAAGATGAAGTTGAGGATTGGACCTCTGGAAAATACTATGTCTCTAAGGACGCGTCTCCAAATCCTGAAGAAATCTCAGTGGACGCTCCTAGTGTTGTTCAAGGAGTTCCATCCCGTAGTGAATCCCCAGTTCAACAAGATATAGCTGAATCAAGTCAACAAGGCGAGCAACGTCAAGGTGTGGACGCTCTTTCTGAGGGGGAACACATTGCGAACGATGCTCAAAGTGATAGTGATAATTCTGATGGAGACATTGATCCAAGATTTGCTCACTTATTTCAAAGGGAGTCCCGCTTCTCTAGGGATCACCCAACTTCTCAAATTGTCTCAGATCCTTCTCAAGGCGTTCAAACAAGGTCAGCTGCAAGCAAGTCCCAGAGTGCAAATTTGGCTTTCTGTGCTTTCAATGCTTTTGTCTCTATGGTTAAGCCAAAGAATATCAAAGAAGCACTCCAGGACGCTGACTGGATTCAAGCAATGCAGGAAGAACTCAATCAGTTTGAAAGGAACAAAGTTTGGATTCTTGTCCCTCGTCCCAAAGGCAAAAATATCATAAGGACGCGATGGGTGTTCAGAAATAAGCTTGATGAGAGTGGACGTGTGTCAAGAAACAAGGCAAGACTGGTGGCTCAAGGATTCAAGCAAGAGGAAGGCATAGACTATGATGAGACCTTTGCTCCTGTTGCTAGAATTGAAGCCGTTCGTCTCCTTATCGCCTTCGCCGCTCACAAAGGATTCAAGTTATTTCAGATGGACGTCAAGACTGCCTTTCTCAATGGAAAGCTAAAGGAGGAAGTGTACGTTGCTCAGCCGCCTGGCTTCGAGGACGCCTCTCACCCAGATCATGTGTACTACTTGGACAAAGCGCTCTATGGACTCAAGCAAGCCCCTCGTGCATGGTACGACAAGTTTGCGTCCTTTCTTTTGTCCCATGGGTACACTAGAGGTTCAATTGATAAAACCTTGTTCATAAAGAAAGTTCACAAGGACATTTTAATTGCCCAAGTCTATGTTGATGATATAGTTTTTGGTAGTACTAACATGAAGCTTGTAGATGAGTTCAAGTCCTTAATGAGTAATGAGTTTGAGATGTCCCTCATTGGAGAACTCAATTTCTTCTTGGGACTTCAAATCAATCAACTCAAAGAAGGGACGCGCATTCACCAACAAAAATATGTCCGTGAAATGCTTGAGAAGTACGGGATGAACACGTCCAAACCTGTTGCAACCCCTTGTTCTCCAAACTCGCGTCTTTACGCAGACGAACAGGGAAAGGACGTTGATCAAAAGCTTTATAGAGGGATGATTGGCTCTTTGCTCTACTTGACCGCAAGCCGTCCCGACATTATGTTTGCCGTTTGCTTGTGTGCACGCTTCCAGGCGAACCCAAAGGAGTCCCACATGCAAGAAGTCAAGAGGATCTTTCGCTACCTCAAAGGACGCGACGATCTTTGCCTTTGGTACCCCAGGAAGACGTCCTTCAAGCTAGTTGGCTACTCGGACGCTGATTATGCAGGTCATGTGATTGATCGGAAAAGCACTTCTGGAATGGCACAGTTCCTTGGTTCATGCTTAGTCTCTTGGGGGTCTAAGAAACAGAACTCTGTGGCGCTTTCAACTGCGGAAGCCGAGTACGTTGCTGCTGCTTCGTGCTGTTCACAAGTTATCTGGATCAAATATCAACTAGAGGACTACGGTATCAATCTTGAAACTATTCCCATTCGTTGTGATAACACAAGTGCTATTGAAATTTCAAAGAATCCTGTTTTTCATTCACGCACAAAGCATATTCATATAAGGCATCATTTCTTGCGTGATAATGTTGAACTAGGACTCATTAGTATGGAGCATGTAAGGACTGAAGACCAAATAGCTGATATTTTCACTAAGGCACTTGACAGACGTCCCTATGAGCATCTAAGGTTGCTCTTGGGGATGATAACCTTTAAGTAGCAAGTCCCATTCTACTATTCCCTCAATGATTGGCTATGTTTTGTTGATTTTAAGTGTTTAAGGACTGTTATGCACTAAATTCATATTTGCAAGGACGCTAGTCTAAAACTTCATGTGTTTGCTACTTTGGAACGCCATTCAAATTTTCTCTATTGTGTCTTGAAAAGAGTATCCCTGATCACCCAACCCTCATTATAAGCCGAAATGATGGGAACTCTAAGCTTACCCTAGCCAAGAACTCTGCAAAAGCGTCCTATGAGCTTCTTATTTTCCTTTACGGGACGTACTTGCTTTGTTCTCAAAAGGTTCGCAAGGTGATCACAAGGACGGTTGGTTATTGGTTTGCTTGAAGAAGTAAATTCTTGCTGAGGTAAATTTTGCCAAGTATGAGAGAACGCTGTGGTTTGAAAGGGAGAACGCCAGTTCAGGTTTGCAGAAACAGTTGAAGAGTTTGAAATTTGAATATTTGAAAGTTTGAACAGTGACAGTTGCTCTTGCTCAATTCTTAAGGGGGAAGCTTTGCCACGTGTCACACAGTAAAACAGTGGTAATTACAGTTTGTGCCACCGCTTCCTCTATATAAGGCAGTAACAGTCGCTATCAAAAGTTTATTGCTCTCAACCACTTCCTCGCTCTCAAATTTGCTCTGCCCTCTCTCTAGAACTCCGACGACTTTCTCACTCTACAAGTCAGCGGAATCATGTCTAAGCTTCTAGGGAACGTTGCCGGATCTTCTACCGGTGGTAAGAGAAGACGGTTGGTGAAGTCCCACACTATAGAGAAGCCCAAACAGCTTGTTCTCAATGAATCTCTAGTGGACTTCATCAACAAGAAGCCAAAAACTTTGTACATGTTGATACGGGAACGCATGGACAGGCCGGATGTCAAGAGGGACGCCGTCAAAACAAGAAATTATGAGAAGTTCCTCGAACGCTTCGTCATCCACGGCCTCCACAAAAACAACTATCATGACTTGCCTGGCCGGATAGAGGACGTGCTCTTCTTCTCGCAATACGGTGGTGAGAATCTTGCTCCCTTACTCGATCTCATTCCCGACATGCATAATGCCGTCCTACCTGACTTCCCCATGTATCCCAAAGAGTCCCCCGCCTATAAAATGTTACAAAAAAGGCTACCCAGTCCTTCTCCCCCACCTCCTCAAATTCCCACCGTCACCTCCAAGAAGCTCCTCAAACGTCCAGCTCCATTGTCCCCTCTCTCTAAATCCTCCAAACCCACCGAAATTGTGGACAAGTTTCCACCCCATTTAAAGGAGGGACGCTCCAAAAAGACCCATGACCCAAGGCCCCTCAAAAAGGCCAAGTCGTCAAGCGTCCCCTCCTCCACAAAACGGCCAACCTCCATAAAAGGCCCCTCCAAACTTTCAAAGCAATCCACTCCTCCTCCTCCTCAAAAGGCCATTCAACTCAAACAACTCCCAACCCCTCCACCGTCCCCTAAGCCTTCAAACGAAAACGCTCTAATTCCTTTCTGCCCCTCTCCAATAAACTTCGCCCAATTCCCATCCGCCCCTGCCCACATTTCCCCACCAAAGGACCCCGAGACTCCCCGGTCCCGCCGTCCTTCATCCGAAAGTGGTCCAGAGGACGTCGAGAAACGTGCAGCGCTTGAGCACACATTTAAACGCCGCAAAGCCGGTGAATCTCCCAAGGTGCTACTGGTCCAAGCAGCTACAGAGCCGGAGCACATCTCCACCTCCAGTTCCTCCTCATCAAGCTCTTCTTCAAAGAGCAAACAAGGAACGCCTGCCGGAGAGTCCTCACCCTTTGTTGATATAATTGGGGACTCCAACGACGAGGCAGAAGGTGTTGAAAGTGCTCCTGCTGCAAAAGAGGCAAAAGTTCTTACGGTTGCTGAGGACGCTGGCGAGCACCAGGTCGCTCACAAGGACGCCGAGCCTACACTATCGGATGAGCTCGAGCGTGATGCACAAGAAATCCCACCCTACAACCAATCCCTTCCCCTCCTCAATCCCCTCCCAACTCCTCAAGAAAACCCCTCCCCCACAATCCAAACAGAATCCCACCATGTCCCTGCGGACGCTGAGCCTCCAACTGAAAATCAAGACGAAGCTCAGGACGCTGAGGACACGTCCCAAGGCAGAGCTCCCTCCGATGCCGATCAGGCCACAGCTGGTGGTAATAATGAAAATGCACAAGGCACTGAGGACGCTGCTAGCCCGGACGATGCTAAGAACGAGTCCGAGAACAGTGCTGATGAAAGTTCAGATGATGAGGACTCTGAGTCGCCGAAAGGCAAAAAGAAGCGCAAGGACGATGGCGCAACTGTCAACGTTCTAGGCCCCTTAGTCTATTCTGAGCAATGGCTTGCCTCCTTCACCAAGGAAAAAGAAGTTCTGGAGTTTCTTGAGCTTCTCAGATTTCAAGGATGGCTGAACGTCGGACCTGCCCCTACTGAAGTTGACAAAGAACAGGTCCGAGCGTTCTACAAAAGCTTGCGCTACAAGTCCAAGGACAGCTCTCTCCATTTCAAGATAGAGGACGAGAAAGCCTTTGTCAATGAACGCCAAGTCCGTACTTTCATGGGACTGAGCACTCAAAAGCCTCCGTCCAACACACTAAGCTCTCTTCCAGAGAACGGCTTTGAGATGACAGAGGACGAAGAAGTTGCTATGATTGAAAGAGTGTTCCAGGGTAAAAGACCCTATGGACTTGACAGGGTGGCTCACGTGTTGAGCAAAGTCGGCGCCATTGCACATTACTTTATCTGCCGCGCCGTCCTTCCCAGGCAAGAGAAGCGTTGTATAGTTCAAACACATGACATCATATTAATAGACGCCTTTCTCGAACGCCGTCCCATCAATCTTGCCAGAATTGCAATGCAACATATGGCTAAGTGTGGGAGGAAGCGACATGCTTTGCCATACCCTGGGCTAGTCAAGCTGATCCTAAAGTCCCAAAACGCTTATGATGAGTCTGCTCCTACTGAATTGCTGGGACTCAACTGGGATCAAAAGAAAGGACTGCTCAAGATAAGGCACAATGAGGAACTACCCTCAATAAAGAAGCAGTTAGAGGCTGAAGCTGAGGAAGCCAGGAAAAGAGCAGAGCAAGAACGCCTAGCAGCTGAAGCTGAACAGGAACGCCTTGCCTCTTTGCATCAAGAGCTCCTCAATGAAGAAGAGCAAGCTGTGAATTTTGACGTTCTTGATCAGATGTTAATGACCTCTTCACCTCCTTCCTTGCCTCACATGGACGCTCCTTCCTCCAGCTCTGGTCCAGCGCCTATTCCTGCCCCAGCAAATCCCGAACGACATCCTCCGGCAGAACTCATGGGTGCTATTCTTCACAACCAGTGCCTGATCTTAAATTCTCTCAAAGACTTATCTTCGGCATTCACCAAGTCGGCTGAACTTCAAGAGAAGCTTCTCAAGTTCTACCAAGATCAAAGCCGTCCTTAGTGATCGCCGTCCTCAACCCCTTTATGCCTAAATTGTTTTGCTTTTGCTTCTTTTATCTTTCAAACACTTCGGTCTGTAATGACACGTACTCTCTTTTGTTTGAATGGCAATTACATGGTTTGCTTGCATTGTGTTTGTTTAAGCGTTCCACTGCTTATAGTTGTGTGTTTATGCTAACGTCCTTATCACTTGTTATCCTTTTCGATGATGCCAAAAGGGGGAAGTGTAGTTTTGCAGAGATGCGCTATAAATTAGTTATCTAGAATAAGCAAGTGTTAAGGGCGAACTATTAAGTGAAAGGTCTAAAGAACGCTCATGCTAGAATAATAGAGGACGCTTAGAAAGTTTTCTAGGACGCGACTCTCTCCTTAAAATCCAAATGTTAGAGAATCAAAGATTGAAAACTTGTGCTCATTAAAATTTCTCTAAGTATTAGAGGACGCCTCTAAGTTTTCATGCATGCTAAGTTCAAATGTCTGTCAAAACTTTTTTTGCTGAAGAGTTTGTCATCATCAAAAAGGGGGAAATTGTTGGGACGCTATCAAGAACGCTTGCGTACTTGTTAGTGTACCACACAACCGTCCCTTAGTTTTGATATGACAAACTCACTTTGATTCTAATAAAAGTTGTCCAAGTGTTCAGGAACGCCAATGATCAAAAGGACAACAAGTGTGTATGGGCGTCCCACAAGCTTAGGGACGCTAGCTAACAGGAAGTAAGGACCAACTAGAGACTACTTGAGCAAGGACGGAGTCCCAAGCTAGTAGGAACGCACGAAAGGAGTCCTTACTCACTAGCCGACAGGATGACATCACTCGACAATGTTTGATCATCCAAGGACACGTGGAGACCGATCCTGTAGCGGAGTCCAACACTACGTGGCGGACGATCCTGTTGCAGAGTCCATCAACACGTGGCGGCCGATCCTGTACCGGAGTCCATCATACACAGCTGGATACAGGAAGCTTCCTCATCACCGCCCTACTACGTGGAGGAAGATCCTGTAGCCACGTCCATGAAGGGCACGATCGTCCCAGAGGAAAGACGCCCTTCCCCAAGTCCTATAAATAGCCCCAAGGCATTTATTGTGACGTTAACGCTTTCAGGAATATTCAGAGAGAATCAGAGAGAAAGCGACTCACTCAAGAACACGAAGAACTAACTCAAGAACTCAAGAACAGTGCTAGAACTTGTGTTAGATCGAGTGAGACTTGTAACCCAATCACAAAAACTGTTTGGAAGAGAAAACCCAAGAAGAGAGTTCTGCGAGGTACTGCAGAACGTAGGAATAGAGTCCTTTAGAAGATTGAACTCGCTTAAGTTGTAGGCTTAGAGGAGTCCTTTACTAGTGGACTTAGGGAAAAGCTAAGTGCCAGAGAACTGTAAAGACTCGCCAGTACAACTGTAAGGCGTTCAATATAAAGGAAAGAACTATTCAAAAATCCTCCAAGGAGGTAGAGGTTTACACTCAAGGACTACTTGGTCTTGAGTGGTTCCTCTATAATTCACTGCGTTCTTTACTTACCTGTTTAGTACTTATTTTCCGCTGCATTACTCAAGGACGCCCCTACTCCTCGTAGGGACGCCTAACCTAAGGACGCCTTTACCAAAGTAAAGGACGTCCCTCAGTACTAACGATCCAACACCCGCTTCTCTAGGGACCACCCAACCTCTCAGATTGTCTCAGATATCTCTCAAGGAGTTCAAACAAGGTCAGCTGCAAGCAAGTCCCAAAGTGCAAATCTAGCTTTTTGTGCGTTCAATTCCTTTGTCTCTATGGTGGAACCAAAGAACATCAAGGAAGCACTTCAGGACGCTGACTGGATTCAAGCAATGCAAGAAGAACTTAACCAGTTTGAAAGAAACAAAGTTTGGACCCTCGTCCCTCGTCCCAAAGGCAAAAACATCATAGGGACGCGTTGGGTGTTTAGAAACAAGCTTGATGAAAGTGGACGCGTGTCAAGGAACAAGGCAAGACTAGTGGCTCAAGGATTCAAGCAAGAGGAAGGCATAGACTACGATGAAACCTTTGCTCCTGTTGCTAGAATTGAAGCCGTCCGTCTACTTATTGCCTTTGCCGCGCACAAGGGATTCAAGTTATTTCAGATGGACGTCAAGACTGTCTTTCTCAATGGAAAACTCAAGGAGGAAGTGTATGTTGCTCAGCCCCCTGGCTTCGAGGACGCCTCTCACCCAGATCATGTGTACTACTTAGACAAAGCTCTCTATGGACTCAAGCAAGCCCCTCGTGCATGGTACGACAGGTTTGCGTCCTTTCTTTTGTCTCATGGGTACACAAGAGGTTCAATTGATAAAACTTTGTTCATTAAGAAAGTTCACAAGGACATTTTAATTGCCCAAGTCTATGTTGATGATATAGTCTTTGGTAGTACTAACATGAAACTTGTAGATGAGTTCAAGTCCTTAATGAGTAGTGAGTTTGAGATGTCCCTCATTGGAGAACTCAATTTCTTCTTGGGACTTCAAATCAATCAACTCAAGGAAGGGACGCGCATTCACCAGCAAAAATATGTCCGTAAGATGCTTGATAAGTGCGGGATGAACACGTCCAAGCCTGTTGCAACCCCTTGTTCTACCAACTCGCGTCTTTACGCTGATGAAAAGGGAAAGGACGTTGGTAAGAAGCTTTATAGAGGAATGATTGGATCTTTGCTCTATTTGACCGCAAGCCGTCCCGACATCATGTTTGCCGTTTGCTTGTGTGCTCGCTTCCAGGCGAATCCAAAGGAGTCCCACATGCAAGAAGTGAAGAAAATCTTTCGCTATCTCAAAGGACGCGACGATCTCTGTCTTTGGTACCCTAGGAAGACGTCGTTCAAGCTTGTTGGCTACTCGGACGCTGATTATGCTGGTCATGTGATTGATAGAAAGAGCACTTTAGGAATGACGCAGTTTCTTGGTTCATGCTTAGTCTCTTGGGGATCTAAGAAACATAACTCTGTGGCGCTATCAACTACGGAAGCTGAGTACGTTGCTGCTGCCTCGTGCTGTTCACAAGTCATTTGGATCAAATATCAACTTGAGGACTATGGTATAACTCTTGAAACTATTCCCATTCTGTGTGATAATACCAGTGCTATTGAAATTGCTAAGAATCCTGTTTTTCATTCACGCACAAAGCATATTCATATAAGGCATCATTTCCTGCGTGATAATGTTGAACTAGGACTTATTAGTATGGGGCATGTAAGGACTGAGGATCAAGTAGCTGATATTTTCACTAAAGCACTTGATAGACGTCCCTTTGAGCATCTCAGGGTACTCTTAGGGATGATAACTTTTAAGTAGCAAGTCCCGTTCTACTATTTCCTCAATGCTTGGCTATGTTTAGTTGATTTCATACTTGCAAAGAACTTTATGCATTACTTTCACATTTGCAAGGACGCTAGTCTAAAACTGCTGTGTGCATATCATGAGAACGCCTTTGCATTTCTCTATTTTTCTTGAAAAGGAGTATCCCTGATCATCCAACCCTCATTATAAGCCGAAATGATGGGAACTCTAAGCTTTCCCTAGCCGAGAATCCTGCAAAAGCGTCCTATGATCTTCACTCTTTCTTTACGGGACGTACTTGCATGGTTTTCAAAATGGCTCTTAAGGTGATCTCAGGACGTCTGTGTTATTTGTGTGGAAGTCAGTTATTTTCTAAGACAGGACGTCAGTACAGGTTCATTCGGAATGCGCCATTTTGGAAGTTGAAACGTTGTCAGTTTGAATTTTTAATTGAGGAAGTTACCAGCGTGCCCTTCACAAACCTCCTATATATACATTAATTGAAACGGCTGTCAGAACTTTCGCACTCTAAAAGCTCAAAACTCCGTTTGCTCTGACTTCTCTCTAGAACTCCGGCTGTCTCTCTCTAAGTTTCCGGCCAGTCTTCGATCTCTTTTCTCTGATCAACTTCAATCTTTCAAGAGGTCAAGAGTTCAGAATGCTTCTGGTTCTTCCATGGGAGGAAGGCGAAAGCGCCTTAACAAGAGGGCTTTCTATGTGGAGGGACCACCAGAAATTCAAATTGATGAGATTCTGAAGGACTTTATTGATTCAAAGCCGCGGACTCTCTATGTTGCAGTGGCTAACTACATGAAGCAGTGCAAGGATGAAGTACGTCTTCGTAATCTGAAGACGTTCTTAGATCGCTTGTGGTGCCGGTTCTGCGCAAAACAGGGGGAATGGACGCTCCTTTCTATGGAGGCACTAACATTTTCCTGGAGGCGTTCCAAGGTCAAGACTGGAGGATCCCCTTGATTGAATCCATCCCAGACCTTTCCAACGCAAGATTTGTGGATCTTCCACCTATCTCCTCGAGCGTAAAAAGGTCAGTTTTACCATCCCTACTCCTCAATCACCTCCCCGAGCTATCTCTACAAGACCTACCCCTCCTCCCTCTCGCCTCATTCACAACTCCCTTCCCTCAAAGACCTCCTCCCAACCCACCCAAAATTTTGACAAATTTCCTTATACTGTGGAAGAGCGCACCAAATTTAAACATGACCGTCCCCACAAACGACCACTCAAAAGGCGAAAGATGGCAAAAGCCAAACCCAATCCCATCCCTCTTGACACACCCTCATCCACCCCCTCTCCCATCGAAATCCTTCATCCCTCCATTCTAGATCCAGAATGTTCTCGCGCAGCAAGGCAATGTTCTTATACATGCATGCAACAGAACTACCATTACTTTCAGGCTGTTAAGAACCAGAATGATATGATCAAGCTGCTGATCAGTCCATTCACAAGGATAGTACAGAGGGTGATACACAAGAGGAAGAAGGTGCTACAACGGACGCTGACATGAATACTCAAAACCGTCCTGCTGGATCTCCTAAATCTTTTATCCCACATCTCTTTTGCCTATGCTTCTTTTATTTTAGAGAAATTTGCACTAAACCACCCGTTAAATAGGCGAATTTATACTTAACCACCCGTTATACAAAAATTTGATTTAAACCACCAAAAACTCTCATTCCGTTAACAAATAGCCACCCAAGAGCTTATTCCGTCAAAAAATCCGTTAAAACCCCTGATTTGACGAATTTGCCCTTAACTATTCATCATCTTCTTCACAAAACCCCTTTCTAATTAGTGTCCTCTCCAATTTCCAATTCTGGATCTAGGGTTTGTGTTTCCTCCAATTGTTGTTGATTGCTGTCGAATTAGGATTTGTGGTTTCCAATTGTGGATCCAGAATTGGAAACCGCTACTTCCACCACCAACAACAACAACAGCTCCAGCTCCACCACGCGCCTGACGACAGCCACGAGGACGATGACGTCAACAACAACAGCGGCAGCGGGGGCTTGGATCTGGTCCAAGGAGGGGGAAGCAGGGGCGGCTCGGTGCGGAGGCAACGTGGCAGGCCGCCGGGGTCCAAGAACAAGCCGAAGCCGCCGGTGATAATCACACGGGAGAGCGCCAACACGCTGCGGGCCCACATCCTGGAGGTGGGCAGCGGCTGTGACGTCTTCGACTGCGTGGCCACCTACGCCCGCCGCCGCCAGCGCGGGATCTTCATCCTCAGCGGTACCGGCGCCGTCACCAACGTCACGCTCCGCCAGCCCGCCGCGGTGGGGGCGCCGTCGTCACCCTAGATCCGGAATTGGAAATTGGAGAGGACAGTAATTAGAAAGAGGTTTTGTGAAGAAGATGATGAATAGTTAAGGGAAAATTCGTCAAATCAGGGATTTTAACGGATTTTTTGACGGAATAAGCTCCTGGGTGGCTATTTGTTAACGGAATGAGAGTTTTGGGTGGTTTAAATCAAATTTTTGTATAACGGGTGGTTAAGTGTAAATTTGCCTATTTAACGGGTGGTTTAGTGCAAATTTCTCTTTATTTTAAAACACTTGTCTGAATGTCTGTAATATGACTATATTTTCTTTCAAATGGCAGTTCTTACGCTTGTGTGCATTTGTGTGTTTAAGCGTATATTTGCCTTTAGTTGTGATTTTGTGCTATCGTCCTTATGCTAACTTGTTATCCTTTTCGGTGATGCCAAAAGGGGGAAGTGTCGTTTTGCAGAGATGCGCTTTTTATTAGTTATCTAGAATAAGCAAGTGCTAAGGGGAATTTTAGTGAAAGGACCTAAGGACGCCGCATCGCCTCTGAATAAATTTTAGGGACGCTAGTCAAGAAAGAAAATTTGATCAATACAGCCGTCCCCTCCCTAAAATCCAAAAGAAAAGAAAGAATAGATCAAGTGTTGAAAAATTGTGCTTATAGAATTTCGCTAAGTATTGAAAGGACGCTCTCTAAGTTTTCAAGCATGCTAGAGCTTAAGTTCAAAACTTTTATTGCCTAGAGTTTGTCATCATCAAAAAGGGGGGAATTGTTGGGACAATGTTAAGGACGCTCTCAGTAATTAACATTGTGCCTGGCGTCCCTTAGTTTTGATATGACAAACTCGCCTCGATCTAATAAGTTGTCCAAGTGTTTCAGGGACGCACGTTGAAAAAGACAACAAGTGGTTTTATATGTAGCCGTCCTTAAGGAGTAAGGATGCTACATCTTTCAGTGAACGGCTTGGCAAAATCACAAATAAGGACATCGTCCTTAATCTATACACTGGAGTCCTTCAAAGCTGGCCGACAAAGTGACATCACCAGACAAGCTTTGATCATGATCTCCACGTGGAAGAAGATCTCGCATCCAAGCCTAACGGAATTGCCAGTAAACTTCCTTGATCATCACAGAGACACGTGGAAGCCGATTACTGTTGCAACGTTCCCAAAGGGCATGATCGTCAGAGAACGACGCCCTTCCCAATGTCACTATAAATACTCTCTAGAGCTTTTATTGTGACTGTGACGCTTCAGAGAATATTCAGGGAATTTGTCAGTCGCTCAAGAACACCAAGAACAAGCTCAAGAACAATTGAGACTTAGGTGTTAGATCGAGTGAGAAGCGTACCACAAAACCACAAACTGTTTGTAATAGAAAAGAACAAAAATAGTGAGAGAGTCCTTACAACGAATTGTAAGGAAGAGGTGATAGCATCCTTTGGAGAGATTAAGTTAGGTTACTCTACAGGCTTAAAGGAGTTGTTACTAGTGGACTTAGGGACGCCTTCTAAGTACCAGAGAGGTGTAACTACTCGCCAGTGTATTGTAAGGAAACTTAATAAGAAAGGAAAGAAGCTATTACAAAATCCTCCAAGGAGGTAGAGGTTTACACTCAAGGACTAGTTGGTACTTGAGTGGTTCCTCTATAAATCAAAAGCGTTCCTTACTTATTGTCTTTATTTGTTTAGTCTTTTGATTTCCGCTGCAAACCAAGGACGCCCTCAACCTCTATTAAGGACGCCTCGGTAAAGAACGACCTTAACGTAGTTAAGGACGCTCTTGTATTTGAGACTAACGATCCAACAATCGGTCCTGAGAGCAAATTTCCATCCTGGCATGACCCTCTTAGGGTCGAGAATGACCCCCTTAGGGTCGATCCTGAGAGCACTCTTTTAGTTTCTTCACTTGGCTCATGCACGACCCTCACTTGGCTTGAACTTTGGGTCGGTCTCTTCACTTCTTTGGCTGATTTTGCTCCTCTTGGCTCTTCTCTTTAGCTCATCCACTTCAAGTCTTCCTCCTAGCTTGTCCATCCTCTCTTGGCATTGCTCCAAACTCTTCTTCAAGCTCCAAAACACCTACAAAACGACACAAATATGCGTAGTTTCCGAATCTCAAGGAAATACAAAAACTCATGCAAAAAGACTCAAAAACACAAGACTCAAGCACAAAAACCAACTCAAGCTAACCTATCTAGACCCTAAAAATCTACCTAAAAAGAGAACATCAAAACACCCCATACATAGACTTGCTTGTCCTCAAGCAATAATCATGCAAATCAAGACCATTAACACAATCTTCAAGCATAGCCCTTGTCAAAACATTTTAAACACAAGTGAAAAAGAAGACAAGTAATTTTAACGTCATCACATATGTATAAGTCTCAAGCTAGGCAATCATAATCCAACCTCACAAGGAATATAAATGTGTTTATCTCTTACTCTCAATGTGTTTAGGCTATCAAATCAACTCTCACCTCAATCTTTATGCAACATCTACTTTATCATTGAGACTTATATCACCAATCTCTCTACCCAGAGAAGTCAAAACACATCAATCTTCATAAGAACTTAGGCTCAGTGAAATCTTCATAGAAGACTCATTCGGCCGGGTTGTAATGGGGTGTGGTAATAACAATAGGTAGGGAGTTATTTGGCCATGTGGTGCTAAATCCGGGAATCAAACTCCTAATACAACACTACAAACCAAAACAACTCACTTCTTCTCTTTTCAACACATAACCAAACACTTCATCAATGACACTCATACCCATCAATTTCTAACCCAAACTTCCATACTACAACTTATAAATACAAGGAATTCTTGGCTTTGCACTTAAACATTTTTTTTTCTTTCTTTTTTTTCTTTCTTTTTTCCTTTCTCTTTTTTTTTTCTAGCTCGAGCTTATATGGGGTCGTGACCGACCCTCATAGGGTCGGTCTTGAGGGTTGCTCGATCTCTCGTTTGCCTTTTCTCTTATCCTTTTCATCAATTTCTCATCAAAGTGCTTTCCAAGCCAAGAATCCTTTTACATTACACTTCAACAAGTTTTTTTCTACCCTTTAACAATGTCACCACTTTCAAACCCAACCCAAATGTTACTCAACAAATCTTATTCCCAACACAATCTAAGTCCAATTCCCGGAAGAAGGTCAAGCTAATAGGCTAGGGATAATTTTTGTGGAGTTTCAAACAAAAGGCTAAGACTAGAGCGGGGTTTCAATCAAGGATATATCAAGGTAGGCATGGAATAATATGGGCTAAAAATAAAAGTTCTTAATCACAATCAACATGCATGAACAATCTCATAGCGGTTTCAAGAAATAGATAACCATATCAACAACAAGAGACATATGCATAAAGAGAGCAAAATCACACAAACAAAGAAGAGGGAATCAATGATGTTCTCCCTTTTAGGCTAAAATTCTCACTAGGTAAAAATTTATTGGATTGCAAGTCTCATTCACAATCAAGAGCAATTTCTCAAAAACATGGGCTACACTATCCAATTATGCCAAAGGAATTACATGACAAGCATGAAAATTAGTTTTCATCATAGGACATCTAAGATGGGGCATTTTTTCTATCCTAAAACAAACAAAGAAGCAAATATTTTTGGTTTTTTTTTCATAATTTTTCAAATTTTTGGATTTTTGACATGTTCTCAATTTTTTGGATTTTTGACATTTTCTCAATTTTTTGGATTTTTCAAGATTTTTCTTAACAAGGCAAACTACTAAACAAACAAAGCAATCAAAGACTCAATTATATACAACATGTGAGATTTCTTCTTCCCCACCCCATACTTAAATCATGCAATGTCCCCATTCATGAAAAGATATGAAAAAGTAAAGAGAAAAGAAGAAGAAGAAGAAAACTCACAAAGAACTCTTGAAGCTTGATTGGAGGTAGAGTTTAGAAGGCATAGTATGCTGGCACGACCCTCTTAGGGTTGAGAACGACCCTCCTAGGGTCTGTCCTGAGAGGTGAGCGAGGGGGAGGCAGAGCAAGGAGGAGGTCGTGATCAACCCTCATGGGGTCGGTCCTGAGGGCTCATGTACCTCGTGTGAAGTCATCTTTTCCCGTCCTTTTTGAACCCGCATTTGAAGCTTAGCACCCTACAAAAATCCCACAAAGATCCTATCCTAAACAAATGTATGTCCTATTCTAATATAAGGAAGGTTAGAAAAATCAAATCTAAAAAAACAAAAACAAAACAAAAACAAAGAATATAATCTAAAGACCGGGTTGTCTCCCGTAAGCGCTTATTTTACGTCATTAGCTTGACGAGAAGTTCCTTAGCTCAATCCCTATGATCGGACATCGTCAAGGCTCTAAGTAACCTGTCAAAGTCATGTGAAGACACCTCATGAAAGCATAAGTAGCATATTGGTAAATTGAAAACAAATGATATAGTATTCAAAGATCGTTTCAACTTATTAAAAGCGCAAGAATAACTTTCGTGAGAAGGGTAGGGATAAAACCAGTTCGGTGGGTGTGGTGGTGCCTCACAATACTTAGCAAAGGGATCCTAGTAGGTCCATAGCTCCTTGCATCCTAGCTTAAAGGGAAAATGATAGAATTTGTAGGCACCTTCAAGCCTAGGGACCATGATTGACTCAAGAAAGTCGGAAGGAACCACGGTGACGAACTTCCTCTCTTCATGATTGGCCCACTTTTTGCTAGCATTCGGGGTCAATGAAGGTCCAAACTCGACCACATTTTCTTCACATTTCTCCATGAGTGGGTTTGGTTTCAACATTGGTAGCAAAGACCCCGTCCATGAAGACCGAAGACACAAGTTATGAAGAATCAAGAGTTAAAGAGCTTAAAGACGAAGATTCGCCACTGCATGGATATCGCGGTCGCATTGTTAAGGACGCGGGTGCGGTGGCGTGAAGAGACGAACCAACCAAGACAATGAAGGCTGCGGTCGCGCTGTCTGTGGCGCGGTCGCGGTAGAAGCCGACTCAGCTTTTGACGATCAAAGACCGCCGCGGGCGCGGTGGAGATGCCGCGGTCGCGGTGCTGCCGACTTTCACGCGGACGAAAATCGTTTCTATCTTGTTTCCTTTCTTATCTTTCGGTTTCCTTTCTTATCTAGTCCGAAAAGGTTGATCTTTGGGGCTGTTTAAGGGGAACCTTTCTAGGTTTTTAGGATATACAATTTACTTGTCAATCAAGTGTTCTTTCAATAAAGATTGGAGTTTTCTTTGTAATGGAGAACTAACTCTCCTCTTGAGTTTATTCGATCAAGGAAGCTTTATTATGAAGTTGTGAAATTTCGGTAATCTCTTTATCCCTAGGTCTTTATTGATACTCTTGTGCTTCATCCCATGATCTATGCTTGATTTTATGAGTCTGGCTAACTTGTTTGATTGACTTAAATCTATCGTTTGATTTAGGATTGGTTGTTGTCTATGCATCTTTCCTAATTCTCGAAACAACTCTATTCTAGGACCGTGGACTAGTTTAGGGAAGAGTATTCAATGGTTAAACTGTGCATGGGACTCGTAGCTTGATTGCATAATTTGATTTCCTATTATCCTTGTGCTCTATGCTAATTCTAGGTTAAGCGTCCTTGCCTAGGGTTATAGAATTGCTTGGACCGTGGACTTGTGATTGCTAATGATTGGGACTGGAATTGACCTAGGCATATAAAGTGGTGGATGAGTTCATGATCCGCAGATTAATAAAGTGGAATTGATTGGATAAACTCTACTTGGTAACCTTTGATTGAAACCGACTTTCAAACCCCCCTTTGATTACTTACACGAAAACCATAAAATCTGAATAGAAACTGATTCTCTTGGGTTCGACCCCTTGCTTGCCTACTATACTGTTGTTTGCATGTTTGGGATTTATTTTTTGCCCGAGTCAAATTTTGGCGCCATTGCCGGGGAATCCTTTTTCTTGTTTTGATTGTGTGCGTTTTCGTGCTCTGCGCTCAAACCGCGACCGCGGCCCCCTCGGCGCGCCCGCGGTTCGTGCGCAGAACCATCCCTCGGGTTCGGACCTAACACATGGTCCGTACCCGGTCTACTAATACTTCCCCTGTTCGTTTTGATCCAGAAATTGACAGGACTCTTCGGAAGATAAGGAGTGCCCCTAGAGTATCTACATCCAACGATCCTCTTGAATCTCTTTCTCTCTCTGATTCTGAAACGGTAGGCGTCATGGCGGAACAAACTATTCGCCAACTCACAGCGCCTGATCTCCAGCAACAGCAGCTCGCTGTTCAATTCCCCGAACTCGGGGAGGGTGTGAAGTTCGAACTGAAGTCTGGTCTCATCCACCACTTGCCCAAATTCCTCGGGTTGAGTGGTGAGGACCCGAACAAGCATCTCACTGAATTCCACGCGGTGTGCGTGAGTATGAAGCCC
Organism: Polygonum maritimum; assembly: GCA_963924305.1. Classification (NCBI taxonomy): domain Eukaryota; kingdom Viridiplantae; phylum Streptophyta; class Magnoliopsida; order Caryophyllales; family Polygonaceae; genus Polygonum; species Polygonum maritimum. The sequence continues at coordinate 25,762,687 of OZ002735.1, forward strand.
ACGGATGTGACGGAGGATCAAATCAAGCTCTGGGCTTTCCCCTTCTCTCTTGAGGACTCCGCCAAGGGCTGGCTCCTTTATTTGGTGCCGGGTTCTATCACTACTTGGGCGGCTATGAAGAAGGCGTTTCTTGAAAAGTACTTTCCCGCTTTCAAACAAACATCTATTAAGAAACAGCTCAGCAGTTTGGAGCAAGGGGAAGACGAGAACCTCTATGACTATGAGCGCTACAAGAGGCTCATCGCGAGTTGCCCCTACCATGGCTATCTTGCCAAGGATCTTATTTGCTACATCATTGAGGGACTCTGCGACAATGACAAGAGGCTCGTGAATGCATCTTGTGGGGGTAGTTACGAGAACTTAGCCCCCGCTGCAGCTTTTCAGAAAATTGAGATCTTGGCGGAACAAGCCCGCAATCAAAGGTCCAGGACCAATGTGAGGTCCGTGAATGCTGAACGAGTCCCTAAATGCTGAAGTAAGGGAGCTCAAAGATCTAATGAAGCAGTTGCTCTGAAAGAGGACGGCTCAACAAGTCAATGCTTGCGGTCTTTGCTATGACGCGAGCCACCACACGGATCAATGCCCTACTATTCAAGAGACCGAGGAGTCGGTCAATGCTATTGGCAATTATGGTCCGCCTCGACCCCGGAATGATCCTTACTCTAACACCTACAATCCGGGGTGGGCGAACCATCCTAACCTAAGGTGGAGCAACCAGCAGCAAGATCCACCACAACAGCAGCAGCAGTACGCTCCTCCGGGTCAGCAACAACAATTTCGGTCCAACAATTATGCCCCGAGAGCGCCTGCTCCGTCTCAGAATGATGCTATTTCTACCCTCTTGAAGGAGAACCAAGAGACGAGAGCTGCTGTAAAGAATCTTGAGACTCAGCTGAGCCAACTTGCCACCATGATCAATAGGCTCGAGACTAAGGATTCCGGGAAACTTCCCTCTCAACCGCTCAACCACAAGGAGAATGTGAGTGCCATGAACTTAAGGAGCGATAGAGCATTGGCGAGTCGGGAATCACCTACTGGTGATGATCTGCGACCGCGTTCCCCTGGCCGCGACCGCGCCGGGGCGGCAGAAGGAGAAGACCAAGTCTCTGTTGGAATTCCGCGCCCCCGCTCTCCCCTCCGCGCCCGCGGAAATCCAACAGAGGACTTGGACCACGAGAGGCGAGAGGCGCCACGACCGCGAAGCCCGGATCGCGCCCGCGGTAAGGAGGCAGAGCGGAACTTCGGGGCTTTACTTGATTATGCTTTCAAGAACTATTCGCCCCCGCGTCCGAACTCTCCTAGACGCACCCGCACCCCAGTAATAGCGGAGGAAGATGGCTATGTGGCTGAACCACTTCCACCATTGAGCTCTTTCAAGCCTTCTCCCCCATTCCCCGAAGCACTCAAGGACACAAGGAAGCCGGCACATGACAAGGAACTCTTCGAGACCTTCGCCAATTGCCAGGTAAATGTTCCTCTCATCAATCTCATCCAAAGTGTCCCTCGTTTTGCTAAGTTTATGAAAGAGCTATGCACCATAAAAAGAAAGAATAGGACTAGTCCTAAAATTGAGAAAGTAGCTCTAGTTGAGAAAACGCAGGATAGCAAAATTGAGACTTGTAATTCCCTACTCCAGAAGCAATTACCTAAAAAATGCTCTGACCCAGGAAGATTCACCATCCCTGTCACTATTGGAGAAACTAAAATTGAGCGTGCTATGCTAGATTTAGGTGCCTCCATTAATGTTCTCCCAGCTTGCATGTATGATAGGTTAGGTCTTGGTCCTTTAAAGGAATCTGATATTATTATTGAGTTGGCTGACCATTCTAATGTGCGCCCGAAAGGGTTAGTTGAGGATGTCCTAGTGCAGGTGCAGGGTTTGATCTTTCCTGCAGATTTTTATGTGATGGAGATAGGCGAAGGGCGGTACGACCCGGTTCTCTTACTTGGTCCATTCATGAAAACCGCCAATACGGTCATTGACGTTGCCAATGGATCTCTTTCCATATCTCATGGTGGCAACGAGGTCCGAATTCATGTTGATGAGGACCCATATTGATCGTATCCACGTCGAGCCAACGACGTTAAACAAAAGCGCTGCTTGGGAGGCAACCCAAGGATTAGTTTAGATTGTTTTTCCATTCTTAGCTTAGGATTTGCTTGTTTTTCTAGCTAACATGCAAGTACTAGGTCCGAAAGGACATGCCTGGCGTGATACCGCGCCCGCGCCGCCTTGGCCGCGCCCGCGGTGGATCACCAGTGCGCCCCGACGAATAGGTACTAGCCCGTGCTCGCGGCAATCATACTGCGTCTCGGTTTTTAGCTCTTTTAGTATTTAAAAAAAAGAAAGAAAAGAAAAAAAAAGAAAAAAAAGAGGACTTTTTGGTCCCATTCTACCTCTATATTTTTCATCTATCTACATCCATTCTCCATCTTCTATCTTTCCATCTTCTATTTCTTGTCTTTTCATTCACCTTTATACTTTCCATTCTTTGGCTATGTGTAAAAGCCTAAGTATGGGGGAGCTTTGTTCCCCCGGAATTTCATCTCCACGGCTCGAGTTCAAGTATTCATCTATCTCTCGAGAAACGAGCCAAGATACGAAGGTTGCTTACACATCACTTTGCGCGAGACGAAGTCGCAACTATGCTCCTGCATATGTACCGCGACCGCGCTTTATCAGCCGCGCTCGCGGTGACCACCCGATAATGACTTCGCTCTCTGCCGAAATTCCGCGCCCGCGCCCCTAGTTCCGCGCCCGCGGTGAGCCAGCCGATTGGAAATACGAAGCTTTCCCTTCTACCACCTATGAAGAGTTCTTCCATTCCACCCCTCTTCATCGTTTGTGAGTCTTCTGATATACCTTTCTCCTTGCTTCTATCCTTTCTCTTTGCTTCATTGAGGACAATGAAGGATTTAAGTATGGGGGAAGGAGTACTTGCATTCGCTTATCCTACTTAGCTTAGTTAGAATTTGCTTCAGGTTTTTGATTTTCTTCTTTTCATGGAGGAATTGCACCATACTTTTTGCATAATAAAGAAAGAAAGAAAAAGAAAAAGATAGAAAGAGCCATAAAAATTGAAAAAAGGCATATAAATCCTGGGATGAGTCGAAAACCCGAAAGGGTAGCCCAGGTAATAAGCAGGTAACCCGGACCAACATTAGGCTGGGGTAATATGAGGTTCATGAGAGTTGTGATTATTTGTGAGCACACCCTTGAGAAAAAAATAAAAAAAGAGCGGTTAGGTGAAAACCCGAAAGGGCGCCTAAGCAGAATTGAGTGGTAAAATTCGAGTGTTTTAGGATCATTCTTGCTTGGGGACTTTGGGGCTTATATTATAGATTTGGGTAGATCCTAGGTTGTTCTCTTTCATATTTTTAGAGCTTGAGTGATATATCTTGTTGTGAGGTGTGTGTTTGAGCTTCATTGTTTTATGCTCATGATTTCTCTATATTTTTGGGTTCGGGTTGTGAGCTGAGTGTTTTTATCTTCCTTTGTATTTCCTGAGATCTTAGATGTGCTACCTTGTTATATTTGTTTTGAGCTTACTCGAGGACGAGCAAGATCTAAGTATGGGGGAATTTGATTCAGGCTATTTTGTATAGGATAACTCTTGTATTTTGAGATGATTTAGAGAGTGTTTAGGTTAGTTTTGAGCGTTATTGTAACATGAAGACCGAAGACACAAGTTATGAAGAATCAAGAGTTAAAGAGCTTAAAGACGAAGATTCGCCACTACATGGATATCGCGGTCGCGTTGTTAAGGACGCGGGCGCGGTGGCGTGAAGAGATGAGCCAACCAAGACCATGAAGGCCGCGGTCGAGCTGTCTGTGGTGCGGTCGCAGTAGAAGCCGACTCAGCTTTTGACGATCGAAGACCGCCGCAGGTGCGGTGGAGATGCCGCGGTCGCGGTGCTGCCGACTTTCACGCGGACGAAATTCTATCGTTTCTATCTTGTTTCCTTTCTTATCTTTCGGTTTCCTTTCTTATCTAGTCCGAAAAGGTTGATCTTTGGGGCAATTTAAGGGGAACCTTTCTAGGTTTTTAGGATATACAATTTACTTGTCAATCAAGTGTTCTTTCAATAAAGATTGGAGTTTTCTTTGTAATGGAGAACTAACTCTCCTCTTGAGTTTATTCGATCAAGGAAGCTTTATTATGAAGTTGTGAAATTTTTGTAATCTCTTTATCCCTAGGTCTTTATTGATACTGTTGTGCTTCATCCCATGATCTATGCTTAATTTTATGAGTCTGGCCAACTTGTTTGATTGACTTAGTTCTATCGTTTGATTTAGGATTGGTTGTTGTCTATGCATCTTTCCTAATTCTCGAAACAACTCTATTCTAGGACCGTGGACTAGTTTAGGGAAGAGTATTCAATGGTTAAATTGTGCATGAGACTCGTAGCTTCATTGCATGATTTGATTTCCTATTATCCCTGTGCTCTATGCTAATTCTAGGTTAAGCGTCCTTGCCTAGGGTTATAGAATTGCTTGGACCGTGGACTTACGATTGCTAATGATTGGGATTGGAATTGACCTAGGCATATAAAGAGGTGGATGAGTTCATGATCAACAGATTAATAAAGTGGAATAGATTGGATAAACTCTACTTGATAACCTTTGATTGAAACCGACTTTCAAACCCCCCTTTGATTACTTGCATGAAAACCATAAAATCTGAATAGAAACTGATTCTCTTGGGTTCGACCCCTTGCTTGCCTACTATACTGTTGTTTGCACGTTTGGGATTTATTTTTGGTAAGGGAACAACGATTTTGCCCGAGTCATAAGCACCTTCAAGCCTAGGGACCATGATTGACTCAAGAAAGTCGGAAGGAACCACGGTGACGATCTTCCTCTCTTCATGATTGGCCCACTTTTTGCTAGCATTCGGGGTCAAAGAAGGTCCAAACTCGACCACTTTTTCTTCACATTCCTCCACGAGTGGGTTTGGTTTCAACATTGGTAGCAAAGACCCCGTTCATCTTTCATCCTCTTTGGCCTTAACCTTCTCAATTTCGCCTTCTCCTAGCAAGAGATTCCCATCCTCCACTTGGGTCTCGATTTGATTTTTCTCGACCTCACCTAGCAAGAAATTCTCTTTCGGATCATCCTCCAAATTCTCCATCTCCTGTTGTTTGCATGAGCGGAGGACTTGACTCGGATAGAGGCTCAATATGCTCAATGGAAGGTTCCTTAGCCGTCTTGGATGGGAAAGGAAGCGCCTTTGTTGTCGAAGAAGAAGGAACGGACTTCGGGACTCCGGGAAGAGGGTCGGCCACGACCTGATGATGGTCGGTGTCGACCTCTTCCGTAGTGGGGAGGGGGTTGGTGTCGACCATGTGGGGGTCGGACACGACCACCCCTGGGCTGGGTTGGTCTTCTTCATCCACCGTCTTTTTTATCGTATCTTGCTCCAGCAACTTCTCTTCGCTCCTTAGTTGGACCGTGGCAATGTGACCTCTCGGGCTCTCCTTGGGGTGGCCCAATAATCGCCCTTGGGGTTGTGGAATTTGAGCCGTTAGATCACCATGTTGGGAGTTGTCATCCTTCCTTCATGAGTCAAATTCTCTGTTTTGAACTCCATTAAGGTCGGAGAAGACTTCATGGATTCCTTCCATGAGTTTTTCTTTCAGCCCTTGCACCCATGATGGTTGCTCTTCATAGCTAGGAGGTTCATAATAACCCCAGTTCGGATAATCATCACTCCTCCAATAGGGATCCCAAGTATAATTGGCCTCTTCAAATTGACTTGCATAAGTATGGCGTGGTTCATAATAACCCCAATTGGGGTAGGCTTGGGCTTCCCATTCTCTTTGAATTGCATAAGCCTCGGCTTCTTTTTTTCTTTGGAGGTTTAGCACTTGAAGTTCAAGATCGGCCAACTTTCTTTCAAGGTCCTCAAAGGTCGTCATGGCTACATTAACCTAAGAACAAAAACAAAACAAAACAAAACAAAAACACACAAAGGGTTTGGGCTAGTCCCTCACCCAAATATCAACTAAACTAGGCACTATTGCACACTCCCCGGTAACGGCGCCAATTTGTTGAAGGGTTTCTTGAACAAATAAATTTGTATTCAAGACCTCGCTGCGTATAGCGAAGTCAGGATCGTCCACGGGAGTGAGGACAGTGCTAAGATCAGTCGATAAACTAGGAAAAGCAAAGAAAACAAGAGCAAACTGACTCAGGATCGACCTGAGGAGGGTCGATCTCGAGCCTAATAGGGTCGGTTCTGAATACTAGCAAACACGAATCAACGCACACACACAAGCAATGGTTCGAGCACGACTTAGGGAGTCGGGATCAAAGCAAAAACACGAATTTCAATCAATATAAAAGGCAAATCCTAGGGAAAGGGCTACCACAACAACAACCATACATGCTTTCAACAAGAATTCACAACTATCATGCCATCTAGATCATAGAAATGTTAACTTTCGCACACAATTCAAGCTATTCAATCAACTTTCGTAAATCAAACAACTTTCTATCTATCCTTCAAACTAGGAATATCAACTTTCGCAAATAATCCTATTAGAACTAATCAAGCAACTAACCTTCACTTTCGCTATAGTCAATCACAAGATATGCCTCAACTTTCATCAAGGATTGAGCACAAGATAGATTAGATATGATCATTAAACATTCAAATCATGAATTCAAGTTTTAAACATGCATGATTGTGTTGGGTTTTCACCCAACCCTAGAACTTAAGAGAACTACTCACACATAGCAAAGAGAGACAACGAAGAAGAAGAAGAAGAAGACATCATAAAAAAACCAAACTAAAATTCAAATTGAACAAAGGATCAATCTTACACAATGTCTAAAACTTGTTCTCCAAGTCTTCTTCCTAGCTCTCCTTAAAATTTCATAATTAAAACTAAAGGTTCAAGCTCCTTTTATAGAAGAAAAGGAGTCCTAATCTAACTAGGAAATACAAAGAAATAACCTTCCTTAAATACAATTTAGGAAACTCTACAATAATTCCAGAATAAAGGGAACTCGGCGCCCAGGATCGACCCAAATGGGTCGTGCACGACCCCCTTAGGATCGGTCGTGAGAGCAAATTTCCATCCTGGCACGACCCTCTTAGGGTCGAGAACGACCCCCTTATGGTCGATCCTGAGAGCTCTCTTTTCGTTTCTTCACTTGGCTCATGCACGACCCTCACTTGGCTTGAACTTTGGGTCGGTCTCTTCACTTCTTTGGCTGATTTTGCTCCTCTTGGCTCTTCTCTTTAGCTCATCCACTTCAAGTCTTCCTCCTAGCTTGTCCATCCTCTCTTGGCATTGCTCCAAACTCTTCTTCAAGTTCCAAAACACCTACAAAACGACACAAATATGCGTAGTTTCCGAATCTCAAGGAAATACGAAAACTTATGCAAAAAGACTCAAAAACACAAGACTCAAGCACAAAAACCAACTCAAACTATCCTATCTAGACCCTAAAAATCTACCTAAAAAGCGGACATCAAAACACCCCATACTTAGTATTGCTTGAGACAAGCAATAATAATGCAAATCAAGACCAATAACATAATCTTCAAGCATAGCCCTTGTCAAAACATTTGAAACACAAGTGAAAAAGAAGACAAGTAATTTTAACGTCATCACATATGTGTAAGTCTCAAGCTAGGCAATCACAATCCAACCTCATAAGGGATATAAATGTGTTTCTCTCTTACTCTCATGTGTTTAGGCTATCAAATCAACTCTCATCTCAATCTTTATGCAACATCTACTTTATCATTGAGACTTATATCACCAATCTCTCTACCTAGAGAATTCAAAACACATCAATCTTCATAAGAACTTAGGCTCAATGAAATCTTCATAGAAGACTCATTCGGCCGGGTTGTAATGGGGTGTGGTAATAACAATAGGTAGGGAGTTATTTGGACATGTGGTGCTAAATTATGGAATCAAACTCCTAATACAACACTACAAACCAAAACAACTCACTTCTTCTCTTTTCAACACATAACCAAACACTTCATCAATGACACTCATACCCATCAATTTCTAACCCAAACTTCCATACTACAACTTAAAAATACTAGGAATTCTTGGCTTTGCACTTAAACATTTTTTTTTCTTTCTTTTTTTTTTCTAGCTCGAGCTTACATGGGGTCGTGACCGACCCTCATAGGGTCGGTCCTGAGGGTTGCCCGATCTCTCCTTTGCCTTTTCTCTTATCCTTTTCATCAATTTCTCATCAAAGTGCTTTCCAAGCCAAGAATCCTTTTACATTACACTTCAACAAGTTGTTTTCTACCCTTTAACAATGTCACCACTTTCAAACCCAACCCAAATGTTACTCAACAAATCTTATTCCCAACACAATCTAAGTCCAATTCCCAAAAGTAGGTCAAGCTAATAGGCTAGGGATAATTTTTGTGGAGTTTCAAATAAAAGCCTAAGGCTAGAGCGGGGTTTCAATCAAGGATATATCAAGGTAGGCATGGAATAATATGGGCCAAAAATATAAGTTCTTAATCACAATCAACCTACATGAACAATCTCATAGCGGTTTCAAGAAATAGTTAACCATATCAACAACAAGAGACATATGCATAAAGAGAGCAAAATCACACAAACAAAGAAGAGGGAATCAATGATGTTCTCCCTTTTAGGCTAAAATTCTCACTCGGTAAAAATTTATTGGATTGCAAATACCTTCACTCAAGAAACATATGCTCAATTTCATTACAAGTCCCATTCACAATCAAGAGAAATTTCTCAAAAACATGGGCTACACTATCCAATTATGTCAAAGGAATTACATGACAAGCATGAAAATTAGTTTTCATCATAGGACATCTAAGATGGGGCATTTTATCTATCCTAAAACAAACAAAGAAGCAAATATTATTGGTTTTTTTCATCATTTTTCAATTTTTTGGATTTTTGACATTTTCTCAATTTTTTGGATTTTTCAAGATTTTTCTTAACAAGGCAAACTACTAAACAAACAAAGCAAGCAAAGACTCAATTATATACAACATCTGAGATTTCTTCTTCCCCACCCCATACTTAAATCATGCAATGTCCCCATTCATGAAAAGATATGAAAAAGTAAAGAGAAAAGAAGAAGAAAACTCACAAAGAACTCTTGAAGCTTGATTGGAGGTGGAATTTAGAAGGCATAGTATGCTGGCACGACCCTCCTAGGGTCGGTCCTGAGAGGTGAGCGAGGGGGAGGCAGAGCAAGGAGGAGGTCGTGATCGACCCTCATGGGGTCGGTCCTGAGGGCTCATGTACCTCGTGTGAAGTCATCTTTTCCCGTCCTTTTTGAACCCGCATTTGAAGCTTAGCACCCTGCAAAAATCCCACAAAGATCCTATCCTAAACAAATGTATATCCTATTCTAATATAAGGAAGGTTAGAAAAATCAAATCTAAAAAAAACAAAAACAAAATTAAAAAAAAGAATCTAATCTAAAGACCGGGTTGCCTCCCGTAAGCGCTTGATTTACGTCATTAGCTTGACGAGAAGTTCCTTAGCTCAATCCCTATGATCGGACATCGTCAAGGCTCTAAGTAACCTGTCAAAGTCATGTGAAGACACCTCATGAAAGCATAAGTAGCATATTGGTAAATTAAAAACAAATGATATAGTATTCAAAGATCGTTTCAACTTATTAAAAGCGCAAGAATAACTTTCGTGAGAAGGGTAGGGATAAACCAGTTCGGTGGGTGCGGTGGTGCCTCACAATACTTAGCAAAGGGATCCTTGTAGGTCCATAGCTCCTTGCATCCTAGCTTAAAGGGAAAATGATAGAATTTGTAGGCACCCTCAAGCCTAGGGACCATGATTGACTCAAGAAAGTCGGAAGGAACCACGGTGACGATCTTCCTCTCTTCATGATTGGCCCACTTTTTGCTAGCATTCGGGGTCAAAGAAGGTCCAAACTCAACCACTTTTTCTTCACATTCCTCCACGAGTGGGTTTGGTTTCAACATTGGTAGCAAAGACCCCGTCCATCTTTCATCCTCTTGGGCCTTAACCTTCTCAATTTCGCCTTCTCCTAGCAAGAGACTCCCATCCTCCACTTGGGTCTCGATTTGATTTTTCTCGACCTCACCTAGCAAGAAATTCTCTTTCGGATCATCCTCCAAATTCTCCATCTCCTCTTCACGATTCTCTTTCAAATTATTGTCGAAGCGGACCTCTACTTTCTCTTCACCACTAGAATATGATACGAGTCCCTTCTTACATCTATGATAGCTCCGGTCGTGATGAGGAATGATTGTCTTAGAATGAGCGGAGGACTTGACTCGGATAGAGGCTCAATATGCTCAATGGAAGGTTCCTTAGCTGTCTTAGATGGGAAAGGAAGCGCCTTTGTTGTCAAAGAAGAAGGAACGGACTTCGGGACTCCGGGAAGAGGGTCGGCCACGACCTGATGATGGTCGGTGACGACCTCTTCCGTAGTGGGGAGGGGGTTGGTGTCGACCATGTGGGGGTCGGACACGACCACCCCTAGGCTGGGTTGGTCTTCTTCATCCACCGTCTTCTTGCTCGTATCTTGCTCCAGCAACTTCTCTTCGCTCCTTAGTTGGACCGTGGCAATGTGACCTCTCGGGCTCACCTCGGGGTGGCCCAATAATCGCCCTTGGGGTTGTGGAATTTGAGCCGTTAGATCACCATGTTGGGAGTTGTCATCCTTCCTCCATGAGTCAAATTCTCTGTTTTGAACTCCATTAAGGTCGGAGAAGACTTCATGGATTCCTTCCATGAGTTTTTCTTTCAACCCTTGCACCCATGATGGTTGCTCTTCATAGCTAGGAGGTTCATAATAACCCCAATTGGGATAATCAGCACTCCTCCAATAGGGATCCCAAGTATAATTGGCCTCTTCAAATTGACTTGCATAAGTATGGCGTGGTTCATAATAATCCCAATTGGGGTAGGCTTGGGCTTCCCATTCTCTTTGACTTGCATAAGCCTCGGCTTCTCTTTTTCTTTGGAGGTTTAGCATTTGAAGTTCAAGATCGGCCAACATTCTTTTAAGGTCCTCAAAGGTCGCCATGGCTACATTAACCTAAGAACATAAACAAAACAAAACAAATCAAAAACACACAAAGGGTTTGGGCTAGTCCCTCACCCAAATATCAACTAAACTAGGCACTATTGCACAATCCCCGGCAACGGCGCCAATTTGTTGAAGGGTTTCTTAAACAAATAAATTTGTATTCAAGACCCCGCTGCGTATAGCGAAGTCAGGATCGTCCACGGAAGTGAGGACAGTGCTAAGATTAGTCGATAAACTACGAAAAGCAAAGAAAACAAGAGCAAACTGACTCAGGATCGACCTGAGGAGGGTCGATCTCGAGCCTAATAGGGTCGGTCCTGAATACTAGCAAACACGAATCAACGCACACACACAAGCAATGGTTCGAGCAGGACTTAGGGAGTCGGGATCAAAGCAAAAACACGAATTTCAATCAATATAAAAGGCAAATCCTAGGGAAAGGGCTACCACAACAACAACCATACATGCTTTCAACAAGAATTCACAACTATCATGCCATCTAGATCATAGAAAAGTTAACTTTCGCACACAATTCAAGCTATTCAATCAACTTTCGTAAATCAAACAACTTTCTATCTATCCTTCAACCTAGGAATATCAACTTTCGCAAATAATCCTATTAGAACTAATCAAGCAACTAACCTTCACTTTCGCTATAGTCAATCACAAGATATGCCTCAACTTTCATCAAGGATTGAGCACAAGATAGATTAGATATGATCATCAAACATTCAAATCATGAATTCAAGTTTTAAACATGCATGATTGTGTTGGGTTTTCACCCAACCCTAGAACTTAAGAGAACTACTCACACATAGCAAAGAGAGACAAGGAAGAAGAAGAAGAAGAAGAAGACATCATAAAAAACCAAACTAAAATTCAAATTGAACAAAGGATCAATCTTACACAATGTCTCAAACTTGTTCTCCAAGTCTTCTTCCTAGCTCTCCTTAAAATTGCATAATAAAAACTAAAGGTTCAACCTCCTTTTATAGAAGAAAAGGAGTCCTAATCTAACTAGGAAACACAAAGAAACAACCTAACTTAAATTCAAATTAGGAAACTCTACAACAACTCCAGAATAAAGGGAAGTCAGCGCCCAGGATCGACCCAAATGGGCCGTGCACGGTGATCGGTCCGGGATCGGAGGGTCTCACAATTTAAATTTATAAAACCGAACCTCAATTGTAGTAAAGAGGTAGGGTGTCGAACACACGGGAGTTCGTGCGTCGAGAGTACCCGAAAAGACTAAAAAGGGATGAAAGAAAGGCAAAACAAAGGAAAACAAGAGAGATCACCTCGGACCGACACTGGTCACTTCGGTCCGAGGGTGGATCGAGGTTGAGTTTGGCCGGGACCGACGCACACTATGTCGGGCCCGACTTGCTGGGTAACTCGGTCTTGCACAAATAAGTAGATCGGTCTTGGGTTTTCGGGTTCCTTCCCTAACTAGACTTGGATATTCTTCCTCAATTCAACCTATAAGTGTTTGATCCTTGTGAGATCGAGGTTGCTAGCCTTCAATCCCTCCAATCTACACCTCGACCCAAGGGAGTTTTCACTCTCCTTCGATGTTAGGTCTAGTGATTTGGTTCGAGATTGCTCTCGCTTACTCTTACCAATCACAAGCCCTAAGCCCCTTGTTTTCACAAGAGAATTGAAGCTTAGTGTAGAGAGGATTCATAGATCAAGCACTCAAGGCTATGGAATTGAGGTTTTCTACCCAATCCTAGCTAGGGGATTCCCCCATAGCCCAAGACTATGGAATCTACTCCATATGGTAAGAGAAAAACATAATCAAAAGGGAAATCAAGCAAATCTCAATCATCAACATCAAACCAAACTCCAATTGCATTCAAATCTCAAAGTGTCAACAAGATCCAAGTCTCAATTCTACTAGATCAAAGCAAAACAAAGTACAAAACTCACAAATCCTCCTCTCTAGGCCACCGATCTCCTCTTCTCTTCCTTCTCCTCTCTTCTCCTTTCTCTCCAAGTCTTCCTTGAGTCTTTAGAGAGTGATTTGGGTGTGATGTATGTGTGTACTCTTGCTCCTCCCCCCCTCAAATGATCACTAATCACCTCTAATTATCCTACTCCTTGGATTCGGGACCAAGGAATTCCCAATTTAGAAAGGGGCAAATGTGGAAAGTTACTAAAAATATGCCTTGGGGAACAATCCACTCCATTGCCGACTTGGATCGACACGGGGCAACATCGGGCCCGACGTTGGGAACGTCGGTCCTGGTCTTTGGCTGCTCGATCTCGGGCCCAACATGGTGGTGCTCGGTCCTGGGCCTCGATCCTTGTCTTCTTCTTGGGTTTCCTTCGGTTCCACTTCATTCTTAACATGGCTCATCCACTCCTTGGCTTCCTTGCTTAGCTCCTACTTGAAATGCTCCTCCAAAACATCCTCATTCTTGCCATTTTTCCTACAAAACAAAGCAAACTTGCATAGTTTCCGAATCTTCAAAGAAAACCGGGAACTAAGCTAGAAAGGAACAAAACTAACAAAGAAGGGAATGAAAAGCATATATTTACAAGAGAAATTAACTACTAAAACACCTCCAAAATGAGAGACATCAGAATACCCCATACTTAAACTTGCTTGTCCTCAAGCAATAACAATGTAAGCAAGACTGAAGCACAATCTTCAAGTAAAGCCTCTTATGAAAAATCAAGTAAGAACAAGTAATAGATATGCTAGCAAGATTACGTCATCACACATGATCAAGTGTTCAAGGAATAAAGTATAATGCAACAAAGCCTCACTTTAGGTATGTGGAAATGTGTATCACTCATCATGTGTTTAGGCTTAACAATGAACACTCAAACTCAACAATCATGCAAGTAAAGACTTTACCATTGAAGCTAATATCACAAATTCCTCCACCTAGAGATGCCTATTACAATGCACACAAAGAATATGAACTTGGCTCAATGGAGGTCCTCAAAGAGGTTCCATTCGGCCGGGTTGTAATGGGGCTTTTGGTGTTTCTCAAGTTAAGAATCACTTTGGTCTTGTGGTGCTTATAATGGGGATTGAACTTTCTAGTCTCTCACCAACTTCACCAAACTTTTCCACTTTCAACTTCACTCTCCAAAATACTTTGATTTTTTTTCTTTACTTTCTTTTCAACCCACTTTTTCACTAAACATTCCACTTCATCTTTGCACTACACTTTTTGTTGGATTTTTCACACTTTTTTCACTTAGGATCGACTTGCACTAACTCGGGCCGATGTGCACTTTAACTCGGTCGGTGCCCTTTTCTTTCATTTAAGCACTTTGCTTTTAATCCACTATTTTTTCCAACTTTTCTTTCTTTCTTTTTCACTTTATACTTCACAAAGATGCACTACCCACTTGATTTATAACTCCATTCTTCACCCTTCACCAAAGAGAATCTCAACTCTCCAAATATACTTCCAAACTTCTCACTAAAGTCCAATCCCATAAGGGTCAAGTCATATAGGCTAGGAATCATATTTTTGAGGAGTTTCAAACAAAGGTCTAAGGCTAAAACGGGGCTACAAACAACGGTTTATCTTCAAGGTAGGATATGGAACATTTTGTGAATAAATGAAATGAAGTTCAAATCAATGTGACAATGCATAGAACAATTCTCATATTGGTCTTGGAAAATAGATAAACACCTCAATAGCAAGTTTTACTAAGCATGCATGAGCTAATTCACACAAGAAAATGAGGGATATGCAATAATGAACAAGCATCCCTAAAATTTCCAAAAATCATCTCACAAGGTTCACTCTAGCTTAGTTGCATCAAATTTCATCCAAGAACTCATGTGCTCAATAAAAACATGCAAGATATCATATCACATCAAAAGCAACATCACTTAAGAGGCTAAACTATCCAAAAATATGCAAAGGAATTTACATGCTCACATCATCATTAGCCTTCATATGGACATCTAAGATGGGAATTCCTAGTCCAAAACAAAAGCTTTTTGTTATTTTCAACACAACTTTTTAAATTTTTATGGATTTTTGCAAAATTTTTTCTCAAACAAAGCAAACAAACTCATCCATTCATGCCATAAAAATCAATCATCATTCAACATCTCATCATACCACTAACCCAAAATGAAACATCCCATAAACAAAACAAGAGAAAACACATGAAACTACACATGAAACTATGAGCTACTAACCCACCCCATACTTAAAATTTTGATGTCCTCATCAAAAGAAATCAAAACTCAAAAGTAAAGAGAAGAGTAGAGAAAGCTCACAATTTTCCTTATTCTTGAATGGCTTGTTGAGGTTTAGTTCGGAGGTGGACCGCGGCGTCTCCTTTGAAGCCTTGCTTGCCGCTCACGCTCATACACTTGGTCGTGGAAAGGGTCTTGACTTGGCGGTTGGATTTGTGGGGCGGGAGGCATCCATTGATCTTGACGGGAAGAGAAGTTCTCGGTCATCCACTCATTGAAACTCTCTTGGACGCTCCACCTTTGGTCCTCGGCCGCTCGGAAGTCATCCACATCACGTCTCATGTATGCCATGTTGCGGTTCACCTCGTCAAATTGCTCTTGGAAGTCTTCTTGGTGGTGGAAAAGTTGTTGTTGTTGGAAGTTGAGGTTTTGTTGTTAAAGGTTGATTTGGTGTGCCTCTTGAAGCATGCTAGATTGTTGAAGTTGGAGATGCGCCATTTGGTTAGCCAAGAAGTTCATGTCCACCGATTGGTTTGGCTCGGGAAACACCATTCCGGGCCCATACCATTGGGCATACCCTTCATACCCTCCATAGCTCGGTGGTTCTTGATGTGCTCCACTTTCCTCACCCCTCTCAAATCGGCTTGGGACCGGATCGGGCAAAAAGACGTCGGACCGACGTTGATGAACATCGGGCACGACTTGAGATGCACCTCGGTCCAAGAGTGTTGGGGCGTGGTCGGTGAGCAAATTGTGATAACCACCATCTTCTTCTTCTTCTTTCTCTCTAGGCAAGTCCACATCCATGTCATCTCTCCTCACAAACTCATATTGGTTGGGCTCCTCGTCTTCGGTGTCCGGGGAAGCTTGAGGAGTAGTGAAACGAATGTGTTGTGCTCGTCTCCTTACCTCAAGTGTCCCCTCCGGTTCTCCATAAGGATTGACATTCCCCGCCCACACTTGGTACCAATTGTAGTAGCAAGTGAGGTCGAAAAGTCGAGGTCCCAAGGGAATGTGCACATTGTTGAAGTTGGAGTGTGGGGCTAAGTAAGTAGAGGCACCGGTCACTAGCTTCTCCTTGATAATGTTGACCTTCTTGAAGTACTTGAGATCCATGAACTCTACACCATTTGGGGCCGGTGTGTAGGTAGACAAGTCCACCTCAAGACGGTGAGCTAGTCGGGCGATCATGCCTCCAAAATAGATCCATGAAGAGCTTTGGAAATCCCTCACCATCTTCACCCACTCCCATGTGAGGTTCATCGGCTTCTCATTCTCAAACAACATCTCATAGAGTAGCATGGCCTCTTCCTTCATTGGCTTGCTCAATTCGTGCCTAGCAAAGATAGAACAACCCAAGGCTCGGATCATGACTCGGAAGAGTGGGTTGGCTATCTCATTAGTCGATGCTCCTTTCCTCATCTCACTTCGTCCGGCTACGAACTTCCAAAGGTAATCCACCTTCTCATTATCAACAAAGGCCTCCTCTCTCGTAAATGGGAACCCAAGGTAGGTAGCCAAGTTACGGAGAGAGATCTTTTGCAACTCGTTGCCCATTTGGAAGGAGATCATGCCTTCACTCTCGACCCCTTCATAAGTGCACTTGAATGTCGCCATGAACTCGGATGTCAAGGCCGGATAATGAGTGTTGTTGCACCTTAGCAAGACATTGAGACCAATGTTGTTATAGCACCGAGCAAGAGCCTCATCCATGCTCATCTTTTGAATTGACTCCCAATCTAACCACCGAGTGTGGTGAGATAGACCCATGAGACGCTCATACTCTCTAGCCACATCCTCATCTTCGAAGCGCACATCGTCCATCCTTTGGACCCTCTTGGACGACTTCTTGGACTTTCTAGTTGCTTTCTCATTCCTTGAAGAAGATGCTCGGGTAGACATGGTACCTACACACAACCAAAACCAAAGAACTCCAAGATAAAATCTATACAACCACAACAATGTCACAAGCTTCCACAACTATCAACTCATCATGCAAAGAGATAACCCCATACTTATTCTTAACTCACTCTATCCACAAAATTCAATCATGTATGAACAAAGGGTCACATATCAATGGTCAAGCTACAAGATATATCATGATAAACATGTTATAACCAACATTCAAGCTCATGAATCCCTAAATTCACATAAGAGAAACTTGAAAAGCATAGGACCGACCAACAAAGGACGTCGGGTCCGAGGTTCTCAACCTCGGTCCGAGTCTCTGGACCGACATGCAACATCGGTCTGAGGTTCTGGGTACCTCGGTCCGATTATATTTCGATTTCTCTACTTCGAAACACCCAAAAAAAACACACTATCATGTTCCTAAAATTCAAAATCAACCAATTCTCTTCACCAATCGAAGTTCTAAGTGGGATTTAGCAACAATTAAGCACAAATTTCACAATGCATGCAAATCACCATGGATGCTCAAGGTCCAAGCTCACTCAATCATGGCATATCTCAAATCTAGCAATGAAAGCATGAAATTTACAAAGAATCAAGTAGAGATTTAGATTCACATACCAAATATGAAGAAACAAAGACTTCTAGCAAACAACTTCTTAGAACCCAAATTTCTCTTCAAGATCTAGAAGAGGGATGAAGATCTATGGGATTTTGGTTGGGATTTTGGCTTGAGGATCGATGCTTGAGGATGCTAGGGGTTGGATTGAGATCTTGTGGTGAGATGGCTTGAGGTTCGAGTATGGTGGGAGGTGGGGATCGAATTGGGGGTTTTTGAAGGGATTGGTATTTTGGGAAGGTAGTTATGGAGGTAATGGGTGTTAGGTATGGGAAAGGGGGCTTAAATGGGGTAGAAGACAAAGGTAGGTCAGAAGGGTAAAATAGGAATTTCCATCAAAATCAAGTCCAAAATAGGTCGGCTAGCTTGGACCGACGTTGGGACCTCGGGCCCGAGGTACTGGGTACCTCGGTCCTACCCGGTTTTGTTTCCTAAAATTCCCTCGGCTTTGTTTTTTCTACTCACAAGTAATTGCATCATTTCCACCAATTCCACACATAATCATGAAGCTCACATAACTCATATATCCACAAAATACATGCTAGAGAAGAGATTATGAAGAATCTATGCTAAGGTAAAGAAAAACAAACTAGAAACTACGAAAATGAACCTACTAAACCCGGGTTGCCTCCCGAGGAGCGCTTCTTTTAAGTCACTAGCTTGACTTCTAACCTCTACCCTTCAAGGAGGGTGAAAAATGGTGAATTGATCCTCCTTGTCATTTGCACCTCCACAACTCTCATAGCCAAAGTGCCACCATTTGTGTTTGATGAAAGTGTGGCATCCATCTTTTCCTTTGTCCTCCAAAGTGTAGGTTGGCATCTCTTGCATCCTCTCCTCTTGATCTTCATTACCTACATCACAAAAGTCCAAAGAATTTCTAGGGGACTCCATGACATTATAACTCAAGTCTTCTTGCAAATCACTCAAGCAAAGGTAGTCATCCTCTAAATCCTCTTTCAAATCACTTAGACAAATGTAAGAATCTCCCACATCAAAAGGATATAGATTAGGATACTCTTCATGGCCTCTTGAATGGTCTCCACTTCTTGACTCTTCATGAACTTGAACATTGACCATGTCATGATCTCTCAATAGTGCCTCTTCCTCTCTTGTGGGTTCCAACTCTTCCCTCTTGCGCTTGGCACTTTCCTCTAGCTTCAAAATTGCCAATGCATCCGGTTCATTAAGGGCTTTGTTGAAATGGAACTCCACTTTCTCCTCGCCAATCTCGAAAGTAACTTTCCCATTTCTCACATCGAATTTGGCACCCGCCGTAGCTAGAAACGGCCTTCCGAGAATAATGGGCACCATTGGATCCTCTTTCATGTCTAAGATCACAAAGTCGTCGGGCACAAAATACCTTCCAACTCGAACCGGGACGTCATCTAGAATTCCGGTGGCCTTTGTTGATGAACCATCGGCCATAGTGAGACTCATATCAACCGGTTCCATATCTCCGAGATTAGCCCTCCTCCATATGCTCATGGGCATAACCGATATACTTGCTCCTAGATCGCAAAGAGCCTTGAATTGTTGGGATCCAACCCCCACGGTGATGGCAAATCTTCCGGGATCACCTAGCTTTTGAAGTAGCTCCAAGATCTTCACCTCATCTTGCATCTCAACAATTGACCTCTTCTTGCTCAAAATTTCCTTCAAAAACTTTGCATAGGAAGGCATCTCACTTAGAGCATCGGTGAATGGAATAGTGATGTTCAAGCCTTGCAAAAGCTTCAAGAACCGCTTGAATTTGCCCTCAAAAATCTCCTTGGGCTTCTTCATTGGATATGGAAGAGTGGTAACACCTTGCTTCTTGCTTGGATCCACCTCCTTGGACCGATCTTGGCTTCTCTCAACATCTTCATCTTGGACCGACGTTGAATCGATCTCGGGACCGACTTCGGGAATCTCAGACCGGGGGCAGAGTGTATCTGAGTGCATCGGGCCGACTTCAGGGCATGTTGGGCCCGACTTGGGTTCCACCTCGGTCCTACTCAGAGGACCTCCTCCGTCTTCTGGATCGATGTCTGGGCACGTCGGACCCGAGGTGTTGGGTACCTCGGTCCGACCTTCTTCTCTTGTCCTTGGAACTTGTGGCTCGGGCAAACTCCGTCCACTCCTCAATCCTATGGCTCGAACTTCATTTTGTTGTTGTTGTGCACGGGGATTCTCCTCGGGTCGGCCCGGGAGTCTCCCTTCCTCTCGTGGAAGTTGATTTGCCATGTGAACAAATTGGTTGTCCACTTGTCTTCTCCACACACCAAACTCCTTGAATTGGGTCTCTATGTTGGTGACTTGATTCTTCAAATCTTGAGCCCATTGTGGTGTTTGCTCATAGAATCCCGGAGGTCGGTATGGTGGTGGTTGGGCCCTTGGCTCGTGTTGGTTGAAGTTGTTGTTGTAGCCACTAGCTTGGCCTTGGTTCCACCTTCCTCCATTGTTGAAATTGGTTCTCCCTCCGAAGTTCCTTTGAACATAGTTGGCCTCTTCAATTTGCTCGGCCAATCGAACTTGGCGCTCATTTGGGCACTCTTGAGCTCCATGCTTCAAAGAACCACACTCTTCACATGCTCTTGTGTTTTGCTTTTGGTGATAGAGCCTCTTCATCTTGTTCAACTCATCTTCCAAGAATTGGATCTTCACATCTTTATCCACCTCTTCACTTTTGGGATCGTAGAGCCTCTTCGGACCGTCTCCATGGACTCTCACTTCCTTGCTCACTTGATTGACTCCATACATGGCCTCATAATCGGAGAGCTTGTCTAGCAACTCCCATGCTTGCTCCGGAGGCAAGTCAATGAACCCACAATCGGTATGAAGGTTCAATTTATCTTTGGTGGCGGGGTTGATTCCTTGGAAGAAGATGTCTTGTAGGACATAGGGTTGTTGCCCATGCGTTGGACATGCCCTTAACATCTCCTTGAACCGGTCCCATGCCTCGAAAAGTGGCTCGTGTACTCCTTGTTGAAAGCTAGCAATCTTCCTTCTAAGCTCCGTCGTCTTGGTGGGCGGAAAGAACTTCATCAAGAATGAGTCGTTGAGAGCCCTCCATGATGTAATAGAACAAGGTGCTTGGCTCTCCAACCAATGCAAAGCTTTGCCTCCCAAAGACCACTTGAAGGCCTTGAGTAGCACGTACTCAATTGTCTCGTCGTCCGTCGAGATGGTCTCACAAAGATCTTTGAATTGCTTCACATGCTCGATCGGGCACTCATTCGGTCTCCCTTGGAATTGCTCCCTCTTGATGAGTGAGATGAATTGAGTTTTGATCTCAAAATTCTTTGACACCTCCGGCAAGACGATGGCCGGCTCCGGCACCTTCAACTCCGGATGCATGTATTGTCTAGCATTGCGGGGTTGAGTGTTGATTTGAGCCTCCAATCTCATCCTTTGCTCCCTCTCTCTACGGGCCTCAGCATCTCGGTTCGCCATTTCAAGTTGCATTCGAGCCATGTTGGCTCTCATCCTTTCAACTTCCTCATCTCGGGCTTGGTCCGCCATTCTCTTCTTCTTTCGGGCTTGCCTTAGAATACTCTCCGGGTCACACACAAAGTCAAGCTCAAGTGTTCCTCGGACGGAACGAGCTCGCATGCACCTATAACCAAAGACACAAACAAAACCGAATCAAAACAAACAAGGGGTTTGGGCTAGTCCCTCACCCAAATCACTACCAAAGCAAAAACTCAACAAAAGAGGGTACCTCGAACAAATAGAACTCCCCGGCAACGGCGCCAAAATTCTGATCGGTCCGGGATCGGAGGGTCTCACAATTTAAATTTATAAAACCGAACCTCAATTGTAGTAAAGAGGTAGGGTGTCGAACACACGGGAGTTCGTGCGTCGAGAGTACCCGAAAATACTAAAAAGGGATGAAAGAAAGGCAAAACAAAGGAAAACAAGAGAGATCACCTCGGACTGACACTGGTCACTTCGGTCCGAGGGTGGATCGAGGTTGAGTTTGGCCGGGACCGACGCACACTATGTCGGGCCCGACTTGCTGGGTAACTCGGTCTTGCACAAATAAGTAGATCGGTCTTGGGTTTCGGGTTCCTTCCCTAACTAGACTTGGATATTCTTCCTCAATTCAACCAATAAGTGTTTGATCCTTGTGAGATCGAGGTTTCTAGCCTTCAGTCCCTCCAATCTACACCTCGACCCAAGGGAGTTTTCACTCTCCTTCGATGTTAGGTCTAGTGATTTGGTTCGAGATTGCTCTCGCCTACTCTTTCCAATCACAAGCCCTAAGCCCCTTGTTTTCACAAGAGAATTGAAGCTTAGTGTAGAGAGGATTCATAGATCAAGAACTCAAGGCTATGGAATTGAGGTTTTCTACCCAATCCTAGATAGGGGATTCCCCCATAGCCCAAGACTATGGAATCTACTCCATATGGTAAGAGAAAAACATAATCAAAAGGGAAATCAAGCAAATCTCAATCATCAACATCAAACCAAACTCCAATTGCATTCAAATCTCAAAGTGTCAACAAGATCCAAGTCTCAATTCTACTAGATCAAAGCAAAACAAAGTACAAAACTCACAAATCCTCCTCTCTAGGCCACCGATCTCCTCTTCTCTTCCTTCTCCTCTCTTCTCCTTCCTCTCCAAGTCTTCCTTGAGTCTTTAGAGAGTGATTTGGGTGTGATGTATGTGTGTACTCTTGCTCCTCCCCCCCTCAAATGATCACTAATCACCTCTAATTATCCTACTCCTTGGATTGGGGACCAAGGAATTCCCAATTTAGAAAGGGGCAAATGTGGAAAGTTACTAAAAATATGCCTTGGGGAACAATCCACTCCATTGCCGACTTAGATCGACACGGGGCAACATCGGGCCCGACGTTGGGAACGTCGGTCCTGGTCTCTGGCTGCTCGATCTCGGGCCCGACGTGGTGGTGGTCGGTCCTGGGCCTCGATCCTTGTCTTCTTCCTGGGTTTCCTTCGGTTCCACTTCATTCTTAACATGGCTCATCCACTCCTTGGCTTCCTTGCTTAGCTCCTACTTGAAATGCTCCTCCAAAACATCCTCATTCTTGCCATTTTTCCTACAAAACAAAGCAAACTTGCATAGTTTCCGAATCTTCAAAGAAAAACCAGGAACTAAGCTAGAAAGGAACAAAACTAACAAAGAAAGGAATGAAAAACACATATTTACAAGAGAAACTAACTACTAAAACACCTCCAAAATGAGAGACATCACACGGCCCCCTTAGGATCGGTCCTGAGAGCAAATTTCCATCCTGGCACAACCCTCTTAGGGTCGAGAACGACCCCCTTAGGGTCGATCCTGAGAGCTCTCTTTTAGTTTCTTCACTTGGCTCATGCACGACCCTCACTTGGCTTGAACTTTGGGTCGGTCTCTTCACTTCTTTGGCTGATTTTGCTCCTCTTGGCTCTTCTCTTTAGCTCATCCACTTCAAGTCTTCCTCCTAACTTGTCTATCCTCTCTTGGCATTGCTCCAAACTCTTCTTCAAGCTCCAAAACACCTACAAAACGACACAAATATGCGTAGTTTCCGAATCTCAAGGAAATACGAAAACTCATGCAAAAAGACTCAAAAACACAAGACTCAAGCACAAAAACCAACTCAAACTAACCTATCTAGACCCTAAAAATCTACCTACACGAACCCCGAGATTGGCGTTCAAAATCCCGCAACGGTTCACCTTCCCATTTTCAAAATTCAAACTTATCACAACTGCAAAGGACTTTGTCTAGGCGTCCTTTCAACACACAATACTGCTTTACTGAGAACTGAACCACTGCGTCCCAAAACTGATCGCAACCTCTGACTGTTAGAACTCTGCCCTGACGTCCTCTAGACTTTGATAAGCTTCCCTTTGATCACTTAAAACCATTTTTGAAAATCAAGCATATACGTCCCGTAAAGATAAAACAAAGAACGCTCATAGGACGCATTTGCAAGATTCTCGGCTTAGGTAAGCTTAGAGTTCCCATCATTTTGGCTTGTAATGAGGGTAGGGTGATCAGGGATACTCTTGAGATCAAAAGAGAGATGAATAGCATTCAAAACATAAGCAACACATGTATTAGACTAGCGTCCTTTCAAGATGACTTTAAATGCATGACACGCTTTAAAACAAGTTCTCAACAAGACATAGCCAATCATAGAAGGAATAATAGAACGGGACTTGATCATTTACAAGTTATCATCCCCAAAAGCAGTCTGAGGTGCTCATAGGGACGTCTATCAAGTGCTTTTGAGAAAATATCGGCCACTTGGTCCTCAGTCCTCACATGATCCACTCTAATTAATCCAAGTTCAACATTATATATCACGAAGAAAGTGATGTCTTATGTGAATATGCTTCGTTCTAGAATGATGAACAGGATTCTTGCCAATACTTATAGCACTAGTGTTATCACACAGGATAGAGACTGTATTGAGGAACGTACCATAGTCTTCCAGTTTGTACTTGATCCATAGGACTTGAGAGCAGCACGAAGAAGCAATAACGTACTCAGCTTCCGCGGTTGAGAGGGCCACGGAGTTTTGCTTTTTGGATCCCCAAGATACAAGACAGGAGCCAAGGAAATGAGCCATTCCGGAGGTGCTCTTCCTATCCACCACATGACCAGCATAGTCAGCGTTAGAGTACGCTACCAGGTTGAGGGACATCCTTTTGGGATACCAAAGGCATAGATCGTCCCGTCCTTTGAGGTATCTGAAGATTCTTTTGACTTCTTGCATGTGGGACTCCTTTGGATTGGCTTGAAAACGAGCGCACAGACACACGGCGAACATGATATCTGGACGGCTCGCGGTCAAGTACAATAGCGACCCTATCATTCCTCTGTAAAGCTTTTGATCCACACTCTTGCCTTCTTCATCAGCGTAGAGGCGAGTGTTTGGAGAGATGGGAGTGTCAATGGATTTGGACGTATTCATTTCATACTTCTCAAGCATTTCACGAATGTACTTCTGTTGATGAATGCGCGTCCCATCTTTGAGTTGTGTGATTTGAAGTCCCAAGAAGAAGTTGAGTTCTCCTATGAGGGACATCTCAAACTCACTACTCATCAAGTTCTTGAATTCCTCTACAAGTTTCATGTTAGTGCTTCCAAATACTATGTCATCGACATAGACTTGGACAATCAAAACATCTTTAAGGACTTTCTTTAAGAACAGGGTTTTGTCAATGTTACCTCGAGTATACCCGTTGGACAAGAGAAAGGACGCAAACCTATCGTACCATGCACGAGGGGCTTGTTTGAGTCCGTAGAGCGCCTTGTCCAAGTAGTACACATGATCAGGGTGATCTGCGTTCTCAAAACCAGGAGGTTAAGCAACGTACACCTCTTCCTTTAGCTTGCCATTGAGGAAGGCCGTCTTGACATCCATTTGAAAGAGCTTGAACCCCTTGTGAGCTGCGAAGGCAATGAGGAGGCGTATAGCTTCAATTCTACCGACAGGAGCGAAGGTCTCATCATAGTCGATCCATTCCTCTTGCCTATAGCCTTGAGCCACAAGCCTTGCTTTGTTTCTTGAAACTCGGCCACTCTCATCAAGCTTGTTTCTGTAGACCCACCTCGTCCCTATTATGTTCTTGTTTTTGGGACGAGGGACGTGGGTCCAAACTTTGTTTCTTTCAAATTGATTGAGTTCCACTTGCATAGCTTGAATCCAATCAGCGTCCTGAAGTGCTTCCTTTATGTTCTTAGGTTTAATTAAGGACACAAAGGCGTTGAATGCACAGAACGCCATATTTGCACTATGGGACTGATTCACAACTGATCTTGTTTGGACTCCTTTTGAGATGTTTGAGATAATTTGATCCGTTGAATGAAGTCTTGAAAGGTGGGATCCTTTGTGTGAGGCATCCCTTCCAGGAATGCATCTTGGATCCGTCCAATCAGAATCATTAGAGTCAAATCCATCTTCATTTATAGGCTCAGTGTGTTCCCCCTCAGAGTGAGCGTCCACACTTTGCCTTTCTTCCCCTTGTTGACTTGACTCAGCAGCATCCACTTGATTTAGCGACCAAGTTTGAGAGGGCTCTTGCTGCTCACTAGGGACTCCCGTTGAAAACTCATCACGAGTTTCAGGGGCGTTCCTAGGAACGTAGTACTTGTCTCAGGTCCCTCTTGGTTCTTCTTCATCATCTTCATCATCGTCCTTTGGAGAGGAGCGACGTTTTTTCTTACTTGGTTCTTTCTTGTGAGATGCATTTTCTTTGAACACCACATGGATACTTTCCTCAAGCTTAAGAGTCCTTTTATTGAAGACTCTATAGGCTTTGCTTGTGAGGGAGTATCCGAGGAATATTCCTTCATCACTCCTGGCGTCAAATTTGCCGATGTTGTCTTTGCCGTTGTTGTGGATGAAACATTTACACCCAAAGTGATGTGATCGTGCCCGGGCCTAAGTGGGTCGTGCCCGGGCCCCTCGCCCTCACGCCTCTTGGCGCCGGTGCCTCATCGAGGCACCCATCCCGCGGCGCCGGTGCCTCACGTGGGCACTCGCGTCTTCGGGCCGGTGCCACGTTCGAGTGCCCATCTATGTCGTGTTTCGGGCCTTTTCCTAAGGCAGTCCAAGTAAGGAAGACCACATCTTTCAAGAACAAGTTGGGCCGGGCTAGCTCTCCACAACGAAGTCAAAAATTAGCCCAAGCCCAAGCTTCCACCGTCCTTCATCAAAGCCCAAGACGCCACCTCCACCTCCTCAAGTTAGCTTGGCCGCCAAGGATGAGTTTGAAAGATGAATGCCTTCCACTCCAAGGAACAAGCCACCATCAATTACCGCCTTGGAGGCCAAGTCAAGCACCCCATTTTTACCCTATATAAAGGGATGCATTTCTTCATTTTTAGATAGATTAAGAATAAGCTTGAACCTGAATTGAGAGACTTTTTGTCCCGTTCTAGGTTTTGGGCTTTCCCGGCTTGTGGGACTCAAGCCGTAGGGCTCTCGTGAGACTCGAGGGCCGGATGGCGGGCTATGGTTCGTGAGACTCGAACCTTGGCCAAGCCATTCTTATTTTTCAAACACAACCATGGTTTTCGGGCGACCGAAGGCTCGGAGGGAGGCATGGCTCGTGAGACTCGAGCCTAGCCTAGCCTTCCTTAGGCGTCCATACTTGGCTCATCGCCAAGTGTGTTCGCCTACTTATCCTTAGGGATGTTCGGGTTGTTAGGGTTCGGTTCCGCACCGCTTGTATCCCTTAGTCGATCCCTCTCGGTGAGTGGACCGAAGGGAGGGCTCGACTACTTATCCCACAATAATAAAAATCCCACAAAAAGAGTTTGTTAGTCATAAAATCCCACACGTCCCAAACTGTCACATTTTTGTTCAAATTCGCAAGTTTGGCAAGAGATTTCATCGAAGCCGAATTCAAGAAGCAACAATGAACTCCCTCGAGCCAGAATCGAGTCCGATCCTAAGGCGAATCACGTCACAAAGACTTTGAGGTAAGAAATGTTTGGCTTTCTTCCATTTAGCAGCTCATAGGACGTTGACTCGGGCAAAGTCATTGTTCCCTTATCAAAGATAAATCTCAAACATGCAAACAACAATATAGTAGGCAAGCAAGGGGTCGAACCCAAGAGAATCAGTTTCTATTCAGATTTTATGGTTTTCATGCAAGTAATCAAAGGGAGGTTTGAAAGTCGGTTTCAATCAAAGGTTATCAAGTAGAGTTTATCCAATCAATTCCACTTTATTAATCCGTTGATCATGAATTCATCCACCTCTTTATATGCCTAGGTCAATTCCAATCCCAATCATTAGCAATCGCAAGTCCACGGTCCAAGCAATTCTATAACCCTAGGTAAGGACGCTTAACCTAGAATTAGCATAGAGCACAGGGATATTAGGAAATCAAATCATGCAATCAAGCTACGAGTCTCATGCACAATTTAACCATTGAATACTCTTCCCTAAACTAGTCCACGGTCCTAGAATAGAGTTGTTTCGAGAAATATGAAAGATGCATAGACAACAACCAATCCTAAATCAAACGATAGATCTAAGTCAATCAAACAAATTGGCCAGACTCATAAAATCAAACATAGATCATGGGATGAAGCACAAGAGTATCAATAAAGACCTAGGGATAAAGAGATTACCAGAATTTCACAACTTCATAATAAAGCTTCCTTGATCGAATAAACTCAAGAGGAGAGTTAGTTCTCCATTACAAAGAAAACTCCAATCTTTATTGAAAGAACACTTGATTGACAAGTAAATTGAATATCCTAAAAACCTAGAAAGGTTCCCCTTATATAGCCCCAAAGATCAACCTTTTTGGACTAGATAAGAAAGGAAACCGAAAGATAAGAAAGGAAACAAGATATAAAAGATAGAATTTCGTCCGCGTGAAAGTCGGCAGCACCGCGACCGCGGCGTCTCCACCGTGCCCGCGGCGGTCTTCTTTGGTCAAAGGCTGAGTCGGCTTCTACCGCGACCGCGCCACAGACAGCGCGACCGCGGCCTTCATGGTCTTGGTTGGTTCGTCTCTTTCCGCCACCGCGCCCGCGTCCTAGACAACGCGACCGCGATATCTATGAAGTGGCGAATCTTCGTCTTTAAGCTCTTTAACTCTTGATTCTTCATAACTTGTGTCTTCGGCCTTCATATTACAATAACGCTTAAAACTAACCTAAACACTCTCAAAATCATCTCAAAATACAAGAGTTATCCTATACAAAATAGCCTGTATCAGACGTCTTATTGAGCAAGGGACGAATCATGGCTCGATTTATGATGTAGGTTGATGTGGCCACGGCTTCCGCCCAAAAGTGTTTGGGGACGCCGCTGGCCAAGAGCATCGTCCATGCCATATCTTCCAGCGTCCTATTCTTTCTTTCAACAACGCCATTTTGCTGAGGAGTTCGAGGACAAGGGAAGTTGTGGGAGACTCCTTGTTGGTCACAGAAGTCAAGGGACTCTAAGTTTTTGAACTCCGTTCCATGATCTGACCTTAGGGCTGTCAAGCTCATCCCAAGAGCAACTTCTACTTGCTTGATGAAGATCTTAAACATCTGGAAAGCTTATGCTTTTGACACCAAGAAAAGAACCCAAGTGAATCTTGAAAAATCATCTACAATAACATACATGTACCTCTTTCCACCATACCTTTGGGTCTGCATGGGTCCACACAAATCCATGTGAAGGAGTTCCAAGGGTTTCTTCCTGCTCACTTCATTTTTGGATTTGAAGGACGATCTTGTTTGCTTCCCCTTGATGCATGCTTTGCATTGCTCAATCTTTTCAGGATCAATTCGGGGAAGTCCTCTTACAAGCTCTTGTTGATGAAGCTTAAAGATTGTGCTAGGTCCGGCATGCCCAAGGCGTCGATGCCAGAGATCGGCGTCCACAGCAAAGACGGATAGGCACAACTTGGATGCAGGCTTGAACTTCTGGTTGAAGATGTAGACATTGTTCTCACGAGTTCCCTTGAGAATGACTTGATTTGTTTTCTTGTTGATGACTAGGCATTCCTTAGAGTCAAGTGTGACTAGGTTTTCACCTTGATCACAAATCTGAGAAACACTAAGGAGATTGAAGGCAAGTCCCTCAACAAGACTAACGTTGGACGCTTTGATGGACTAATTCAGTTTTGCGGTGCCCGTCCCTTTGATTTTTCCCTTGCCCTTGTTGCCAAACGAGACAGTTCCTCCCGTGGCACTAGATTGGATAGAAGTGAGATGGATCTGGCTTCCAGTCATATGATTTGAGCCACCACTATCAATGATCCACGGGCTTCCTCTCACTTCCACCTGAAAAGAAGAGTTAGTTCTTTGCGACCCAGGCAAGGTGACCCTTACCTGGTTCGTTACATGGGTACAACTCTTTCATGGGCAATAATCATAAACATTCACATCATTTCTCCTTCTAGCATGCTTCCTAGGAGATCGAGTTTTAGCATTTGGCACACTAGCATGCACCTTATCAGTAAATTTAGGCTTAGCGTTCTTACTACCACTTCTAGCCTTTCTTCCATTCTCAAGATCTTGTTTCAGGTTAAGACACTCATACTGGTAGTGACCACCTTTGCCACAATACCAGCACGTCCTATAATAGTTTCCAAGGTAGTACTTCTTGTTAGGACGTTGAATTCTATTCTCTTTCATTTTCTCATGATCAACTACCTTAGATCTTTCTCCCTTTGCAATCTTTTTGTAGATTTTATGACTAGTGGAATTTGTATAGTAGTCCTTCTTTCCTTTCTCACCACTCTCAAGGACTCTTATGCGTTCCTCTAGGTTCTTTGTCTTTTCTCTCTCAAGTTCTAGCTCAGTGGTTTCGCTAGCTTCGAAGTCACTGGGAAGGGAGTTCTTTGAACCTGATTCATACCCTAGTCCTTTCCTAGCAGGAACAAAGACTATAGGATTCACAGTTTCGGTCATGGGACTCTTTCCTAGGACCTTCACTTCGTCCCTAAGATTTGCATTTTCAAGCTTTAGGCACACTAGCTGACTCTTAAGGGACTTGATTTCTTCCTGAGAGGACTCTAGTTGAATAGACATGGTGTTGTAATTTTCACATTCCACAACAATGTTCTCTGATTCAAGTTCATCAAAACTTTGTTTCATAGCATAGCTTTCTTGCATGATTTGAGTGATTAATTTGATGAGCTTGGGCTTAGAGCACTTGTCAAGAGAGCTTATCATGGATTCATGAGTTACCTCTTGCTCAGCTTCAGAGGCGTCCTCTAGAGCGTCTGAAGCATCCTCCATGGCCATGTAAGCCACTTGGCTGGATGGTCCTTCATCGTCTGAGTCGATGTCGTCCCATGCGGCTTCATAGGCTCCAATCAAAGCCTTCTTCTTGATGTCTTTCACTGAGAGTCCCGAAGTGCAGTTCTTAGCAATGTGTCCCTTTTTGTTACACTTGTAACAAATTATTTCCTTCATTTCAGCATCTGACATCTTGGGACTTTCCTTCTTGTATGGCAGCTTCATCCTTGAACCTTTGTTCCTAAAAGCCCATTCATAAAGGGATTTCTGCAAGAGGGCTAGCTCGTCCTCTTCAGATATTTGTTCTTCTGACTTTCCTTGTCGTTCTCTTACTGCTTGAAGACGTAGATTCTCTTGATGCTCTGTAGTTTTGCCCTCTAGCAACAAAGCCAATTCCCTTTGTCTTTGATAGTATTGTTCGTACTCTGGCGTTCTTGACGCAAGAGTCAATGCCAGTTCATTTTGAGGACTCTTTCCCATTTCTAGCAAATCCTGGTTCCTCCTAGCCTCGTATCCTTTGAGCTTTCCATAGATTTCCTCCATGGACAGTCCTTTGTTGGCTTGGTTTTCTTTGAACGTCATCCTACCAAAGTTCCATGGTCCTGCAAGCCCATCAATCAGGACTTGAACCTTCATCCTTTGGGTGATCTCCGTTTCTTTGACACCCAAGTTCGTCAACTTTGTTAGCAAGGCTTCAAAGCGGAAGGAGTAGTCGGTGATGGTTTCATTTGGGAACATCCTGAATTTGTAGAAGTCCCTTTTTGCTTCAAGTTGGACGTCCTCTTTCATCTCGGGCGTCCCAACGTGGTACTTCTCAAGGGCTTCCCATTGGAGCTTAGTAGTTGGAAGGTTGCTCACGCGGGTAGCGTCCCTTTCACAGAGGGACGTTTGTAGAAAACAGATAGCTTTGGCGTTTGCCTCCATGAGTTTGAATTCTTCGGGACCCCACTCTCCTTCTTTGTCCTTCTTTGCAACAGGGACTTCGAGGTCGCCGTTCTTTATCACCAGCCAGCATTGGTAGTTTTGACTTCGCACGAAGCACTCAAACTTTGTCTTCCATCGGTTGAAGTTTCCGTCCGTGAGGCGAGGAGGCTTCGCACTTGATATACCTATAGGTTCCATCTCCATGTTTCCTGCAACTCAAACTTAATCTAGAGCGCCTGCTCTGATACCAATTGTTGGATCGTAAGTCTGTAAGAATGGGCGTCCTTAACTAGGTTAAGGGCGTCCTTAGGTGCAGCAGAAAATAGACTTAACAGGAAACGTAATAAGATAATGGACACAGGTATTTATAGAGGAACCCCACTAAGACCAACTAGTCTTATGGGTAAACTTCTACCTCCGTTGAAGGATTTTCAATAGCCGTCCTTATCTTATTAAGAGAGAGTCCTTACAACTTAGGTGAGCTGTTACAATCCCCTGAGCTAAGCGTGCGTCCTTAGCTCTACTAGTAACACTCCTTTCCAACCTAACAAAGTAACCTAACTCTCTTAGCTTATAAGGAAGCTATCACTCACGTCTCTCACGGTTCGTTGTGAGAGACAAACAACTACTCTAACTAGGCTTGTTCATTGGTTCGGTTAAACCGAAGAAAACCGAAAACCAAACCGAACCAAACCGATCCAAACCGAACCGAGCTTGTTCAGTTCGGTTTTCGGTTTATGTTTTATCTTAGTTTGGTTTTCGGTTTGGTTTTCGGTTCGGTTCGGTTAAACCAAACTAGTTTAATATAAAAAAAATTAAATTTAAATATTCATTATTCTATATAGAAAATATCAAAATAGGTTTTTAATTGGTTTTCTTTGGTTTTATTTGGTTTTGTTTATACATTTGGTTTTGTTTTGTTCGGGTATTATTTGGATTTTGGTTTACCTTCTCCAAAAAGAATCACATTTTAATCAATCGGTTTATTCGGTTCAAAACCGAACCAAACCGAATAAAACCGAAACCGAACCGAACCGAACCGCGGTAGATCGGTTTGGTTTTCGGTTCGTATATTTCCAATGTTCGGTTTTCGGTTCGGTTCGGTTTTCTGCGGTTCGGTTCGCTTCAAGCTCACTTGATCTTCTTGATCTTCGTTCTTGAACTTGAATGCTTCGGGAGAGCTTGAGAGAAAGTCTTTAAAGTCCACACCGCTATGCATACCCCTTGGAGGGTATTTATAGCAGTATGAGTTCTTGTCCTGTATCGTCCTCTGAGGCTTGGGCAGGATCTGTCGTCTTCCTTCAACGGTGCGATTTGCATCTTAAGGAAGCTTGGGAAGCCTCCACGTGGTCAGGAGACCATTGCTTGGAAAGCGACATCTTTGGAATTGTTCACACGTGCCCAGACAAGGGAAGCTTCCTTCTGAGGACTACGGCCTAATATGATGTAATCATGTTGGGGCGGCCTTGGTTTGAATTTGAACTTCGTCCGTATTTTGGCGCGCGTCCCTTCTTGATGAGGACGCTGTCCTATCCGCGCAGGGACTTCATTCTTTTCATTCAGCGTTGGAAGTTCTGATGAAGTGCGTCCCTACAGCTTAGGTCTCTCGTTCACTTGTTGTCTTTTTCGCTCATGTGCGTCCTCTGGACTTACTTGAGATCAACACTTGGACAACTTATCAAATACCTTTGAGTTTGTCATTATCAAAACTAGGGACGATCATTATTGGTTTAGATATTAATGACTGGCATCCTTAATATCGTCCCAACATAAAGCTTTCTCTCTTACGCTTTAAGGTTTAATACTTGCGCTTATTTTAATATGATTTTGTCATCATCAAAAAGGGGGAGATTATTGGGACAGTGTTAGGGACGCTCAGTCACTAACACTAGATCAACGATATCTGTCCCTGGTTTTGATAATGACAAACTCCATGTGATCTAATGTTTGTCCAAGTATTACTCCCAAAAACTTTTTAAGGGATGCTCATCCGGAGAAAAAGGACAACAAGTTTATGCAGTCCCTATAACTTAGGGACTCCTAGAACTTCAGTGTACAAATGAAAAAGAGTGTCTTTTCGGCAAAGTTGGGAAGCCATCCCTACGAGAAGGAAATTGGCGCTCAAACTCTCAAGTTCAAACATTCAAATAAAGTCAAGGATGCCAAACACCTATAGCGGCAGTCCTCAGAAGCTTCAGAAGTCAAAGACAAATCGCATGAAGCCAAGACATCGCTTCCCCAAATTCATCCCAAGATACACGTGGAAGCTTCTCGGTAAAAGGAAGAGCTGACTATCGGATGAGGAAAAACTTTGTAGTTGTACAACGTAGGAGAAAGTGACAGCCTACTAAGGATATAGCTCTGAGGACGCCAGAAGGGTAAAAGCATCCGTGGAAGAGTAACCTATCACATCGCCTATAAAAATACCTTTGCGTATTGAAGATGATGTGACTTCTTCCGCACTCTCTCCCTAGAGCATCAAGAACACTTAGAGCACCCAAGAATAAAGTGAGTGAGAGTGATCTTGATCGAGAAGAAGAAGTCCACTAAGAGCATCATTGTTTACATCCTAAGTGTTTCTGTTTCTTGAGGACTATGAAACACATGAGGTTTGACGTTCTTTGTACTTCAGATTATTGAGTTAGGCTACGTGAATCTAGTGCAATACTAACCTATAAGGATGGAATCTTGTAGGTTAGAGAAATTTGTAATTTGCCATATAATAGCTGTAGGGGCTCTCATTAATACAAGTAAAGAAAGTCATTCATAACCACAGAGGTAGAGGTTTACCTACTAAGTCTAGCTAGTTGGTCGAACGTGGGGTTCCTCTATAAATCGATTGTGTCCTTAGTTTCTTTCCTGCACTTAAAGTTTTACTTTGTTATTCTACTGCCCAAGGACGCCGTCCTTAAAGACGTCCTTGTCTGATTACTAACGAATTGATCCAACACCCATGTTGATGGGTATTTCCATCATGAAACACCCTTTGTATAGTGTTTGCTTCTAGGACTGCTATTGAGCTAGTAGGCCAGGTTATGGTTTTTCATCAAAAACTCATTATTCTTTTTGGCAATTAAGAATAATTTCAACAAGTAAGAAGTCCTCTCCCAAAGTCTTTTTCTGTACATTGTGGTTGTAACAACACATTAAGGGCATGCATTTTGGAGAAAGTTTTCTCCAACATTTCTTCACGGGTAATCACTTGCCCACACAATCTCAATTGAGAGGTCATTCTATGAATATCACTATTATATTCAGTGATAGACTTGAAGTCTTAGAACCTTATATCGTTATATTGTTCCATTCATGCCGTGCTTGTAGGAACAAGATTGCATTTAAATGGCCATAACACTCTATTAGACTATCCCACAATTCAAGCGGATCATCTACAAACATGTATTCAGTTTTGAGACTTTCATGAATGCGGTGATGAAGAAACACAATGGCTTTTGCCTTCTCTTGTGGGGTCGCATTATTTTCCGCCCCAATTATTCTTTCAAGGTCATTTGCCTTTAGGTTAGTCAAAGCATCAACTTTCTATTCGAGGTATTTTTGGCTCGACAAGCCAAGGATTTCAAACTCTCTTTTGGTGATATTTGTCATCTTAGTGACTATAAAGAAATTATATAATAACAAAACATAGGCAATTAGGATTGGATATGTAGCTCATAAACATATATGGCATAATGAGATTAAATTACTTAGTCATGGTATATGTTATTATTGTGAGAACATATATATGCATGTAATTACTATATACGTAACATATGAATGATAACTTTATATAAAGAATGCTTATAAGATGTAAATAAATGACAAGAATTAAAGAACTAATCAATGACAAAGATTAAAGGAGTAAACAAATAGTATAAGATTAATGGTATTTAAGTCAAATCATTTGACTTCTTAATTTTTGAAACAAATCCTAGACCGTAAAATGACATGTACATAGGGATTTTCCTTGAACCTAACAAGTCTATTTTTTTCGGTTGTCCACTGATTTACCAGAAGTTCGTCTCCGCTTTCTAGATCTCATGAATTTGGAGAGGGCTACTCACCACCTGAGCCAACTCCGCCTAAAAGTCTATTGACATTATGGGTAGAAGTACACTTAATACGGATTAGTTAGAAGAGTAAGCACGTAAAGAGCGAAAAATAGTACGGAAAAATGAGGGCGGTTGAGTGGGGGCAGGATCACATACATGATGATTATTGCATCCGCGTTCGCTTAGCCCACACAAACCCTCTCTCTCTCTCTCGCACACACACATGCTCACATAACTCTACAACCCAGGAGGGGGCACATCAGATGGCAACGGCGGAGCTTCCGACGGTCCTGATGCTGCGTGCTCCGCCGATATACCAGCCCTACGAGTCCGAGTTCGCCACCAACTTCCGGTTCATAAAGGCGTTCGAGTCCCCGCTCCCCCTCCCGGACTTCCTCGCCGCCTCCGCTCCCGCCGCCGCCGCCACCGCCATGCTGGTGACCGCCGTGGGGCCCCCCATCACCCCCGACGTCCTCCGCCTCCTCCCTTCCCTCCGCTGCATCGTCACCACCTCCGTCGGCCTCGACCACATCGACCTCCCCGAGTGCCGCCGCCGCCGCATCTCCGTCGCCAACTCCGGCGATGTATTCTCCGACGACACCGCCGATACCGCCGTCGCCCTCCTCCTCGACCTCCTCCGGAGGATCACCGCCGGAGATCGCTATGTTCGCCGCCGATCTTGGATGGATCTGGGTGGCATGGAGCTTGGCACCAAGGTAATTAATTACGGACGGAGTACTATTGTTCAACCATCAAACAATTGCCAAATGCTATAAGGTCAATGCTTGAGTTTTGTTTGGCCCACACATCACTTTAGAAGCTATTATTTCTTCTGCTGATCAAAACAAGAATTACACAAAGTTGACTTCAAAATCAACTACACTAATATCTTGTGCTTCCATCATCTTTCTATCATGAAGCACTAGCGGGATCACTTGTAGTGTATACTACTAAAAAGGGTATTATTGATCAGAAGGACAGCTTAATTCTGTATGGTCCTGACCTAGCTATGCATCAAATTTGCAGTTCCTGTCAAAGCTTATCTCCAATTTGATTGACTCAAGTAAATGCTTAGTATTGCAATTAATTGGTTTTATGATGAATCTCATTCTCAACATTTGTGTTCGGGATGGGCTGCAGTTGGGAGGCAAGAGGGTTGGAATCCTGGGACTAGGCAGCATTGGCTCCAAAATCGGAAGAAGACTCAATGCTTTCGGTTGCAAAATCGCCTACACGTCGAGGAACCCGAAGGCGTGGGTCCCGTACACGTTCTACCCCGACGTAGTGGAGCTGGCAGCCGAAAGTGACGTGCTCGTGGTGTCGTGCGCATTAACTGACGAAACCAAGCACATGGTGAACGAGCAAGTGCTGACAGCCCTGGGAAAGCAAGGCGTAGTGGTAAACATAGCACGAGGAGCGGTAATCGATGAAGGCGAGCTCATTACGAGCTTGCTCCAGGGCAGGATTGCTGGTGCTGCTCTGGATGTGTTCGAGAAGGAGCCCTTTGTGCCCGAGGAGCTCAGGCGAATGCACAATGTCGTCCTCACCCCACACATGGCCGTGCATACCAATGAGTCTTTTAGAGGTGTGTATGAGTGCGTGACCGCAAATCTCAAGGCGTTCTTCGCGGGTCAGCCTTTGCTTACTCCGGTCCAGTAGTGTTGGAATGGTAGTTCTCAATTGAATGGAGGAGCTGAACGTGGTCAATTTGGCAATTTATTTTGAAAAAAATGGCCTTGCTGAAATGCACATGGTAAAGACTAAAGAGGTTTTGGCTGGCTTAGGTGTCTTGCCTTGCTTTGTTCCTCGAAATTCGACCATACCTACGCTCTCATATGTGATTTGTTTAACATAAATCTAGTTGATTTGCTATTTAGCATAATATATCATCCCACGCTCTCATATTGAAATTTTACTCAAATTCAACACCAGGATCTAAAAGCTTTGTTTAACACCCCTACATTATGGAATTTATCGTCCTAGAAGGCTAGAACGATGTAAATGTCGAAGGTTCAAAGCAGTGAGTTAAAGAAGCTTATTTATTTTTTTGGTCAAGAGTTAAAGAAGCTTATAAATATACATAAAATGAGC
This sequence comes from Polygonum maritimum, assembly GCA_963924305.1. Lineage (NCBI taxonomy): Eukaryota > Viridiplantae > Streptophyta > Magnoliopsida > Caryophyllales > Polygonaceae > Polygonum > Polygonum maritimum. The sequence goes on from OZ002735.1 coordinate 25,800,193, forward strand.
TTATTTTGGGCATCGAGAAGGTAACGGAAATCAAGTAGGATTCTGAGATTCAGAATTATCCTGTTTATAAAAGTCCAGTGAACTACCCCTAAAATCTCTATGGTACATCTATACTCCTTACAAACTCCAGTGAAGTATGTATTAAGCCGATTGAGGAGTGCAAAGACAGAGGGAAAGTCCCTTTTCACAGTCTGTATGGCTTGATGTTTATTATCACGGCATGATTTTCAAAGAAGACCATGCAAAATCCCACATGTCAAATTCAAAATTAATACAGAAGCATAGCCAAAATCCATCTATCTAAACAAATTACCATAAAGCAACACATGGACAGGATTGCCCAAGTAAATTGCACTAAAAAAACAAAAACAGGTTCCTCACCAAGCACAACAGAGTGGCATTTGTTCTTTAACCAAAAAAAAAACAGAAGAAAAATTTCCACAGCCAGTATGATCTTCTCCCGACTCATGTGACGACCCAACAATACATGTCGAACAGGCCAAGTACTCAAACCAAAAACGCTAAGCCACAGCATCTCAATTCTTAAGCAAGACTTGGTCAAAGTGCCATACACCTGGAAGAGCAAACATATAAATGTAATTACTTCACTGTTTATCATCTTGAAAGAGAAACGTAAGATGCAAAACAGGTGTCTTGTAAGTTTACCGTGTCCCTTGCCCAGCCTTCTTAGCTGTGCAACGTACTCAGAAATTTTCTTGATGGCTTCAACCTATAAAGGGGAATATGAGCACAGCTTAATATTACGAAAATATGAGATGTTCTCAACAATCTATAAAAGGATTCTAGCATCGTCCTTTTCTTACTTGCTCATTCAGGAACTCCCCTTCAACAAATTCTTGCAATTGCACATCATTGTGCTTTTCAGCTACCTGTGTCAAGAAATCAAGCCGCGAGGGAGCATGAGGTTACTGCCGCAGTTTACAAAAGAGCAAACTAGGTGACAGAAGAGGGAAATCTTACATGGTGCAAGTTCAAAAGTTTCTCATTAGTTAGCTTCTCCAAAGATAAAGCAAGCTCCATAGCTACATCATATACAAGAAAGGATTCTGTTAAATAAGTACAATGACAATACTCTTTATAAACCAAAGACACAATTTAAAGACACAGTTACACTTTAAACTATTTCTTTAAGATAAACCACACTGGATATGCTGTAGAGATACTACACGTTGCAGCCATTATAGATCAAACACTAAACAACACACTGCTACCAAAAAAAAAGAGGAAGTTTTATCAGAAATTTATTATACAAGATCTGTGCAAACACGTCCTGCGCAGAACCATGTTATTAAATAGTCAATGGGGATTATTTTATTCAAAAACATGTAATAGGCAGACATGACAAGTAAACACTACGCAAAGTTGATAGCAAATTGATCTCTTAAATTGAATGAGAAGACGAGGACTCATAGATCTTACCATACAGAGCATCTCCTTTCTCAGCATGGTCAAACTCAGAAGGAGGCATCACAATAGACTGAAGCTTCACCTTTCCACCACGCTTGTTCTATTCACCCACACATAAACAGCACAAAACAGGATGGATGACAATTAATATAGACTTGAGTTCAATTTAATGATGAATTTAGCAATTTTACAAGGCACTGACAATGCAAAATGATGACGAACCTGATATTCCATGAATTTTTCAGCATGTTCTCTTTCTTCCTCACTAGATTCCTTGAAAAACCTATTGACATACAAAAAAAAAAAAATCACTCACTGAATGCAAAGAACCGTACACTGGAGTTTCAAGAAAAACCGGAAAAATATTGAAGGCGTACTTTGCGAGACCCTTGAGCGCGACATTATCCCGATCGAAGTAAGCAAACAGGGCGTGGTAGACATATGAGACGTTGTATTCCACACTGCAAAGCGTAACGAGCCGAGCATATCCAATCAGAACAAGAAAACAATCGCAAACATGAAGTAAGCAAAAACCTAGAAAGAGAAACTGACTTGATTTGCTCGTTGATGGCGGCCTCGCAATCATTGGCATACTTCTGCCTGGCAAGAGAGTCCTGAGGAACAGTAGGAACCATAGAAAGCTCCTTCTTGACCTCCTCAAAAGGCTCAAAGATAACGCCGGTCAGAGGCCGGCTATTGGCCTCCTTGGAGGAGCAAGCGACGAATCCACCCTTGCGCAGAGCGGAGGAATTCAGGGACAGCAACTGAGAAGAGGATGAACCGCCGGATAGCAGCGATTTCTGGTGATCGCCATTGTTTGAGAGGATAGAGAAAGCGGAAGCGGCTTTGAGAAGCATTTTTCTAGTCTGTTCTTCTGGCCAACGAATGAGCAGAGATTTGAAAAGGGTGAGGAGAGAAAATGGGATGATTGGGGGAGATGTGGTGATGGTGAGAAGATATTGTTGGGGTTGATGTAGGGAGTGGGGTACGGGGAAAAGGATAGAGGACCGTCCGATGGAAGACACGTGGAGAGCGGAGATTGTGTCACGTCAAAGAGCGTGTGCTCGGCTCGTGCAGAGAATTCTAGGTTTTGATGATACGGCACCCTTCATTTTCTATGAGCAATTTAAGTCGTCGACGGATTGGGCTTCTTGAATCGGGGAAAGATGGCCCACGTGTCGAGGCCCAATGTGCTTTTAGATGGAGAGTAAAGTTGAGACCTTTCATTAATAGACTTGTCAAACGGGTCGTTTGGATCGGATTTGGATCGAGTCATTCGAATCGGATTTGTTCGGGTTAAATAGTCATTTCAGATTTTGTTCGGCTCAGTTCGGTTCAGATTTGGATCTAATTCGAATTCAGATCCTTTTTCAAATGGTAATGTTTTAGATTAGTTCGGATGAGATCAAATCGGATCGGATGTTGTTCGGTTTTGGGCCTAGTTTGCTTCGGATTGTAATGTTTCGGATTACTTCGGATGAGATCAAATTGGACCGGATGTTGTTCGGTTTTGGGCCTAGTTTGGTTCGGATTACTTCGAATTAGATCATTTCGGATCAGGTCAATTCGGATTCTGGTGTTATTTGGGTTCAATTTTTTTTTCGGATTATAATACTTCAGGTTATTTCGGATTGAGTTCTTTGGATGATAAACATGAATCTTATCATCAGATTTCAAATTTATATTGAAATCTTACAACCTTTAATTTATACGATAATTTTGGAAAAATTATAATTCAAACACTTAAAGTAAAAACCGCATATAAACTAAATAGATGTTTTAATAAGTTCGATACAACAGTTACCCAGGGAATCCCGCGAGAGCAGGGTTTGGGGGGTTAAGATGGGGTAATCCAGACCTGGATGGAATGCTCCTCCCATAGACATGTCGTATCTTCTAAATGAATTAAAAGTCATCTAAGTTGATTGAAATCTATAAAAGCGTGAGGATCGAGCTCGTCTCCCTCCTCAAGCATAATCTTGGCGAGCCCAAAAACTATATGTAAGAAATTACCAACAAGAGATGATCAGACTGCAACTTTAATATTGGTGACTCGTCTCTCTCAAATTGCAGCCTTACATGCAACTCACATTGAAAACTAATTAAAGTCCCTCATAAGATTTCTTCATGCTTCTATGCCCCTTTTAGTCTGCCGACTAATCAAATTGGCAAAGTAGCTCATCAACTCTGACTTTCTACTTCTACAACGATTCACACATCTTCAATGTAGGCACCAAAACTCTGCCCCTACCCACCTCATCTCAGCAAACTGCAATCACACCCTACCAAACTAACGTTGGCATCATTTGTATCCCTAAATCCATCCTTGACAGAAAAAAGGTCAAACATCGATGAGCCCTACTACTAAAGTCAGGGTGAAATGGTGCAACTCGATTGTGAAGATGCTACACGGGAGTTCTGGCCTCCTAGATTCAATGAACAAATACCTTGAATTCCATCCTTGAGACAAGGATGTTTCGGGGGTGAGCGGGGGGGGGGGGGGGGGGTGAGCGGGGGGGGGGGGGTTGATACAAAACACAACCTCTGTCATTTATCTTTTTTTTTTATGTCTTATATTTTCCTTATTTTTGGGTTTTGTGCAATTTTTTTCCCAATAAATATCCGGTTTAAGCTCGTTGCTAGAACTAAGTTCACAATAAGGGTTTCTATCTCCATAAAGGCTATAAAAGCCACTTTTTCTCCTTTAGGGAGGAATTAATGAATAATTTTGTCAGCTTCCTCTTAAAGCTCTTAATATCCTTCTTCTATTAAATCATATCGGTTGGTTTTCTATCTCATAGTCGACCCTCATGATTTGGACAACTTGGTAATGAGTCTTTGTGATTCCTCATCAACTTTCTCCTATATACATATTCCACCTTTATCACCATGATAGAGAAGGGACAAAAAGGATAGTTGAGAGCGAGATGGGATTGATTATGAGAGGGAGGCAACCAACAAACAAGCAACTTCATGTATTAATTTTGCAAGAGAGAGAGAGAGAGGGAAGAGCTGGAGTCAGTAAGAATTGGGGGAGTATTGAAAAGGACAAAGAATATACTATTGTTTTATGGACCAAATATGTCAGTCCTTGAATATCTTACGTATTTGCCTAACCTAAATAAACCAAGTGCACTCTTTATGAGATATTTGATTATACATTAGTTATTCTGACTGGTTTAATACCCCAAGTATGTCAAAATTCCGGCATGTACATCCTTAGATGACCTTTTCTAACTTTATGCCCGATAAATTTTAAGCACGAGGTATAATGTATCATATTTGTGTATAGTATGTAGGCCGATGTCGAGATACGGAAAGCCATCAGGTTTTAGATAGTTAGGATTTGTGCTACTTGTACAAGTGCTCCACTAAGGAGGGACTTAAGGAGGTGATTGGAAGAATGAGTATGTGAAGAGGAGTAGGATCAGATGAGATCCCATTAGAAGTTTAGAATGTTTGGATGTGAAAGGCTTAGATTCATTATCGACATTTTTAATGTCATTTTCTATACGACTAAGATGTTGGAGGAGTGGAGGCTTAGTAAGTTGATTTAGGTATATAAGAACATGAAAGACATGTATTTAACTTCTTCACCACACAATCAATGTGTGGAAGGCCATTGAGTTTACGGTGAGAAGGTTGGTTAAGTGTTAGAGAATTAGTTCAAATTTATAGCAAGGAGATCTTCCATGAAAGTTATTGATCTGTTGAGGAGGGCTATAGAGGTGTGCAGGGAGAGGAAGAAAAATTGCATATGGTTTTTATCATTCTAAAGAACACTTATGACAAAGGGTAGCTAATGTTTCTTTACAAGAGGTTGACCACCAAATCTGGTGTGTGGTACGTTCATCAAGATTGCTAAAGACATGCATGAGGGGTCGAGAACTAGTGCATGTACTCCAGGAGAGGACAAAGTATTTTGACATAGGAGTGGGTCTACATCAAGGCTTGAGATTGAGCCCCTTTCTTTTCACACTAGTATTGAATGTTTTGACAAGGGATATCAAGGGTGAGATTTCATGGTGTATGATATTCGCAAATGACGTTGTGTTGGTAGATGAGTTTGGAGTTAGCGTCAATAGTAGACCTGAAACAAGAAAAGATAAGTTAGAATCCAAGAGATTTTTGTTGAGTAGGACAAAATATGTGCAACTTAGTTTCAAGCAAGACATCGACTCAAAAGATGAAGTGCGTCGTGGAGGGGAAATCATCGAAAAGAATGTGGGATCGATTATTGTTGGAACAGTGATAAGAATATCACTGGAACAACGTTTTGTCCTTGGAGATTATGTTGTGACAAAATGATGGAAACATCATAAGGAACAACATCATCTTCAGTTTTGATGATTGACAAACTCTCTTGAGCTAAATTGTTTAAAAAGTATTTCAAGAACAATGTTAGGAAGGATACCCAGCCGTGGAAGGATACCCAGCCTAGGTGACTCGGCTAAAGTCGTCGTGCCAAGATCAAAGATAAATAACCCAAACAAACAAACTAGTATAGCATGCAAGTAAGGGGTCGAACCCAAGAGAATTGTGGCTTCTAGTATTAATATAATTACCAACCAAAGATAAGGGGGAAATCAAAGAGATATCTAAACTAACCTAGGAAACAAATAACAAACAAATAAACAAATAGATAAGAGGCAGGTTCATTCAAAAGATCCACTCATGAAATTATCACTCGATCATAGATTCATCCATTAATTTCATTCACACCTATGGTTAATTCCTATCCTGATCATGAACAATCGCAAGTCCACGGTCCAAACAATTCTATAACCCTAGGCAAGGACGCTTAACCTAGAATTAGCATAGAGAACAAGGATATGCAGGATATAATATCAAACAATCAAGATACGAGTCAATTGCAAGATAAAACAATCAATTCTCTTCTTAATCCTAGTTGCATAGACAACAGTCTAGGTTAAGTTGTTTTCACAAATTAGTTTTGTCCACGGTCCAAACCTAATCAAACAGTAGAACATCAATCAATTCAATAGGTTCATGACTCCTAGAGAAATAATAAACATTCATAAGATGAAGCACAAGACAATCAATATTAACCAAATGATAGAAATCAATTACCAAAACCTCACGAGTTCATACATCAGAGCTTCTCCCTTGAACAAACCCAAGGAGACTAGCTCTCCATAACTAAACTAAAGAAGAATTGAATTATGAATTGGAATGTGAATACCTTTTACCTAGGGTTGACTCCTCCTTATATAGCCCAATGAACAAGCTCCCCGAGATAGATAAAGAAAGAGGCAAAAGATAGAAAAAGGAAACAAGATAGAAAGATTTCGGCCCGCTTCGGATCCGGCATCACCGCGGTCGCGTCGTCTCCTCCGCGCCCGCGCTTTCGCAACAGAAAAGAATAGGTCGTCTCGGCAGTCACCGCGGTCGTGGATCCTCTGATGTGGTCGCGGTATTGGGACAGAAACACTAGCGTCACTTCAGAGGCTGTGTTGACCCTCTTCGTCTTGGAATCTGACTTCGGTGTAAAAAAGATGAATTGAAGCCCTTGAAGTTAGCTTTCCAATGGAACCAGAATCAGCTCAATCCGACCTCTGTAGCTCAAGATATAGCCTTCACAAGAAAGTGGTGTCGCGCAGACAACTCAAAATGCCTTAAAACTCTTGATTCTTGCATTCTTGTGTCTTCGGTCTTGATATTACAATTAGCGCAAACTCTAACCTAAACACACTCAATATAGCCCTCAAATCTAAGAGTTAACCTATATAAAATAGGCCGAATCAAATTCCCCCATACTTAGATCTTGCTCGTCCTCGAGTAAGCTCAAACAATTATAACAAAAAAGCACATCTAAGATCTCAGGAAATACAAGGGAAGATAAAAACACTCAACTCACAACCTGAACCCAAAGATAGAGAAATCATGAGCATAAAACAATGAAGCTCAAACACACACCTCACAACATGATATAACACTCAAGCTCTAAAAACTGTAAAGCAACCTAGGATCTACCCAAATCTAACATGTAAGCCCCAAAGTCCCCAAGCAAGAATGATCCTTAAACACTCGAATTTTACCACTCAATTCTGCTTAGGCGCCCTTTTGGGTTTTCACCTAACCGATCTTTTCATTTTTCAAAAAGGTGTGCTCACAAATACTCACATCACTCATGAACCTCATATTACCCCAGCCTAATGCTGGTCCGGGTTACCTGTTTATTACCTGAGCCACCCTTTCAGGTTTTCGACTCATCCCAGGATTTATATGTCTTTTATCAATTCTTTATGGCTTTTTCAATCTTTTTTCTTTTTCTTTCTTTCTTTATTATGCAAAAATATGTTGCAAGTGCTCCATGAAAAGAAGAAAATCAAAAATCTGAAGCAAATCACTAACTAAGCTTACTAAGATAAGCGAATGCGAGTACTCCTTCCCCCATACTGAAATCCTTCATTGTCCTCAATGAAGCAAAGAGAAAGGATAGAAGCAAGGAAGAAGGAAATCAGAAGACTCACAAATGAATGAAAAGAGGTGAAATGGAAGTACTCTTCAAAGGTGGAAGAAGAATGGACGAAAAGACTTTGGAATCACCATTATGGAGGCTCACCGCGGGCGTGTTAGGAAGGGCGCGGTCGCGGAATCACAGCAGAGAGCAAAAGTCTAGGGCTGGCGAACCACCGCGGTCGCGGTACTCGTGCAGGGACGAATTCTTGACTTCGTCTCGAACAATGTGCTGTGCAAATAACCTTCGTGTCTTAACTCGTCTCTTGGAAGATGGACTAATACTTGAACTCGAGCCGTGGAGAAGAGAACTCTCAGGGGAACAAAGCTCCCCCATACTTAGGCTTTTACACATAGCCAAAAGAATGAAATTACAAAGGTGGATGGAAAAAATAAATAGAAGGGATGGAAAGATAGAAGATGGAAAGAAAAATGGATATAGATAGATGGAAGATATAGAGATAGAATGTGACCAAAAAGTCCTCTTTTTTTTTTCTCTCTTTTTTTTTCTTTTCTTTTTTTTCCGTTTTTTTTCTATATTTTTTTTCCTCTTTTTTTTTTTTACGAACCAAGGGGGCCTTCGCGGGCGCGGCGCGGAAACCGCGACCGCGGGGGTCTAATACCTGTACACCGAGGGTTCTAGGCTTAGCCGCGAGCGCGGTGTGGTTGCCGCGACTGCGGTTTTGCACTAGAAACGTCCTTTCGGACCTAGTACCTGCACGTTAGTCCGAATAAAGCAAAAAAAATAACCTAAGCTAAGAATAGAAAAACAATCTATCTAATCCTTGGGTTGCCTCCCAAGCAGCGCCTTTGGCTAACGTAGATGGCTCGACGCCTTCATGATCGGACATCGTCAAAGCCTTGAGCATCAAATCAAAGTTTTGTACATCTATCTTATAACAAGACACATAGCATATTGACAAGTTAACAAGAAATAAGAAATAGTTCAAACTCCTTTAATTTTTAACCTATAAAACATGCTTGAGCAATTAGGGTGAGATTTTCTAGAGTGAAACCAATTAGGTGATTTATTTGATTTTTCAAAATATTTAGCAAAGCATGCAAATCCCCTAATTGAATTATCACTTTCATCAAGTAAAATATAGGACTCATCATCTACCCTAACATGCTCAAAGATAGAATCCTTAATGAAAGATTGGCATGTAAGAACAAAATCAGGATTAAAAGAGAGAGAAGAAGTGGAGTAAAGGATATAGGGATCGTCAAGGCTGATTTCAGGAATCTCCATGGAAGGGGATACGAAAGTTTCTGACGCTGAAGAAGAGATTCCATAACAGCATCTGGCTCCTTCGATGAGTCATCAGGCTCGTCGTTGTCACTCCAAGGGTCACCATACTGAAGGAAATACTCCTCTTCTGTCATCACATATCGTTCCTCCTCAGGCGTAGGCTCGGAAGCTTGGTCTAGCAATACCGGTGGATGATCCTCGTCAAGGGACGCGGGCGCGGTATGTAGGCCGCGGTCGCGGTTCTCCTCCAGGGGGAGCTCCTCCGTTTCTGCGTCGGAAACGCGGGCGCGGGATTGCTTACCGCGCTCGCAGTTTCGCTTCAGAATGAACGTCATCCCTCTTTTCCTTGATTCGCGAGCGCGACGACGTCTAACCTGGGCGAACAACTCCATTGATAAACAAACCCTAGAGAGGTTTTGGTCTAGATCTGAGTCTGAGTCGCTCTCGTAATCCATGGCATCCAATTCCCATTTTCTGAACTTTTCCTCATATTCTTTAGCACTTGTGCTCAGAAATTCCCAACGTTCCATACGAGCCATGTCTATGATTCACCCTTGGTTCTGAACGAAAAACTCCCTATGAGTCTCATCATCCATTCCATTGACAATGGGATAGAATATATCACCATGGTCAATGTCTTGCTCTAATGAGAAGAGTCTAGGCAACTCGTCGGTACATCTAGCAAAGTACTCATAGAAGGGTTCTACCTGCAACTAACAAAACTCAAGGGAAGACATTAGAATATACACGTGTGGACCGTAAGAAAGGTCTACACAAAGTCAATAAAAATCTTAATACTAGAAAGAAACCAAAGTTCCCCGGCAGCGGCGCCAAAATTTGACTCGGCTAAAGTCATCGTGCCAAGATCAAAGATAAATAACCCAAACAACCAAACTAGTATAGCATGCAAGTAAGGGGTCGAACCCAAGATAACTGTGGCTTCTAGTATTAATATCATTACCAACCAAAGATAAGAGGGAAATCAAAGAGATATCTAAACTAACCTAGGAAACAAATAACAAACAAATAATCAAATAGATAAGAGACAGGTTCATTCAAAAGATCCACTCATGAAATAATCACTCGATCATAGATTCATCCATTGATTTCATTCACACCTATGGTTAATTCCTATCCTGATCATTAACAATCGCAAGTCCACGGTCCAAGCAATTCTATAACCCTGGGCAAGGACGCTTAACCTAGAATTAGCATAGAGAACAAGGATATGCAGGATGTAATATCAAACAATCAAGCTACGAGTCAATTGCAAGATAAAACAATCAATTCTCTTCTTAATCCTAGTTGCATAGACAACAGGTCTAGGTTAAGTTGTTTTCACATATTAGTTTTGTCCACGGTCCAACCTAATAAAACAGTAGAACATCAATCAATTCAATAGGTTCATGACTCCTAGAGAAACAATAAACATTCTTAAGATGAAGCACAAGAGAATCAAAAGATAGAAAAAGGAAACAAGATAGAAAGATTTCGGCCCGTTTCAGATCCGGCATCACCGCGGTCGCGTCGTCTCCACCGCGCCCGCGCTTTCGCAACAGAAAAGAGTAGGTCGTCTCGGCAGCCACCGCGGTCGTGGTATTGGGGCAGAAACACTAGCGTCACTTCGGAGGCTGTTTTGACCCTCTTCGGCTTGGAATCTGACTTTGGTGTAAAAAGGTGAATTGAAGCCCTTGAAGTTAGATTTCCAATGGCACCAGAGTCAGCTCAATCCGACCTTTGTAGCTCAAGATATAGCCTTTGCAAGAAAGTGGTGTCGCGCAGACAGCTCAAAATGCCTTAAAACCCTTGATTCTTGCATTCTTGTGTCTTCGGTCTTGATATTACAATGAGCGCAAACTCTAACCTAAACACAGTCAATATAGCCCTCAAATCTAAGAGTTAACCTATACAAAATAGGGCGAATCACTAGGAAAAGTTCAAAGCTCAACTCTAGTGCATGACAGCTAAGGAGAAAGCGCGTGACAGTTGCAATACACAGAATGACGCAAGCTGGCGGACGTCTTTATCCGTGATGTCATCTTCCCATGCCATGTCAGCGATCCGGATAGGGTTTCTCCAAAGGCGCTGATCGGTCCGGATTGGGGGTCTCAAAATTTAAATTTATAAACCGAACCCCGATGTAGTATAAGGGTAGGGTGTCTAACACACGGGAGTTCAAGCGTTGAGTGTACCAAAAAGACTAAAAAGGGGAAAAGAAAGGCAAAAACAAGGGAAATCAAAGGGAACTTCTCGGGACCGACTTTGGTCACCTCGGTCCGAGAAGGATCGAAGAGAGTTGGCACGGGACCGACACAGTGGAAGTCGGGCCCGACGTTTGGGTAGCTTGCTCTTGTCAAATTAGTAGATCGGTCTTGGGTTTTTTGGGTTCCTTCCCTAACTAGACTTGGGTAATTCCACCCCAATTCAGCCAATAAGTATTGATCCTTATGAGATCGAGGTTGTTTGCCTTCAATCCCTCCACTCTACACATCGACCATAGGGGTTTTCACCTTTCCTTCGATGCAAGGTCAAGTGATGGGCTCGAGATCGCTTTCGCTTACTCTTACCAACTACAAGCCCTTGATCCCTTGTTCTCACAAGAGAATTGAACTCAATGTAGAGAGGATTCATAGATTAAGCACTCAAGGCTATGGAATTGGGGGTTCAAACTCAATCCTAGCTAGGGGTTTCCCCCATAGCCCAAGACTATGGAATCTACTCCATGTAGCAAGAGTAAAAAGCAATCAATGGACAAAGCAAGCAAATCTCAATCATCCAAATCAAAGCTAAATTGCATTCAAATCAAAAGAATTCACAAGATCCAAATCTGCAATCCACTAAACACAAGCAAAACAAGTTCAAACTCACAAATCTCCTCCTATAACTCCTACTCTCCAACGATTTCCTCTCTTCTTCTCCTCTTCCTTCCTCCTCCTTGCTCTCCAACTCTTCCTTGAGCCTTTGAGAGTGATTAGATTGTGTGGATTAGCCCCCCCCCCCCCTCTCTCTAATTGTCTTCTCCTCTTAATTAGGGACCAAGGATTTCCAAAAATAGAAGAAGGGCAAAAGTGGTAAATCACAATTATGTGCCTTGGAGCCCAATCCTCACTTAGCCGACATGGACCGACACGGACACACCTCGGGCCCGACGTCGCCTACCTCGGTCCGAGCCTCCATGGTTCCAACTCGGGCCCGACTTCTTGGCACGTCGTTCCGGGGCCTCGATCCTCTTCTGTTCTTTGGATTTACTTGAGTTCCTCTTCGTTCCTTGCTTGGCTCTTCCGCTCCTTTGCTCTCAAGCTTTGCTCCTCCTTAGAAACGCGTTCCAAACGTCTTCAAAACGCGCCAATTTACCTACAAAACACAAGAAATTGGCATAGTCTCCGAATCTCATGGAAAATCGGAATCTAAGCTAAGAAGGGAAAAAAACTAACAAAGAAAGGAACAAAAGACACATATTTACAAGGGAAATTAACCACTAAAACACCACCAAAATGAGAGACATCAGAATACCCCATACTTAAACTTGCTTGTCCTCAAGCAATGACAATGTAAGCAAGACCGAAGCACAATCTTCAAGTAAAGCCTCATATGAAAAATCAAGTAAGCACAAGTGATAGACATGCTAGCAAGATTACGTCATCACACATGGTCAAGTATTCAAGGAATGAAGTCTAGTGCAACCAAGCCTCACTTTAGGGACATGAAAATGTGTATCACTCATCATGTGTTTAGGTATAGCAATGAACACTCATACTTAAGAATCATGCAAGTAAAGACTTTACTATTGAAGCTAATATCACCAATTCCTCCACCTAGAGATGCCTATTACAATGCACACAAAGAATATGTCCTTGGCTCAATGGAGGTCCTCAAAGAGGTTCCATTCGGCCGGGTTGTAATGGGGCTTTTGGTATTTCTCAAGGTAGGAATCATTTTGGTCTTGTGGTGCTTATAATGGGGATTGAACTTTCTAGTCTCTCACCAACTTCACCAAATTATTCCACTTTCAACTTCACTCATCCAAAAGACTTTGATTTTCTTTCCTTTCAACTTTCAACCCACTCTTTCACTTGACATTCCACTTCATCTTTGCACTACACTTGTTGGATTTTTCTCACTTTTTCACTTAGGACCGACTTGCACCTTAACTCGGGCTCGAGGTCCACTTGAACTCGGTCGGGACCCTTTTTCTTCACTTAAGCACTTTGCTTTCAATCCACTACTTTTTCCAACTTTTCTTTCTTTTCTTTTTTACTTTTGCACTTCACAAAGATGCACTACCCACTTGATTTATGACTCCATTCTTTGCCTTTCACCAAAAAGAATCTCAACTCTCCAAATAATCTTCCAAAAACCTCTCACTAAAGTCCAATCCCATAAGGGTCAAGTCATATAGTCTAGGAATCATATTTTTGAGGAGTTTCAAACAAAGGTCTAAGGCTAAAACGGGGCTACAAACAACGGTTTATCTTCAAGGTAAGATATGGAACATTTTGTGACTAAATAAAATAAAGTTCAAATCAATGCGACAATGCATAGAACAATTCTCATATTGTTCTTGGAAAATAGATAAACACCTCAATAGCAAGTTTTACCTAGCATGCATGAGCTATTTCACACAACAAAATGAGGGATAAGCAATATGAACAAACATCCCTAAAATGGCCAAAAATCATCTCACAAGGTTCACTCTAGCTTAGTTGCATCAAAACTCATCCAAGAACTCATGTGCTCAATAAAAACATGCAAGATATCATATTACATCAAAAGCAACATCACTTAGAGGCTAAACCATCCAAAAATATGCAAAAGACTTTACATGCTCACATCATCATTAGCCTTCTTTGAACAACTAAGATGGGAATTCCTAGTCTAAAAACAAAATCTTTTTGACTTTTTCACACAATTTTCGAATTTTTAAGGATTTTTGCAAAAACATTTCCTCAAAAACAAAACAAACTCATCTATTCAAACCATCAAATTCAATCATCATTCATGGAACACAACATGCCACTATCCAAAAGAAAACATCCCTTAACAAAACAAGAACAAATACAAGAAACCTACACATGAAACTATGAGCTACTAACCCCACCCCATACTTAGAATTTTGATATCCTCATCAAAACAAAGAAATCAAAACTCAAAAATAAAAGAGACAAGACGTAAGAAAGCTCACAATTTCTTATTCTTGAATGGCATGTCTAGGGTTAGTTTGGAGGGTGTTCTCGGCGGCGTCCCCTTTGGAGTCGTGCTTGCCTCTCTCGCTCGTACACATGGGCATGGAAAGGATCTTGACTTGGCGGTTGAAGTTGAGGTGCGGGGCGCGTCCATGGGTCCTCGTGGGAAGGGTAGTTCCCGACCATCCATTCATTGAAGCTTTCTTGAACGCTCCATCTTTGGTCCTCTACCGCTCTCAAATCATCCACATCACGCCTTGTGTGAGCAAGGTTTCGGTTCACTTCTTCGAATTGAGCTTGGAAGTCTTGTTGTTGGTGGGAGAGTTGTTGTTGTTGAAAGTTCAAGTGTTGTTGTTGAAGGTTGAGTTGATGGGCCTCTTGTAGCATGCTTGATTGTTGGAGTTGAAGGTGAGCCAATTGGTTGGCTAGAAAATTCATGTCCACCTATTGTTGAGGTTCGGGGAAGACCATTCCGGGCCCATACCATTGGGCAAACCTTCGTACCCTCCAAAATGTGGTTGCTCTTGCCTTGCTCCACTTCCCTCTCCTCTCTCAAAGTGACTAGGGACCGGCTCGGGCAAGTATGTGTCGGACCGACGTTGGTGCATGTCGGGCCCGAGGTGCCCTGCATCTCGGTCCAAGAGCGTTGGAGCTTGTTCGGTGAGCAAGTTGCGGTATCCTTCATCTTGTTCTTCGGGAGGCGAGTCAACATCCATGGCCTCCCTTCTTGCAAACTCAAATTGGTTGGGCTCTTCATCTTCGGTGTCCGGAGAAGCTTGGGGAGTTGTAAAACGAATGTGTTGGGCACGTCGCCTACACTCAATCGTCCCCTTCGGCCCACACTTGAAACCAATTATAGTAGCTTGAGAGGTCAAAGAGACGTGGCCCCAAAGGAATGTTCACATTGCCAAAGTTGGAATGAGTTGCTAGATAAGTGGTGGCACCGGTGACGACTTTCTCCTTGATGATGTTGGCTTTCTTGAAGTACTTTAGATCCATGAACTCTACCCCATTTGGTGCTGGCGTGTACTTTGATAGATCCACCTCAAGACGATGAGCCAAGCAGGCTATCATCCCTCCAAAGTAAATACATGAGGAACTTTGAAAATCCCTCACCATTTTCACCCATTCCCATGTGAGGTTCATCGGCTTCTCATTTTGGAACAACATCTCATAGAGCAACATGGCTTCTTCCTTCATCGGTTTACTTAGCTCGTGCCTAGCAAAGATGGTACATCCCAAAGCTCGGATCATGACTCGGAAGAGTGGACTTGCTATCTCATTGGTCGAGGCTCCTTTCCTCATCTCGCTCTTACCCGCTACATACCTCCAAAGATAATTCACCTTCTCATTATCTACAAAAGCTTCATCTCTCGGAAAAGGAATCCAAGGTAGACCGCCAAGTTCCGAAGGGAGAGCTCTTGCGCCACATTTCCCAATTTGAAGGTAATTATGCCCTCATTATCTTCAACTCCTTCGTACGAGCACTTGAAGGTGGCCATAAACTCCGACGTTAAGGCGGGATAGTGAGTGTTGTTCCACCTTAACATCACGTCGAGACCAATGTGAGAGTAGCATCGGGTAAGAGCCATGTCCATACTCATCTTCCTTATAGCTTCCCAATCTAGCCACTTAGTGTTGTGAGCTAGACCCATGTATCGCTCATAGCTTTGAGCCACATCGTCATCCTCAAATTGCACATCATCCATCTTTGACACCTTCTTTGATTTCTTGGACTTCTTTGATGGCCTCTCCATGCGTGAAGAAGATGCTCGGGTTGCCATGGTACCTACACACATCCAAAGCAAAGAACTACAAGATAAGATCTATACAACATCAACAAGATCACATGCTTCCTGAACTAACAACTTATCACACAAGAATAACCCCATACTTGTCCTTTAGACACTTAATCCACAAAATCCAACATGTATGAACAAAGTATCACACAACAATGGTCAAGCTAGAAGTTATATCATGATAAACAAGCCTTAACCAACAATCAAGCTCATGAATCCTAAAGCCCACACAAGAGAAAGCCAAATTGAACTAGGACCGACCAACACAAGACGTCGGGCCCGAGGTGTCTCAACCTCGGTCCGAGTCTTGGACCGACTCTGCCATGTCGGGCCCGAGATCTGGGTATCTCGGTCCGACCCTCAATTCGATTTCTCAACCTAATTCACCCAAAATCACTCTATCATGCTCCTAAAATCCAATATCAACCATTTCTCTTTATCAATCGAAGTTCCAAGTAGGTTCTAGCATGCATGATCAACAATTAAGAACAAATTCCACCATTCATGCAAAACACCATGAATGCTCAAGATCTAAACTCACTCAATCATGACAAATCTCAATTCAAACAATGAAAGTATGAAATTCTCAAGGAATTAAGTAGAGATTGAGATTCACATACCAACTTTGAAGAGATCTAGACTTGCTAGCAATCAAACTCCTTAAAACTCAAATTCTCCACCTAGATCTAGGAGATGGATGAAGAACAATGGGACCTGTTGGGATTTTTGGCCTTTGGGATCGATGTTGGGGATGACTAGGGTGTTGGATCGAGATTGTTGTGAGGTTTGTTAGGGGATCGAGTGTGATGGAGATGGGGGCCGATTTGGGGTTTTGTAGGTGAGCTTGGTATTTTGGGAAAGTGGTTATGAAGGTGATGGGAGGTAGGTATGGGAAAGAAGGCTTTAAATGGGAAAGAAACAAAGTTTAGGTCAGAGGGGTATAATGGGCATTTCCTTCAAATCAAGACCAAGGTTGACCGGCGAAGTTGGACCGACTTCACCTACGTCGGGCCCGAGGTACTGGGTACCACGATCCGGCTTGGTTCGGCTTTCTAAAATTCCCTCTTCTTGCCAATTCTTTACCCACAAGTCCTTTTATTATTTTCACCTCTACCAACACTCAATCATGAAGCTCACATAACACACAATTCCACAAAACACATGCTAAGGAGAGATTAGAAAGAATCTAGGCTAAGACAAAGAAACTAAACTAAAACTATGAAAATAAACCTACTAAGCTCGGGTTGCCTCCCGAGTAGCGCTTCTTTTAAGTCACTAGCTTGACTTCTAACCTCAACCTTCACGGTGGATGAAAAATGGTGAATTGATCACCATAGTCATGTCCATCTCCACGCCCCTCATAGCCATAAAACCACCACTTGTGGTTGATGTAGGCGTGGCCTCCAAATTCTCCTTCACCTTTCTCCTCCAAAGTGTAGGTTTGCACTTCTTGCATCTTCTCAACTTGATCTTCATTCCCTACATCACAAACATCTAGAGAATTTCTAGGAGACTCAATAACATTATAGCTCAAATCCTCTTTCAAATCACTCAAACATATGTAACTATCCTCTAGATCCTCTTTCAAGTCACTTAAACAAATATAAGAGTCTCCCCCATCAAAAGGATACGAAGAAGGATACTCTTCATGGCATCTTGGACTATCATCACCTCTTGACTCCTCATGGTACTCAAATGGGTCTAGCAACTCTCTCTCTTGAAGTTGAACATTGACCGTGTCATGGCTCCTCAAAGGTGTTTCTTCTTCTCTTGTGGCTTCTACTTCCTCTCTTTTCCGCTTGGCACTTTCCTCCAATTTCAAGATTGCCAAAGCATCCGGTTCATTTAGAGCTTTGTTGAAATAGAACTCCACCTTATCTTCCCCAATCTCGAAAGTCACCTTTCCATTTCTCGCATCAAATTTAGCACCCGCCGTGGCTAGAAACGGCCTTCCAAGAATAATGGGTACCAAAGGATCTTCTCTCATATCAAGGATCACGAAATCGTCGGGGATAAAATACCTCCTCCCAACTCTAACCGGGACGTCATCTAAGATTCCCGTGGCCTTTGTAGATGAACCATCGGCTATAGTAAGACTCATGTCAACCGGTTCTATATCACCAAGGTTAGCCCTCCTCCATATACTCATGGGCATAACCGATATGCTTGCTCCTAAATCACAAAGTGCCTTGAAGTTTTGGGATCCAATCCCCACGGTTATTGCAGATCTCCCGGGATCACCAAATTTTTGAGGTAGCTCCAAGATCTTCACCTCATCTTGCATTTCCACAATCGACCTCTTCTTGCTCAAAATTTCCTTCAAGAACTTAGCATAGGATGGCATCTCACTTAGAGCATCGGTGAACGGTATGGTGATGTTCAAGCCTTGAAGAGCTTCAAGAACCTCTTAATCTTGCCTTCCACAACCTCCTTGGGCTTCTTCAACGGGTAAGGAAGAGTTGTGCCACCTTGTTTCTCGGTTGAATCCACTTCCTTGGACCGGCTTAGATCACTCTCAATATTTTCAGCTTGGATCGACGTTAGGACCGATGTGTGGGTCCTCGGCCCGAGGGCAGGGCAAAGCTGGGGAAGTCGGTCCGACTACAGGGCATGTCGGGCCCGCTCGTCCTCGGTCCTGGTCAGGGGACTTTCTCCGTTTTCTGGCTCGAGGTCTTGGCACGTCGGGCCCGAGTTCCTGGGTAACTCGGTCCGACTCTCTTCTCTTGTCCTTGGCACTTGTGGCTCGGGCAAACTCCGACCACTGTTCAAACCTATGGCTTGGACTTCATTTTGTTGTTGTGGGGCACGAGGATTCTCCTCGGGTCGGCCTGGGAGTCTCCCTTCCTCTCTCGGAAGTTGATTCTCCATGTGAACAAATTGGTTGTCCACTTGTCTTCTCCATACACCAAACTCCTTGAATTGGGTGCTCATCTCATCAACTCTTCTCTCAACATTGGTGAATTGATTCTTCAAGTCTTGTGCCCATTGTGGAGTTTGTTCATAGAACCCCAGAGGTCGGTATGGTGGTGGTTGGGGCCTTGGCTCGTTTTGGTTGTAGTTGTTGTTGTAGCCATTGGCTTGGCCTTGGTTCCACCTTCCATTTCCTCCCTTGTTGAAATTGACTCTTCCTCCATAGTTTCTTTGAACATAGTGTGCCTCCTCGATTTGTTCGGCCAAGCGAACTTGGCGTTCATTGGGACACTCTTGAGCTCCATGCTTGAAAGAACCACATTCTTCACATGCTCTTGTGGTTTGCTTGAAGTGATTCATTTACCTCCTCATCTTATTCACCTCATCCTCAAGGAATTGAATCTTCACATCCTTATCAACCTCTTCATTCTTTGGGTCATAAAGCCTCCTTGTACCATCTCCTTGGACTCTTGCCTCCTTGTTGACTTGATTCACTCCGTACATGGCTTCGTAGTCGGAGAGTTTGTCAAGCAACTCCCACGCTTGCTCCGGTGATAAGTCAATGAACCCACAATCGGTGTGAAGGTTCAACTTGTCCTTGGTGGCGGGGTTGATTCCTTGGAAAAATATGTCTTGGAGAACATATGGTTGTTGCCCATACGTTGGACATTGCCTCAACATTTCCTTGAACTGATCCCAAGCCTCAAAGAGTGGCTCGTGGGCTCCTTGTTGAAAACGTGCTATCTTCCTTCTAAGCTCCGTTGTCTTTGTTTATGGAAAGAACTTCATCAAAATGCTTCGTTGAGAGCCCTCCATGATGTGATGGATCGAGGTGCTTGGCTCTCCAACTAACGCAACGCCTTGCCTCCCAACGACCACTTGAAGGCCTTGAGTAGCACGTACTCGAGCGTCTCCTCATCCGTCGAGATAGTCTCACATAGATCCTTGAATTGCTTCACATGCTCACTTGGGCACTCATTCGGTCTCCCTTGAAATTGGTCCCTCTTGATAAGTGAGATTAATTGAGTCTTGATCTCGAAGTTCTTTGAAACCTCCGGCAAGACAATGGCCGGTTCCGGCACCTTAAACTCCAGATGCATATATTGACGTGCATTCCGGGGTTGGGTGTTGATTTGAGCCTCCAATCTCATCCTTTGCTCACGCTCTCTCCTAACTTCGGCATCCCGGTTGGCCATCTCAAGTTGCATACGTGCCATGTCGGCCCTCATCCTATCAACCTCATCATCATGTAGTGCTTGGTTCTCCATTCCCTTCTTCTTTCGAGCTTGCTTGATAATGCTTTCCGGATCACTCACAAAGTCGAACTCAAATGTTCCTCGGGCGGAACGAGCTCGCATACACCTATAACCAAAGACACAAACAAAACCGAATCAAAACAAACGAGAGGTTTGGGGTAGTCCCTCACCCAAATCACTACAAAATCAAAGATTCAACAAAAGAGGTACCTCAAACAAGTAGAACTCCCCGGCAACGGCGCCAAAATTCTGATCGGTCCGGATTGGGGGTCTCAAAATTTAAATTTATAAACCGAACCCCGATGTAGTATAAGGGTAGGGTGTCGAACACACGGGAGTTCGTGCGTTGAGTGTACCAAAAAGACTAAAAAGGGGAAAAGAAAGGCAAAAACAAGGGAAATCAAAGGGAACTTCTCGGGACCGATTTTGGTCACCTCGGTCCGAGAAGGATCAAAGAGAGTTGGCACGGGACCGACACAGTGGAAGTCGGGCCCAACGTCTGGGTAACTCGGTCTTGTCAAATTAGTAGATCGGTCTTGGGTTTTTTGGGTTCCTTCCCTAACTAGACTTGGGTAATTCCACCCCAATTCAGCCAATAAGTGTTGATCCTTATGGGATCGAGGTTGTTTGCCTTCGATCCCTCCACTCTACACATCGACCATAGGGGTTTTCACCTTTCCTTCGATGCAAGGTCAAGTGATAGGCTCGAGATCGCTTTCGCTTACTCTTACCAACCACAAGCCCTTGATCCCTTGTTCTCACAAGAGAATTGAAACTCAATGTAGAGAGGATTCATAGATCAAGCACTCAAGGCTATGGAATTGGGGGTTCACACCCAATCCTAGCTAGGAGTTTCCCCCATAGCCCAAGACTGTGGAATCTACTCCATGTAGCAAGAGTAAAAAGCAATCAATGGACAAAGCAAGCAAATCTCAATCATCCAACTCAAATCAAAGCTAAATTGCATTCAAATCAAAAGAATTCACAAGATCCAAATCTCAAATCCACTAAACACAAGCAAAACAAGTTCAAACTCACAAATCTCCTCCTAGAACTCCTACTCTCCAACGATTTCCTCTCTTCTTCTCCTCTTCCTTCCTCCTCCTTGCTCTCCAAGTCTTCCTTGAGCCTTTCAGAGTGATTAGATTGTGTGGATTAGCCCCCCCTCTCTCTCTAATTGTCTTCTCCTATTAATTAGGGACCAAGGATTTCCAAAAAATAGAAGAACGGCAAAAGCGGTAGATCACAATTATGTGCCTTGGAGCCCAATCCTCACTTAGCCGACATAGACCGACACGGACACACCTCGGGCCCGACGTCGCCTACCTCGGTCCGAGCCTCCATGGTTCCAACTCGGGCCCGACTTCTTGGCACGTCGTTCCGGGGCCTCGATCCTCTTCTCTTCTTGGTCTTCCTTGAGTTCTTTTTCGTTCCTTTCTTGGCTCTTCCGCTCCTTTGCTCTCAAGCTTTGCTCCTCCTTAGAAACTCCTTCCAAACGTCCTCAAAACGCGCCAATTTACCTACAAAACACAACAAATTCGCATAGTCTCCGAATCTCATGGAAAATCGGAATCTAAGCTAAAAAGAGACAAAACTAACAAAGAAAGGAACAAAAGACACATATTTACAAGGGAAATTAACCACTAAAACACCACCAAAATAAGAGATATCAGGCGCCAAAATGAAATTGAAAAGAGGACACTTGGCGTTCATCCAAGGGTGCGATTAAAGTAGAAGTTATTTTCCCAAACAAGGAGGCTAATTTGGGAATGAAGGAAAGAGACTTCTCTTGAAGCCTATAAATAGGAGACAGTCTGCTACTGTTCGTTTTTACGCCTTCAAACACAAAAACACTCCCAACCACAACTGAAAAGAGAGAAGGCCAACGTTGATCTAGGAGATTGACGGTTTGTATTCATCAGCTCTGGTGAACTGTTTCGTTGAGAAGGAATTCTCAACAGAGGAAGGAAGGAGACGATTCCAACTAGGGTCGTCTAGGAGAGGTTTGTCTTTGTTGAAGTATTATTGAGTAGAGTTGGTACTTGTTCTAGGGAAGAGAGGCAAGACAATAGTTCTAGGATTAGTGAATCGTTAGGAGCTGATTGTGCTTGGCTGTATCTTGACGAATTGTACAACTACTATCAATAATATGAGTAAAAGGCATTCAAAATCCTCCATGGGAGGTAGAGGTTTACTCTATTGGATTACTTGATCCAGTAGAGGTTCCTCTATAAGTAAACGTGTCCCTATACTGTACTTTGCTTAGTTTGAAGTTTTCAGTTCTTGTTTAGTTGCCTACTTACTTTGTCTTTCCGCTGCCCAAGGAACTGGTCCATAACAGTTCCTTGGAAGTTCTAATGTTTGTTGATCCTAAGAATTATGTAGAGCTTAAGGAGTAATAACAAGGATATCCAATCCCAGATTCAGATGGATTAACAAATATGGAGGATAGCCTCAAGAATTTTGTTTGACTTGAAGGCCCCACTTAAGGTGAAGGGAAAGTTTTATAGAATAGTTATTAGGCTTATCATAATTTATGGTGTAAAGTGTTGGCTATCATGAAGGAACTAATGGCTTGCAGTTAGCGCATGCCTAGGGTGCATTTTATATCATGTTTAATAATGTTTTGGTTTGATTTTCTCTATTTTAGGCTAGATTTTTAGTTGTTTTTAGTTTAGTCTCTTTGTTCGGACTCTACGCCTTGTTATGTGCATTTCAGGTAAGAGATGAGGAGATTTGAGTGATGGGAGATCAAGAGGAGTTCAAGGAACCATCATGAAGCTCGAAGACGGAATCGAAGAGAAGCTCGAAGAGACGCCAAAAAAAGCAAACCAAAAGCCGTGCAAAGAGAGCAAGACATGCAAGCCGAGAAGAAGAGCAACCAAGGCCTCTAGTGTAGTACCCGGCCGGTTCATGGACCGGGTACCCGACCGGGTTACCTCCCCTGCCCAAACCGAAGACAACATTGTGGTACCCGGCAGGGTATCCGCCCGAGTCCCAGCCCGGGTAGCCTCTGCTTCCAGCTCGCTTGTCTTGTATTCATCCAGTGCACTTCCTGGCCGGGTATCTGGCTGGGTAGTGGCCCGGGTCACGCTACGGCACCCCCTTTTGCCATTTCTAGGTCTTTTCCTTTTGGGGGTTGTATAAATACCTCTTCTTCTTCTTTAGAGAGGACTTCTTTTCCCCCTTTTGGGGAACCTTTGTCTTTCCATAAAAGTGCTCTTTGTTTTGTGAAGAATTGGAGAAGATTGAGATTTTTGCCTTTTCTATCTATGGATTGAAGTTTGGTATGAATTTCCTCTTTTCTTCTTCTTCATTTCCTTGGTTTTCCATGTTTATGCTTAGCTAGATCCCCAAATCCTAGGGTTTGGGGGAAAATTCAATGGAATCTAGAACTTTGATATGCTTGCATAAGTAGAGATTAGATTGAGATTTGTTTCAATCCTATGTGTTTAATGCCGAGAGGTTAGATTGTTGATGAGAAGCTAGGTGTGAGATTTGTGTTAAGAGACCTTCTCCCCCACTAGAAAGCTAGGTGTGAGATTTGTGTTAAGAGACGGTGCGAAGAGGCTCTATGATCCAAAAAGTGAAGAGGTGGATAAGGATGTGAAGATCCAATTCTTAAAGGATGAGTTGAACAAGATGAGGAGGAAGATGAGTCATCTCCAACAAAACGCAAGATCATGTGAAGAATGTGGTTCTTTGAAGCATGGAGCCCAAGAATGTCCAAATGAGCGCCAAGTTCGTTTGGCCGAGCAAATTGAGGAGGCACACTATGTTCAAAGAAACTTTGGAGGAAGAGCCAATTTCAACAATGGAGGAAGGTGGAACCAAGGCCAAGCTAATGGCTACAACAACAACTTCAAACAAAACGAGCCAAGGGCCCAACCACCACCATACCGACCTCCGAGATTCTATGAGCAAACACCACCATGGGCTCAAGACTTGAAGAATCAATTCACCAATATGGAGAGAAGATTTGATGATCAATTCAAAGAGTTAGGTGTTTGGAGAAGGCAAGTGGACAACCAATTTGTTCACATGGCGAATCAACTTCCAAGAGAGGAGGGGAGACTCCCGGGCCGACCCGAGGAGAATCCCTGTGCCCAACAACAACAAAATGAAGTTCGAGCCATAGGATTGAGGAGTGGACGGAGTTTGCCCGAGCCACAAGTTCCAAGAACAAGAGAAGACGGTCGGACCGAGTTGCCCAACACCTCGGGCCCGACGTACCATGACATCGATCTAGAAGACGGAGGAAGTCCCCTGAGCCGGACCGAGGAGGAGCAGAACTCGGGCCCGACATGCCCTGTAGTCGGCCCGACGTTCCCAGAAGTTCCCTTCCCCCGGACCGAGGTTCCTGAAGTAGGTCCCGAGGTCGATCCAAAGTCGGTCCAAGCTGAAAATGTTGAGAGAAATCAAGATCGGTCCAAGGAGGTGGATTCAACCAAGAAGCAAGGTGGCACAACTCTTCCTTACCCTTTGAAGAAGCCCAAGGAGATTGTTGAGGGCAAGTTTAAGAGGTTCTTGAAGCTCTTGCAAGGTTTTAACATCACCATCCCATTCACCGATGCTCTAAGTGAGATGCCATCCTACGCAAAGTTCTTGAAGGAAATTTTGAGCAAGAAGAGGTCAATTGTGGAGATGCAAGATGAGGTGAAGATCTTGGAGCTACCTCAAAAGCTAGGCGATCCCGGAAGATTTGCCATCACCGTGGGGATTGGATCCCAAAACTTCAAGGCTCTTTGTGATTTAGGAGCAAGCATATCGGTTATGCCCATGAGCATATGGAGAAGGGCTAACCTCAGAGATATGGAACCGGTTGACATGAGTCTTACTATGGCCGATGGTTCATCTACAAAGGCCACCGGAATTCTAGATGACGTCCCGGTTCGAGTTGGGAGATATTTTGTTCCCGACGACTTTGTGATCCTTGACATGAAAGAAGATCCGATGGTGCCCATTATTCTTGGAAGGCCGTTTCTAGCCACGGCGGGTGCCAAATTTGATGTGAGAAATGGGAAAGTGACTTTCGAGATTGGCGAGGATAAAGTGGAGTTCCATTTCAACAAAGCCCTTAATGAACCGGATGCTTTGACAATCTTGAAGTTGGAGGAAAGTGCCAAGCGTAAGAGAGAGGAGTTGGAACCCACAAGAGAGGAGGAAGCACCCTTGAGAGATCATGACATGGTCTATGTTCATGAGCAAGAAAGGGAGTTACAAGATCCATTTGTGAACCATGAGGAGTTAAGAGATCGAGATAGCCCGAGAAACTATGAAGAGTATCCTTCTTCGTATCCTTTTGATGTGGGAGACTCTTATATTTGTTTAAGTGACTTAAAAGAGGATCTAGAGGATGATTACCTTTGTTTAAGTGATTTGCAAGAAGACTTGAGTTATAATGTCATTGAGTCCCCTAGAAATTCTCTAGATTTTTGTGGTGTAGGTAATGAAGATCAAGTGGAGAAGATGCAAGAGATGCTAACCTACACTTTGGAGGAGAAGAATGATGGAGAAGTTGGATGCCACACTTTCATCAAACACAAATGGTGGTATTTTGGCTATGAGGAGTGTGGAGATGCATACGACAAGGATGATCAATTCACCGTTTTTCACCCTCCTTGAAGGGTAGAGGTTAGAAGTCAAGCTAGTGACTTAAAAGAAGCGCTCCTCGGGAGGCAACCCGAGTTTAGTAGGTTCATTTTCGTAGTTTCTAGTTTGTTTTTCTTTGCCTTAGCTTAGATTCTTTCTAATCTCTCTTTAGCATGTGTTTTGATGAAATTGTGTGTTATGTGAGCTTCATGATCATGTGTGGTATTGGTGAAAATAATAAACGGACTTGTGGGTAGAGAATTATCAAGAGAAGGAAGCCAAACCGGGTAGGACCGAGGTACCCAGTACCTCGGGCCCGAGGTTGAGACGTCGGTCCGGTATTGACGGTCAACTTTGGTCTTGATTTTGTGGAAATTCCTATTATGCCCTTCTGACCTAACTTTGTCTTCTACGCAATTTAAGCCTTCTTTCCCATACCTAACACCCATTACCCTCATAACCACCTTCCCAAAATACCAAGCCCCTTCAAAAACCCCCAAATCGATCCATCATCTCCACCATACTCGAACCTCAAGCAAATCCCACAACAAGTCTCGATCCACACCCCTAGCATCCCCAATCATCGATCCACAAACCAAAAATCCCAACAAATCCCATAGATCTTCATCCCTCTTCTAGATCTAGAAGAGAATTTGAGTTCTAAGAAGTTGATTGCTAGAAGTCTTTGTTTCTTCAAAATTTGGTATGTGAATCTCAATCTCTACTTGATTCCTTGTGAATTTCATGCTTTCATTGCTAGATTTGAGATTTGCCATGATTGAGTGAGCTTATACCTTGAGCATCCATGGTGATTTTGCATGCATATTGGAATTTGTGCTTAATTTGTGGTCATGCATGATAAAACCTACTTGGAACTTCGATTGATGATGAGAAATGGTTGATTTTGGATTTTAGGAGCATGATAGAGTGTTTTATGGGTGAATCTAGGTAGAGAAGTCGAATGAGAGTCGGCCCGAGGTACCCAGAGCCTCGGGACCGATGTTGCAAGTCGGTCCAAGACTCGGACCGAGGTTGAGAACCTCGGACCCGATGTGTTGTGTTGGTCGGTCCTATGCTATTTGATTTTCTCTTGTATGAGCTTTAGGATTCATGAGCTTGATTGTTGGTTAAGGCATGTTTATCATGATGTATCTTGTAGGTTGGCCATTGATATGTGATTCTTTGCTCATACATGTGGATTTTGTGGATTGAGTGTCTTAAGAGCAATTATGGGGTTATTTCCTTGCATGATGAGTTGTTTGTGGTGGAAGCTTGTGATCTTGTTGTGATTGTATAGATTTTATCTTGTAGTTCCTTGCTTGATTGTGTGTAGGTACCATGACTACCCGAGCATCTTCTTCAAGGATGGAGAAAGCAACAAGAAAGTCTAAGAAGTCGTCCAAGAGAGTCCAAAGGATGGAAGATGTGCGCTTCGAGGATGATGATGTGGCTAGTGAGTATGAGCGACTCATGGGTCTATCTCATCACACCCGGTGGTTAAATTGGGAGTCTATTAGAAAGATGAGCATGGATGAGGCTCTTATTCGGTGCTATTCTCACATCGGTCTCAACGTGATGCTAAGGTGGGACAACACTCACGATCCCGCCTTAACGTCCGAGTTTATGGCGTCATTCAAGTGCACGTATGAAGGAGTCGAGCGTGAGGGCATGATCTCCTTCCAAATGGGCAACGATTTGCATGAGCTCTCTCTCCGGAACTTGGCACACTACCTTGGGTTCCCTTTTCCGAGAGATGAGGCATTTGTGGACAATGAGAAGGTGGACTATCTTTGGAGGTTTGTAGCCGGAAGAAGTGAGATGAGGAAAGGCGCATCAACAAATGAGATAGCAAGTCTACTCATCCGAGTCATGATCCGAGCTTTGGGTTGTGCCATCTTTGCTAGGCACGAGTTGAGCAAGCCAATGAAGGAAGAGGCCATGTTGCTCTATGAGATGTTGTTCCACAATGATAAGCCAATGAACCTTACATGAGAATGGGTGAAGATGGTGAGGGATTTCAAAAGTTCCTCATGGATCTATTTTGGAGGCATGATAGCCCGCTTGGCTCATCGTCTTGAGGTGGACTTGTCTACCTACACGCCGGCCCCAAATGGTGTAGAATTCATGGACCTTAAGTACTTCAAGAAGGCCAACATCATCAAGGAGAAGCAAGTGACCGGTGCCACCACCTATCTAGCCCCTCACTCCAACTTCGACAAGGTGCACATTCCTTTGGGGCCACGTCTTTTTGACCTCACAAGCTATTACAATTGGTTCCAAGTTTGGGCGGGCAAGGAGAATCCTTATGGAGAACCGGAGGGGACACTTGAGTGTAGGAGACGAGCACAACACATTCGTTTCACTACTCCTCAAGCTTCCCCGGACACCGGAGAAGAGGAGCCCAACCAATATGAGTTCGTGAGAAGAGATGACATGGACGTTGACTTGACTAGAGAAGAAGAAGAAGATGGTGGTTACCACAATTTGCTCAACGACCACGCACCAACACTACTCGTCCGAGGTGCAAGCCATGTCGGGCCCGAAATCCACCAACGTCCGTCCGACACCTATTTGCCCGATCCGGTCCCGAGCTAATTCGAGAGGGGTGAGGGAAGTGGAGCAAGACAAGAACCACCAAGCTATGGAGGGTATGAAGGGTATGCCTAATGGTACGGGCCCGGAATGGTGTTCTCCGAGCCTCAACAATCGGTGGACATGAACTTCTTGGCCAACCAATTAGCTCATCTTCAACTTCAACAATCTAGCATGCTTCAAGAGGCACACCAAATCAATCTTCAACAACAACACCTCAACTTCCAACAACAATAACTTTCCCACCACCAAGAAGACTTCCAAGCTCAATTTGAGGAAGTGAACTGCAACATCGCTTACACTAGACGTGATGTGGACGACTTGAGGGCGGTCGAGGACCAAAGATGGAGCGTCCAAGAGAGCTTTAATGAATGGATGACCGGGAACTTCTCTTCCCGTGAAGATCAATGGATGCGCCCCGCCCCACAAATTCAACCGCCAAGTCAAGACCCTTTCCACGACCAAGTGTATGAGCGAGAGAGGCACGCACGGCTCCAAAGGAGACGCCGTGGACACCCTCAAACTAAGCCTCAACATGCCATTCAAGAATAAGGAATTGTGAGCTCTCTTGACTCTTCTCTTTTACTTTTGAGTTTTGATTTCTTTTGATGAGGACATCAAAATTTTATGTATGGGGTGGGTTAGTAGCTCATAGTTTCATGTGATGTGTGTTTCTTTTGTTTTGTTTAAAGGGATGTTTTCATTTTGGGATAGTGGCATGTTGTGGTGCATGAATGATGATTGAATTTAATGGCATGAATGGATAAGTTTGTTTGAGAAAATTTTTGCAAAAAATCCATAAAAATTCGAAAAATTGTGTGAAAAACAACAAAAAGATTTTGCTTTTGGACTAGGAATTCCCATCTTAGATGTCCATATGAAGGCTAATGATGATGTGAGCATGTAAAGTCCTTTGCATATTTTTGGATAGTTTAGCCTCTAAATGGATGTTGTTTTTGATGTGATGTGATGTCTTGCATGTTTTTATTGAGCACATGAGTTCTAGGATGAGTTTTGATGCAACTAAGCTTGAGTGAACCTTGTGAGATGATTTTTGGCCAATTTAGGGATGATTGTTCATATTGCTTATCCCTCATTTTCTTGTGTGAATTAGCTCATGCATGCTTAGTAAAACTTGCTATTGAGGTGTTTATCTATTTTCCAAGACCAATATGAGAATTGTTCTATACTTTGTTACATTGATTTGAACTTTATTTCATTTAGTCACAAAATGTTCCATATCCTACCTTGAAGATAAACCTTTATTTGTAGCCCCGTTTTAGCCTTAGACCTTTGTTTGAAACTCCTCAAAAATATGATTCCTAGCCTATATGACTTGACCCTTATGGGATTGGACTTTAGTGAGAGGTTTTGGAATATATTTGGAGAGTTGAGATTCTCTTTGGTGAAGGGCAAGAAATGGAGTTATAAACCAAGTGCGTAGTGCATCTTTGTGAAGTATAAAGTGAAAAGAAAGAAAGAAAAGTTGAAAAAAGTAGTGGATTGGAAGCAAAGTGCTTAAGTGAAGAAATGGGTCCCGAGTAAAGTGCAACTCGGGCCCGAAGTATAGTGCAAATCGATCCTAAGTGGAAAAAGTGTGAAAAATCCAAAAAAAAGTGTAGTGGAAAGATGATGTGGAATGTTAAGTGAAAGAGTGGGTTGAAAGTTGAAAAGAAAAGAAGAGAAAAATCAAAGTCTTTTGGATGAGTGAAATTGAAAGTGGAAGAATTTGGTGAAATTGGTGAGAGACTAGAAAGTTCAATCCCCATTGTAAGCACCACAAGACCAAAGTGATTCCCACCTTGAGAAATACCAAAAGCCCCATTACAACCCGGCCGAATGGAACCTCTTTGAGGACCTCCATTGAGCCAAGTTCATATTCTTTGTGTGCATTGTAATAGGCATCTCTAGGTGGAGGAATTGGTGATATTAACACTCAAGCTCTAAAAAGATGAAAGACCAACCTAGGATCTACCCAAATCTAACAATGAAGCCCCAAAGTCCCCAAGCAAGAATGATCCTAAACACTCATATTTTTCCGCTCAATTCTGCTTAGGCGCCCTTTCGGGTTTTCACCTAACCGCTCATTTCATTTTTCTCAAGGTGTGCTCACAAATACTCACAACTCTCATGAACCTCTTATTACCCCAGCCTAATGCTGGTCTGGGTTACTTGCTTATTACCTGAGCCGCCCTTTCGGGTTTTCGACTCATCCCAGGATTTATAAGCCTTTTTTCAATTTTTATGGCTTTTTCTATCTTTTTCTTTTCTTTCTTTCTTTATTATGCAAAAAGTATGGTGCAAGTGCTCCATGAAAAGAAGAAAATAAAAAATCTGAAGCAAATAGCTAACTAAGCTAACTAGGATAAGCGAATGCGAGTACTCCTTCCCCCATACTTAAATCCTTCATTGTCCTCAATGAAGCAAAGAGAAAGGATAGAAGCAAGGAGAAAGGTATATCAGAAGACTCACAATCGATGAAGAGAGGTGGAATGGAAGAACTCTTCAAAGGTGGTAGAAGAATGGAAGAAAAGACTTTGGAATCCCGTTCTGCAGGCATACCGCGGGCGCGGTTGATCAAGCCGCGGTCGCGGAATCAACACAGCGAGGAAAGTCGACTTCTGTAGGGAACCGCGGGCGCGGCCGGTGTGGCGCGGGCTCGGTCTTTGTGTAGTCGTGAACTCTTGACTTCTCTCGAACCGGATGATGTACAAGGAACCTTCGTATCTTGGCTCGTCTCTTGGAAGATGGATAAGTACTTGAACTCGAGCCGTGATGACATGTGGGGAAACAAAGCTCCCCCATACTTAGGCTTTTGCACATAGCCAATACCATAATAATTCCAAAGATGAATGAAAAGAAATATAGAAGGTGATGGAAAGAGATATGGAAAATAGAAGATAGATAGATGGATGAAAAAGATATATGGAAAGTAGAAGATAAATGCCCGAAACTTTTTTTTTTTTTTTTTTTCGATTTTTTTTTTTTTTGCCAGACCCGGCGTCACCGCGGGCGCGGTTCCCGAGGCGCGGGCGCGGTATTTTTTTTTTTTTCAAACTAAAAACGAGCTAAAACCGAGACGCAGTATGGTTGCCGCGAACACGGGCTAGTACCTGTTCGTCGGGGCGCGCTGGTGATCCACCGCGGGTGCGGCCAAGGCGGCGCGGGCGCGGTATCACGCCAGGCGTGTCCTTTCGGACCTAGTACCTGCATGTTAGCTGAAAACACAAGCAAATCCTAAGCTAGGAATGGAAAAACAATCTATCTAATCCTTGGGTTGCCTCCCAAGCAGCGCTTTTATTTAACGTCGATGGCCCGACATCTTCAGGATCGGACATCGTCAATGCCCTGAGCATCAAATCAAAGTCCTGCACAGCTATCTTACAACAGGACTCATAGCATATTGACAAATTATCAAGAAATAAGAAATAATTCAAACTCCTTTTTAACCTATCAAACATGCTTGAGCAATTAGGGTGAGATTTTCTAGAGTGAAACCAATTAGGTGATTTATGTAATTTTTCAAAGTATTCAGCAAAGCATGCAAATCTCCTATTTGAATTATCACTTTCATCAAATAAAATATAGAACTCATCATCTACCCTAGCATGCTCAAATATTGAATCCTTAATGAAAGATTGACATGAAAGCACAAAGCAAGGATCAAGAGAGAGGGAAGAAGTGGAATAAAGGATATAGGGATCATCCAAACTGATTTCAGGAATCTCGGAGTCGACACCTTGAATGTTGGAATTTGGGACATCATCGACAAAACCCTCGTGGATGGAAGGTGGCGGAACAACTTCTTCAGGGGCCGCGGGCGCGGTTTGTGGGCCGCGGTCGCTGTTCTCCTCCAGGGGGAGCTCCTCCGTTTCTGCGTCGGAACCGCGGTCGCGGTATGCATCCCGCGGGCGCGGATCTTCGACAGAAGCTAGCTCCTCAACCTCGTCGTTCCGTATCTTACAAAGGGCCCGCCATTTTACTACGGGGTCCCAGCCGGGGGCTAGACAAACTCCTTTGGACTTGTTAGACACCATTATCTCAGTCTCAAGATTCAACCCAAGTACGATGTGACATACAGCATCCCCAACCCCTATGTCTATAGGAAGGTCGAGCAATTCTTGATAGCATCTATCGAGGTACTTATGAAAGGGTTCCTCCTGCAACTGACAAAATTTAGGGCAAGACATTAGAATATACAAGTGTGGACCGTAAGATAGGTCCACACAAAGTCAATAAAAATATTAATACTAGAAAGAAACCAAAGTTCCCCGGCAACGGCGCCAAAATTTGACTCGGGTAAAATCGTTGTTCCCTTATCAAAAATAAACCCAAACACACAAACCAAGTATAGTGAGCAAGTATGGGATCGAACCCTAGAGAACTTAAGGTATCTAGCCTAATATTTATGTTAACTAAGAACAAAGAAGGGGATTTCAATGAGAGAGTTTCAATCACCAAAGTAAGAAGACAAATTGACAGTTTCACAAGATCAATCAAAGTACTAAAGACAGGTTCATTCAACAAATCCACTTTAAAAGAGTCGTTTGATCATTGATTCACACCAATTCCTTTTAATCCAATGGTTAATTCCAATCCTAATCTTGACTAATCTCCTGTCCACGGTCCAGGAAATACTTAACAATGATAGAGGACGCTCAAATCAATATTAGCATTAATCTTGACTAGGCCCGCTTCGGATTCGGCATCACCGCGGTCGCGTCGCTTAGGCCGCGCCCGCGCTTTCACAACAGAGAAAAACTTCTCGTCTCGGCAGCCACCGCGGTCGCGGTGGACAATCCGCGGTCGCGGAATCCCGACAGAACTTCTAGCGTCACTTCGGAGGCTGTTTTGACCATCTTCCGCTTGGAATCTGACTTCGGTGTAAAAAGATGAATTGAAACCCTTGAAGTTAGCTTTCCAATGGCACCGGAATCAACTCAATCCGACCTCCGTAGCTCCAGATATAGCCTTCGCAAGCAAGTGGTGTCGCGCAGACAGCTCAAAACGCCTTAAAACTCTTGATTCTTGAATTCTTGTGTCTTCGGCCTAAATATTATAATACCGCTCAAATCAGACCTAAACACTCTCAATATAGCCCTAAAATACAAGAGTTAACTCATACAAAATAGCCCGAATCATCTTTACTTGCATGATTTTTGAGTATGAGTGTTCATTGCTAAACCTAAACACATGATGAGTGATACACATTTTTATATCCCTAAAGTGAGGCTTGGTTGCATTTGACTTTATTCCTATGAACACTTGATCATGTGTGATGATGTAATCTTGCTAGCATATCTATCACTTGTGCTTGATTGAGTTTTTCATATGAGGCTTTACTTGTAGATTGTGCTTCGGTCTTGCTTACATTGTTATTGCTTGAGGACAGGCAAGTTTAAGTATGGGGTATTCTGATGTCTCTCACTTTGGTGGTGTTTTAGTAGTTAATTTCCTTTGTAAATATGTGTCTTTTATTCCTTTCTTTGTTAGTTTTGTCTCTTTTTAGCTTAGCTCCCGGTTTGCTTCGAGATTCGGAGACTATGCAAGTTTGTTGTGTTTTGTAGGTAAAATGGCGCATTTGAGGACGTTTTGGAGAAGTTTCTAAGGAAGAGCTAAGCAAGGGAGCCAAGGAGCGGAAGAGCCATGCAAAGAATGAAGAGGAACTCAAGGAAAACCAAGAAGAGAAGAAGGACCGAGGCCCTGGACTGAGATACTACCAAGTCGGGCCCGAGTTCGAGCACCAGAGCATGGGACCGACGTTCCCAACGTCGGGCCCGATGTCAGCCCGCGTCGGTCCGAGTCGGCAAAGGAAAGGATTGGGCTCCAAGGCACAATGTTGTGATCTTCCAATTTTTCCCTTCTTCTAATTTTGGAATTCCTTGGTCCCCAATCCAAGAGAGAGGATAATTATAGGTGATTAGAGAGCATTAGAAAGAGAATCACACACACACACAAAAATCACTCTCAAAGGCTCAAGGAAGACTTGGAGAGCAAGGAGAAGAAAGGAGGAGGAGAAGAGAGAGAGATCGGTGGAGCTAGAGAGGAGATTAGTGAGTTTGTACTTGTTTTGCTTTGGTTTTAGTAGAATTAAGACATGGATCTTGTGAACCCTTTTGGATTTGAATGCAATTTAGCTTTGGTTTGAGATTGATGATTGAGTTTTGCTTGCTTTGCCATTTGATTGCTTTTTACTCTTACTTGATGGAGTAGATTCCATAGTCTTGGGCTATGGGGGAAACCCCTAGCTAGGATTGGGTAAGAACCCCCGATTCCATAGCCTTGAGTGCTTGATCTATGAATCCTCTCTACATTGAGCATCAATTCTCTTGTGGAAACAAGGGACCTAGGGCTTGTGATTGGTAAGAGTAAGCGGGAGCGATCTCGGACCCATCACTAGACCTAGCATCGAAGGCGAGTGGAAACTCCCTTAGGTCGAAGTGTAGAGTGGAGGGATCAAAGGCCAGCAACCTTGATCTCACAAGGATCAACACTTATTGGCTGAATAAGGGTGGAATTACTCAAGTCTAGTTAGGGAAGGAACCCAAAAACCCAAGACCGATCTACTATTTTTGCCTAATCGAAGTACCCAGAACATCGGGCCCGACGTTGTGTGTGTCAGTCCCGGCCAAATCTACCTCGATCCACCCTCGGACCGAAGTGACCAGTGTCGGTCCGAGGTGATCCCTTTTGATTTTCCTCGTTTTGCCTTTCTTTTACCTCTTTTTAGTCTTTTGGGTACTCTCAACGCACGAACTCCCGTGTGTTCGACACCCTACCTCTTTTACTACAATTGGGGTTCGGTTTATAAATTTACATTTTGATATCATCCGATCCGGAAGAAACCTCGTCACTAGGCAATGTTCAGGGTGTTGGCAGAGTCAATGACGAAGCGGTACTTGACATCAGACTTGAGCATACGCTGCATTGCGGTGTTGATGTAGTCGATGGCTATAACTTCGACGTCGGCTGTGACACTATGCTTCGCCGCAAAGTCCATTATCTCTCGAGTCTCCTTCATTCCTCCAATGCCGCTTCCTCCCACCATTTTCCTTCCTGTACGTGTAAGTAAGTATAGTACGTGTTGTTTAGATTTAGTCGATCATAGCGATCAATTTTCATCTATGATTATCATATTCATGTCCTAGTGATCAATATTCAAAATTATTAAAAGATAATAATTCACTAAATAAATAAAAGAGAATAAAGCTGTTAGGAATTTGCCCATGATTAAGGACAAAAAATGACACTCATGTCAAGCAAGAACAGATATAGTATATAGCATACTTAGACTACATAATAATCTTTATCCTCAAACATGCGTCTTTAAAGTATATGCAAGTATCACATGATTTGCAAATTTATGTTTTAATACTAAATTAATCAGCTAGACAAATTTATTCGTTAAAATTTTAAAAAATTTTAAACGATCCAACCTAACCAAATACAAAAACGTGCATACCTAATCAACAATTTTTTTGAAGGAAATGTGCGTCTAGGGACAGCCCGATTGAGAGGAAAAGATGACATACGTACCCATGATAAGTGGAAAAGCGGGCAGCTGAAGCGGCTTGTCAGGAATACCGACAAGGACCAGCTTCCCGTGCGACTTGAGTAATCCGAGCAACTGCTCCAGCGGATGCGCCGCTGCCACCGTGTCTATGATCCCGTCCATGGTCCCCGCGGCCTCCTCCATTTGCCGAGGCTGGTTGCTGAGGAGGAAGCCGTCGGCGCCCAAACGGGACACCGCCTCCTCCCTCTTACCGGGGAGGTGCTGAGCACGGTGACCTGAAGGCCCATGGCCTTGGCGAACTTGACGGACATGTGGCCCAGCCCGCCGAGCCCCACGACCCCCACGTGGAGCCCGGGCCTGTCCAGCCCGTAGTACCTTAGCGGGCTGTACACGGTGATCCCCGCGCACAGCAGAGGGGCCAACGCGTGCAGCGGGACCCCTTCCTAGGCTCGTTGAAGGTCGTTACGAGGTATGGAAAAGTCGCATGATGAACTGGATGAAAATTTATGACTACCAAGCGTGGATGGTGATAGAAAAAGGAAATTTCAAAATCAATCCAGCCAAATAGAATGACCATACACAGTGGGGTCCAACTGAGTGAAAGTGCCTCGAAGCCAATTACAAGGCTAAGATGTACTTATCCAATGCTATGAATGATCAGGATGCTACTAAGATTGGTAAGATTGACACTGCTAAGGAAATGTGGACTGCTATTGACTCGGCTAAAGTCGTCGTGCCAAGATCAAAGATAAATAACCCAAACAAACAAACTAGTATAGTAAGTAAGTAAGGGGTCGAACCCAAGAGAACTATGACTTCTAGTATTAATATATCTATCAACTAAAGATAAGGGGGATTTAGGAGAGAAATCTAAACTAATCTATCTAAGAAACAAACAAAACAAACAAACAAAACAAATAAGGAAAAGCAGGTTTATTCAAAAGATCCACTCATGAAATAATCACTCGATCATAGATTTATCCATTGATTTCATTCACACCTATGGTTAATTCCTATCCTGATCATTAACAATCGCAAGTCCACGGTCCAAGCAATTCTATAACCCTAGGCAAGGACGCTTAAACCTAGAATTAGCATAGAGAACAAGGATATGCAGGATATAATATCAAACAATCAAGCTACGAGTCAATTGCAAGATAAAACAATCAATTCTCTTCTTAATCCCGAAGCACAAGAGAATCAATATCAACCAAAGGATAGAAATCAATTACCAAAACCTCACGAGTTCATACATCAGAGCTTCTCCCTTGAACAAACCCAAGGAGACTAGCTCTCCGTAACTAAACTAAAGATTTAATTGAATGAATAAGAGGTAGAAGATAAGAGGTACTAAAAATCTAAGGCTGGCTCCTCCTTATATAGCTCAAGGAACATGCTCCTCGAGATAGATAAGATAAGAGGCAAAAGATAGAAAAGGAAACAAGATAGAAAGGAAAAGATTTTATCCGTCTCGAAGTCGGCTCGCACCGCGACCGCGTTGACACCGCCGCGCCCGCGCTTTTGCAACAGAGAAGAACAAGTCGTCTCTAGCGATCCACCGTGACCGCGGATCCTCCGCCGCTCCCGCAGCAATCTCCGTTTGGCATTATGTTGAGTCGGCTTCTACCGCGACCGCGCCATCGACAGCGCGACCGCGACCTTCATGGGTCTTCATTGGTCGTCACCTTACGCCACCGCACCCGCGTCATAGACAACGCGACCGCGGAAATCATGCAGTGGCGAACTTGTCTTCAATTAAGCTCTAAGAACTCTTGATTCTTCACATTCGTGTCTTCGGTCTTCATATTACAATAATGCTCGAATCTAACCTAAACACTCACAATAATACTCCTAAAATACAAGAGTTAACCCATACAAAATAGCTCGAATCAGCTATTGAACAAATGCATATTGGCAGTGCTGATCTGAAAGATGATCATCAGATGTGTGCCAGGAGAGAGTTCTATAAGTTTCGTATGGAACCTGGTGAAACTTTTGATAAATATCAAACTCGTTTTGAAACTCGTTGCACTAAACTGAATCACTTAGGAACAACATCTGCTGAAGTTCCTGAAAAAATGAGAGTGCAACAGGTTATTGATGGTTTATCTAGTGAATGGACTCACATGCGTACTTCCTTTAAAGAAAATCCATCTAATAAACTGCTTCAAATGCATGAGATCTTTGGAAAACTAAAATATTATGAGTGGAGAATGATGGATGCTGACAAACCTAACAAAGGAATTGCTCTTAAAACTGAGAAAAACCCAAAGGTTCCTAAAACTGTTGTGGAACAGTGTGAGGAATCTGAGGATGAGTCTGATGATGAGGACTAGGTGTTGATCACTAAAGCTTTAAATGCTTTGTACAGAAAGAACAAGTTCCGTAGGAACAGTTCCAATACGTACAAAGGCTCTGGAAAAGCTGGTTATAAAGATGAAAAGGATCTAACATGTTACAATTGTCATAAGAAAGGACATTTTTCTAAAAATTGTCCTAATCAAACTGAGTCTTCTGAGAGCAAAAAAGGTAAGGAAAAGGCTTATATCGCTGCCTGGAGTGATTCGGATGAGCAAAAAATTGTCCTATGTTACTGGAAGAAGCACCACCAGAATTACTAACAGTACTTCCAATAGAATTGTTTCCAGAATTAGCATTAGAGAATTTAAAACCAGAATTGTTGTTTGAGCCTGTTTAAGCAGCTAAAGCAGAGCTATCAAGATCTATAGGAGTAGAAGGAGACTTAATAGAACGCTGGACTTCTTCTTGAAGCACAATTTTGTACACAGTAGCGAGATTTGGAGGAGGTTGCATCATGAGAATATTAGCTCTGGCAACGGAAAAATTGTCTCCAAATCCCTTGAGAAACTGAATAACTTGCTGATCTTCAAGAATTTTTCGAGTTATAGCATTAGATCCACACGAACAGACCTTAGATTCAACAATAAGAAAATGTTTATCCCACACACGCTTACACTTAGTGAAATAGGAAGAAACTGGCAAGTTTCCTTGACTTAGAGACATCAGAATTCGCTGAATTTGATATAAATGTGTGCGGTCGATTTTGCTAAAACGAGATTCAAGTTCAAGCCAAACCTAATGAGCAGATCCGCAATACAAAATAGATTCAGCAATTTCCTTGTTCACAGAGTGTAAGAGCCAGGAGAACACCATATTATCACATCTGTCCCAAAGAGCTTGTGCATCAGACTGAGAATGAGAACAAGTGCTTGTCACAAAACCTAATATGTTCTTCACGAGAAGAGAAACCTCAACTGAATGTTGCCAGGGACCGTAGTTTTGATTGTCGAGCAACGTTGTAGAGAGGACGTAGCTCGGACGATCACTGTGATGGAGAAACAACTCGTCCATGGACACCGCAGAATCTTGAGTGGAATTGGAATTGGAAGCTGTGTTCCACGGATTTGCTGGATCACGAACAAGATGAGGATGAACGGCATTGGAATTAGGAGTAAGAGGCGGAAATTGATCAGGATCGGAGGTCAGCATCGATCAGAGAGATCGGAGAGATCAAGCGATCAAGCGAGAAAATTAGGTTGATACCATGTTACAATCTAGAGACGAAGAAATGAGAAACTTGGAGAAGAAGATTTTCAACAAAATGTTTTTTGTATTATACTCCAAAAAAACAAATCAAGAGAACGCGCCTAACGCGCGAACATTCTCCTGCAAAGTTCCAGGGTTTACGCAGGCTGTCGGGCCTGCGCCACCGTTGCAATCCCCAGGACATGGCTCGGGGAAAAGGGGCTGGCCGCAGGAAAAAAGCCTCGCCCTCCAAAGTTCCCGGAGCTCCCAAGCCCTCGGAGGTGCCTGTTGAGGAAATCTCTGAAGGAGCCATCAAAGCTAACAATAGGCGTATCCTCCGCAGCTCTGCCAAAGCTCTTGAAGAGGCTGGTTCTGGCTCGAGTGCCTCCGTAGCTGCTGCTAGTAACTCCGAGGACACTAGCAATGATCTTGAGAAAGTTCTTGACTCCTTGGAGTCGTCTGCTACGGAAGAATCCAGTGCTGCAGCTATCTCCCCCCCTGTTACTGAGCTTAAAGACGGTGAAGTAGCCCCCGAAGTTGCCCCAGCTACACTCTCTCCGGAGAGTCCTAGAAAGCTGTCGTTCAGAGAAGCTCTAGCTGGGAACCTGGCCAACAAGGAGGGTCGTCGCCTCAACTATGTTCCTGGGTGCGAGGATGGCATCATTCGCTTCAAGAAGAAGGATATTGAGAAAAATGTTGAAAAATGGAGAACCACCCTGCTTGGAATGATCGCAGGAGGCAGAACATCTTTCAATATCATGCAAAGCTTTGTTAATGCCAGATGGATTGTGGAACGACAACCCAAAATCATTCTCACAGATGCTGGAATTTTCGTTTTCAAATTTGAAACAGAGGAAGACATGGAATGGGTGCTTTCCAACGGACCCTGGATGGTGGGGGGCGTGAGACCTCTTTCACTAAGGAGATGGAGTGAAGGAGTCAAGCTAGACCCTTCCTGCTTTAAATCTACTCAAGTTTGGGCCAACTTGCCAAGCCTGGACGTTCGGTTCTGGGATGATGACTTCTTCGAAATGGTAGGAAGCGCAATTGGAAAGCCTATACTTATTAATAAAGTCACTGAAAATCAAGAGCGCCTCTCATTTGCCCGCTTGCTGGTTGAGATCACAACAAAAATGCCCCTAAGGAAAGAAGTTACTTTCCTTGGGGAAGATGGAGAAAAGGTGATGTGATCGTGCCTTGGCCTAAGTGGGTCGTGCCCGGGCCCCTCGCCCTCACGCCTCTCGGTGCTGGTGCCTCATCGAGGCACCCATCCCGCGGTGCCGGTGCCTCACGTGGACACTCGCGTCTTCGGGCCGGTGCCACGTTTGAGCGCCGATCTATGTCGCGTTTCGGGCCTCTTTCTAAGGCAATCCAAGCAAGGAAGATCACAAACTTCAAGAACAAGTTGGGCCGGGCTAGCTCTCCACAACGAAGCCAAGAATAAGCCCAAGCCCAAGTCTCCACCGTCATTCACCTCAGCCCAAGACATCTCCACCTCCTCAAGTTAGCTTGGCCGCCAAGGATGAGCTTGAAAGAAGAATGCCTTCCACTCCAAGTAACAAGACACCATCAATAACCGCCTTGGAGGCCAAGTCAAGCGCCCCATTTTTGCCCTATATAAAGGGATGCATTTCTTCATTTTTAGATAGATTAAGATTAAGCTTGAACCTTGAACTTGAGAGACTTTTTGTCCCGTTCTGGGTTTTGGGCTTTCCCGTCTTGTGGGACTCAAGCCGTAGGGCTCTCGTGAGACTCGAGGGCCGGATGGCGGGCTATGGTTTGTGAGACTCGAACCTTGGTCTAGCCATTCTTATTTTTCAAACACAACCATGGTTTTCGGGCGATCGAAGGCTCGGAGGGAGGCATGGCTCGTGAGACTCGAGCCTAGCCTAGCCTTCCTTAGGCTTCCATACTTGGCTCATCGCCAAGTTTGTTCTCCTACTTATCCTTAGGGATGTTCGGGTTGTTAGGGTTCGGTTCCGCACCCCTGTCACCCTTGGTCGTTTTCCCTCGGTGAGTTGACCGAATGGGGGGATCCAACTAATTATCCATTATTAACAAAATACCAAAAGAGATCCTGTCCTACAAAATTCAACACGTCACAAAATTGCCAATTTTCAATCAAAATTCCACAAGTTGGCAAGAGATCATATCAAGGACGAATGTAAGAAGCAACATGAACCCCCTCGAGCCAGAATCGAGTCCGATCCTAAGGCGAATCACATCATCTGGTATCAGAGCCTTTCGAGGCGGGTTCCGTAAGTTTTGAATATGTAAATTGCATGTTCATGTTTTCTTTCATATGTGCTCAAATCCCTTCAAACCTTTTTTCGGCCAACCGAGACCCGAGCCAGCCTTAAACCACACCTTTACACGAGTACGACCCTAAAGCGTCTAAGGTCTGGGAAAAATCTCAAGGTGGCGTGGAAAAATTCCTAAGACCCGTCACTCTTTCCCCAAACGCCCATACCTAACCTCCTACACGAAATTATTGCAAAACTATGGTGGGAGAATTTTTTTTTTCGACCCAATTTGTGAACTTTCAAGTCTTGGAACCCAAGTAAGCTCGAGGGGCGGAGTTACGCTCATCCAAAAAAAAAAAAAACAAGCCGAGCTAGCATGTGTGAGGTGAATGGCGATTTACCTTTAGTAAGCCAATCGAATTTCCTTGCCATCATGGTTTGCTTGGCCAACAAGGAGAGTAATGGCCCCATTCTAGTCGAGCACCTCCTCGGTTCCAACCAAATTCAAAGTGTCCGACCTTGGTGTGCAAGCTAAGGAGGTGTCTTGATGAGGGCGTGGTTATGATGGACCTTCATGGCTTCCATCTCCTCCTCTTCTCCATTATAATAACATGCCTTGAAGCCTAAGTAACTAGCCTATTTCCAAGCTAAATTCCAGCCCCCTTTCACCTATAAATACAACGCCTTTTCACTTTGTTACCACCTACAAAACCAAGAGAGAATCCGAAGCTCTCCAAGAAGAAGAAGCCAGCTGAAATCCATGTGTTCTAGCCCTCACAAAATTCCTAATTTTTTCGTGAGAAAGTTAGTGCACCCTCACCCCTTCGCAGTCCAAGAGACGATGGTGTGAGCCTCGGCCGAAATTTCCAAGACTCTTCGCGAATTCTCTAGTTCAAGACAACTCAAGTAAGTGGCGTCGGTCTTAATCTTGATGGCTCAAACCGAATGATGGGTCGAAGTAGGTCTTTCCTAGGCTGAGTTTCAAGCTAATTCAAGGGACCCCTCAGCCCCGAAATGCTAAACCTTTCCCCTAGGATGGCCGAACTTAACGTGCATAAAACCGACACTTTTGTCTCTAAGCCAAAAACCTTAAAACCGAACCCAATTGAGCATAGAAAGTTAATATGACTTGTGATTTACGTATTCATATACTTGAAGTTGCATGGAATGAAATGGAATGTGCATGTGTCGAGTGTCACGAAATGTGAGGCTCGAATCGATGTGTGGTACTTGTGGGCTCGCAAGAACCAAGAAAGAAAGGGGTTGGAAATTTAAAAAAAAAAAATGGCACTCAAGCTTGGGTGCAAGCTCGGTCCGATCCCAGCCAAGGAGAAGAGAGCCCCGAGAGATTTGAAAAAAAAAAGAAAAAAAAGAGAAAAAAAAGAAGAGAGAACCGAGCACATGGCCATGCCCCAGATCGAATTCTTGTCTTACGAGGCGTGTGTGAATGCTTTGCAATTTTCAGTTAACTAATGGCGTCCAAGATGATGTTCACCAAGAAGATTACCTCAAGCAAGGCCATGGTTGGGCCTCGTCGGGTGTGCGGCATGGCACCCCGAAAGTAGGGCATCGCTTTCATGGACCTTGTGAGTAATGACGAGGTCGAGCTTTCCAACGAGGCCGTGAGTGAGCCGAGCGTCAACCAAGAGCTTGTGCTAAATCAAGAGAAAGAGGGTGATGCTAGCTCCGGATAAGAAACGGGTCCGAGTATCAACACCGGCAATCGTTTGAGCGACTCTAGCTCGAGCGACGAATCGAGCAACCACGACTCGGGCCCCTAAGACTTGTCGACTAAAGAAGAAGACGAGTACATGGAAATAATGGACAATGAGGCTCCTCTTGATGGCTTTGACGTACCCGAAGGAGACTACATGGAACCGCTTTGAGTTGTTCCCGCGGACGACATGGTGGTCGAAGTCGAGGGTTTGAACGAGGGCTTTCCCGAGTGGGAGGCCGACGAATGGTTTCAGCTCGATGAGCTCCTAACCCAACTTGATGAGCCTATGGACGAGGAGGAAAACATAGAGGAAGTGGCACCATTTCTCAAACCGCGGGCCGGCGCGACTCAGCCTCCTCGCCACCGCCACCCCCATGCACGACTCTAAGGATTCGAGGACGAATCCTCTTTAAGGGGGGGTGGATGATGTGATCGTGCCCGGGCCTAAGTGGGTCGTGCCCGGGCCCCTCGCCCTCACGCCTCTCGGCGCCGGTGCCTCATCGAGGCACCCATCCCGCGGCGCCGGTGCCTCACGTGGGCACTCGCGTCTTCGGGCCGGTGCCACGTTTGAGCGCCCATCTATGTCGCGTTTCGGGCCTTTTTCTAAGGCAATCCAAGCAAGGAAGATCATAAACTTCAAGAACAAGTTGGGCCGGGCTAGCTCTCCACAATGAAGCCAAGAATAAGCCCAAGCCCAAGTCTCCACCGTCATTCACCTCAGCCCAAGACATCTCCACCTCCTCAAGTTAGCTTGGCCGCTAAGGATGAGCTTGAAAGATGAATGCCTTCCACTCCAAGTAACAAGCCACCATCAATAACCGCCTTGGAGGCCAAGTCAAGCGCCCCATTTTTGCCCTATATAAAGGGATGCATTTCTTCATTTTTAGATAGATTAAGATTAAA
Source organism: Polygonum maritimum (assembly GCA_963924305.1). Taxonomy (NCBI): domain Eukaryota; kingdom Viridiplantae; phylum Streptophyta; class Magnoliopsida; order Caryophyllales; family Polygonaceae; genus Polygonum; species Polygonum maritimum. Next base: position 25,844,604 of record OZ002735.1, read on the forward strand.
TTTGAACCTTGAACTTGAGAGACTTTTTGTCCCGTTCTGGGTTTTGGGCTTTCCCGGCTTGTGGGACTCAGGCCGTAGGGCTCTCGTGAGACTCGAGGGCCGGATGGCGGGCTATGGTTCGTGAGACTCGAACCTTGGCCTAGCCATTCTTATTTTTCAAACACAACCATGGTTTTCGGGCGACCGAAGTCTCGGAGGGAGGCATGGCTCGTGAGACTCGAGTGTTGGGACGCTATCAAGAACGCTTGCGTACTTGTTAGTGTACCACACAACCGTCCCTTAGTTTTGATATGACAAACTCACTTTGATTCTAATAAAGTTGTCCAAGTGTTCAGGAACGCCAGTGACCAAAAGGACAACAAGTGTGTATGGGCGTCCCATAAGCTTAGGGACGCTAGCTAATAGGAAGTAAGGACCAGCTAGAGACTACTTGAGCAAGGACGGAGTCCCAAGCAAGTGGGAACGCAAGAAAGGAGTCCTTACTCACTAGCCGACAGGATGACATCACTCGACAATGTTTGATCATCCAAGGACACGTGGAGACCGATCCTGTAGCGGAGTCCAACACTACGTGGCGGACGATCCTGTTGCAGAGTCCATCAACACGTGGCGGCCGATCCTGTAGCGGAGCTCATCATACACAGCTGGATACAGGAAGCTTCCTCATCACCGCCCTACTACGTGGAGGAAGATCCTGTAGCCACGTCCATGAAGGGCACGATCGTCCAAGTGAAAAGACGCCCTTCCCCAAGTCCTATAAATAGCCCCAAGGCATTTATTGTGACAAAAACGCTTTCAAGAATATTCAGAGAGAATCAAAGAGAAAGCGACTCACTCAAGAACACGAAGAACTAACTCAAGAACTCAAGAACAGTGCTAGAACTTGTGTTAGATCGAGTGAGACTTGTAACCAAATCACAAAAACAGCTTGTAACAGAAAAACCAAAAAGAGAGAAAGAGAGTTCTGCGAAGTACTGCAGAACGTAGGAATAGAGTCCTTTAGTAGATTGAACTAGCTTAAGTTGTAGGCTTAAAGGAGTTCTTTACAAGTGAACTTAGGGAAAAGCTAAGTGTCAGAGAACTGTAAAGGCTCGCCAGTACAACTGTAAGATCGTTCAATAGAAAGGAAAGAACTATTCAAAAATCCTCCAAGGAGGTAGAGGTTTACACTCAAGGACTACTTGGTCTTGAGTGGTTCCTTTATAATTCATTGCGTTCATCTATTATCTGTTTAGTAATTAATTTCCGCTGCATTACTCAAGGACGCACCTACTCCTCGTAGGGACGCCTAACCTAAGGACGCTTTTACCAAAGTAAAGGACGTCCCTCAGTACTAACGATCCAACAATTGGTATCAGAGAAGGTGCTCTAGATTCTTACTGAGTTGCAGGTAAATATGGACATGGAACCTATTGGAATCTCTTTTGTGAAGCCTCCGCGTCTAACGGACGGCAACTTCAACCGTTGGAAAACTAGATTTGAGAACTTCTGCAGAAGCACAAATTATCAATGCTGGAACGTTATCAGAAAAGGTGACCTCAAAGTTCCTGATGACAAGAAAGACAAAGAGGACGAGTGGGGTCCTGATGAATTCAAGCTAATGGAAACAAATGCTAAAGGAGTGTGCTTTCTTCAAGCGTCCCTCTGTGAAAGGGATGCCACAAGAGTTAGCAATCTCCCCACAGCAAAACAACAGTGGGAAGCTCTTGAGAAATTTCATGTGGGAACTGCAGAAATGAAAGAGGACGTCCAGCTGAAGATCAAAAAGGAGTTCTATGCTTTTAGTATGTTGCCAAATGAAACGGTAAATGACTACTCGTACCGTTTTGAAGGTCTTGTCACCAAAATGAAGAACTTGGGTATTCCAGAATCAGAAATCTCCATGAGGAATGGAGTTCAATTAGTCATTGATGGGTTGACTGGAGTCTGGAACTTTGATAGGACGACTTTCAAAGAAAACACAGCAAACAAAACTCTAGATATGGAAGAGATCTATGGGAAGCTCAGGCAGTACGAAGAACGAAGAATCTCTGACATGGCTCAGCTAGGAAAGAATCCACAACACCAGAGTACGCCGAGTACCTACGTGGCCAAAGAGATCTAGCATTGATGATGCAAAACAAAGAAAAACTTGAGAACTTGCGTCCCAAAGAGAAAGAAAGAAAGCCAAAGGAAGAGATTGACTCAGATGAGGAACTCTCTCTTATTCACAAGGCTCTCAAGTACTATAACAAGAAGAACAAGCATAGTAGCAAGAGCATGTTCTACAAAAAGGAGAGTCCCAAGTACACAGAGGCTGAAATGAAGGAACTCACATGCTATAAATGCAACAAGAAAGGACATTTTGCCAAAAAGTGTACTGTGGGAACGTCCTCCAAGGACAAGAAGAAAGCTCTCATTGGAGCATGTACAGCTGCATGGGATGATCTCAGTTCAAGTGATGATGAACGTGACGATCAAGTTGCATACATGGCAGTGGAGGACGCCCCAGTTGTTGAAGAGAACGCCTCCGACAATGAACAAGAGGTAACTCATGATTCCATGATGCGTTCTTTAGAAAAATGTTCAAAACCAAAACTACTTAAACTCATTGGTAAAATAATGGAGGAAAGTCTTGCTATGAAAAGAAGAATGGATGAACTTGAGGATGAAAACATTGTAGTTGAATGTGAAAATTGTAGTACAATGACTATTCAACTAGAGTCCTCATGTGATGAAACTAAGTCCCTAAAAACTGAAATCATGTGTCTCAAACTTGAGAACGCTAAGCTTAGGGAAGAAGTGAAAGTGATGGGTAAGAGTCCCATAGTTGAAGAAGTGAGACCTATGGTTTTTGTCCCAGCTAAGAGAGGTCTAGGTTATGAACCTGACACTAAGAACTCTCTTCCTAGTGACTTTGAGGCAAGTAAAACTTCTGAACTTGAACTTGAAAGGGAGAAAACCAAAAATCTTCTCGAAAGAATTAGAGTTCTAGAGAGTGGAGAATTAGGAAAGGAAGACTACTACACTAACTCCACCAGTCATAAGATTTACAAGAAGATTGCTAAAGGGGACGGTTCAAAAGTTTGTAATCCTCAAAAGATGAAAGAAAACAAGATTCAGCGTCCCAATAAGAAGTACTACCTTGGTACTTACTATAGGACGTGTTGGTACTGTGGACAAGGGGATCACTTCAAATATGATTGTTTAAAACTTAAGGAAGATATTGAAAATGGAAAAGCTGCTAGGACTAACAATGAAAATGATAAGTCCGTTCCTATGGCTAATCCTAGGCGTTCTAGACGCTCTAGGAACTCTTTCCGCAAGCATGCTATTTCAAATGATGTAAATATTAATGACTACATGCCAGAACCAGAGTTCTACTTTTGTAACGAACCAGGTAAGGAACACCTTGCCTGGGTCGCCAAACACTAACTTTGTTATGGCAGGTGGAAGTGAGGGGACGCCCATGGATCATTGATAGTGGCGCCTCAAATCATATGACAGGAAGCCAGATCCATCTCACTTCTATCCAAAGTAGTGCCACGGGAGGAACTGTCTCGTTTGGTAACAAGGGCAAAGGAAAGATCAAAGGAACGGGAACTGCTATTCTTAACCCGTCCATTAAAGCAACAAATGTCAGTCTTGTTGAAGGACTTGGCTTCAATCTTCTTAGTGTCTCTCAGATGTGTGATCAAGGTGAAAATCTAGTCACATTTGACTCAAAGGAGTGCCTAGTTATCAAACAAGAAGTCCAACAAAGTTGTTCTCAAAGGAGTTCGCAAGAACAATATCTACATCTTCAATCAAGAATTCAAGCCTAAATCAGAGTTGTGTCTATCTGCTTCAAAGAAGGACGCTGACCTCTGGCATCGCCGCCTAGGCTATGCTGGACCAAGCACAATCCTCAAGCTACACCAAAGAAATCTTGTGAAAGGACTTCCCCGAATTGATCCTGAGAAAGTTGAACAGTGCGAAGCCTGTGTCAAAGGGAAGCAAACAAGAACGTCCTTCAAATCCAAGAACGAAGTCAGTACAAAGAAGCCTTTGGAACTTCTCCATATGGATCTTTGTGGACCAATGAGGACGTTGAGCCACGGTGGAAAGAGGTACATTTATGTTCTTGTAGATGATTTTTCTCGATTCACTTGGGTTCTTTTCTTGGTGTCCAAAGCAGATTGTTTCAATGCGTTCAAAGTCTTCATCAAACAAGTGGAAGTTGCTCTTGAGACGCCTCTCAAAGCCATAAGATCAGACCATGGAACGGAGTTCCAAAATTCAGAGTTCCTGGCCTTCTGTGATCAACATGGAGTCTCTCACAACTTCTCAGCTCCAATAACTCCTCAACAAAATGGAGTTGTGGAAAGAAAGAATAGGACGCTAGAGGATATGGCAAGAACTATGCTCCTGGCAAATAGCGTTCCCAAGTACTTCTGGGCGGAAGCTATTGCTACAGCATGTTACATCATCAATCGTGCCATGATCCGTCCTCTGCTGAAGAAGACGTCCTATGAGCTGTTGAATGGAAAGAAGCCTCGCATCGATTATCTCAGAGTCTTTGGTTGCAAATGTTTCGTTCACAACAATGATAAAGAAAAACTTGGAAAATTTGATGCAAGGAGCGATGAAGCCATATTCCTTGGGTACTCTCTCACCAGCAAAGCATATAGAGTTTTCAACAAAAGGACTCTAAAGCTTGAGGAGAGTATTCAAGTTGTGTTCAAGGAGAGCTCTTCTCACAAAGAAAAGCCAAGTAAGAAAGAACGCTCTTCGTCACAACAACAGGACGACTCTGAAGATGAAGCTGAAGATTGGACCTCTGGAAAATACTATGTCTCTAAGGACGCATCTCCAAATCCTGAAGAAGTCTCAGTGGACGCTCCCAGTGTTGTTCAAGGAGTTCCCTCTCGTAGTGAATCCCCAGTTCAACAAGATGTAGCTGAATCAAGTCAACAAGGCGAGCAACGTCAAGGTGTGGACGCTCTCTCTGAGGGGGAACACGTTGAGGACGATGCTCAAAGTGATAGTGATAATTCTGATGGAGACATTGATCCAAGATTTGCTAATTTGTTTCAAAGGGAGTCCCGCTTCTCTAGGGACCACCCAACTTCTCAAATTGTCTCTGATCCTTCTCAAGGAGTTCAAACAAGGTCAGCTGCAAGCAAGTCCCGGAGTGCAAATTTAGCTTTCTGTGCATTCAATGCCTTCGTCTCTATGGTGGAACCAAAGAATATCAAAGAAGCACTCCAGGACGCTGAATGGATTCAAGCAATGCAAGAAGAACTCAATCAGTTTGAAAGGAACAAAGTTTGGACTCTCGTCCCACGTCCCAAAGGCAAAAATATCATAGGGACGCGATGGGTGTTCAGAAATAAACTTGATGAGAGTGGACGTGTGTCAAGAAATAAGGAAAGACTGGTGGCTCAAGGATTTAAGCAAGAGGAATGCATAGACTATGATGAGACCTTTGCTCCTGTTGCTAGAATTGAAGCCGTTCGTCTCCTTATTGCCTTTGCCGCTCACAAAGGATTCAAGTTATTTCAGATGGACGTCAAGACTGCCTTTCTCAATGGAAAGCTAAAGGAGGAAGTGTATGTTGCTCAGCCGCCTGGCTTCGAGGACGCCTCTCTCCCAGATCATGTGTACTACTTGGACAAAGCACTCTATGGACTCAAGCAAGCCCCTCGTGCATGGTACGACAGGTTTGCGTCCTTTCTCTTGTCTCATGGGTACACTAGAGGTTTAATTGATAAAACTTTGTTCATAAAGAAAGTTCACAAGGACATTTTAATTGCCCAAGTCTATGTTGATGATATAGTCTTTGGTAGTACTAACATGAAACTTGTAGATGAGTTCAAGTCCTTAATGAGTAGTGAGTTTGAGATGTCCCTCATTGGAGAGCTCAATTTCTTCTTGGGACTTCAAATCAATCAACTCAAGGAAGGGACGCGCATTCACCAACAAAAATATGTCCGTGAAATGCTTGAGAAGTACGGGATGAACACGTCCAAACCTGTTGCAACCCCTTGTTCTCCAAACTCGCGTCTTTACGCAGACGAACAGGGAAAGGACGTTGATCAAAAGCTTTACAGAGGAATGATTGGTTCTTTGCTCTACTTGACCGCAAGCCGTCCCGACATTATGTTTGCCGTTTGCTTGTGTGCACGCTTCCAGGCTAATCCAAAGGAGTCCCACATGCAAGAAGTCAAGAGGATCTTTCGCTACCTCAAAGGACGCGACGATCTTTGCCTTTGGTATCCCAGGAAGACGCCCTTCAAGCTAGTTGGTTACTCGGACGCTGATTATGCTGGTCATGTGATTGATAGAAAAAGCACTTCAGGAATGGCACAGTTCCTTGGTTCATGCTTAGTCTCTTGGGGATCTAAGAAACAGAACTCTGTGGCGCTTTCAACTGCGGAAGCCGAGTACGTTGCTGCTGCTTCGTGCTGTTCACAAGTTATCTGGATCAAATATCAACTAGAGGACTACGGTATCAATCTTGAAACTATTCCTATTCGTTGTGATAACACAAGTGCTATTGAAATTTCTAAGAATCCTGTTTTTCATTCACGCACAAAGCATATTCATATAAGGCATCATTTCTTGCGTGATAATGTTGAACTAGGACTCATTAGTATGGAGCATGTAAGGACTGAAGACCAAATAGCTGATATTTTCACTAAGGCACTTGATAGACTCATAGACGTCCCTATGAGCATCTAAGGCTGCTCTTGGGGATGATAACTTTTAAGTAGCAAGTCCCGTTCTACTATTCCCTCAATGATTGGCTATGTTTTGTAGATTCTAAGTGTTTAAGGACTGTTATGCATTAAACTCATCTTTGCAAGGACGCTAGTCTAAAACTTCATGTGTTTGCTACTTTGGAGCGTCATTCAAATTTTCTCTATTTTGTCTTGAAAAGAGTATCCCTGATCACCCAACCCTCATTATAAGCCGAAATGATGGGAACTCTAAGCTTACCCTAGCCGAGAACTCCGCAAAAGCGTCCTATGAGCTTCATATTTTCTTTTACGGGACATACTTGCGTTGTTCTCAACTGGTTCGAAAGGTGATCACAAGAACGGTAAGTTGGTTGTTGGTTTGCTTGAAGAGGTTAAATTTTGCTAAGTATGAGAGAACGCTCAGTGTTTGTTGGAGAGAACGCCAGTTCAGTATTTGAGGAGAAGTTGAAGAGTCAGAATTTTGAACTTTTGAAAGTGTGAACAGTGACCGTTGCTTTTGCTCAAATCTTAAGGGGGGAGTTTTGCCACGTGTCGCACAGTAAAACAGTGTTAATTACCATTTGTGCCACCTCTTCCTCTATATAAGGCCAGAACAGTCGCAATCAAATTTATTACGCTCAACCACTTTCTCGCTCTCAAATCTGCTCTGCCTTCTCTCTAGTACTCCGGCGACTTTCTCACTCTAAATCTCATCTGAAATCATGTCTCAAAGACAGTTGAACGTGTCCGGATCTTCTACCGGCGGGAAGCGAAGAAAGCTTGTAAAGTCCCATTACATAGAGAAGCCCAAACCCATCGTTCTCAATGAGTCTCTACTGGACTTCATCAACAAAAAGCCCAGGACGTTGTACAATCTAATCAGGGAACGCATGGAACTGCCAGAAGTTAAGTCTGATGCAGAGAAAACAAAGAACTACAAGAAGTTCATTGAACGCTTCGTCGTCCCCAGCCTCCACAACACAGACTTCAAAGATCTACCTGGACGGATGGACGATGTGCTCTTCTTCTCTCAATTCGGAGGTGAGAATCTTGGCCCTCTTCTTGACCTTATACCAGACTTGCTCAATGCAGTCCTGCCCAAGTTTCCCATGTATCCAAGGAACTCATTAGCCTTCCAAATGACCAAGAACCGTGTACCAAGTCCCTCTCCCCCACCTCCTCCTGCCGTTAACCACCAAAAAATTGCTGAAGCGTCCTGCACCATCCTCTCCCCTCTCAAAATCTTCCCAACCCTTCTCCACTTCAAAACCAATGGAGATTGTGGATAAGTTTCCTTCCCATTTAAAGGAGGGACGCTCCAAGAAAGTCCACGACCCAAGGCCCCTCAAAAAGGCCAAGACCTCAAGCGTCCCATCCTCCAAACCCTCCACAAAACGACCTAGCACCACAAAAAGGCCATCCAACCTCTCTAAGGAATCCACTCCTCCCCCTCAACCCATCCAAATTGTTCAACTCCCCACCCCTCCTCCGTCCCCTCAACCTTCCAAGCAAAATGCACTTATCCCCTTTCCTCCCAAAGTCTACTCCCCTCTAAACCTTGCAAACTTCCCAACAGCTCCGACCCATATCTCGCCCCCAAAAGATCCCGAGACCCCCAAATCTCGCCGTCCCTCCTCCGAAAGTGGACCAGAGGACGTTGAGAAGCGTCCAGCCCTTGAGCGCACCTTCAAACGCCTCAAAGCCGGTGAATCTCCCAAGGTGCTCATGGTTCAAGCTGCTCCAGAGCCCGAGCACATCTCCTCCTCCTCCTCTAGCTCATCTGAGAGCAACAGAGGAACGCCTCAAGCCAATGCTGAAGGAGTTTCCCCTATAATTGACGTTGTTGGGGACTCCGACGACGAGGCTGAAGGAGTTGAGAATGCTCCAGCTGAAACACAAGTAGCTGAGGACGCTGGCGAGCACCAGGTACCTCAAAAGGACGCCGAGCCAACCCTTTCTGAAGAGCTCGAGCGTGATGCTCAGGAAGTCCCTCCCTATGACCAGTCCCTCCAAATCCTCAATCCCACCCCAGCTCTACAAGAAAACCCCTCCCCCACAATCCAAACAGAATCCCATCAAGTCCCCGCGGACGCTGAGCCAGCAACAGAAAATCAGACAGAGGCTCAGGACGCTGAGGGCACGTCCCAAGGTCAGACCTCAGGTGCCGATCAAGCCACAGCTGGTGGCGATGCAGAAAACGAACAAGGCACAGAGGACGCTCCCTCAAAGGACGCTTCTGACAGTGACTCTGAGAAAGCTGAGGAAGAGTCAGATGATGATGAGGACTCTGAGTCCCCCAAGGGCAAGCACAAAAGGAAAAACGCTGATGTGCCCGTCAAAGTCCTTAGCCCGCTCATTTACTCTGAAGAGTGGCTAGCCTCCTTCGATGATGAATCAGTTTAGGAGTTCCTCGAGCTTCTGAAATTCCAAGGATGGCTGAACGTTGGACCAGCGCTGACAACTGTTGACAAAGAATAGGTGAAGGCGTTCTACAGGGATTTGCGCTACAAAGCTAAAGATGGCTCCCTCCACTTCAAAATTGAGGGTGAGAAAGCTTTTGTAACAGAACGCCAAATCCGATCCTTCATGGGTCTAGGTCCACGCAAGCCACCGTCCGACGCTCTGAGCTCACTCACTGAAGGCGGCTTTAAAACGACAGATCAAGAACTGCCTCTTGTTGAGCACATATTTCAGGGCAAAAGGCCAATAGGACTTGACAGGGTAGCTCACGTTATGAGCAAGGTTGGCGCCATCGTTCATTATTTCATTTGTCGCGCCATTCTTCCAAGGCAGGAGAAGCGTTCAATTGTGCAAGCACATGATATTATCCTCATTGACGCTATCCTAGAACGCCGCCCAATCAACTTAGCCAGAATTGCTATGCAACACATGGCCAAGTGTGGAAGGAAGAGGCATGCCTTGCCATACCCTGGAGTAGTGAAGGCAATCTTGCAGTCCCAGGACGCTTATGATGAGAGCGCTCCCTCTGAAGAACTTGGCTTAAAATGGAATGCTAAGAAGGGACTTGTCGAGATAAGGCACAATGAAGAGCTGCCGTCTGTGCTAAAACAGTTAGAGGCTGAGGCTGAGGAAGCCAGACTGAAAGCCGAGGAAGAACGCTTAGCTGCAGAGGCTGAGGCCGCAAGGCTTAATCCTACGTCTCAAGAGTTCCCTTAAGTTATGGACAACCAGTGCCTCATCTTCTCTGCCTTAAAGGACTTGTCATCTGCATTCTCCAAGGCTGCTGAACTTCAAGAACAATTACTCAAGTTTTATCAAGACAAGAGCCGTTCTTCGTGATTGCCACCACCCCTTTAATTCACTATTATCTCGCCTTTGCTTCTTTTGAACTTCAAACTTATGATCTTGGTTTGTAATAACTCTAATTTTGTTTGAATGACAATTCCACTGTTTGCTTGCATGTGTTTGCTTAAGCGTTCCACTGCCTTTAATTATGTGTTTGTGCTAACGTTCTTATCACTTGTTATCCTTTTCGATGATGCCAAAAGGGGGAAGTGTAGTTTTGCAGAGATGCGCTATAAAATAGTTATCTAGAATAAGCAAGTGTTAAGGGGGAACTATTAAGTGAAAAGTCTAAGGAACGCTCATGCTAGAATAAAAGAGAACGCTTAGAAAGTTTTTCTAGGACGCGACTCCCTCCTTAAAATCCAAAAGTTAGAGAATCAAAGATTGAAAACTTGTGCTTATTTAAATTTCTCTAAGTTTTAGAGGATGCTTCTAAGTTTTCATGCATGCTAAGTTCCAATGTCAAAACTATTTTGCTAAAGAGTTTGTCATCATCAAAAAGGGGGAAATTGTTGGGACGCTATCAAGAACGCTTGCGTACTTGTTAGTGTACCACACAACCGTCCCTTAGTTTTGATATGACAAACTCACTTTGATTCTAATAAAGTTGTCCAAGTGTTCAGGAACGCCAGTGACCAAAAGGACAACAAGTGTGTATGGGCGTCCCATAACCTTAGGGACGCTAGCTAACAGGAAGTAAGGACCAGCTAGAGACTACTTGAGCAAGGACGGAATCCCAAGCAAGTGGGAACGCAAGAAAGGAGTCCTTACTCACTAGCCGACAGGATGACATCACTCGACAATGTTTGATCATCCAAGGACACGTGGAGACCGATCCTGTAGCGGAGTCCAACACTACGTTGTGGACGATCCTGTTGCAGAGTCCATCAACACGTGGCGGCCGATCCTGTAGCGGAGCTCATCATACACAGCTGGATACAGGAAGCTTCCTCATCACCGCCCTACTACGTGGAGGAAGATCCTGTAGCCACGTCCATGAAGGGCACGATCGTCCAAGTGAAAAGACGCCCTTCCCCAACTCCTATAAATAGCCCCAAGGCATTTATTGTGACAAAAACGCTTTCAAGAATATTCAGAGAGAATCAAAGAGAAAGCGACTCACTCAAGAACACGAAGAACTAATACAAGAACTCAAGAACAATGCTAGAACTTGTGTTAGATCGAGTGAGACTTGTAACCAAATCACAAAAACAGTTTGTAACAGAAAAACCAAAAAGAGAGAAAGAGAGTTCTGCGAAGTACTGCAGAACGTAGGAATAGAGTCCTTCAGTAGATTGAACTAGCTTAAGTTGTAGGCTTAAAGGAGTTCTTTACAAGTGAACTTAGGGAAAAGCTAAGTGTCAGAGAACTGTAAAGGCTCGCCAGTACAACTGTAAGATCGTTCAATAGAAAGGAAAGAACTATTCAAAAAACCTCCAAGGAGGTAGAGGTTTACACTCAAGGACTACTTGGTCTTGAGTGGTTCCTCTATAATTCACTGCGTTCATCTATTATTTGTTTAGTAATTAATTTCCGCTGCATTACTCAAGGACGCACCTACTCCTCGTAGGGACGCCTAACCTAAGGACGCCTTTACCAAAGTAAAGGACGTCCCTCAGTACTAACGATCCAACATCGAGCCTAGCCTAGCCTTCCTTAGGCGTCCATACTTGGCTCATCGCCAAGTGTGTTCGCCTACTTATCCTTAGGGATGTTCGGGTTGTTAGGGTTCGGTTCCGCACCCCTATATCCCTTGGTCGTTTTCCCTCGGTGAGTTCACCGAATGGGGGGATCCGACTACTAATCCATTATTAACAAAATACCAAAAGAGATCCTGTCCTACAAAATTCCACACGTCACAAAATTGCCACTTTTCAATCAAAATTCCACAAGTTGGCAAGAGATCATATCAAGGACGAATGTAAGAAGCAACATGAACTCCCTCGAGCCAGAATCGAGTCCGATCCTAAGGCGAATCACATCAAAAGGTTGTTCAGAAAGTTGACTATGAATGGATTCCTGAGAAATGTGACAAATGCTGTGTATTTGGACACAAAGAGGGAGATTATGAAAAGAAAGCTTCAGTGTTTCATAGGCTGGGCTCTAGGAAACCTCCTGCTCATCCAAGGCAAGCCTGGGTGAAGAAACCATCCTCAACCCTTCATCCCTATGCCCTAGAGTCAAGTAAAGCTGCTGAGCAACGTGGACACGCCAAGATGGGATCTAATGGAAACCACTCCCTTGTGATGACCAATGCTGCCCCTGCATATCCCTCTAACCAAGTTGAGGAGGATTGGGAGACAGTTAAGTCTAAGAGTAGCAGAAAGAGTCAAGGCAATCCAGCTGCTCACAAGGGGAAGACTATTATTATTGAACAGTCCAAATTTGCAGCGCTTGACCTATAAGAAGATGAAGGAGAGAGATAGTTGGAGGAGGCAGACAATGACACTATCGTTTTTGATGGATAGTCTCTCCATAGCTTCCCGGAACATTAGAGGGCTCAATGATCCCTCTAATGTCAATTTTGTTCACAAGCTAGTTCAAGATAATAATTTAGATGTTTTAGCTCTTTTAGAGACTCGTGTTAGACCTAACAATGCTGATGATGTATCCAAACGCATTCTCAAAGGTTGGAGCAGATGCACTCAATGCATTGGTAACAATGGGAGAATATGGATCTTCTGGAAGTCCCACGCTCAGATTGTTTTAGACATTATTATTGAAAATTTTCAACATGTTCACTGCACTATTAGTTCTCCTAATCTAAAGAGAAACATCCAGGCCACTTTTATCTATGCCTCTAATCAGGAAAATGAAAGAGTGGAGCTTTGGAATCAACTTGATCAAATTGCTATGTCAGTCAATGACCTCCCTTGGATAATCATGGGAGACTTCAATGCTATCATCAAAGATCAGGAAAAGAGGCTTGGCAGGGGTATCAATCACAACTACAGCAGCTCATTTCTTGACTGTGTCAACAGAATTGGTCTGGCTGATCTTCCTTTCTTTGGAGCTTACTTTACTTGGTCAAACAAACAGATTGGTGATGCTCATATTCTCTGCAAGCTTGACAGGGTCCTAGCTAATCAAAAATGGATAGATGAATTTGAAAAATTTACTGTCAGATTTGATATTCCCAGTTGCTCTGATCATAGTCCTGCCATCTTAAAGATTGAAGGGGCCTGTGCCAAGAGCAAAATTCCTTTCAGGTTCAACAATAACTGGGCTAAACACCCTGAATTCCTCAATGTGGTCAGATCTGAATGGCACAGAACTCCTCCTCAAGGTTACAAGATGTTTCAACTGGTTAGCAAGCTCAAGAGCTTAAAAATTCCACTAAAATGCCTGCGCTCCAAAAATCTTGATGCAGCTGAAAGTGATGTCAAAGATAAGCACAACAAGCTGCGTATTATTCAACTTGAAATCCAGGGCCATCCAACTGACTCCAATCTCTTGCTCTTGGAGAATAACCAGCTAGCTGATCTCAAAACAGCTGTGAGGCTCAAAGGTGACATGCTCCAACAACTTGCTCACCTCCATTGGATCAAATATCAGGACAGCTGCAGTAACGTTTTCTACAACTCCATCAAGCAAAGAAATTCTCTAAACAAAATTAGCAGCTTGCAGAATGAAGATGGAGATGAGATCACTGAGGAGAATGGGATCAAAAGCCTGATTGTTAATCATTTCAAAGCCTTCTTAGGGCATAAAGTTCAGCCTGGCGACATTGCTGATAGCATTATTTTGGAGGGAGATACACTTGGTGAGGCTGACAGCTTATCTATGATCAGAAAATTCAGTAAAGATGATGTCAAAATGGCTCTTTGGAGCATACGTAAAAACAAATCCCCGGGTCCTGATGGACACAATGCTCACTTTTTCAAGCAAGCTTGGGATATTGTGGGGAATGACTTCTCTAAAGCTGTTCTTGAATTCTTTGAGAGTGGAAAGATGCTTAAAGAGATAGGGAACACAGTGATTGCTCTTGTGCCCAAGGCTGATAAGCCTGAGACTATAGGTGACTTTAGACCTATATCCTGCTGCAATGTCACCTACAAAGTCGATCATCTCAAAAATGGTTGTAGCCAGATTTCAGCCCCTGCCGCCTAAGATCATTGACAAGAATCAAGGTGCATTTGTTAAAGGGAGGAGGATTCATCATAATATAGTTGTCTCTCAGGATATTGTTAAGAGCTATGAAAGAAGATTTATAAGTCCAAGGTGTGCTATGAAGATAGATTTGAAAAAATCTTTTGACACTGTCAGCTGGGACTTTCTCTTCTTGTTGCTGGAAAAACTAAAGTTCCATCCTATCATGATTCACTGGATTCGTGAGTGCATCACTTGCACTCAATACACAGTAAAGATTGGCAAGGAATTTTGTGGACAGTTAAAGGCTGGCAGGGGGCTAAGACAAGGCGACCCACTCTCCCCATACTTATTTGTTATAGCCATGGAATATCTTAGCAGGATGCTTAAGAGAGAAGTGAAAGCTAACAGATTCAAATTCCACCCTGGTTGTAAGAGAGTTGGAATCACTAGCCTGTGCTTTGCAGATGATCTATTTATTTTCTCACATGGAAGCATCTCTGCAACTCAGACCATCAAAACCATTCTTGATGATTTTTGTCAATGCTCAGGTCTTGGAATCAATGACAGCAAATCTAAAGTCTTCTGTGCAGGCCTCTCTCTTCATGATGAAGACTTGATATGCTCCACACTTCACATGAGCAAGGGCTCCCTCCCTGTCAAATACTTGGGAGTCCCCCTCTGCAGCTCTAAAGCTCAATGCAAAGATTTCAGTGACCTCCTTCTCAAGATCAAAAACAGGACTAATGCCTGGGCTGCTAGGAACCTCTCTTATGCAGGTCGCTTGGAAATTGTTAGAGCAGTCTTCTATGGAACCATACAATACTGGTGCAAGGTCTTCACCCTCCCTGCTACTATAATCTCCAAGCTTAACAGCTTGCTCAGAAGTTTCCTCTAGAGTGGGAAAAGTGAATGCAACTCTGCACCAATTGCTTGGAAGAAAGTTTGTAGACCCAAAGATGAGGGAGGCCTTGGGCTCAAGGATGTTGCAGCTTGGAATAAGGCTAACTCAGCAGGCCTCCTCTATGATGATATCCATGTTTCAGATAATGTTTGGCATCAATGGGTCTCCAAGACGCATCTCAGACGTCAATCCATATGGGAAGTCAGAAGCAAGAGCACTGTTAGTGCTACTTGGAAGATGGTTTTGAAGTTGAGAGATAAGATGATCACTTCTCTTAATGACTCTGAAAATCCAATCATCCTACCTCTTGGCATGGTCGACTTAATAGCAAAGACCTCTATGATCAATTCAGAGACAAAGGCAATGCTGTAGCCTGGAATAACATTATCTGGTGCAGGCTCAACACTCCTAGAATTTCCTTCCTTGCTTGGAAAACTGTCTGTGGTGGTTCTCGCACCAAAGCTACTCTCAAAAGATGGGGGCTCACTTCAGATGACTCTTGCGTGCTCTGCACATCAGGACATCAGGAAACTGTGGCACACCTTTGGTTTGAATGCCATTACTCCAAACAAGTTCTCAATAATGTGTTGTCTTGGACTAAATTGAAGAGAAGAGTTAACAATGTTGAGGAATGGATCAATTCTGCTGCTGCTTGGAATGGGAAGAACACACTTTTCTTCAGCCTTTGGAATCATGTCCACTGTGTTGTCTTATATTTCATTTGGAAAGTTCGTAACTCCATCATCTTCAATCAGAATACTATAAGTGTGGAGGATTGCTCTAGTCTTTGCATTAGGCATATTAGAAACTGCCTTAAGGGCAGATGGAGGAAGTGGTCTAGGATGGATCATAGAATTATGGAGAAATTAGGTATTGAACAAGTTGCAAATAGCTAGTCTAACTAGCATTTTGTAACCTCTCTTTTTTCTTAATATAATTTACCCTTTTATTCAAAAAAAAAACAACAACAGAGTACAAAACGGTATTTATAGTAAATGTTGCAAGCTGATTTCTCACACTAATAACCTCGTAACAAACAAATACACAATACTCCACATAGCGAGATACACAAACACGATGCAAACTGGAACTTAATATAGAACAACAAACGTAAGAGAATCGGTTCATATGCAGGGGTTTGTAAAGAAAATAATTAAGCTAGGCAACGTTCAGGGTATTGGCGATGTCAATGACAAAGCGGTACTTGACATCAGACTTGAGCATACGCTGCATTGCAGTGTTGACATAGTCGATGGCTATAACTTCGACGTCGGCTGTGACACCATGCTTCGCCGCAAAGTCCATCATCTCTTGAGTCTCCTTCATTCCTCCAATGCCGCTTCCTCCCACCATTTTCCTTCCTGTGTAAGTACGTATAGTACGTGTTGTTTAGATTTAGTCGATCATAGCGATCAATTTTCATCTGAGATTATCATATTCATGTCCTAGTGATCAATATTCAAAATTATTAAAAGCTAATAATTTACTAAAAAAAAAAGAGAGTAAAGCTGTTAGGAATTTGCCAATGATTAAGGACAAAAATTGACACTCATAACAGGCTAGAACAAATATAGTATATAGCATACTTAGACTATAAAAATCTTTATCCTCCAAACATGCGTCTATAAAGAATATTCAAGTATCAAGTACATGATTTGCAAATTTAAGTTTTTAAACTAAATGAATCAGCTAGACAAATTTATTCGTCAAAATTTTAAAAATTTAGTAAACGATCCAACCTAACCAAATACAAACATTTGCATACCTAATCAGCAATTTTTTTGAAGGAAATGTGCGTCTAGGGACAGCCCGATTGAGAGGAAAAGATGACATACGTACCCATGATAAGTGGAAAAGCGGGCAGCTGAAGCGGCTTGTCAGGAATACCGACAAGGACCAGCTTCCCGTGCGACTTGAGTAATCCGAGCAACTGCTCCAGCGGATGCGCCACTGCCACCGTGTCTATGATCCCGTCCATGGTCCCCGCGGTCTCCTCGATTTGCCGAGGCTGGTTGCTGAGGAGGAAGCCGTCGGCGCCCAAACGGGACACCGCCTCCTCCCTCTTAGCCGGGGAAGTGCTGAGCACGGTGACCCGAAGGCCCATTGCCTTGGCGAACTTGATGGCCATGTGGCCCAGCCCGCCGAGCCCCACGACCCCCACGTGGAGGCCGGGCCTGTCCAGCCCGTAGTACCTCAACGGGCTGTACACGGTGATCCCTGCGCACAGCAGAGGGGCCACCGCGTGCAGCGGGACCCCTTCCGGGATCTTGACGGCGAACCGCTCCTGGACCACCATGAAGTCAGAGTAGCCGCCGTAGGTGAGGGTGCCGTCGTAGTAGAGGGACCCGTAGGTTAAGATCATGTTGGGGCAGTAGTTTTCGAGGTGGTTGGTGCAGTCCTGGCACGAGTAGCAAGACCCCACCATGCACCCTACGCCTACTTTGTCCCCGACCTTGAACCTCTGCACCTTGGGCCCAATGTCGGTCACTTCCCCCACCATCTCGTGCCCGGGGACGGCCGGATAGGCCGCGTTGCCCCATTCGTTCTTGACGTAGTGAAGGTCCGAATGGCAGACGCCACAGTACAACACTTTGAATGTGATGTCCACGTCTCCTGTTGCCCTGATCCATGCATCACATCACAAACCTAGTATTACTAAACGTACACAATTCAACTATTTAACTAGCTAGAAAAGGTTGAATCAATTACAAATACCTCCTAGAGAAGGTAAAAGGGGAGAGGATGCCGGAAGAATCTCGGGCAGCCCAGCCGAATGCCTTTCTCGGATGCTCTTTTCCCGCCATTAAAACCTGTATGATAGTAGTGGCCTACTTTGGTTTGACACTATATCTACTGATCTGTTAATGTGTAGTGCAAGGGGTATTTATACGGCGGGATCAATTATTTATTTGGTGCCTACCCTTTTCTTGTTTGTTCTTCTATGTTTATCCCCAACTTTTCACTTGTTCCAAATCAGCCTTCCCCGTACATCTCTTGATTAATTATAAGGGTTTGGTTTACAATCCCCAACTTTTGTTAATAACTAGAGGTCAGGCCCCGTGCACACGCAGGGGTTTATATTATAAACAAATTTTATATGTAGGAATTTTGAATTATTTATTTTATTAAACATAATTTAAGCATATTGAATTGTTTTACACATAATTTAATTTAGTGTATTATTGACTTTTTTTAAAAACATATTTTTATTGAATTATTTTGTTTTAACAACCTCTCTTGTATTTTGGTCAAAAAACAACCCTCTCTTATATTTAATTGCACTTCATATTTAATTGCACTTTTGTTAACAATCTCTTTCTTTTATCGTATAGTTTGTATAAAAATATATGGATATTAATTGTTATTTTTCATGGTCTATATGCCTATTTATTGATTTATAGATAGATATATGTATATATTTAATGTTTAATATAATGTTTTGGTAGATCTGTGTTATAATCTACCGGTTGAAGTAATAAGTAATATATTAAAAGTACATTCAAATGATCTATAATATTGAAAGTGAACAAAAAATATTGCTACCTTCCTACAATTTTGTAATATTATAATATAAAAATAATATTTGAATATCTTTATACAATCAAAATGATGTACCAACTATAATTTAGATTAATGATTAATATTATATATATATATTAAAGGTAAAATGAAAATGATCTATAATATTCAACGTGAAAAATAATATCTAAATACCTTTGCATTACAACCTAGCTTGCTAATAATTCAGGTTTGATATGTGTAGAATTTCGAAGTTTTTAACCATTAAGGCTCCGTTTGGTACTTGATTTTTTTGGAGCGAGTTCAGCTAGATGGAGTGGAATCGGCCAAAAAACTGCACCCTTGTACCCCTAATGGGGCCGACTTTCTGCTAGTGTCTTGCTCGTTCCGCTCCCCACTACCTACAGAATCGAACGAACCCTAAGCTACACATAAATTTATAATTTTTTTAAATAATATGTATATATAAGAATTTGTGACTAAATGCATAATATTGATTACTTTTTATTCTCATTGTTTTTCTCTGTTTTATGTTCTTATACAAAAATCATTTTCTTTATTATGTAATACACTATTAAGATAAATGTGTCATAATAGCATTTCAAACAAAAACGATCTATCATATTCAACTTGAAAAATAATATTTGACTACCTTTGCATTACAACCTAACTTACTAACAAAATTTTTTAGATTATCTATAAAATAATTAAAAGGTGGAAAATAATTCTCATGTGTTATACATAAATATATGAATAATTTATGACTCATAATTTAGAAGCTTTTTAACCATTAAGTTATACATAAATATATAAATAATTTTTAATTATATGTGTATATTAAAATTTGTGACCAAATACGTCATATTGATTACTTTTTTCATTCTCAATATTTTTCTATGTTTTAAGTTCTCATGTAAAAATAGTTTTCTTTATTAAGTAAAATTAATATTAACATTAATGTATCATGAAGACATTTAATATCCCTTCATGTATACAACTTTATATATCTACTATACATAAATATAGTTTTCAAATGATCACTTTTTGTATTCACTTTTTAGTTTTATATAGGAAACAAAATAATAATTTATACATTTCTAATATAGTTTGTTTTTTTTAAACAATTACCTTTTTTATTCACTTCTTTATGCTCATTAATGTGTCATGATGGCATTAAATACCCCCTATTAACACAAAATTATAACCCCCTATTAACACAATATTATAAATATAGTTTTATATTTTATATATGAGACATAAAATACTAATTGTTATACATTTCTAATACAATAGTTTTTTTAAGACAAAATTTATAGCTTTCAATATCAATATAGTTTTTCAATGATCATTTTTTGTATTCACTTTTTTAGTTTTCTATGTGAAACAAAATACTAATTGTTATACATTTCTAATACAATAATGTGTTCTTTCATATGATAACTTTTTGACAACAAATATAGTTTTGAAATAATCACTTTTTGTATTTACTTTTTACTTTTCTATATTAAACAAAATACTAATTCGTATACACTTCTAATACAATAGTTTATTCTTCCAAATAATCATCTTTTTATTTACTTTTTATACTCATTAATGTGGCATGAGGGCATTAAATATCCTCATGTACACAAAATTATCTTTCATATGAGGGCATTAAATATGAGGACACCACCTAACTTATATATATATAAGTTAGGTGGTGTCCTCATTTATTGCTCCATTAACTTCTATTGCAATCTTCCCTACATAATTAAACAATATGCAATCATAATTAAATCAATCACAATGGCATAGCGGTAAACCCTTTGTTTAATAACCCAAAGGTTTGGGGTTCAAGCCTCTCTAGCAACATTTTTGTGTTGTGTGTATAATACTATAAAACATTCTATACAAATAATGTTTTTATTATATTTTATATTATCAGACCTTGGCTCATTTATGACATACACATAAGTAGTGCTATGTGTATTTTTATATTTACTTTTTTTTTTACGATTATCAACCTTTATATTTTTACAAACTTTTACTGTTTGTGTATTTTTTAATTTGATCTTTATTTTGGATTGACATAGGTATATAAAACCTGAACTATTGTCCAGGACATAGGATCTCAATTTTGTTTTAAGATTTTAGTCATTGTTAATTATACTTCGTCAAATTCTACCAAAAAAAATTATACTTCATCAAAGACACAAGTATATCATTTACGTATTGTCAAAAAATAACAATTGAACAACATTTAAGAATAATAATTTTTAAATGTGTATTATTAAATAATAATATTTCTAATATATATATATATGTAGTAAACATATGAAGTAGACTTTTAGAAATCATTGCCCAGATTAAGTTGAGAAATAAATTTATTATTAGTTAATAAAGAATGAAAATTCCCCATGTTAGTGAACAAAAGGTATTTCATATTTATTTCACGCGTCATTCCAAATTGTTAACATAGATTCCAATAGATTAATCAATATGTCATGACACTACGTGGCCTAAGATTGATTGTTTTCATCTCATTTATATTTGATAAATAAAAGGAATTAAAATATTTTTTTAGTGTATGAAGCCCAAGAGTTTTCAATTAAAGGAATTAAAGTTATGCTTCGAGAAAATGACCTGAATTATGATTTAAACTTATATTTAACAGACTTATCATTTAAATTTGATTAATCAAACTTAAAAATAATTTATAAACCCGTGCGTAGCACGGATAATGAATTCTAGTATATATAGTATAGATAGTATAGATATAGATATTGATATAGATATGCCTCTACACTTTTGTTAATAATAACCCCTCTTCATGGCAAAATATCATCAAAGAATTTCCAGCTTCGTTATTGTCTCACAGCCCACGATATCTCCAACTTAAAGTTTATTTTGATTAGATTGGAGTTTATATATAATACTTCCTCCGTCCCATTGAGTTTGTCCTAAAGGACAAATTTTGTGGTAATTAAGTAAGTGATAAAATAGGTATTGTGATATGAGAAAGTAGGTAAAAATTGAAATTGAATGGGGTTAGTTTTGTAATTTTATACGTATAACAAGTTGAAAAGTGATAAAGTAGAAGGAGATTTTGGATTTTAGGTGTAAAAAATGAGTTTAAATAAGGGTAATATTGTAAGAAATTATTGATATAAAAAAAAAAGGACAAACCTAAAAGGACGTCTAAAATGGAATACAAGATAAACTCGATGGGACGGAAGGAGTAATACTATCGTATTGTGTGACGCAATGAATGATTCAACCCCGCAACAAACAAGACCGAAAGGATGAATGATTCAACCCCACAACAAACATGACCGGAGCCTTTCTCGTGCGGTCCAATGGTTTTGCACTACAATAATTATAGCATCTCTAATGGGATTCCACGTTCTCTTTATACTCTTTTCTGTACGAGGATATCATCCGAGGATATCCTCTTTAATTTATAAATTATATGATGAACCTTATTTAAAAGAGTGATAGAAGAAATGATTATTCTTTTAAGGATCGTAAATTTTGACTTTTGTGCCAAACTAACAGATGATTCGTACCTTGTAAACAGGGGTGTTATTTATTTATTTATTGTTTTATGTACTATAACAATTATAAATATTATCATATGTATATTTTTTTTAAAGCGACACTTATTTTTTGGATTATAAATTGACATAATTCTTCTATATCATCATATATAAATTTTTTTTATTGATATATTTACTTTTTTATACATACATAAACATATATTCAAATAATTGAGGAAGAATGAAATAAGATAAGATGCATTATCAAAATTTATCAACAACTGATACAAATGTTTTGGCATTTAAGCAAAATTATTTAAACTAACTCATATAACAAAATCAATAAGTTTAAATAAAAACTCGAATTGTTATATTCTAATATTAAAGATATGGATAATATTTAATAAGTTAAATAGAAAACCAAATATCTCGTATATATGTTATTGTGTTTTGAAAAAATAATTAAATAATAAATATATAAATATGTAATGAAAGTGTTAACGAATTATTATCTTAATTAAGAAACCTATCTTTTTTTCTAAAGCGTAATCATTATGCAATATTAGTGATATATATGGTAGATATAACATCTACTTTTTTAATGATATTTTAATATGATATGATAGTAAAAAATGTATTTAATATATTATTTTAATAGAATGAATATTTGTCGAAAATAAAGTGGTAGAATTTGCTAGCATTGATGATTTGAAAATATACCATGATAAAATTACGAAAAATAATTTACATTTAATATGATATTTGATTAAATGGGTAAAATGTTATGATTATCATTTTTAGATTATGAAGAAAAAAATATTTTTTTAAATAAAAGGTTTATGATAGGTCTATGTATTAATTAAATGTGTATAATGATAAGATAGAGATTTATATATATGGATAGAATTATTAATTAAACAATTCAAATTCTAAGATAGAACTAATATCTTAATTAAGTATGTAAAAGATTATGATAAAATCAAGATTTAATAAAATAGATTTTTTAAAAAGGGGGTGATGTGGCGCAATATGGTGGCAGAATTTGCTTCCGCTTTAGTATATAGTAATAGATTTTCACTTTTAGCCATTTACCATGTAAGTGTTGATGTCTCTCATTTTGGTGGTGTTTTAGTGGTTAATTTCCCTTGTAAATATGTGTCTTTTGTTCCTTTCTTTGTTAGTTTTGTCCCTTTTTAGCTTAGTTCCCGGTTTTCTATGAGATTCGGAGACTATACGAGTTTGTCGTGTTTTGTAGGTAAAATGGCGCATTTGAGGACGTTTTTGGAGGAGTTTCTAAGGAGGAGCCAAGCTAAGAAGCAAAGGAGCAGAAGAGCCATGCAAAGATCGAAGAGGAACTTAAGGAAGACCAAGAAGAGAAGAAGATCGAGGCCCAGGACCGATGTCTCACCAAGTCGGGCCCGAGTTAAGCATTTCAGAGGCTCGGACCGACGTTGGCAACGTCGGGCCTGAGGTGCCTCCGCATCGATCCAAGTCGGAAAATTAGAGGATTGGGGTCCAAGGCACATTATTGTGATCTTCCACTTTTGCCCTTCTTCTAATTTTGGAATTCCTTGGTCCCCAATCAAGAGAGGAGGATAATTAGAGGAGATTAGAGAGCATCTAGGGGGGATCCCACACCTAATCACTCTCAAAGGCTCAAGGAAGACTTGGAGAGCAAGGAGGAGAAAGGAGGAGGAGAAGAGGAGGAAATCGGTGGAGTTCTAGGAGAGATAAGTGAGTTTGAACTTGTTTTGCTTTGGTTTAGTAGAATTGAGACTTGGATATTGTGAACCCCAATTTAGCTTTGATTTGAGTTTGATGATTGAGATTTACTTGCTTTGCCACTTGATTGCTTTTTACTCTTACTTGATGGAGTAGATTCCATATTCTTGGGCTATGGGGGAATCCCCTAGCTAGGATTGGGTGTGAAACCCTAATTCCATAGCCTTGAGTGCTTGATCTATGAATCCTCTCTACATTGAGCTTCAATTCTCTTGTGAGAACAAGGGATCTAGGGCTTGTGGTTGGTAAGAGTAAGCGAAAGTGATCTCGAGCCCATCACTAGACCTAGCATCGAAAGAGAGTGAAAACTCCCTATGGTCGAAGTGTAGAGTGGAGGGATCGAAGGCAAACAACCTCCATCTCATAAGGATCAACACTTATTGGCTGAATTGGGGTGGAATCACCCAAGTCTAGATAGGGAAGGAACCCAAAAACCCAAGACCGATCTACCAAATTTGCCTAATCGAGTTACCCAGTACATCGGGCCCGACTTCCCCAGTGTCGGTCCCGGCCAACTCTCCTCGATTCACCCTCGGACCGAAGTGACCAATGTCGGTCCGAGGTGATCCCTTTGATTTTCCTTGTTTTTGCCTTTCTTTTACCTCTTTTTAGTCTTTTTGGTACTCTCAACGCACGAACTCCCGTGTGTTCGACACCCTACCTCTTTTACTACAATTGGGGTTCGGTTTGTAAATTTAAATTTTGAGACCCTCCTATCCGGAACCCATCAGAATTTTGGCGCCGTTGTCGGGGAGTTCTACTTGTTTGAGGTATCATCTTTTGTTGAGTCTTTGAATTTGGTAGTGATTAGGGTGAGGGACTAGCCCAAACCCCTTGTTTGTTTTGATTCGTTTTTGTTTTTGTCTTTGGTTGTAGGTGTATGCGAGCTCGTTCCGCCTGAGGAACACTTGAGTTCGACTTTGTGTGTGATCCGGAAAGCATTATCAAGCAAGCTCGAAAGAAGAAAAGAATGGAGGACCAAGCACAACGTGATGAGGAGGTTGATAGGATGAGGGCCGACATGGCTCGAATGCAACTTGAGATGGCGAACCGAGATGCCGAAGCTAGGAGAGAGCGTGAGCAAAGAATGAGATTGGAGGCTCAAATCAACACCCAACCCCGGAATGCACGTCAATATATGCATCCGGAGTTGAAGGTGCCGGAACCGGCCATTATCTTGCCGGAGGTGTCAAAGAACTTTGAGATCAAAACTCAATTCATCTCACTCATCAAGAGGGACCAATTTCAAGGGAGA
The DNA here is from genome assembly GCA_963924305.1 of Polygonum maritimum. Lineage (NCBI taxonomy): Eukaryota > Viridiplantae > Streptophyta > Magnoliopsida > Caryophyllales > Polygonaceae > Polygonum > Polygonum maritimum. The sequence continues at coordinate 25,869,675 of OZ002735.1, forward strand.
CCGAATGAGTGCCCGATCGAGCATGTGAAGCAATTCAAGGATCTATGTGAGACCATCTCGACGAATGACGAGACACTTGAGTACGTGCTACTTAAGGCCTTCAAGTGGTCGTTGGGAGGCAAGGCATTGCATTGGTTGGAGAGCCAAGCACCTCGATCTATCACATCATGGAGGGCTCTCAACGAAGCATTCTTGATGAAGTTCTTTCCGCCAACCAAGACAACGGAGCTTAGAAGGAAGATAGCAAGCTTTCAACAAGGAGCCCACGAGCCACTCTTTGAGGCTTGGGATCGGTTCAAGGAAATGTTGAGGACATGTCCAACGCATGGGCAACAACCTTATGTTCTTCAAGAAATATTTTTCGAAGGAATCAACCCCGCCACCAAGGACAAGTTGAACCTTCACACCGATTGTGGGTTCATTGACTTGCCACCGGAGCAAGCATGGGAGTTGCTAGACAAGCTCTCCGACTACGAAGCCATATACGGAGTGAGTCAAGTGAACAAGGAGGCAAGAGCCCAAGGAGACGGTGCAAAGAGGCTCTACGACCCAAAGAGTGAAGAGGTGGATAAAGATGTGAAGATCCAATTCCTTGAGGATGAGTTGAACAAGATGAGGAGGAAGATGAGTCATCTCTAACAAATCACAAGAGCATGTGAAGAATGTGGTTCTTTTAAGCATGGAGCCCATGAGTGTCCCAATGAACGCCAAGTTCGTTTGTCCGAGCAAATCGAGGAGGCACACTATGTTCAAAGAAACTTTGGAGGAAGAACCAACTTCAACAATGGAGGGAATGGAAGGTGGAACCAAGGCCAAGCCAATGGCTACAACAACAACTTCAACCAAAATGAGCCAAGGGCCCAACCACCACCATACCGACCTCCGGGATTCTATGAGGAAACTCCACAATGGGCGCAAGAGATGAGAGGCGAGTTCAAGGACTTGAAAAATCAATTCATCAATGTGGAGAGAAGAGTTGATGAAATAGGTGCCCAATTCAAGGAGTTTGGTGTGTGGAGAAGACAAGTGGACAACCAATTTGTTTACATGGCGAATCAACTTCCAAGAGAGGAAGGGAGACTCCCGGGCCGACCCGAGGAGAATCCCCGTGCCCTACAACAACAAAACGAAGTTCGAGCCATAGGATTAAGGAGTGGACGGAGTTTGCCCGAGCCACAAGTGCCAAGGACAAGAGAAGAGAGTCGGACCGAGTTGCCCAGTAACTCGGGCCCGACGTGCCATGATGTCGATCCAAAAGACGGAAGAGAACCCCTGACTCAGACCGAGGTGGAGCGGAACTCGGGCCCGACATGCCTTGTAGTTGGACCGACGTTCCCAGATGTGCCCTGCCCCAGGACCGAGGTTCCAGAAGTCGGTCCCGATGTCACACCCACGTCGGTCCAGGTTGAAAATGTTGAGAGAGACCTAGGTCGGTCCAAGGAAGTAGATTCAACCAAGAAACAAGGTGGCACAACTCTTCCTTACCCATTGAAGAAGCCCAAGGAGATTGTTGAGGGCAAGTTTAAGAGGTTCTTGAAGCTCTTGCAAGGTTTGAACATCACCATCCCGTTCACCGATGCTCTAAGTGAGATGCCATCCTATGCAAAGTTCTTGAAGGAAATCTTGAGCAAGAAGAGGTCAATTGTGGAGATGCAAGATGAGGTGAAGATCTTGGAGCTACCTCAAAAGTTAGGTGATCCCGGAAGATTCGCAATTACCGTAGGGATTGGATCCCAAAACTTCAAGGCTCTTTGTGATTTAGGAGCAAGCATATCGGTTATGCCTATGAGCATATGGAGAAGGGCTAACCTCGGAGATATGGAACCGGTTGACATGAGTCTTACTATGGCCGATGGCTCGTCTACGAAGGCCACGGGAATTCTAGATGACGTCCCGGTTAGAGTTGGGAAGTATTTTGTCCCCGATGATTTCGTGATCCTTGACATAGAAGAAGATCCGTTGGTGCCCATCATACTTGGAAGGCCGTTTCTAGCCACGGCGGGTGCCAAGTTTGATGTGAGAAATGGGAAAGTGACCTTCGAGATTGGCGAAGATAATGTGGAGTTCCATTTCAACAAAGCCTTTAATGAACCGGATGCTTTGGCGATTTTGAAATAGGAGGAAAGTGCTAAGCGTAAGAGAGAGGAGTTGGAACTCACAAGAGAGGAAGAAGCACCTTTGAGGAATCACGACATGATCAATGTTCAAGAGCAAGAAAGGGAGTTGCTAGATGCAATTGAGAACCATGAGGAACCAAGAGATGGAGATAGCCCAAGAAGCCATGAAGAGTATCCTTCTCTATATCCTTTTGATGTGGGAGATTCTTATATTTGTTTAAGTGACTTGAAAGAGGATTTAGAGAATGGTTACCTATGTTTGAGTGATTTGCAAGAAGACTTGAGTTATAATGTCATTGAGTCCCCTAGAAATTCTTTAGACTTTTGTGGTGTAGGTAATGAAGATCAAGTAGAGAAGGAGCAAGAAGTGCAAACTTACACCTTGGAGGACAAAGGAGAATTTGGAGACCACACTTTCATCAATCACAAATGGTGGTATTATGGCTATGAGGGGTGTGGCGAAGGACAAGACAAGGATGATCAATTCACCATTTTTCACCCTCCGTGAAGGGTAGAGGTTAGAAGTCAAGCTAGTGACTTAAAAGAAGCGCTCCTCGGGAGGCAACCCGAGTTTAGTAGGTTCATTTTCGTAGTTTCTAGTTTGTTTTTCTTTGCCTTAGCTTAGATTCTTTCTAATCTCTCCTTAGCATGTGTTTTGTGGAATTGTGTTTTGTGTGAGCTTCATGATTGTGTGTGGTATTGGTGAAAACAATAAAAGGACTTGTGGGTAGAGATTTGCCTAGCAAAGAGAATTTTTAGAAGCCAAACCGAGTCGAACCGAGGTACCTAGTACCTCGGCCCCGAGGTTGTGACGTCGGTCCAGTTTGGACAGTCAACATTGGTCTTGATTTTGTGGAAATAACTATTATGCTCTTCTGACCTAACTTTGTCTTCTACCCAATTTAAGCCTTCTTTCCCATACCTACCACCCAGTACCCTCATAACCACCTTCCGAAAATACCAAGCCCCCTTCAAAAACCCCCAAATCGATCCATCACTCCCACCACTCTCGAACCCCAAGCGATCTTCACCACAAACTCGATCCAACACCCTAGCATCCCCAAACATTGATCCAAAAGCCAAAAATCCCAACAAATCCCATAGTTTTTCATCCCTCTTCTAGATCTAGAGGAGAATTTGAGTTCTAAGAAGTTAATTGCTAGAAGTCTTTGTTTCTTCAAAATTTGGTATGTGAATCTCAATCTCTACTTGATTCCTTGTGAATTTCATGCTTTCATTGCTAAATTTGGGATTTGTCATGATTGAGTGAGCTTAGACCTTGAGCATCCATGGTGATTTGCATCTATAGTGGAATTTGTGCTTAGTTGTTGATCATGCATGCTAGAACCTACTTGGAACTTCGATTGATGATGAGACATGGTTGAGTTTGGATTTTAGGAGCATGATAGAGAGATTTTTGGGTAAAATAGGTAGAGAAAACGATTTTAGGCTCGGACCGAGATGCCCAGATCTCGGGACCGATGTTGCAAGTCGGTCCAAGACGCGGACCGAGGTTGAGAACCTCGGGCCCGATGTCTTGTGTTGGTCGGTCCTATGTTATTCGGCTTTCTCTTATGTGAGCTTTAGGATTCATAAGCTTGATTGTTGGTTAAAGCTTGTATATCATGAAATATCTTGTAGCTTGACCATTGTTATGTGATTCTTGGTTCATGCATGTTGGATTTTGTGGATTGAGTGTCTTAAGAGCAAGTATGGGGTCATTTCCTTGTGTGAAGAGTTGTTTGTTGTGAAGGCATGTGACTTTGTTGTGTTTGTATAGATGTTATCTTGTAGTTCTTTGCTTTGATTGTGTGTAGGTACCATGACTACCCGAGCATCTTCTTCAAGAATGGAGAAATCAACAAGGAAGTCCAAGAATTCGTCCAAGAGGGTGCAAACGATGGATGATGTGCGCTTTGAGGATGAGGATGTAGCTCAAAAGTATGAGCGACTTGATAGGATACTAGACCAATACCGCAAGTGTACGGGTCGCGTAGTACCAAGGTGTCGATCTCTAGGAGTTTAGTAGAGTTGGTGAACCGACAATCAAAGTAGCTAGGCTAATATGAGGCAACTAAGGATGGAAGAAACTTAAACTAATCAACTAGCAACAAAATAAAAGGAAGAAAACAACCAACAAGATGATGCAAATATGAATAAGGGAAAAAACAATCCTAGAGTCTAAGTACTCACACTATGGATCTAATCAACACTTTGAAAGCATACAAGAATCTATATCAAATCATGGTTTGGAGGCATCTACCTAGAATCATTGTCTAATTCTATCGAATCAAACAAATCGTACCTAGAATATGATAACCATCCACTTTCGTGGCTTGATCCAAGACTAGTCCCTTTAGGCTCAATAGGTTCAAGCCTCTCCTCCACCGTCGTGGCTTGAGTGAGCTCGTCCAATTCAAACCTCTATCGGTAGGTCAACCTCTCAAGAATTCCCAAATCAATTCTCATTTCAAAGGGAAATCAATCAATCAATCCTATGGTTCAAGCTAGGGAAGAGGTCTCTCAACACAAGTCCCTAACCTATCTCCCTATTGACAACCTAACCTCTCGGTTCTAATCATCAACAAGTCTCAAATCACAATCAATTTGGCATTAGGCACATAGGATTGACACAAATCACAATTCAAATCTCAATTCAAGCAAGCATTCAAAGCACTACCTAGAACCCATAGGGTTTTCCCCAAACCCTAGAATTTGGGAACCTAGCTAAACATGAACAAAGGAAATGAAGAAGAGAGAAGGAAATCCATACCAAACTTCATTCAATTGATTAAAAAGAGGGAAGAATCTCTGTTGGGACGCTATCAAGAACGCTTGCGTACTTGTTAGTGTACCACACAACCGTCCCTTAGTTTTGATATGATAAACTCACTTTGATTCTAATAAAAGTTGTCCAAGTGTTCAGGAACGCCAATGATCAAAAGGACAACAAGTGTGTATGGGCGTCCCACAAGCTTAGGGACGCTAGCTAACAGGAAGTAAGGACCGGCTAGAGACTACTTGAGCAAGGACGGAGTCCCAAGCTAGTAGGAACGCACGAAAGGAGTCCTTACTCACTAGCCGACAGGATGATATCACTCGACAATGTTTGATCATCCAAGGACACGTGGAGACCGATCCTGTAGCAGAGTCCAACACTACGTGGCGGACGATAATGTTGCAGAGTCCATCATACACAGCTGGATACAGGAAGCTTCCTCATCACCGCCCTACTACGTGGAGGAAGATCCTGTAGCCACGTCCATGAAGGGCACGATCGTCCCAGAGGAAAGACGCCCTTCCCCAAGTCCTATAAATAGCCCCAAGGCATTTATTGTGACGTTAACGCTTTCAGGAATATTCAAAGAGAATCAGAGAGAAAGCGACTCACTCAAGAACACGAAGAACTAACTCAAGAACTCAAGAACAGTGCTAGAACTTGTGTTAGATCGAGTGAGACTTGTAACCAAATCACAAAAACTGTTAGTAAGAGAAAACCCAAAAAGAGAGTTCTGCGAAGTACTGCAGAACGTAGGAATAGAGTCCTTTAGAAGATTGAACTCGCTTAAGTTGTAGGCTTAGAGGAGTCCTTTACTAGTGGACTTAGGGAAAAGCTAAGTTCCAGAGAACTGTAAAGACTCGCCAGTACAACTGTAAGGACGTTCAATATAAAGGAAAGAACTATTCAAAAATCCTCCAAGGAGGTAGAGGTTTACACTCAAGGACTACTTGGTCTTGAATGGTTCCTCTATAATTCACTGCGTTCTTTACTTACCTGTTTAGTACTTATTTTCCGCTGCATTACTCAAGGACGCCCCTACTCCTCGTAGGGACGCCTAACCTAAGGACGCCTTTACCAAAGTAAAGGACGTCCCTCAGTACTAACGATCCAACAATTGGTATCAGAGCAGGCGCTCTAGATTCTTACTGAGTTGCAGGTAAAGATGGACATGGAACCGATTGGAATCTCTTTTGTGAAGCCTCCGCGCCTGACGGACGGCAACTTCAACCGTTGGAAAACCAGATTTGAGAACTTTTGCAGAAGCACAAATTATCAATGCTGGAACGTTATCAGAAAAGGTGATCTCAAAGTTCCCGATGACAAGAAAGACAAAGAGGACGATTGGGGTCCTGATGAGTTCAAGCTGATGGAAACCAATGCAAAAGCTATTTGTTTTCTTCAAGCGTCCCTCTGCGAAAGGGATGCCACAAGAGTTAGCAATCTCCCCACAGCAAAACAACAGTGGGAAGCTCTTGAGAAATTTCATGTGGGAACTGTAGAAATGAAAGAGGATGTCCAGCTGAAGATCAAAATGGAGTTCTATGCTTTTACTATGTTGCCAAATGAAACGGTAAATGACTATTCGTACCGTTTTGAAGGTCTTGTCACCAAAATGAAGAACTTGGGCATTCCAGAATCAGAAATCTCCATGAGGAATAGAGTTCAAGTTGTCATTGATGGGTTGACTGGAGTTTGGAACTTTGATAGGACGACTTTCAAAGAAAACACAGCCAACAAAACTCTAGATATGGAAGAGATCTATGGGAAGCTCAGGCAGTATGAAGAACGAAGAATCTCTGACATGGCTCAGCTAGGAAAGAATCCTCAAACTGATCTCGCTTTGGCGTCCACAACACCAGAGTACGCCGAGTACCTACGTGGCCAAAGAGATCTAGCATTGATGATGCAAAACAAAGAAAAACTTGAGAACTTGCGTCCCAAAGAGAAAGAAAGAAAGCAAAAGGAAGAGATTGACTCAGATGAGGAACTCTCTCTTATTCACAAGGCTCTCAAGTACTATAACAAGAAGAACAAGCATAGTAGCAAGAGTAAGTCCTACAAAAAGGAAAGTCCCAAGTACACAGAGGCTGAAATGAAGGAACTCACATGCTACAAATGCAACAAGAAAGGACACTTTGCCAAAAAGTGTACTGTGGGAACGTCCTCCAAGGACAAGAAGAAAGCTCTCATTGGAGCATGTACAGCTGCATGGGATGATCTCAGTTCAAGTGATGATGAACGTGACGATCAAGTTGCATACATGGCAGTGGAGGACGCCCCGGTTGTTGAAGAGAACGCCTCCGACAATGAACAAGAGGTAACACATGATTCCATGATGCGTTCCTTAGAAAAATGTTCAAAACCAAAACTTCTTAAACTCATCGGTAAAATAATGGAGGAAAGTCTTGCTATGAAAAGAAGAATGGATGAACTAGAAGATGAAAACATTGTAGTTGAATGTGAAAATTGTAGTACTATGACTATTCAACTAGAATTCTCATGTGATGAAACTAAGTCCCTAAAAACTGAAATCATGTGTCTCAAACTTGAGAACGCTAAGCTTAGGGAAGAAGTGAAAGCTTTGGGTAAGAGTCCCATAGTTGAAGAAGTGAGACCAATGGTCTTCGTCCCAGCTAAGAGAGGTCTAGGTTATGAAAATGACACTAAGAACTCTCTTCCTAGTGATTTTGAGGCTAGCAAAACTTCTGAACTGGAACTTGAAAGAGAGAAAACTAAAAACCTTCTTGAAAGAATTAGAGTTCTAGAGAGTGGAGAATTAGGAAAGGAAGACTATTACACTAACTCCACCAGTCATAAGATTTACAAGAAGATTGCTAAAGGGGACGGTTCAAAAGTTTGTAATCCTCAAAAGATGAAAGAAAACAAGATTCAGCGTCCCAATAAGAAGTACTACCTTGGTACTTACTATAGGACGTGTTGGTACTGTGGACAAGGAGATCATTTCAAATATGATTGCTTAAAACTCAAGAAAGATGTTGAAAATGGAAAAGCTGCTAGGACTAACAATGAAAATGATAAGTCCGTTCCTAAGCCTAATCCTAGGCGTTCTAGACGCTCTAGGAACTTTTTCCGCAAGCATTCTATTTCTAATGATGTGAATATTAATGACTACATGCCAGAACTAGAGTTCTACCTTTGTAACGAACCAGGTAAGGAACACCTTGCCTGGGTCGCCAAACACTAACTTTGTTATGGCAGGTGGAAGTGAGGGGACGCCCATGGATCATCGATATTGGTGCCTCAAATCATATGACAGGAAGCCAGATCCATCTCACTTCTATCCAAAGTAGTGCCACGGGAGGAACTGTCTCGTTTGGCAACAAGGGCAAGGGAAAGATCAAAGGAACGGGAACTGCTCTTCTCAACCCGTCCATTAAAGCAACAAATGTCAGTCTTGTTGAAGGACTTGGCTTCAATCTTCTTAGCGTCTCCCAGATGTGTGATCAAGGTGAAAATCTAGTCACATTTGACTCAAAGGAGTGCCTCGTCATCAACAAGAAGTCCAACAAAGTTGTTCTTAAAGGCGTTCGCAAGAACAATATCTACATCTTTAATCAAGAGTTCAAACCCAAATCGGAGTTGTGCCTATCTGCTTCAAAGGAGGATGCTGATCTTTGGCATCGCCGACTTGGCCATGCTGGACCAAGCACAATCCTTAAGCTACACCAGCGAAATCTTGTGAAAGGACTTCCCCGAATTGATCTTGAGAAAGTTGAACAGTGTGAAGCTTGTATTAAAGGGAAGCAAACAAGAACGTCCTTCAAATCCAAGAACGAAGTAAGTACAAAGAAGCCTTTGGAACTCCTCCATATGGATCTTTGTGGACCAATGAGGACGTTGAGCCACGGTGGAAAGAGGTACATTTACGTTCTCGTAGATGATTTTTCTCGATTCACTTGGGTTCTTTTCTTGGTGTCCAAAGCAGATTGTTTCAATGCGTTCAAAGTCTTCATCAAACAAGTGGAAGTTGCTCTTGAGTCGCCTCTCAAAGCCATAAGATCAGACCATGGAACGGAATTCCAAAATTCAGAGTTCCTGGCCTACTGTGATCAACATGGAGTCTCTCACAACTTTTCAGCTCCAAGAACGCCTCAACAAAATGGAGTTGTGGAAAGAAAGAATAGGACGCTAGAGGATATGGCAAGAACTATGCTCTTGGCAAATAGCGTTCCCAAGTATTTTTGGGCGGAAGCTATTGCTACAACGTGTTACATCATCAATCGTGCCATGACCGTCCTTTGCTAAAGAAGACGTCCTATGAGTTGTTGAATGGAAGGAAGCCTCACATTGATTATCTCAGAGTCTTTGGTTGCAAATGTTTCGTTCACAACAATGATAAAGAAAAACTTGGAAAGTTTGATGCAAGGAGTGATGAGGCCATATTCCTCGGGTACTCTCTTTCCAGCAAAGCATATAGAGTCTTCAACAAAAGGACTCTAAAGCTTGAGGAGAGTATCCACATTGTGTTCAAGGAACGTTCCTCACACAAAGAAAAGCCAAGCAAGAAAGAACGTTCTACGCTACATCAACAGGACGACTCTGAAGATGAAGCTGAGGATTGGACCTCTGGAAAATACTATGTCTCTAAGGACGCGTCTCCAAATCCTGAAGAAATCTCAGTGGACGCTCCTAGTGTTGTTCAAGGAGTTCCATCCCGTAGTGAATCCCCAGTTCAACAAGATATAGCTGAATCAAGTCAACAAGGCGAGCAACGTCAAGGTGTGGACGCTCTCTTTGAGGGGGAACACATTGCGAACGATGCTCAAAGTGATAGTGATAATTCTGATGGAGACATTGATCCAAGATTTGCTCATTTATTTCAAAGGGAGTCCCGCTTCTCTAGGGATCACCCAACTTCTCAAATTGTCTCAGATCCTTCTCAAGGCGTTCAAACAAGGTCAGCTGCAAGCAAGTCCCAGAGTGCAAATTTGGCTTTCTGTGCTTTCAATGCTTTTGTCTCTATGGTTGAGCCAAAGAATATCAAAGAAGCACTCCAGGACGCTGACTGGATTCAAGCAATGCAGGAAGAACTCAATCAGTTTGAAAGGAACAAAGTTTGGATTCTTGTCCCTCGTCCCAAAGGCAAAAATATCATAGGGACGCGATGGGTGTTCAGAAATAAGCTTGATGAGAGTGGACGTGTGTCAAGAAACAAGGCAAGACTGGTGGCTCAAGGATTCAAGCAAGAGGAAGGCATAGACTATGATGAGACCTTTGCTCCTGTTGCTAGAATTGAAGCCGTTCGTCTCCTTATCGCCTTCGCCGCTCACAAAGGATTCAAGTTATTTCAGATGGACGTCAAGACTGCCTTTCTCAATGGAAAGCTAAAGGAGGAAGTGTACGTTGCTCAGCCGCCTGGCTTCGAGGACGCCTCTCACCCAGATCATGTGTACTACTTGGACAAAGCGCTTTATGGACTCAAGCAAGCCCCTCGTGCATGGTACGACAGGTTTGCGTCCTTTCTTTTGTCCCATGGGTACACTAGAGGTTCAATTGATAAAACCTTGTTCATAAAGAAAGTTCACAAGGACATTTTAATTGCCCAAGTCTATGTTGATGATATAGTTTTTGGTAGTACTAACATGAAGCTTGTAGATGAGTTCAAGTCCTTAATGAGTAATGAGTTTGAGATGTCCCTCATTGGAGAACTCAATTTCTTCTTGGGACTTCAAATCAATCAACTCAAAGAAGGAACGCGCATTCACCAACAAAAATATGTCCGTGAAATGCTTGAGAAGTACGGGATGAGCACGTCCAAACCTGTTGCAACCCCTTGTTCTCCAAACTCGCGTCTTTACGCAGACGAACAGGGAAAGGACGTTGATCAAAAGCTTTATAGAGGGATGATTGGCTCTTTGCTCTACTTGACCGCAAGCCGTCCCGACATTATATTTGCCGTTTGCTTGTGTGCACGCTTCCAGGCGAACCCAAAGGAGTCCCACATGCAAGAAGTCAAGAGGATCTTTCGCTACCTCAAAGGACGCGACGATCTTTGCCTTTGGTACCCCAGGAAGACGTCCTTCAAGCTAGTTGGCTACTCGGACGCTGATTATGCAGGTCATGTGATTGATCGGAAAAGCACTTCTGGAATGGCACAGTTCCTTGGTTCATGCTTAGTCTCTTGGGGGTCTAAGAAACAGAACTCTGTGGCGCTTTCAACTGCGGAAGCCGAGTACGTTGCTGCTGCTTCGTGCTGTTCACAAGTTATCTGGATCAAATATCAACTAGAGGACTACGGTATCAATCTTGAAACTATTCCCATTCGTTGTGATAACACAAGTGCTATTGAAATTTCAAAGAATCCTATTTTTCATTCACGCACAAAGCATATTCATATAAGGCATCATTTCTTGCGTTATAATGTTGAACTAGGACTCATTAGTATGGAGCATGTAAGGACTGAAGACCAAATAGCTGATATTTTCACTAAGGCACTTGACAGACGTCCCTATGAGCATCTAAGGTTGCTCTTGGGGATGATAACCTTTAAGTAGCAAGTCCCGTTCTACTATTCCCTCAATGATTGGCTATGTTTTGTTGATTTTAAGTGTTTAAGGACTGTTATGCACTAAATTCATATTTGCAAGGACGCTAGTCTAAAACCTCATGTATTTGCTACTTTGGAACGCCATTCAAATTTTTCTCTATTTGTCTTGAAAAGAGTTGCCCTGATCACCCAACCCTCATTATAAGCCGAAATGATGGGAACTCTAAGCTTACCCTAGCCGAGAACTCTGCAAAAGCGTCCTATGAGCTTCTTATTTTCTTTTACGGGACGTACTTGTTTTGTTCTCAAATGGTTCGCAAGGTGATCACAAGGACGGTTGGTTATTGGTTTGCTTGAAGAAGTAAATTCTTACTGAGGTAAATTTTGCCAAGTATGAGAGAACGCTGTGGTTTGAAAGGGAGAACGCCAGTTCAGGTTTGCAGAAACAGTTGAAGAGTTTGAAATTTGAATATTTGAAAGTTTGAACAGTGACAGTTGCTCTTGCTCAATTCTTAAGGGGGAAGCTTTGCCACGTGTCACACAGTAAAACAGTGGTAATTACAGTTTGTGCCTCCGCTTCCTCTATATAAGGCCAGAACAGTCGCTCTCGTTCATTTATTATTCTCAACCACTTCTGCGCTCTGACTTCTCTCTAGATCTCCGGCAACTTTGTCTCACTAAAATCTCACCTGAAAGATGTCTCAACAACATAAGAACGTGGCCGGATCTTCTACCGGCGGGAAGCGTCGAAAATTGGTGAAGTCTCACTACATTGAGAAGCCTCCTCCCATCATTCTTAACGAATCATTGGTGGACTTCATCAATAGGAAGCCAAGGACGCTGTACAACTTAATAAGGGAACGAATGAATATTCCCGAGGTGTCGGCGGACGCCATCAAGATCAGGAACTACCAGAAGTTCATTGAACGCTTTGTCGTTCCAAGTCTTCACAAAACCAACTACAAAGACTTGCCGGGACGGATGGACGACGTCCTCTTCTTTTCACAATTTGGAGGTGAGAACTTGGGTCCCTTACTTGAACTTATCCCTGACCTCCATAATGCCGTCCTCCCTGATTTCCCGATGTACCCAAAGGACTCATTGGCTTACAGAATGATTAAAGACAGAGTTCTTAGTCCCTCTCCTCCACCACCTCAAGTCCCCACCATCACCACCAAATCCATTCTCCCTTTCAAGCGTCCAACTCCCTCTTCTCCTCTCTCCAAAGCTTCTAAACCCACCTCCTCAAATCCAACTCAAATAGTGGACAAGTTTCCACCACACCTAAAGGAGGGACGCTCAAAGAAATCCCACGACCCAAGGCCCCTAAAAAAGGCCAAAACCTCTAGCGTCCCATCCTCAAAACTCCCCACAAAACGGCCAAGCACCACAAAAAGGCCTTCCAACTTGTCAAAAGAATCCACTCCTCCCCCTCAACCCCTAAAAATCGTTCAACTCCCCACACCTCCTCCGTCCCCCCAACCTTCAAAAGCAAACGCCCTAATCCCCTTCCCTCCCAAAATTCATTCCCCTCTAAATCTGGCCAATTTCCCATCTGCACCAGCTCACATCTCGCCCCCTAAGGACCCCGAGACTCCAAAGTCCCGCCGTCCATCATCCGAGAGTGGCCCAGATGAGACTGAGAGAACGTTTGAGCATACGTTTCGCCGAAGGAAGGCTGGCGAAATGCCTAAAGTTTTGCTCGCAAAGGAAGCTCCTGCCCAGATCGAGCACGTTCCCTCCTCCCCCTCTTCCTCTAGCTCTTCTGAGAGTCAAAGAGGTACGCCCGCTCAGGACTCCCCTTTCATTGATGTTGTTGGGGATTCAAATGATGAAGCGGAAGGAGAGGTGAACGCTCCTTCAGAACAGATTGAGGACGCTGGTCAGCACCAGGTCGCTCAGGAGAACGCCGAGCCAACTCTCTCTGATGAGCTCGTGCGTGATGCTCAGGAAGTCCCCCCATACAACCAATCCCTCCCCATCCTCCAACCTTCCCAAGCTCCACAATAAATCCCCTCCCCCTCAATCCAAACCCAAGTCCCCGCGGACGCTGAACCAGAAACCGAAATTCAATCAGAGGCTCAGGACGCCGAGGGCACGTTCCCAGCTCAAACCTCTGATGCCGATCAAGCCAAGGCTAGTGGCGATGCTGAAAAAGAACAAGGCACAGAAGACGCTCCTTCAAAGGACGCCTCTGACAGCGACTCGGAGAAGGATGAGGACGAGTCTGATGATGATGAGGACTCTGAGTCTCCCAAGGGCAAGCGTAAAAGGAAGAACGCCGATGTGCCCGTCAAAGTTCTTAGCCCGCTCATTTATTCTGAAGAGTGGCTCGCCTCCTTTGACGATGAAGCCGTTCAGGAGTTCCTCGAGCTTCTGAGATTTCAAGGATGGCAGAACGTTGGACCCGCGCCAACCACTGTTGATAAAGAACAGGTGAAGGCGTTCTACAAGGACTTGCGCTACAAGGTCAAAGATGGCTCTCTCCACTTTAAAATTGAAGGAGAGAGAGCTTCAGTCACCGAACGCCAAATGCGCACCTTCCTTGGTCTGGGTCCATGCAAGCCACCGTCCGATGCTCTCAGCTCACTCCCTGAAGGCGGCTTCGAAACGACTGATCAAGAACTGCCTTTGGTTGATCATGTATTTCAAGGAAAAAGGCCGGTGGGACTAGACAGGGTAGCTCACGTTCTGAGCAAGGTTGGCGCAATCACTCACTACTTCATCTGTCGCGCCATTCTTCCAAGGCAGGAAAAGCGTTCAATTGTGCAAGCACACGATATCATTCTCATTAACGCTATCCTATAACGCCGTCCCATCAACTTAGCCAGAATTGCTATGCAACATATGGCCAAGTGTGGAAGGAAGAGGCACGCCTTGCCGTACCCTGGTGTAGTGAAGGCGATTTTGCAGTCTCAAGATGCTTATGATGAGAACGCTCCCTCTGAAGAGCTCGGATTGAAATGGAACCCTAAGAACGGACTTCTCGAGATCAGGCATCATGAAGAGCTGCCGTCCGTGATAAAACAGTTAGAAGCTGAGGCTGAGGAAGCTAGACAAAAAGAAGCGGAAGAACGCATGGCAAGAGATGCTGAAGCAGAACGCCTTACTGCCATGGGTCAGGAGTTCTCTCAGGAAGAAGAGCCAGTAGTTGACCTTAATGTTCTCGATCAAATGCTTCTGGCTCCCTCTCCATCTCAAGAACCTCCTTTGGACGCTCCTTCTACCAGTTCTGGACCAAGGCCCCGCTCTGCTCCTGCTACTCTCTCTGAGCATCCACCTGCAGAACTCTTGGGTGCTATAATGGACAATCAATGCCACGTCTTCTCAGCTATAAAAGATTTGTCCGCGGCTCTCACTAAATCGGCTGAACTTCAAGCACAACTTCTCAAGTTCTTCCAAGACCAGAGCCGTTCCTAGTGATCGCTGTCCCCACCCCTTTAATCCCTTAAATATTTGCCTTTGCTTCTTTTGTTTGAAAACACTTGATCCTTTTTGTGATTACATTTGTGTAATAACTCTATTTCGTTTAAATGGCTATTACACTGTTTGCTTGCATTGTGTGTGTTTAAGCGTTCCACTGCTTTTAGTTATGTGTTTGTGCTAACGTCCTTATCACTTGTTATCCTTTTCGATGATGCCAAAAGGGGGAAGTGTAGTTTTGCAGAGATGCGCTATAAAATAGTTATCTAGAATAAGCAAGTGTTAAGGGGGAACTATTAAGTGAAAAGTCTAAGGAACGCTCATGCTAGAATAAAAGTGGTCGCTTAGAAACTTTTCTAGGACGCGACTCCCTCCTCAAAATCCAAGCTAGAGAATCAAAGATTGAAAACTTGTGCTCATTAAAATTTCTCTAAGTATTAGAGGACGCCTCTAAGTTTTCATGCATGCTAAGTTCAAATGTCTGTCAAAACTTTTTTGCTGAAGAGTTTGTCATCATCCAAAAGGGGGAAATTGTTGGGACGCTATCAAGAACGCTTGCGTACTTGTTAGTGTACCACACAACCGTCCCTTAGTTTTGATATGACAAACTCACTTTGATTCTAATAAAAGTTGTCCAAGTGTTCAGGAACGCCAATGATCAAAAGGACAACAAGTGTGTATGGGCGTCCCACAAGCTTAGGGACGCTAGCTAACAGGAAGTAAGGACCAGCTAGAGACTACTTGAGCAAGGACGGAGTCCCAAGCTAGTAGGAACGCACGAAAGGAGTCCTTACTCACAAGCCGACAGGATGACATCACTCGACAATGTTTAATCATCCAAGGACACGTGGAGACCGATCCTGTAGCAGAGTCCAACACTACGTGGCGGACGATCCTGTTGCAGAGTCCATTAACACGTGGCGGCCAATCCTGTAGCGGAGTCCATCATACACAGCTGGATACAGGAAGCTTCCTCATCACCGCCCTACTACGTGGAGGAAGATCCTGTAGCCACGTCCATGAAGGGCACGATCGTCCCAGAGGAAAGACGCCCTTCCCCAAGTCCTATAAATAGCCCCAAGGCATTTATTGTGACGTTAACGCTTTCAGGAATATTCAAAGAGAATCAGAGAGAAAGAGACTCACTCAAGAACACGAAGAACTAACTCAAGAACTCAAGAACAGTGCTAGAACTTGTGTTAGATCGAGTGAGACTTGTAACCAAATCACAAAAACTGTTAGTAAGAGAAAACCCAAAAAGAGAGTTCTGCGAAGTACTGCAGAACGTAGGAATAGAGTCCTTTAGAAGATTGAACTCGCTTAAGTTGTAGGCTTAGAGGAGTCCTTTACTAGTGGACTTAGGGAAAAGCTAAGTGCCAGAGAACTGTAAAGACTCGCCAGTACAACTGTAAGGACGTTCAATATAAAGGAAAGAACTATTCAAAAATCCTCCAAGGAGGTAGAGGTTTACACTCAAGGACTACTTGGTCTTGAGTGGTTCCTCTATAATTCACTGCGTTCTTTACTTACCTGTTTAGTACTTATTTTCCGCTGCATTACTCAAGGACGCCCATACTCCTCGTAGGGACGCCTAACCTAAGGACGCCTTTACCAAAGTAAAGGACGTCCCTCAGTACTAACGATCCAACAATCTCCAACACTTTCTCCAATTCTTCACAAGACACTAAAGTTCTAAAATGGGAAAAAGTCCCCAAAAGGGGGAAAGAAGATTGTCTTCCAAGGGGAAGAAGAGGTATTTATACAACCCTAAAAGGAAAAGAGGGATAAAAGAGGAAAAGAGGGGCGCCGTCGCGTGACCCGGGGGCCGACCCGGGCTGTGACCCGGCCGGGTCCAAGTCGCCAAGGCCAAACACAAGCAAACGCGAAGAAAAGCCCCGACCCCGGCTACGACCCTGGCCGTGACCCGGCCGGGTCCGGGTCTGGAAACTCGGCCGCGGGCAAAATAGGGCGACCCCGGCTGTGACCCTGCCAGTGACCCGGCCGGGTCACACGACCCTGGCCGCGACCCTGGCAGGGTCGCAGCCGGGGTCAGGGCCTTTTTGCCCCGGGAGCCGCTTTCTTGCTTCGTCGCTTTGCATTCTTGCCTCGGTTTTTGGCTTGCTTCTTTTGGCGTCTTTTCGGCCCTCTCCTTGACTCCGTCTTTGAGCTAATGTCGTCTTCTTAAGCTCCTCTTGATCTCCCATCACCAAAACTCTTCCATTTTCACCTAAAAACGCACAAACAAGGCATAGAGTCCGAACGAAGACACTGAACCGAAAACAACTAAAATACTCGCTTAAAAGAGAGAAAAAGAGAACCGAAACCAAATGAAACATGATCTAATATGCACTCTAAGCATGAGCTAGATGCAAGCCATCAAAATCCCCCAAACTTGAACCTTGCTTGTCCTCAAGCAAGCAATTAGACTCTTCATCCCACATCAAATGCAATTCAAGAATTCACCTCAAATTAAACAATCAATAATCAAAGAACTTGAAACTTAACAAACCGGAATCATTGCACATGTTTTATGACTCAAAAAGATGAAGACAAATGAATCAATTCTAGGCCTCACTAGGGGATATGTGTTTTACTCTCTTTCCATGTGTTTAGGCTTCAAAGTTATCACTGAAATTCATCTATGATCTCTAAGCTACCATAAGCTTGAAAGAGATCTCAATCTCCACCGCTAAAGACAATGCAAGTGACACTAATCAAGAGGGCTTTTTAAAGGGTTGTAGTGGGGCTAGGTGAGAAGAGTTGGGTGAGGAAAATTTTTGGTCATGTGGTGCTAAACTAGAGAATAAGAGTCAAAGCTTTCACTTCACAACCAAGCAACCAATTCAAGCATTTTGCACACTCTCTCAAACCCGAAACCTTCACAACTTCAACACATCATAAACTTTCGAGTTCACTTTCCCACTTTTTTTTTTTCTTTTCTTTCATTTTGAACTCAACCCTTTTTGCACTTGCTTTTCTTTTCTCACAAAACTTTTGTGACTTCTCAACTTTTGCACATTTATTTTCAAGTCACCAACTTACTTTCAAACACTAATTTTTCAAGACTTTCTTTTCTTCCAAACATTTCCCACTCTTTTGCATTTCTTTCTTTTGAAATTCTCTTCCACCAAATGGTATTTTCTCTCAAACCCAAGCTCACTTAAAATTCATGTCCCATGACTCCTATTCTCTAGGAAGGTCAAGCCATTTGGGCTAAGGGAACAATTTTGTGGAGTTTCAAAAAAATAGGCTTTTAGGCTCAAAAAATTTGGGCTTCAAGAAAATTGGCACTAATATAGGGTGGATAGGGGAAATAGTAGGGCTAACAAAACAATGCCTCTATCACTTTGATGTCACAAACAAATGTCATGAATGCGGTCTTGACAAAGATACAATCTGAAGTTCTAGAGTTAGAGTTGCATAGAGAAACCACACAAAAAGCAAAGAGAGGACAAAGTCCTAGAAAAAGAGGCTAAAGATGAAATCTCACTAGGTGCTCATTACCTAGAATCTCAACATTAGTCTACGACCTTAAGAGTCCACATGCTCATCCAAATATATCAAGCAAACAAGCCATGATCATGCAAGAAAATAAGGGCTTCATCCATCCAAGCAAAGATATGGAATTTTCCAAGTCATAGATTTAACTATGTTGAAGACAAGAGATTCTCATTTAAGAAAATTTGATGGGATCCTATAATGCATGAAATTTTTGGCATTTTGTCAAATTTTTCAATTTTTTTGGATTTTTAGCATGCAAATAAAAAGACAAGACAAAAGTAAACATGAATGCAAGACAAGAAAGGAAACATGAATGCATCTATCTAGCATGAATTCCCTCCCCCAAACTTAAACATCACATTGTCCTCAATGTGAAAATAAAAGCAAGAAAGGAGAGAAGGAAGGACTCACCTTGTATCTATTGTGGAGGAGGAGGCGATGGGATTGAGGATTTCACCAATTTGGAGACGGAAATAGGAGTCAAGAGTCTTTGCTATGTGCCTACACACAACTAGACAAGAAATTCCACAAGCAACAATAGCAAAATGTTGTCCCGGCAAGGACAACCACAAACAAGCCTCAAGCAACAACAATCAAGAATAACCTTCCCTAATGCAAAGCTTTCAATTTTTTTTATCAAATCCATTCAAAGCTTCACTAAAGAAATGGTTCAATTAAGCTCATCAAGCACTTAGCAACAACTACCCATTATCCAACTTCTAGCCTTTATTCAACTTAACCTACTAACAAAGAAAGACTTGGGTTGCCTCCCAAGGAGCGCTTGTTTAAGGTCGATAGCTTGACCATGATGCCTTATCAAATGCTTAGATCAATCATTGTTAACGCTCTCAATAATCTATCAAAACTTTGTGAGCACATCTCACAAAAGTGCAAGTAGCCTAATGATGGTTTAAAGATGAATAATATAGCATTTAAAAACCGTTTTAACCTATCAAATAGGGTAGCACTACTTTCATGAGATGGAATATGTTGAAACCAATTTTGTTTGGGTGGAGGCTTCTCAAGATATATATAATATGGATCAAAGCTCTTTTGAGCACTTTCCTCAAAAGCAACCTCATAATAATCTCTAGATTCTAATTTAGACTCTAAACATGGTTTTTCATCATGCACATCTTGAATGACAATGGGAGAGAAATTAGGGAAGAACTTACATGGGGCATCTAGGATTGAGAGAGGAGATTCCCAAGTAGAGAGCATAAAAGGAGGAATCATTGGTGAAGAGCACACCTCAATGACGGAATCTTAATCATTTCTTACATCATCCTCTAATCCATCATCAAAGAACCTCTCATCCTCTAATTCATAATAAGAGAACCTCTCATCCTCACATAGATCACCCATCTCTTTCAAAGTATCGGAACTCTTCATCTCATCACCCCGGGATCCATCAAGCTCGTTGAGTTCTAAGGGCTCATCCATGACGACAATGTCTTCATTTGGCACATCTAACTCATGGTCATTGGATTCCAATGTGATGTCTCCCGCTTTCTCATACTCATAGAATGGGCAAGTGGTTGTTGAGTGGAGGGAAGATTGACACTTATCACAATGCTCCACAACCAAGCTATTAAATTTGTTTGCAAGATCCTCTACCAAACTCTCAAGATAAGCATAAGAAATTTCATCCGGTTGAGGTATCGGTGGAGATTCGACTTGCATACATTCATCACTCATGAAGCAAAAGAAGTCCCAACACTCATCACCTCCCATATGCCATAATCTCCCCTTACTCATGTACATTGCCAAATCAAAAGTTGCGGGATTCATACCCTCAACTATGCATTTGCACAACTCAAACTTGTGGTATTGATAACCCCAAGCATCATGTTCTTGCACCACTTGTAGAAATCTAGAGAAGTACTCATGGAAGTGCTCATCTTCCCATTGCTCAAGTCTCAACATACTCATGGTCTAAGAAACCTACAATCAAAAACAAAAAGAAACAAAATCAAAAGCAAAAGGACCTAGACTACCGGATGTCGGAAACAACCAAAACTAGCAAAAGTCCACGGCAACGGCGCCAAAAAAAACTTGATAGGCTACTAGACCAATACCGCAAGTGTACGGGTCGCGTAGTACCAAGGTGTCGATCTCTAGGACTTTAGTAGAGTTGGTGAACCGACAATCAAAGTAGCTAGGCTAATATGAGGCAACTAAGGATGGAAGAAACTTAAACTAATCAACTAGCAACAAAATAAAAGGAAGAAAACAACCAACAAGATGATGCAAATATGAATAAGGGAAAAAACAATCCTAGAGTCTAAGTACTCACACTATGGATCTAATCAACACTTTGAAAGCATACAAGAATCTAGATCAAATCATGGTTTGGAGGCATCTACCTAGAATCATTGTCTAATTCTATCGAATCAAACAAATCGTACCTAGAATATGATAACCATCCACTTTCGTGGCTTGATCCAAGACTAGGCCCTTTAGGCTCAATAGTGGCTTAATAGGTTCAAGCCTCTCATCCACCGTCGTGGCTTGAGTGAGCTCGTCCAAGTCAAACCTCTATCGGTAGGTCAACCTCTCAAGAATTCCCAAATCAATTCTCATTTCAAAGGGAAATCAATCAATCAATCCTATGGTTCAAGCTAGGGAAGAGGTCTCTCAACACAAGTCCCTAACCTATCTCCCTATTGACAACCTAACCTCTCGGTTCTAATCATCAACAAGTCTCAAATCACAATCAATTTGGCATTAGGCACATA
This sequence comes from Polygonum maritimum, assembly GCA_963924305.1. Taxonomy (NCBI): domain Eukaryota; kingdom Viridiplantae; phylum Streptophyta; class Magnoliopsida; order Caryophyllales; family Polygonaceae; genus Polygonum; species Polygonum maritimum. The sequence continues at coordinate 25,890,744 of OZ002735.1, forward strand.
GGATTGACACAAATCACAATTCAAATCTCAATTCAAGCAAGCATTCAAAGCACTACCTAGAACCCATAGGGTTTTCCCCAAACCCTAGGATTTGGGAACCTAGCTAAACATGAACAAAGGAAATGAAGAAGAGAGAAGGAAATCCATACCAAACTTCATTCAATTGATTGAAAAGAGGGAAGAATCTCCAACACTTTCTCCAATTCTTCACAAGACACTAAAGTTCTAAAATGGGAAAAAGTCTCCAAAAGGGGGAAAGAAGATTGTCTTCCAAGGGGAAGAAGAGGTATTTATACAACCCTAAAAGGAAAAGAGGGATAAAAGAGGAAAAGAGGGGCGCTGTCGTGTGACCCGGGGGCCGACCCGGGCCGTGACCCGGCCGGGTCCGAGTCGGGAAGGCCAAACACAAGCAAACGCGAAGAAAAGCCCCGACCCCGGCTACGACCTTATCCGTGACCCGGCCGGGTCCGGGTTTGGAAACTCGGCCGCGGGCAAAATAGGGCGACCCCGGCTGTGACCCTGCCCGTGACCCGGCCGGGTCACACGACCCTGGCCGCGACCCTGGCAGGGTCGCAGCCGGGGTCAGGGCCTTTTTTCCCCGGGAGCCGCTTTTTTGCTTCGTCGCTTTGCATTCTTGCCTCGGCTTTTGGCTTGCTTCTTTTGGCGTATTTTCGGCCCTCTCCTTGACTCCGTCTTTGAGCTAATGTCGTCTTCTTAAGCTCCTCTTGATCTCCCATCACCAAAACTCTTCCATTTTCACCTAAAAACGCACAAACAAGGCATAGAGTCTGAACGAAGACACTAAACCGAAAACAACTAAAATACTAGCTTAAAAGAGAGAAAAAGAGAACCGAAACCAAATGAAACATGATCTAATATGCACTCTAAGCATGAGCTAGATGCAAGCCATCACGACTCATGGGTCTATCTCACCACACTCGGTGGTTAGATTGGGAGTCAATTAAGAAGATGAACATGGATGAGGCTCTTAGTCGATGCTACTCTCACATTGGGCTTAATGGGATGCTAAGATGGAACAACACTCATTATCCCGCTTTGACATCCGAGTTTATGGCGTCATTCAAGTGCACTTATGAAGGAGTCGAGAGTGAGGGCATGATCTCCTTCCAAATGGGCAACGAGTTGCAAGAGCTCTCTCTCCGGAATTTGGCTACTTACCTTGGGTTCCCTTTTCCGAGAGATGAGGCTTTTGTGGACAACGAGAAGGTGGACTATCTTTGGAGGTTTGTAGCCGGAAGGAGTGAGATGAGGAAAGGCGCGTCAACAAATGAGATAGCAAGTCCACTCTTTCGAGTCATGATCCGAGCTTTGGGTTGTGCCATCTTTGCTAGGCACGAGTTGAGCAAGCCGATGAAGGAAGAGGCCATGTTGCTCTATGAGATGTTGTTTCACAATGATAAGCCAATGAACCTCACATGGGAATGGGTGAAGATGGTGAGGGATTTCCAAAGTTCCTCATGGATCTATTTTGGAGGTATGATAGCCCGCTTGGCTCATCGTCTTGAGGTGGACTTGTCTACCTACACGCCGGCCTCAAATGGTGTAGAGTTCATGGACCTTAAGTATTTCAAGAAAGCCAACATCATCAAGGAGAAGCAAGTCACCGGTGCCACCACCTATCTAGCCCCTCACTCCAACTTCGACAAGGTGCACATTCCTTTGGGGCCACGTCTTTTTGACCTCACAAACTATTACAATTGGTTCCAAGTTTGGGCGGGCAAGGAGAATCCTTATGGAGAGCCGGAGGGGACACTTGAGTGTAGAAGACGAGCACAACATATTCGTTTCACTACCCCCCAAGCTTCCCCGGACACCGAAGAAGAAGAGCCCAACCAATATGAGTTTGTAAGGAGAGAGGACATTGTTGGGACGATATTAAGGACGTCAGTCGTTAATATCTAAACCAATAATAATCGTCCCTTGTTTTGATAATGACAAACTCAAATGTATTTGATAAGTTGTCCAAGTTTTGATCTCAGGTAAGTCCAGTGGACGCACATGAGCGAAAAGGACAACAAGTGAACAGCAGTCCCTATGCTGTAGGGACGCATGTTACCAGAACTTCCAAAGCTAAACGTAATTGGCGGAGTCCCTGCGCAAGATAGGACGGAGTCCTCATCAAGAAGGGACGCGTGCCAAAATACGGACGAAGTTCAAATTCAAATCAAGGCCGCCCCAACATGATTACATCATCGTCCGGCCTTAGTCCTCAGAAGGAAGCTTCCTTTGTCTGGGCACGTGTAGACAATGCCAAAGACGTCGCTTTCCCAGCGATGGTCCCCTACCCACGCGGAGGCTTCCCAAGCGTCAACAGAGTTGACCTCCTCAAGATGCTCATCGCACCGTTGATCAAAGATCGAGGATCCTGCCAAGTCTCAAAGGACGCTAGAGGACAAGAATCACTTCCGCTATAAATACTCTCCAAGGAGTATGCATAGCGGTATGTGTGTGCAAGAGTGGACTTTGAAGACTTTCTCTCAAGCTCTCCTGAAGCATTCAAGAACACGAACGAACATCAAGAGGATCAAGTGAGCTTGAAGCAAGAGAAAGAAAGTCCAACCACATCAAATCCAAAACAAATCACAAATCAATTAGAGTTGTAGTTTGTCTCTCACAACGAACCGTGAGAGACGTGAGTGATAGCTTCCTTATAGCTAAGAGTGTTAGGTTACTTGTTAGGTTGAAAGGAGTGTTACTAGTGAGGCTAAGGACGGACGCTTAGCTCAGAGAAGTGTAACGACTCGCCTAAGTTGTAAGGACTCACTCTTAATAAGATAAGGGACGGCTATTGAAAATCCTCCAACGGAGGTAGAGGTTTACCCATAAGACTAGTTGGTCTTAGTGGGGTTCCTCTATAAATACTCGTGTCCACTTATCTTGTATTCTGTTAAGTCTATTTTCCGCTGCACTAAAGGACTCCCTTAACCCAATTAAGGACGCCTTCATTAACTGACTTACGATCCAACAATTGGTATCAGAGCAGGCGCTCTAGATTTTGTTGAGTTGCAGGTACAAGATGGACATGGAACCTATTGGAATCTCCTTTGTAAAGCCTCCTCGTCTGACGGACGGCAACTTCAACCGCTGGAAGATCCGCTTCGAGAATTTTTGCCGAAGTCAGAATTATCAGTGCTGGAGAGTAATCATGAAAGGTGACCTTACCATCCCTGATGACAAGAAAGACAAAGAGGACGAGTGGGGTCCTGACGAATTCAAGCTTTTGGAAACAAACGCTAAGGCTATATGCTTCCTTCAAGCGTCCCTTTGCGAGAGGGACGCCACCCGAGTTAGCAATTTGGCAACGGCCAAACTACAATGGGAAGCTCTTGAGAAGTACCATGTGGGTACGGCGGAGATGAAGGAAGACGTCAAGCTTGAAATCAAACGAGAGTTCTATGCCTTCAGAATGCTTCCTAATGAATCTGTCAAGGACTACTCATACCGCTTTGAAGCTCTTGTGACCAAGATGCGAAATTTAGGCATCCCAGAAGCTGAAGTCTCAATGAGAAACAGATTTGGAGTAGTCATTGATGGGCTTACAGGGAAATGGAATTTTGATAGGACTACGTTCAAGGAGAACACAGCCAACAAAACCCTGGATATGGAAGAAATCTATGGGAAGCTGAGAGGCTATGAAGCGAGAAGGGAAGCTGATATGGCTAGAAACCCCCAGACAGATCTTGCTTTGATGACGTCAACTCCAGAGTACGCTGAGTATCTGCGCCACCAAAGAGACATTGCCCTAATGGTGGAAGCAAATAAAAATGAGAATCGTGAAAGGATGCGTGCTCAAGCTTTGAAAGAAAAGGAAAGCAAGACTAAGGAACAGCTGGAAGAAGAGGAAGAGATTGCCCTTCTACACAAAGTTGCTCGCTTATGGGGTAAAAAGGCCAGAGATTCCAAGAAACACAAGATGCCTTACAAAAAGGAGAGTCCCAAGTATACAGAGGCAGAGATGAAGGAACTTACTTGCTACAAATGTAACAAGAAAGGACACTTTGCTAAAAGGTGTACTATGGGACTAAGCTCAAAAGACATGAAGATGAAAGCTCTCTTGGGAGCGTGCGAAGCCGCATGGGATAATGTGAGTTCTGATGATGAAGAACCAGAAGGACCAGTGGGGTACATAGCCGTAGAGGACGCCTCAGATGATGAGCAAGTGGCATACATGGCTGTGGAGGATGCCCCAGTCCTTGAAGAGGACGCTTCTGAAAAGGAACAATAGGTAACTCGTGAATCCATGATGAACTCCTTAGAGAATTGTTCCAAAACCAAACTTATTAAGCTCATTAAAAGAATCATGGAAGAAAGCGTTGTTATGCAACATAGAATGGATGAACTTGAACTTGAAAGTGAAAATAGGCTAGTTGAATGTGAGAACTGTGCTACAGCTTCGTTACAACTAGAGTCCTCATGTGTCGAAGTTAAATCCCTGAAAACTGAAGTGATGTGTCTTAAGCTAGAGAACGCTAAGCTTAGGGAAGAGGTGAAAGTGTTAGGGAAGAGCCCGGCAACTGAGGTAGTTCAACCAATGGTGTTTGTCCCAGCCAAAAGAGGACTAGGATACGAGTCTGACACTAGGAACTCTCTCCCTAGTGACTTTGAGGCAAGCAAAACCTCAGAACTTGAATTAGAAAGGGAAAAGACCAAGAACCTTCTTGAAAGAATTAGAGTCCTAGAGAGTGGAGAGAAAGGTCAAGAGGACTATTACACTAACTCCACTAGTCATAGGATCTATAAGAAAATTGCTAAGGGGGAAGGTTCAAAAGTTTGTGACCCTCAAAAGATGAAAAAGAACAAAATCCAACGTCCCAACAAGAAGTACTACCTTGGTACTTACTATAGGACGTGTTGGTATTGTGGAAAAGGAGATCACTTCAAATATGATTGCCTGAAACTGAAGAACGACATTGAAAGTGGCAAAGCTGCTAGGACTAACATTGAAAATGATAAGTCCGTCCCTAAGGCTAACCCTAGACGTCCTAGACGATCTAAGAGTTCTTTCAGAAAGCATGCTATTTCAAATGATGTGAATATAAGTGACTACATGCCAGAACCAGAGTTCTATTTCTGTAACGAACCAGGTAAGGAACACCTTGCCTGGGTCGCCATACACTAACCTTGTTTTGGCAGGTGGAAGTGAGGGGACGCCCATGGATCATTGATAGTGGCACCTCAAACCATATGACAGGAAGCCAGATCCATCTCACTTCTATCCAAAGTAGCGCCACGGGAGGAACTATCTCGTTTGGCAACAAGGGCAAAGGAAAGATCAAAGGGACGGGAACTGCTATTCTCAATCCGTCTATCAAAGCGACAAATGTTAGCCTTGTTGAAGGACTTGGCTTCAACCTCCTAAGCGTCTCTCAAATGTTTGATCAAGGTGAAAACTTAGTCACATTTGACTCAAAGGAGTGCCTCGTCATCAACAAGAAATCCAACAAAGTCGTCCTCAAAGGAGTCCGAAAGAACAATGTCTACATCTTCAACCAGGAGTTCAAGCCAAAATCTGAGTTGTGCTTATCTGTGTCAAAGGAGGACGCTGACCTCTGGCATCGCCGACTTGGCCATGCTGGACCAAGCACAATCCTCAAGCTTCATCAAAGAAATCTTGTGAAAGGTCTTCCCCAAATTGATCCTGAGAAAACTGAACAGTGTGAAGCATGTATCAAAGGGAAGCAAACAAGAACGTCCTTTAAGTCAAAGAACGATGTCAGCACAAAGAAACCTTTGGAACTTCTCCATATGGATCTTTGTGGACCAATGAAGACGTTGAGCTATGGTGGAAAGAGGTACATTTACGTTCTTGTAGATGATTATTCTCGATTCACCTGGGTTCTTTTCTTAGCTTCAAAAACAGATTGCTTCAACGCATTCAAAGTCTTCATCAAACAAGTGGAAGTTGCGCTTGAGACGCCTCTCAAATCCATAAGATCAGACCATGGGACGGAGTTTCAAAACTCAGAGTTCGTGGCCTACTGTGATCAAAATGGAGTCTCTCACAACTTCTCAGCTCCAAGGACTCCTCAACAAAATGGAGTGGTGGAAAGAAAGAATAGGACGCTGGAGGATATGGCAAGGACTATGCTCTTAGCCAATAGCGTCCCCAAGTACTTCTGGGCTGAAGCTATTGCTACAGCGTGCTACATTATCAGTCGAGCCATGATCCGTCCTTTGCTGAAGAAAACGTCCTATGAGTTGCTGAATGGAAGAAAGCCTAGCATCGACTATCTCAGAGTCTTTGGATGCAAGTGCTTTGTTCACAACAATGATAAAGAAAGGCTTGGAAAGTTTGATGCAAGAAGTGACGAAGCCATATTCCTTGGATACTCCCTCACCAGTAAAGCGTATAGAGTTTTCAATAAACGAACTCTAAAGCTTGAGGAGAGCATTCATGTTGTGTTCAAAGAAAGTTCTTCTCACAAAGATAAACCAAGTAAGAAAGAACGCTCATCTCCTCTGCAGCAAGATGACTCCGATGATGAAGTTGATTTCGGGTCCTCTGGAAAATACTATGTTCCTAAGGACGCTACTCAAAATCCTGAAGAAGTCTCAGTTGAAGTTCCCAGTGTTGTTCAGGAAGTTCCATCTCAAAGTGAATCTCCAGCTCAGCGTGAGGTCGCTGAATCAAGCCTACAAGGAGAACAGCGTCAAGAAGAGGACGCTCAACCTGAGGGGGAACTCTATGAAACTCTCAATGAAGACGACGGGTTTGACTCAGATGAATCTGATTGGACGGACCCTAGATGTACTCCTGTAAGGGACGGTACTCATAAGGGATCCCATCTTTCGAGACTTCATTCAACGGATCAAATCATCTCAGATATGTCAAAAGGAGTTCAAACAAGATCAGCCGTGAATCAGTCCCTTAATGCTAACATAGCGTTCTGTGCCTTCAACGCCTTTGTGTCCTTAGTTGAACCTAAGAACATAAAGGAAGCACTCCAGGACGCTGATTGGATTCAGGCCATGCAAGAGGAACTTAATCAATTCGAAAGAAATAAGGTTTGGACCCTCGTCCCTCGTCCGAGAAACAAAAACATAATAGGGACGAGATGGGTCTACAGGAACAAGCTTGATGAGAGTGGTCGAGTGTCAAGAAACAAAGCAAGGCTTGTGGCTCAAGGCTATAGGCAAGAGGAAGGGATCGATTATGATGAAACCTTCGCTCCTGTCGCCAGGATTGAAGCCATTCGCCTCCTCATCGCCTTTGCCGCTCACAAAGGGTTCAAGCTTTTTCAAATGGACGTCAAGACAGCCTTTCTCAACGGCAAGCTCAAAGAAGAAGTGTACGTCGCTCAGCCTCCAGGATTTGAGGACGCTGATCACCCAGATCATGTGTACTTCTTGGACAAGGCACTCTATGGACTCAAGCAAGCCCCTCGTGCATGGTACGATAGGTTTGCGTCCTTCCTCTTGTCCAACGGGTACACACGAGGTAACATTGATAAAACCCTGTTCTTAAAGAAAGTCCTTAAAGATGTCTTGATTCTTAAAGAAAGTCCTTAAAGATGTCTTGATTGTCCAAGTCTATGTCGATGACATAGTCTTTGGAAGCACTAACATGAAACTTGTAGAGGAATTCAAGAACTTGATGAGTAGTGAGTTTGAGATGTCCCTCATAGGAGAACTCAACTTCTTCTTGGGACTCCAAATCACTCAGCTCAAAGATGGGACGCGGATTCATCAATAAAAGTTCATCCGTGAAATGCTTGAGAAGTATGGGATGAATTCTTCAAAACCCATTGATACTCCCATCTCCCCGAACACTCGCCTCTATGCTGATGAAGAAGGCAAGAGTGTAGATCAAAAGCTCTACAGAGGAATGATAGGGTCCTTGCTATATCTTACCGCAAGTCGTCCCGACATCATGTTCGCTGTATGCTTATGCGCTCGCTTCCAAGCAAATCCAAAGGAGTCCCACATGCAAGAAGTGAAGAGAATCTTCAGATATCTCAAGGGACGGGATGACCTTTGTCTATGGTATCCTAGAAGGACGTCCTTAAATCTGGTAGCGTACTCTGACGCGGACTACGCTGGCCATGTGGTGGATAGAAAGAGCACCTCAGGAATGGCTCAATTCCTTGGGTCATGTCTTGTATCTTGGGGATCCAAAAAGCAAAACTCCGTGGCACTCTCAACCGCGGAAGCTGAGTACGTTGCTGCTGCTTCGTGCTGCTCACAAGTCCTATGGATCAAGTACCAACTTGAAGATTATGGTACGTTCCTCAACACAGTCCCTATCTTGTGTGACAACACCAGTGCTATAAGTATTGCCAAAAATCCCGTTCATCATTCTAGGACGAAGCATATTCACATAAGGCATCACTTTCTTCGTGATAATGTTGAACTTGGATTAATTAGAGTGGATCATGTTAGGACTGAGGATCAAGTGGCCGATATTTTCACAAAAGCACTTGATAGACGTCCCTACGAGCACCTCCGGTTGCTCTTGGGGATGATAACTTTTAAATGATCAAGTCCCGTTCTATTATTCCCTCCATGATTGGCTATGTCTTGTTGAGAACTTGTTTTAAGGTGTGTCATGCATTAAAGTCATTTTTAAAGGACGCTAGTCTAAGATATGTGTATTCACTTGTGTCTTTGAATGGTATTCATTTCGCTTTTCATCTCAAGAGTATCCCTGATCACCCTACCCTCATTACAAGCCGAAATGATGGGAACTCTAAGCTTACCCAGGCCGAGAATCTTGCAAACGCGTCCTATGAGCATTTTTTGTTTTACCTTTACGGGACGTACTTGCTTGATTTTCAAAAATGGTTCTAAGTGATCAAAGGGACGCGTGTTAAGAGCTGAGAGTTGTCCGTACAGAGTTCTAAGTACGGAGGTTGAGATCAGCGAATGGGACGCCGTGGTTCAGCTCAGTGTTGTGTAGTGTTGTGTGTTGAAAGGACGTCAGGTCAGAGTCCTTTGCAGTTGTGAGAAGTTTGAATGGTTGAAATTGGGAAGGTGAACCGTTTTAGCGAATCGTCAGCGAAAATCTCGGGATATGCGCAAACAGTGCTCAACAGCTGTATTCCTTAGCAAAGAAGAAAGCCACGTGTGGGAAGGCGGGTGGAGGAAGCTGTGTGTAAAGACCCTGTTACCCCTGACCGTCCAACTTCGTCTTCTTCCTATAAATACCCACCTGTGCACTCCGAAAACCTTTCTTCGCTCATCTGCTATTTGCACACTAATAGAAATCTCAAAGATCTTCCAAATCTTCAACCGAATCCCGAAATCTCTCTCTCCAAACCCTAATCCTCCCCTATTTAAACCATCTCAAATATGGCCAACACAAGAGCTTCAAAGAATCCCTCACCCTCGTCGGCCGCGAAAAACACAAGCTCTTCGAGATCTCCTCCGGTGAAAGGCCGGTCATTAATGGAGTCGAGAGGAAGACCTTCCGGCCGCCAAGAACCCCCTCGCCACCTTTCCTCCTCTCAAAGCACCCAGCGCCGTCACTCCAACACCCCTCCTAAGCCCCTTCGCTCCCAACCTCCACCTCAAAGACAACAACCCCGCCCCCAATCCAAATCCCAACAGAAGCGGTTCTCATTTCTGGAGAAGCCCTTTAAACCTGAGCCGGAGTCCGACGAAGGGATCGCTGGCAAAGGCACCGTTTTTGGCCTTCCATCCCAACCCAAACGCCGTCCTTCTCTTGACCCTCTCGTTGAGGACTGGCTTGAAAAGGAACCCAAAACCCTTGCCAATATTTGCCATAGGGCGTCCATCCAGGACTACCCTCCCAAAACCCAGAGGCTCATGCATTACTTCATGACGACTTATGTCAAGCCCCGCCTCCAAGAGACCAACTTCAAAAACCCCCCCTTCATGGGACCGGCAATCATCTCCGACGCGTTTAAAGGGACGGTCGACGAGCTCGCCAAACTTCTCCCTGATATCATGGAATTTTTGGTAGCTCCTGCGGGCTCCGTCCCGTCCCAAAAGCGAAAGAGGCCGTCCTCTCCCCCTCCCTCTCAACCGCTTCAACTCAAAGGGCCTCCCTCCTCATCCCAAGTAACCCCAGTCCCTTCCTCCCCTCCTCCCGCCCCAAAGCGACGCCTCAAGACCTCTGCTCAGCTTGAGGGCGTCACCGATGAAGAAATGGCCGCCATTCGCCTCTCTGAAATTCAACTGGAAAAAGAGGAGAAGGCGCGCCAAGAGCTCGCGCAAGCAGAAAAGGAAGCTGTTGAGAAGGCGATCCAAGCAAGTATGCAGGACATTCGTCAACTTCCTCCTCCTCCTCCAAGGGTAGAGGACGCTTCTCAAGTCCAGGCCAAGGACATCCCACCAGTACAGGTCCAGGCCAAGGACGCTCCTCCTGCTCAGCTTCCGCCTCCTCCCTCTGCTCCGCTCCAGGTGAAACCCATCTCCGTAGTTCCACCCAGCTCCTCCTCTGCTCCTCCCCCAAAGGCTAAGCTCCGCACTCCCTCTCCCTCTCCTCCTAGAGCTTCAACTCCTCCTCCTCCTCCGCCTGCTCAGGCCGTCGAGGAAGCTGCTAAAGTTCAGGGGACGCCTCCTCCATCCGTTCCCACAGAGTCCTTGGCAAGGACTCCAGCGGTGGACGCGCCTCCCACAGAACAGGCGTCCACAGCTGAGGACACTGCAATGGTTGAGTTCCAACAAATGAACGAGGCCTCTGATGATGAGGACGCCCCTCCCCAGGATGAGGAACCTGAGGACGAGGAGGGAGATGGAGATGAAGAAGATGCTGGTGATGAAGTGATCGTGAGCAATGGCTCCAAGCAGAAACGCTTCAAGAAAATCCTTTCGCCGCTCCTCTTCACCGCCGAGTTTCTGGCAGAAAACTAGCGCCAAGAGTTCTTGGATCTTCTTGAGTTCCAGGGTTGGACGCACTTGGGCGCTGAGGCCGCTGATGTTGACCCTGATGAGGTTCTCCGTTTCTACTCAAAGTTCGAAATCACAGAAGTAAACGGGAAGCCTCAGGGGACTTTTGAAATCGATGGGGACGAGTACTCAGTTGCTGAGGGCGCCGTCCGCAAAATGCTAGGCCTGCGTCCTTCTCCGCAAGATGCTCTGCATGATCTGCCGTGCAAGAACTTTGGCCGTTTCTCCCAGGATGAAATCCTCAACAGAATATTCAATGGGAGACAGCCAGCTGCTAAGGACAGAGTTGCTCATTGCCTCACCAAGACGGGCGTCCTTGCGCATCACTTCATTGTGCGCATGGTCGTCCCCCGCCAAGAGAAGAAGTCCATTGTTCAGATCACTGATAGTATTCTCTTGGACGCTTTCTTGGAACGCAAGCCGATAAACTTGCCCCGGGTAATCTTGGAACACATGGGCAAGTGCACAGGAGGCAGGCACTCTCTTCCCTTCCCCGGCTTGGTCAAGCAAATTCTGAAGCAGCAGGGACTCTATGCTCCTAAACAAGAACATTCCTTTGGCATTCATTGGGACGTCAGGCAAATCACACTCCCTCCGGTTGGGAAACTCAGGTGTGATGAGCCCCTTCCGTCCGTCAAGCGCCAACTGGAAAAGGAACGGAAAGAGGCTGAAAGGAAAGCCAAAGCTGAAAGGAGAGCTCAAGCTGCTGCTGCTGCTGAAACTGGGGAAGGAGATCACGAAGCTGAAAATGTCCAAGTAGTTGGGACGCCAGCTGAGGACGCTGCTGATGAAGAGGACGAGCTCGATGGTATGAGCGTCCCTGATGAGGCTGAGAGGCACTCTACGAAGTATCTGATGGGCATGATGATCGAGAACCAGTGCATAATGATTGATCTAATTCAGCAGGTTCACGACACACTTCACGTCCACACAGACCTTCTTGAGCGCAACAACGAGCTCCTTGCCCAGAACAACCATCTTCAGGAGCAACACCTCAAAGCCCTTGGCAAGCGTCCCAGAAAATGATCACCCTCCCCCTTCTAACCCCTGAAACAATTTATCATTTCTTGAGCTTTTGTTAAGACAATGGGACGCTGTCCCCGTTTTGAACACTTGTTGTGAATGTCTGTAATGAACGTTCTCGTTTCTCATTCTGAATGCCATTCACTACATTTGTGCTTCATTTTGTCTAAGCGTACCTTTCTTTAGTTATGACTTTGTGCTTGCATGCTTTTCGACTTGTTCTCCTTTTCGATGATGCCAAAAGGGGGAAGTATAGTTTTGCAGAGATGCGATTGTCTTTAAGTTATCATAGAAAGCATGTGTTTAGGGGGAATTTCGGCCAAGTCCAAAGGACGCTAGTTAGGAATAAAATAGAACGCACTTAAAAGAATGTGTTGCATGCCAATCTAAGCTGAATAGAAAATCAAAGTGTAGTTCCTCATGCTAAAAGCTTTACTTCTGTGTGCATTATTTGAAAGAGTTTATCATCATCAAAAAGGGGGAAATTGTTGGGACGATATTAAGGACGTCAGTCGTTAATATCTAAACCAATAATAATCGTCCCTTGTTTTGATAATGACAAACTCAAATGTATTTGATAAGTTGTCCAAGTTTTGATCTCAGGTAAGTCCAGTGGACGCACATGAGCGAAAAGGACAACAAGTGAACAGCAGTCCCTATGTTGTAGGGACGCATGTTACCAGAACTTCCAAAGCTAAACGTAATTGGCGGAGTCCCTGCGCAAGATAGGACGGAGTCCTCATCAAGAAGGGACGCGCGCCAAAATACGGACGAAGTTCAAATTCAAATCAAGGCCGCCCCAACATGATTACATCATCGTCCGGCCTTAGTCCTCAGAAGGAAGCTTCCTTTGTCTGGGCACGTGTAGACAATGCCAAAGACGTCGCTTTCCCAGCTATGGTCCCCTACCCACGCGGAGGCTTCCCAAGCGTCAACAGAGTTGACCTCCTCAAGATGCTCATCGCACCGTTGATCAAAGATCGAGGATCCTGCCAAGTCTCAGAGGACGCTAGAGGACAAGAATCACTTCCGCTATAAATACTCTCCAAGGAGTATGCATAGCGGTATGTGTGTGCAAGAGTGGACTTTGAAGACTTTCTCTCAAGCTCTCCTGAAGCATTCAAGAACACGAACGAAGATCAAGAAGATCAAGTGAGCTTGAAGCAAGAGAAAGAAAGTCCAACCACATCAAATCCAAAACAAATCACAAATCAATTAGAGTTGTAGTTTGTCTCTCACAACGAACCGTGAGAGATGTGAGTGATAGCTTCCTTATAGCTAAGAGTGTTAGGTTACTTGTTAGGTTGAAAGGAGTGTTACTAGTGAGGCTAAGGACGGACGCTTAGCTCAGAGAAGTGTAACGACTCGCCTAAGTTGTAAGGACTCACTCTTAATAAGATAAGGGACGGCTATTGAAAATCCTCCAACGGAGGTAGAGGTTTACCCATAAGACTAGTTGGTCTTAGTGGGGTTCCTCTATAAATACTCGTGTCCACTTATCTTGTATTCTGTTAAGTCTATTTTCCGCTGCACTAAAGGACGCCCTTAACCCAGTTAAGGACGCCTTCATTAACTGACGTACGATCCAACAGACATGGACGTTGACCCGCCTCAAGAAGAAGAAGAAGATGGAGGTTACCACAACTTGCTCACCGATCACGCACCAACATTACTCGACCGAGGTAAAGCCACGTCGGGCCCGACGTCCATCAACGTCGGTCCGATGTATTTTTGCCCGATCCGGTTCCGAGCCATTTCGAGAGGGGCGAGGGAAGTGGAGCAAGACAAGAGCCACCAAGCTATGGAGGGTATGAAGGGTATGCCCAATGGTTTGGGCCCGGGATGGTCTTCCCCGAACCTCAACAATCGGCGGACATGAACTTCCTAGCCAACCAATTGGCTCACCTTCAACTACAACAATCTAGCATGCTACAAGAGGCACACCAACTCAACCTTCAACAACAACACCTCAACTTCCAACAACAACAACTTTCCCACCACCAAGAAGACTTCCAAGTCCAATTTGAAGAGGTAAACCGCAACATCGCTTACACGAGGCGTGAAGTGGACGACTTGAGAGCGGTCGAGGACCAAAGATGGAGCGTTCAAGAGAGCTTCAACGAATGGATGACCGGGAACTTCTCTTCCCGTGATGACCAATGGACGCGCCCCGCACCACAAATCCAACCGCCAAGTCAAGATCCTTTTCAACGACCATGTGTACGAGAGAGAGAGGCACGCACGGCTCCAAAGGGGACGCCGGCGAGGACACCCTCCAAACTAATCCTCAACATGCCATTCAAGAATAAAGAATTGTGAGCTCTCTTGACTCTTCTCTTTTACTTTTGAGTTTTGATTTCTTTTGATGAGGATATCAAAATTTTAAGTATGGGGTGGGTTAGTAGCTCATAGTTCCATGTGTAGGTTTCTTGTATTTCTCTTGTTTTGTTAAGGGATGTTTTCCTTTGGATAGTGGCATGAGATGTTTCATGGATGATGATTGAAATTGATGGCTTGAATGGATGTGTTTGTTTTATTTTGAGAAAAAAATTTCGAAAAAATCCATAAAAATGTGAAAATTTGTGTGAAAATGTCAAAAAGATTTTGTTTTTGGACTAGGAATTCCCATCTTAGATGTCCAAAAGAAGGCTAATGATGATGTGAGCATGTAAAGTCCTTTGCATATTTTTGGATAGTTTAGCCTCTAAATGGATGTTGCTTTTGATGTGATATGATATCTTGCATGTTTTTATTGAGCACATGAAGTTCTTGGATGAGTTTAGATGCAACTAAGCTAGAGTGAACCTTGTGAGATGATTTTTGGCCATTTTAGGGATGTTTGTTCATATTGCATATCCCTCATTTTCTTGTGTGAATTAGCTCATGCATGCTTAGTAAAACTTGCTATTGCTGTGTTTATCTATTTTCCAAGACCAATATGAGAATTGTTCTATGCATTGTCACATTGATTTGAACTTTATTTCATTTAGTCACAAAATGTTCCATATCCTACCTTGAAGATAAACCGTTGTTTGTAGCCCCGTTTTAGCCTTAGACCTTTGTTTGAAACTCCTCAAAAGTATGATTCCTAGCGTATATGACTTGACCCTTTTGGGATTGGACTTTAGTGAGAGGTTTTTGGAAGAATATTTGGAGAGTTGAGATTCTCTATGGTGAAGGGCAAGAAATGGAGTTATGAACCAAGTGGGTAGTGCATCTTTGTTGAGTTAAAGTGAAAAAGAAAAGAAAGAAAAGTTGGAAAAAGTAGTGGATTGAAAGCAAAGTGCTTAAGTGAAAGAAAAGGGTACCGACCGAGTTAAAGTGCACATCGGGCCCGAGTTGTAGAGCAAGTCGATCCAAAGTGGAAAAGTGTGAAAAAAATCCAACAAAAAGTGTAGTGCAAAGATGAAGTGGAATGTTAAATGAAAGAGTGGGTTGAAAGAAGAAAAAAAGAGAAAAATCAAAGTCTTTTGGGTGAGTGAAGTTGAAAGTGGAAGAATTTGGTGAAGTTGGTGAGAGACTAGAAAGTTCAATCCCCATTATAAGCACCACAAGACCAAAATGATTCCTACCTTGAGAAACACCAAAAGCCCCATTACAACCCGGCCGAATGGAACCTCTTTGAGGACCTCCATTGAGCCAAGTTCATATTCTTTGTGTACATTGTAATAGGTATCTCTAGGTGGAGGAATTGGTGATATTAGCTTCAATAGTAAAGTCTTTACTTGCATGATTGTTGAGTATGAGTGTTCATTGATAAACTTAAACACATGATGAGTGATACACATTTTCATGCCCCTAAAGTGAGGCTTTGTTGCATTAGACTTTATTCCTTGAACACTTGATCATGTGTGATGATTTAATCTTGCTAGCATGTCTATCACTTGTTCTTACTTGTGTTTTTCATAAGAGGCTTTACTTGAAGATTGTGCTTCGGTCTTGCTTACATTGTTATTGCTTGAGGACAAGCAAGTTTAAGTATGGGGTATTCTGATGTCTCTCATTTTGGTGGTGTTTTAGTGGTTAATTTCCCTTGTAAATATGTGTCTTTTGTTCCTTTCTTTGTTAGTTTTGTCCCTTTTTAGCTTAGTTCCCGGTTTTCTATGAGATTCGGAAACTATGCGAGTTTGTCGTGTTTTGTAGGTAAAATGGCGCATTTGAGGACGTTTTTGGAGGAGTTTCTAAGGAGGAGCCAAGCTAAGAAGCAAAGGAGCGGAAGAGCCATGCAAAGATCGAAGAGGAACTTAAGGAAGACCAAGAAGAGAAGAAGATCGAGGCCCAGGACCGATGTCTCACCAAGTCGGGCCCGAGTTAAGCATTTCAGAGGCTCGGACCGATGTTGGCAACGTCGGGCCCGAGGTGCCTCCGCATCGATCCAAGTCGGCAAATTAGAGGATTGGGCTCCAAGGCATATTATTGTGATCTTCCACTTTTGCCCTTCTTCTAATTTTGGAATTCCTTGGTCCCCAATCAAGAGAGGAGGATAATTAGAGGAGATTAGAGAGCATCTAGGGGGATCCCACACCTAATCACTCTCAAAGGCTCAAGGAAGACTTGGAGAGCAAGGAGGAGAAAGGAGAAGAGGAGAAGAGGAGGAAATCGGTGGAGTTCTAGGAGATATTAGTGAGTTTGAACTCTTTTTGCTTTGGTTTAGTAGAATTGAGACTTGGATATTGTGAACCCCTTTGATTTGAATGCAATTTAGCTTTGAATTGAGTTTGATGATTGAGATTTGCTTGCTTTGCCACTTGATTGCTTTTTACTCATACTTGATGGAGTAGATTCCATAGTCTTGGGCTATGGGGGAATCCCCTAGCTAGGATTGGGTGTGAAACCCCAATTCCATAGCCTTGAGTGCTTGATCTATGAATCCTCTCTAAATTGAGCTTCAATTCTCTTGTGAGAACAAGGGATCTAGGGCTTGTGGTTGGTAAGAGTAAGCGAAAGTGATCTCGATCCCATCACTAGACCTAGCATCGAAGGAGAGTGAAAACTCCCTATGGTCGAAGTGTAGAGTGGAGGGATCGAAGGCAAACAACCTCGATCTCATAAGGATCAACACTTATTGGCTGAATTGGGGTGGAATCACCCAAGTCTAGATAGGGAAGGAACCCAAAAACCCAAGACCGATCTACCAAATTTGCCTAATCGAGTTACCCAGTACATCGGGTCCGACTTCCCCAGTGTCGGTCCCGGCCAACTGTCCTCGATTCACCCTCGGACCGAAGTGACCAGTATCGGTCCGAGGTGATCCCTTTGATTTTCCTTGTTTTTGCCTTTATTTTACCTCGTTTTAGTCTTTTTGGTACTCTCAACGCACGAACTCCCGTGTGTTCGACACCCTACCTCGTTTACTACAATTGGGGTTCGGTTTATAAATTTAAATTTTGAGACCCTCCGATCCGGAACCCATCAAGTGTCATGTATTATCTACTACTACAACTATTTTTCATTTATTTCATTCCAATTTATAACTAGTTAATTGCTAAAAACAAATTATAACTAGTTAAGTTACTAACAAAATAATAAGAAAATGTAACATTTTTATTGAAAATTTAAATTAACTAATTTCCATAAAAAAAATTCTCTATAAATTGAGTCCAATTTTACATCGTTTCTACATGAATCATCTTTAATATCATCTTACTCGGCCTCGCTTTATACCATGGATAATCACACTAATCCTAGCACTTCTAACTTACACAATCATATAAAAATTCAAAGTCATCTAAATGTACTCCATTTTGATCCAAATCTTCTTCATAATAAGTCTCAATTTCAATCCTTGTTTTACATGTTTAATCAACCAAGACTCATTAATCCAAATTGTTTTCTAAGTGCACCACAAATTCATGTCCTTCGTAATATTTATTGATGCTTAATCAAGTTTCTTTTTCCTCATTTGCAATCCATTATATTATCACAAGTTATTTACAATTTTATTAATTACACTAAATTAGTTTATTATATATTGTTTAATTGCTAATTAAGTTGAGTAATTAATTTTGAATATACTTGATTACATAGAATATGGGTAAATATAAATATAAATATATATATATATATATATAATAGGAGAAGATATATAAAAGGATTCTCTTCATTGTACAAAAAAATAAAGAAAGAGGATGAGAAAGATAAAAGAAAAAGTAGAAAATGAGGTCGGTCAGAGAGAAGATGAGATGTCAAATATTAATGGAAGAAAAGAGAGGGAAAACTAAGAGAGGATTACATATTCCCACCATTACACATACTCTTATGCTAGCAACTTTTATTTACACCCGCACAAGCAGCTCCTTTCTACGGGATAATTATTTCTGTTTTTAGTCTAGATCCAGATTCCTACACAAAGATGGTCAAAATAATCTTCGAAAGTATTAAAGTGAACAATACCGCATTAGCGGGTGGAGCATCCATGACCATGGGTTCTTTCCTAGGACTTAGAGTTTCAATATATGTAATCCGCAATCGCGAGTCCTGATGTCTCTCATTTTGGTGGTGTTTTAGTAGTTAATTTCCCTTGTAAATAAGTGTTTTTCATTCCTTTCCTTGTTAGTTTCATTCCTTTTTAGCTTAGTTCCCGGTTTTCTTCAAGATTCGGAAACTATGCGAGTTTGTTATGTTTTGTAGGTAAAATGGCGCATTTGAGGACGTTTTGGAGGAGTTTCTAAGAAGGAGCTAAGCAAGGGAGCTAAGGAGCGGAAGAGCCACGCAAAGAATGAAGAGGAACTCAAGGAAAACCAAGAAGAGAAGAAGGACCGAGACCCAGGACCGAGATACTACCAAGTCGGGCCCGAGTTCGAGCACCAGAGTACAGGACCGACGTTCCCAACGTCAGGCCCGATGTCAGCCCGCGTCGGTCCGAGTCGGCAAATTCGAGGATTGGGCTCCAAGGCACAATGTTGTGATCTTCCAATTTTGCCCTTCTTCTAATTTGGGAATTCCTTGGTCCCCAATCAAGAGAGAGGATAATTAGAGGTGATTAGAGAGAAAAGGGGAATCACACACACACACAAAACAAAAGATCACTCTCAAAGGCTCAAGGAAGACTTGGAGAGCAAGGAGAAGAAAGGAGGAGGAGAAGAGAGAGAGATCGGTGGAGCTAGAGAGGAGATTAGTGAGTTTGTACTTGTTTTGCTTTGGTTTTAGTAGAATTAAGACTTGGATCTTGTGAACCCCTTTGGATTTGAATGCAATTTAGCTTTGAATTGAGATTGATGATTGAGATTTGCTTGCTTTTCCATTTGATTGCTTTTTACTCTTACTTGATGGAGTAGATTCCATAGTCTTGGGTTATGGGGGAAACCCCTAGCTAGGATTGGGAAGGAAACCCCAATTCCATAGCCTTGAGTGCTTGATCTATGAATCCTATCTACATTGAGCTTCAATTCTCTTGTGGAAACAAGGGACCTAGGGCTTGTGATTGGTAAGAGTAAGCGAAAGTGATCTCTAGCCCATCACTAGACCTAGCATCGAAGGAGAGTGAAAACTCCCTTGGGTCGAAGTGTAGAGTGGAGGGATCGAAGGCAAACAACCTCGATCTCACAGGGATCAACACTTATTGGCTGAATTGGGGTGGAATTACCCAAGTCTAGTTAGGGAAAGAACCCAAAAACCCAAGACCGATCTACTATTTTTGCCTAATCGAAGTACCCAGAACATCGGGCCCGACGTAGTGTGTTTCGGTCCCGGCCAATTCAACCTCGATCCACCCTCGGACCGAAGTGACCAGTGTCAGTCCGAGGTGATTCCTTTTGATTTTTCTCGTTTTGCCTTTCTTTTACCTCTTTTTAGTCTTTTGGGTACTCTCAACGCACGAACTCCCGTGTGTCCGTCACCCTAGCTCTCTTACTACAATTGGGGTTCGGTTTATAAATTTAAATTTTGATATCATCCAATCCGGACGAGACCCCGATCAGAATTTTGGCGCCGTTGCCGGGGAGTTCTACTTGTTTGAGGTACCCTCTTTTGTTGAGTCTTTGATTGGTAGTGATTTGGGTGAGGGACTAGGCCAAACCCCTTGTTTGTTTTGATTCGGTTTTGTTTGTGTCTTTGGTTGTAGTTGTATGCGAGCTCATTCCGTCCGAGGAACACTTGAGCTCGACTTTGTGTGTGACCCGGAAAGCATTATCAAGCAAGCCCGAAAGAAGAAGAGAATGGCGGACCAATCCTGTGATGAGGAGGTTGAAAGGATGAGAGCCGACATGGCTCGAATGCAACTTGAAATGGCAAACCGAGATGCCGAGGCTAGGAGAGAGCGCGAGCAAAGGATGAGATTGGAGGCTCAAATCAACACTCAACCCCGGAATGCTAGACAATACATGCATCCGGAGTTGAAGGTGCCGGAACCGGCCATCGTCTTGCCGGAGGTGTCAAAGAATTTTGAGATCAAAACTCAATTCATCTCACTCATCAAGAGAGAGCAATTTCAATGGAGACCGAATGAGTGCCCGATCGAGCATGTGAAGCAATTCAAGGACCTATGTGAGACCATCTCGACGGATGATGAGACACTCGAGTACGTGCTACTCAAAGCCTTCAAGTGGTCGTTGGGATGCAAGGCATTGCATTGGTTGGAGAGTCAAGCACCTCGTTCCATCACATCATGGAGGGCTCTCAATGAAGCATTCTTGAGTAAGTTCTTTCCGCCCAACAAGACGGCGGAGCTTAGAAGGAAGATAGCAAGCTTTCAACAAGGAGCCCACGAGCCACTCTTCGAGGCTTGGGATCGGTTCAAGGAAATGTTAAGGGCATGTCCAACGCATGGGCAACAACCTTATGTCCTTCAAGACATATTCTTCCAAGGAATCAACCCCGCCACCAAGGATAAATTGAACCTTCATACCTATTGTGGGTTCATTGACTTGCCTCCGGAGCAAGCGTGGGAGTTGCTAGACAAGCTCTCCGATTATGAAGCCATGTATGGAGTATCAAGTGAACAAGGAGGTAAGAGTCCATGGAGACGGTGCAAAGAGGCTCTACGACCCAAAAAGTGAAGAGGTGGATAAAGATGTGAAGATCCAATTCCTAGAGGATGAGTTGAACAAGATGAGGAGGAAGATGGGTCATATCCAACGAAACACAAGAGCTTGTGAAGAGTGTGGTTCTTTGAAGCATGGAGCCCAAGAGTGCCCAAATGAGCACCAAGTTCGATTGGCCGAGCAAATTGAGGAGGCACACTATGTTCAAAGGAACTTCGGAGGAAGAGCCAATTTCAACAATGGAGGAAGGTGGAACCAAGGCCAAGCTAGTGGCTACAACAACAACTTCAACCAAAACGAGCCAAGGGCCCAACCACAACCATACCGACCTCCGGGATTCTATGAGCAACCACCACCATGGGCTCAAGACTTGAAGAATCAAGTCACCAACATGGAGAGAAGATTTGATGATCAATTCAAGGAGTTGGGTGTTTGGAGAAGGCAAGTGGACAATCAATTTGTTCACGTGGTGAATCAACTTCCAAGAGAGGAAGGGAGACTCCCGGGCCGACCCGAGGAGAATCCCCGTGCCCAATAACAACAAAATGAAGTTCGAGCCATAGGATTGAGGAGTGGACGGAGTTTGCCCGAGCCACACATTCCATGGACGAAGGAAGAAGGTCGGACCGAGTTGCCCAGTAACTCGGGCCCGATGTGCCAAGACGTTGATCTAGAAGACGGAGGTAGTCCCCTGAGCCGGACCGAGGTGGAGCAGAACTCGGGCCCGACATGCCCTGTAGTCGGCCCGATGTGCCCAAAAATTCCCTGCCCCCGGACCGAGGTTCTTGAAGTCGGTCCCGATGTCGATCCGAAGTCGATCCAAGCTGAAAATGTTGAGAGAAGTCAAGATCGGTCCAAGGAGGTGGATCCAACCAAGAAGCAAGTAAGCACAACTCTTCCTTACCCTTTGAAGAAGCCCAAGGAGATAGCTGAGGGCATGTTTAAGAGGTTCTTGAAGCTTTTGCAAGGCTTGAACATCACCATTCCATTCACCGATGCTCTAAGTGAGATGCCATCCTATGCAAAGTTCTTGAAGGAAATTTTGAGCAAGAAGAGGTCAATTGTAGAGATACAAGATGAGGTGAAGATCTTGGAGCTACCTCAAAAGCTAGGTGATCCCGGAAGATTTGCCATCACCGTGGGGATTGGATCCCAAAACTTTAAGGCTCTTTGTGATTTAGGAGCAAGCATATCGGTTATGCCCATGAGCATATGGAGAAGGGCTAACCTCGGAGATATGGAACCGGTTGATATGAGTCTTACTATGGCCGATGGTTCATCTACAAAGGCCACCGGAATTCTAGATGACGTCCCGGTTAGAGTTGGGAGATATTTTGTGCCCGACGACTTTGTGATTCTTGACATGAAAGAAGATCCGATGGTGCCCATTATTCTTGGAAGGAAGTTTCTAGCTACGGAGGGTGCCAAATTCGATGTGAGAAATGGGAAAGTGACTTTCGAGATTGGCGAGGAAAAAGTGGAGTTCCATTTCAACAAGGCTCTTAATGAACCGGATGCTTTGGCGATTTTGAAATTGGAGGAAAGTGCCAAGCGCAAGAGAGAGGAGTCGGATCCCACAAGAGAGGAAGAAACACCATTGAGAGATCATGACATGATCAATGTTCAAGAGCAAGAAAGAGAGTTGCTAGATCCATTGGAGAACCATGAAAGACCAAGAGATCGAGATAGCCCAAGAAGCCATGAAGAGTATCCTTCTTCGTATCCTTTTGATGTGGGAGACTCTTACATTTGTTTAAGTGACTTAAAAGAGGATCTAGAGGATGATTACCTTTTCTTGAGTGATTTGCAAGAAGACTTGAGTTATAATGTCATTGAGTCCCCTAGAAATTCTTTAGATTTTTGTGGTGTAGGTAATGAAGATCAAGTTGAGAAGATGCAAGAGATGCCAACCTACACTTTGGAGGAGAAGAATGATGGAGAAGTTGGATGCCACACTTTCATCAAACACAAATGGTGGTACTTTGGCTATGAGGAGTGTGGAGATGCATACGACAAGGATGATCAATTCACCATTTTTCACCCTCCTTGAAGGGTAGAGGTTAGAAGTCAAGCTAGTGACTTAAAAGAAGCTCTCCTCGGGAGGCAACCCGAGTTTAGTAGGTTCATTTTCGTAGTTTCTAGTTTGATTTTCTTTGCCTTAGCGTAGATTCTTTTTTAATCTCTCTTTAGCATGTGTTTTGTGGAATTGTGTGTTATGTGAGCTTCATGATCATGTGTGGTGATAGAGGTATTTTAGTCGCCTGAATACCTATCAAAATAATCCAAACTACCTACTAGGAATGTAGTAGGGAAGTAAGGGTCGATCCCACAGAGACTCAGGTTTTCAATGTTTATTGCTACGCTACTCAGGGAAAAAGGGGGGTTTTTGAATGTAATTCTAATAACTACCAAAACTAAACATGCAAAACTAAGATCGATTTATCAAATATGAGAGAAGTATGCTCCACTAGTTAACATCCATTGTGAACTTGATTATTGATCATTGATTATCAAAATTCTCTTTTTACCTTGACCAATCTATTGCGGAATGCTAATAACCCAACTTCATGGAATTATTAATCCTACTTCAATTCTAGTTATTAGCCCGACCGGTACTAACAACCCTAATTATCAAATAACCTAAGAGACCTCCTAGATTCAACTTGACAACAGCATTAAGATTCAAGCATCAATAGAAACATGCATTCAGAGCAACCAGACATCCAAATAACATGCGATTGAATTCTCTTCTCTAATCAACTAGTCCTACCAGTCCTAGATTGATTAAAGGTTCTACCTATGATCTAATTAATTCCAACCGGTAATTAGAAAGATCTAGTTGTAATTCAACTTAGAGATTCAATTAGATGGCCAATCTAACAAAACCCTAAATCAAACTTATTCAATCAAGCATAGAGAAAACAATCTAATCAAGGCAAATTAAGAACAATCAAATCTCACAATAATACTTAATTCACAACTTCAATCAACTAGTTAAGCAAAAGAGGTTTAGTTGTTCAAAGACATTGAAAAGCTTACAATTTTTCCCAAAGGTTTCTTGTTCTTCTCAAGCTTCCACAACAATGAATGATCCTCAAAATCAAGAGTTATGAGAATATAAACCTAGAAACTACTAATATCCAAAAATATATCTAAGAGGTTTCTAAAAATAACAACCAAAACAAGTTTTCAGCCCAAAACCCAAGCCCAAAACAAAACATCATATTTTCGGACACGCGAGAGAAAACGCGGCCTGGGATCAAAGCGCGGTCGCGCTTTCGCCTGAGTTGCCCGCGTTTTCACTCCTGAACGCCAGATGTCAAAGCGCGGTATGGGACTCCAAAGCACGGTCGCGCTTTCACCGTATTGCCCCGCGCTTTCACTCCTGAAACTCGAGTCTCTCTAACACTTTGTGCACTTGATTTCTTCCTTGGCCTTCGTCCTTGCACACTCCTTAGGCACCTTCAAGCTCACCTCCATGTCCACCGTCACCATGATCCGGCACTCGATCACTCATATCTGCAAATATCAACCAAACGAGTGTAGATTCTGAAACTTCCAACACTAAGGCTACACTACGAAACAAAGGAAAATCTACCTAAAAATGCATGAAAAACTAATCAAAACATGTCCTAAATACTATAACCTATATGTTCTATCATGTGGTATTGGTGAAAATAATAAAAGGACTTGTGGGTAGAGACTTGCCAAGACAAGGGATTTTTAGGAAGCCAAAACGGGTAGGACCGAGGTACCCAGTACCTCGGGCCCGAGGTTGAGACGTCGGTCCTCTTTGGCCGGTCAACTTGGGTCTTGATTTTATGGAAATTCCTATTATGCCCTTCTGACCTAACTTTATCTTCTACCCAATATAAGCCTTCTTTCCCATGCCTAACACCCATCACCCTCATAACCACCTTCCCAAAATACCAAGCCCCTTCAAAAACCCCAAATCGATCCATCATCTCCACCATACTCGAACCCCAAGCAATCTTCACCACAAATCTCGATCCATACCCCTAGCATCCTCAAACATCGATCCACAAGCCAAAAATCCCAACAAAATCCCACAGACCTTCATCCCTCTTCTAGATCTAGAAGAGAATTTGAGTTCTAAGAAGTTGATTGCTAGAAGTCTTTGATTCTTCAAAATTTGGTATGTGAATCTCAATCTCTACTTGATTCTTTGTGAATTTCATGCTTTCATTGCTAGATTTGAGATTTGCCATGATTGAGTGAGCTTAGACCTTGAGCATCCATGGTGATTTGCATGCATAGTGAAATTTGTGCTTAATTGTTGCTACCACCTACTTGGAACTTCGATTGATGATGAGAAATGGTTGATTTTGGATTTTAGGAGCTTGATAGAGTGTTTTATGGGTGAAACTAGGGAGAGAAGTCGAATGAGAGTCGGCCCGAGGTACCTAAAACCTCGGGACCGATGTTGCAAGTCGGTCCAAGACTCGGACCGAGGTTGAGAACCTCGGACCCGATGTCTTGTGTTGGTCGGTCCTATGATATTTGACTTTCTCTTGTGTGAGCTTTAGGATTCATGAGCTTGATTGTTGGTAAAGGCATGTTTATCATGATGTATCTTGTAGCTTGACCATTGTTATGTGAATCTTGGTTCATGCATGATGAATCTTGTGGATTGAGTGTCTTAAGAGCAAGTATGGGGTCATTTCCTTGCATGATGAGTTGTTAGTTGTGAAGGCATGTGCTCTTGTTGTGTTTGTATAGATCTTATCTTGTAGTTCTTTGCTTTGATTGTGTGTAGGTACCATGACTACTCGAGCATCTTCTGCAAGGATGGAGAAAGCAACAAGAAAGTCCAAGAAGTCGAAGAGAGTGCAAAGGATGGATGATGTGCAATTTGAGGATGATGATGTGGCTAGTGAATATGAGCGACTCATGGGTCTATCTCACCACACTCGGTGGGTAGATTGGGAATCAATCAAGAAGATGAGCATGGATGAGGCTCTTATTCGGTGCTACTCGAACATTGGGCTTAATGTGATGCTAAGATGGAACAACACTCACTATCCCGCCTTAACGTCCGAGTTTATGGCATCTTTCAAGTGCACTTATGAAGGAGTCGAGAGTGAGGGCATGATCTCCTTCCAATTGGTTAATCAAGCCCAAGAGCTCTCTCTAAGGAATTTGGCGGTCTACCTTGGATTTCCTTTTGCTAGAGAAGAGGCTTTTGTCGACAATGATAAGGTGAACTATCTTTGGAAGTATGTAGCGGGCAAAAGCGAGATGAGGAAGGGAGCCTCAACCAATGAGATCGCTAGCCCACTCTTCTGAGTCATGATCCGCATTTTGGGGTGCACAATCTTTGCCCGACATGAGCTTAGCAAGCCGATGAAGGAGGAAGCCATGTTCCTCTACGAGATGTTGTTTCAAAATGAGAAGCCGATGAACCTCATGTGGGAATGGGTGAAGATGGTGAGGGACTTCCAAAGTTCCTCATGGATTTACTTTGGAGGTATGATTGCACGGCTAGCCCATGCACTTGAGGTTGATTTGTCCTTGTATACACCGGCCCAAAATGGTGTAGAGTTCATGGACCTCAAGTACTTCAAGAAGGCCAACATCATTAAGGAGAAGCAAGTGACTGGTGCCACCACCTATCTAGCCCCTCACTCCAACTTCGACAATGTGCATATTCCTTTGGGGCCTCGACTCTTCGACCTCACGAGGTACTACAATTGGTTCCAAGTTTGGACGGGCAAGGAGAATCCTTATGGAGAACCGGAGGGGACACTTGAGGTTAGAAGACGAGCACAACACATTCGTTTCACTACTCCTCAAGCTTCCCCGGACACCGAAGAAGAGGAGCCCAACCAATATGAGTTCGTGAGAAGAGATGACATGGACGTGGACTTGACTAGAGAAGAAGAAGAAGATGGTGGTTACCACAATTTGCTCACCGACCACGCACCAACACTACTGGACCGAGGTGTAGAGCATGTCGGGCCCGACATCCACCAACGTCGGTCCGACACATATTTGCCCGATCCGGTCCCGAGCCAACTCGAGAGGGGTGAGGGAAGTGGAGCAAGACAAGAACCACCAAGTTATGGAGGGTATGAAGGGTATGCCCAATGGTATGGGCCCGGAATGGTGTTCCCCGAGCCTCAACAATCGGTGGACATGAACTTCTTGGCCAACCAATTAGCTCATCTTCAACTTCAACAATCTAGCATGCTTCAAGAGGCACACCAAATCAATCTTCAACAACAACACCTCAACTTCCAACAACAACAACTTTCCCACCACCAAGAAGACTTCCAATCCCAATTTGAGGAAGTGAACCGCAACATCGCTTACGCTAGACGTGATGTGGACGACTTGAGGGCGGTCGAGGACCAAACATGGAGCGTCCAAGAGAGCTTTAACGAATGGATGACCGGGAACTTCTCTTCCCGTGAAGATCAATGGATGCGTCCCGCCCCACAAATCCAACCGCCAAGTCAAGACCCTTTCCACGACAAAGTGTATGAGCGAGAGAGGCACGCACGGCTTCAAAGGAGACGCTGTGGACACCCTCTGAACTAAGCCTCAACATGCCATTCAAGAATAAGGAATTGTGAGCTCTCTTGACTCTTCTCTTTACTTTTGAGTTTTGATTTCTTTTGATGAGGACATCAAAATTTTAAGTATGGGGTAGGTTAGTAGCTCATAGTTTCATGTGTAGTTTCATGTGTTTTCTCTTGTTTTGTTTAAGGGATGTTTCATCTTGGGATAGTGGCATGATGTGATGCATTCATGATGATTGAATTTTTTGGTATGAATGGATGAGTTTGTTTTGTTTGAGAAATTTTTTGCAAAAATCCATAAAAATTCAAAAAAATTGTGAAAAATGACAAAAAGATTGTGTTTTTGGACTAGGAATTCCCATCTTAGATGTCCAAAGAAGGCTAATGATGATGTGAGCATGTAAAGTCCTTTGCATATTTTTGGATAGTTTAGCCTCTAAATGGATGTTGCTTTTCATGTGATATGATGTCTTGCATGTTTTTATTGAGCACATGAGTTCTTGGATGAGTTTTGATGCAACTAAGCTAGAGTGAACCTTGTAAGATTATTTTTTGGCCATTTTAGGGGTGCTTGTTCATTATTGCATATCCCTCATTTTCTTGTGTGAATTAGCTCATGCATGCTTAGTAAAACTTGCTATTGCGGTGTTTATCTATTTTCCAAGACCATTATGAGATTTGTTCTATGCTTTGTCACATTGATTTGAACTTTATTTCATTTAGTCACAAAATGTTCCATATCCTACCTTGAAAATAAACCGTTGTTTGTAGCCCCGTTTTAGCCTTAGACCTTTGTTTGAAACTCCTCAAAAGTATGATTCCTAGCCTATATGACTTGACCCTTATGGGATTGGACTTTAGTAAAAGGTTTTGGAAGAATATTTGGAGAGTTGAGATTCTCTTTGGTGAAGGGCGAAAAAAGGGAGTTATAAACCAAGTGGGTAGTGCATCTTTGTTGTGAAAGAAAGAAAGAAAAGTTGGAAAAAATATAGTGGATTGAAAGCAAAGTGCTCAAGTGAAGAAAAAAGGGTACCGACCGAGTTAAAGTGCACATCGGGCCCGAGTTATAGTGAAAGTCGATCCTAGTAAAAAGTGAGAAAAAATCCAACAAAAAGTGTAGTGCAAAGATGAAGTGGAATATTAAGTGAAAAAGTGGGTTGAAAGAAAAAAGAAGAAAGAAAATCAAAGTCTTTTGGAGTGTGAAGTTGAAAGTGGAATAATTTGGTGGAGTTGGTGAGAGACTAGAAAGTTCAATCCCCATTGTAATCACCACAAGACCAAAATGATTCCTACCTTGAGAAACACCAAAAGCCCCATTACAACCCGGCCGAATGGAACCTCTTTGAGGACCTCCATTGAGCCAAGTTCATATTCTTTGTGTGCATTGTAATAGGCATCTCTAGGTGGAGGAATTGGTGATATTAGCTTCAATGGTAAAGCCTTTACTTGCATGTTTGTTGAGTATGAGTGTTCATTGCTAAGCCTATACACATGATGAGTGATACACTTTTGTATGTCCCTAAAGTGAGGCTTTGTTGCACTTGACATTATTCCTTGAACACTTGATCATGTGTGATGACGTAATCTTGCTAGCATATCTATCACTTGTGTTACTTGCATTTTTCATATGAGGCTTTACTTGAAGATTGTGCCTCGGTCTTGCTTACATAGTTATTGCTTGAGGACAAGCAAGTTTAAGTATGGGGTATTCTGATGTCTCTCATTTTGGTGGTGTTTTAGTAGTTAATTTCCCTTGTAAATAAGTGTTTTTCATTCCTTTCCTTGTTAATTTCGTTCCTTTTTAGCTTAGTTCCCGGTTTTCGTCAAGATTCGGAAACTATGCGAGTTTGTTATGTTTTGTAGGTAAAATGGCGCATTTGAGGACGTTTTGGAGGAGTTTCTAAGAAGGAGCTAACCAAGGGAGCTAAGGAGCGGAAGAGCCACGCAAAGAATGAAGAGGAACTCAAGGAAAACCAAGAAGAGAAGAAGGACCGTGACCCAGGACCGAGATACTACCAAGTTGGGCCCGAGTTCGAGCACCGGAGTACAGGCCCGACGTTGGATGTCAGCCCGCGTCGGTCCGAGTCGGCAAATTAGAGGATTGGGCTCCAAGGCACAATGTTGTGATCTTCCAATTTTGCCCTTCTTCTAATTTGGGAATTCCTTGGTCCCCAATCAAGAGAGAGGATAATTAGAGGTGATTAGAGAGAAAAGGGGAATCACACACACACACACCAAAAGATCACTCTCAAAGGCTCAAGGAAGACTTGGAGAGCAAGGAGAAGAAAGGAGGAAGAGAAGAGAGAGAGATCGGTGGAGCTAGAGAGGAGATTAGTGAGTTTGTACTTGTTTTGCTTTGGTTTTAGTAGAATTAAGACTTGGATCTTGTGAACCCCTTTGGATTTGAATGCAATTTAGCTTTGATTTGAGATTGATGATTGAGATTTGCTTGCTTTTCCATTTGATTGCTTTTTACTCTTACTTGATGGAGTAGATTCCATAGTCTTGGGTTATGGGGGAAACCCCTAGCTAGGATTGGGAAGGAAACCCCAATTCCATAGCCTTGAGTGCTTGATCTATAAATCCTCTCTACATTGAGCTTCAATTCTCTTGTGGAAACAAGGGACCTAGGGCTTGTGATTGGTAAGAGTAAGCGAAAGTGATCTCTAGCCCATCACTAGACCTAACATCGAAGGAGAGTGAAAACTCCCTTGGGTCGAAGTGTAGAGTGGAGGGATCGAAGGCAAACAACCTCGATCTCACAAGGATCAACACTTATTGGCTGAATTGGGGTGGAATTACCCAAGTCTAGTTAGGGAAAGAACCCCAAAACCCAAGACCGATCTACTATTTTTGCCTAATCGAAGTACCCGGAACATCGGGCCCGATGTAGTGTGTGTCGGTCCCGGCCAATTCAACCTCGATCCACCCTCGGACCGAAGTGACCAATGTCGGTCCGAGGTGATTCCTTTTGATTTTCCTCGTTTTGCCTTTCTTTTACCTCTTTTTAGTCTTTTGGGTACTCTCAACGCACGAACTCCCGTGTATTCGACACCCTACCTCTCTTACTACAATTGGTGTTCGTTTTATAAATTTAAATTTTGATATCATCCGATCCGGACGAGACCCCGATCAAGTCCTGAGCTTCGGCCGTGGCTTTCACCCCCTTTCGTTGCGAGAGTATAACACCCTTATTTTGAAACCATTGGTGTTACCACCAATGACCTCAGATTTTTCAATCTAGAGTCGTTGAAGCCTTGGTAAACACAAGCGTTTAACACTGCAAGTTCAAACCATTGATTAATAGAACTGCCTAAGTTGGTTATAGAGGATTTTACGTACTCAAGTGGTTGTTCGACAAACGAGATAAAGTGTAGTGGTAGAAATACAAGTCTTATAATAGTACAAAAGCATACAGGAACAACAAAATAATCAAA
Organism: Polygonum maritimum; assembly: GCA_963924305.1. NCBI lineage: Eukaryota > Viridiplantae > Streptophyta > Magnoliopsida > Caryophyllales > Polygonaceae > Polygonum > Polygonum maritimum. The sequence continues at coordinate 25,921,599 of OZ002735.1, forward strand.
ACAAAAAAATGTCTTGCATCCTTTCTTCCTTTCATACTTCCAAAAAATATTAATTTTCGCTTCAATCCTTAATGACCTTCCCTTTCCTATCTGACATTTCCGTAAAAGACAAGAAACACCAGCCAACAGAGTTGCGAAAGAAGGAAGGAATGTTAATGTTGGGACGATATTAAGGACGCCAGTCATTAATATCTAAACCAATAATGATCGTCCCTTGTTTTGATAATGACAAACTCAAATGTATTTGATAAGTTGTCCAAGTGTTGATCTCAGGCAAGTCCAAAGGACGCACATAAACGAAAAGGACAACAAGTGAACGGCAATCCCTAAGCTGTAGGGACGCACGTCATGAGAACCTCCAAAGCTGAACATAATTGGCGAAGTTCCTGCGAAGATAGGACGGCGTCCTCATCATGAAGGGACGCGCGCCAAAATACGGACGAGGTTCAAATTCAAATCAAGGCCGCTCCAACATGATTACATCACGTTCGGCCGTAGTCCTCAGAAGGAAGCTTCCCTTGTCTGGGCACGTGTAGACAATTCCAAAGATGTCGCTTTCCCAGCGATGGTCCCCTGACCACGCGGAGGCTTCCCAAGCGTCAACAGAGTTGACTTCCTCAAGACGCACATCGCACCGTTGATCAAAGATCAAGGATACTGCCAAGTCTCAGAGGACGCTAGAGGACAAGAACCACTTCCGCTATAAATACCCTCCAAGGGGTATGCATAGCGGTGTGTGTGCAAGTGTGGACTTTGAAGACTTTCTCTCAAGCTCTCCCGAAGCATTCAAGAACACGAACGAAGATCAAGAAGATCAAGTGAGCTTGAAGCAAGAGAAAGAAAGTCCAACCACACCAAATCCAAAAACAAATCACAAATCAGTTAGAGTTGTAGTTTGTCTCTCACAACGAACCGTGAGAAGACGTGAGTGATAGCTTCCTTATAGCTAAGAGTGTTAGGTTACTTGTTAGGTTGAAAGGAGTGTTACTAGTGAGGCTAAGGACGGACGCTTAGCTCAGAGAAGTGTAACGACTCGCCTAAGTTGTAAGGACTCGCTCTTAATAAGATAAGGGACGGCTATTGAAAACCCTCCAACGGAGGTAGAGGTTTACCCATAAGACTAGTTGGTCTTAGTGGGGTTCCTCTATAAATACTCGTGTCTATTCTCTTATCTTGTTTCCTGTTAAGTCGATTTTCCGCTGCACCTAAGGACGCCCTTAACCCAGTTAAGGACGCCCATTCTAACGACTTACGATCCAACAATTGGTATCAGAGCAGGCGCTCTAGATTGTGTTGAGTTGCAGGTACAAGATGGACATGGAACCTATTGGAATCTCCTTCGTGAAGCCTCCACGCCTGACGGACGGCAACTTCAACCGATGGAAGATCCGGTTTGAAAACTTTTGTAGAAGTCAAAACTATCAATGCTGGAGAGTGATCATGAAAGGTGACCTTACCGTCCCTGCTGACAAGAAAGATAAAGAGGACGAGTGGGGTCCAGATGAATTCAAGCTCATGGAAACAAATGCTAAGGTAATATGCTTCCTTCAAGCGTCCCTTTGCGAGAGGGACGCCACCCGTGTTAGCAATTTGGCAACAGCCAAACTACAATGGGAAGCTCTCGAGAAGTATCATGTGGGTACGGCCGAGATGAAGGAGGACGTTCAACTTGAAATCAAAAGAGAGTTCTATGCTTTCAAAATGTTGCCCAATGAAACGGTGAAGGACTACTCATACCGTTTTGAAGCTCTTGTCACCAAGATGCGGAATTTGGGCATCCCAGAAGCTGAAATCTCAATGAGGAATAGAGTTCAAGTGGTTATTGATGGACTCACAGGGAAATGGAACTTTGATAGGACTACGTTCAAGGAGAACACTGCTAACAAGACCTTGGATATGGAAGAGATCTATGGGAAGCTGAGAGGTTATGAAGCAAGAAGGGACGCTGATATGGCTGAGTTAGCTAGGAACCCTCAGACAGATCTCGCCCTGATGACAGCAACACCAGAGTACGCGGAGTATCTGCTTCACCAAAGAGAACTTGCTTTAATGGTGGAAGCAAACAAAAATGAGAATCGTGAAAAAATGCGCGCTCAAGCTTTAAGAGAGAAGGAAAGCAAGACTAAGGAACAACTTGAAGAAGAGGAAGAGCTTGCCCTTATACACAAGGCTGTTCGCTTATGGGGTAGAAGGACCAGAGAAATCAAGAAACACAAGATGCCCTACAAAAAGGAGAGTCCCAAGTATACAGAGGCAGAAATGAAGGAACTTACTTGCTACAAGTGTAACAAGAAAGGACACTTTGCCAAAAAATGTACTACGGGACTGAACGCAAAGGAAATGAAGATGAAGGCTCTCTTGGGAGCTTGTGAAGCCGCATGGGATAATGTGAGTTCTGATGATGAAGAACCTGAAGGACCAGCGGCGTACATAGCTATCGACGACGCCCCAGTTGTTGAACAAGTGGCGTACATGGCGGTAGAGGACGCCCCAGTTGTTGAACAGGACGCCGTTGAAAAAGAACAAGAGGTAACTCGTGAATCCATGATGAATTCCTTGGAAAAGTGTTCTAAATCCAAACTTATTAAACTCATTAATAGAATCATGGAAGAAAGCGTAATCATGCAACAGAAAATGGATGAACTTGAACTTGAAAATGAAAGTATTTTAGTTGAATGTGAGAACTGTGCTACAGTGTCATCTCAACTAGAGTCCTCATGTGTCGAAATGAAGTCCCTAAAAACTGAACTTATGTGTCTCAAACTTGAGAATGCCAAGCTTAGGGAAGAAGTGAAAGTGTTGGGAAAGAGTCCCATAGTTGAAGAAGTTAGACCAATGGTCTTCGTCCCAGCCAAGAGGGGACTAGGCTATGAGTCTGACACTAGGAACTCCCTCCCTAGTGACTTTGAGGCAAGCAAAACTTCCGAACTTGAATTGGAAAGGGAAAAGACCAAGAATCTTCTTGAAAGAATTAGAGTCCTAGAAAGTGGAGAAAAAGGTCAAGAGGACTACTATACTAACTCCACCAGTCATAGGATCTATAAGAAAATTGCTAAAGGGAAAGGTTCAAAAGTCTGTAACCCTCAAAAGATGAAAGAGAACAAAATCCAACGTCCCAACAAGAAGTACTATCTTGGTACTTACTATAGGACGTGTTGGTACTGTGGACGAGGAGATCACTTCAAATATGATTGTTTAAAACTGAAGGAAGACATTGAAAGTGGCAAAGCCGCTAGGACTAACATTGAAAGTGATGAACCCGTCCCCAAGGCTAACCTTAGGCGTCCTAGACGTTCTAAGAATTCTTTCCGAAAGCATGCCATTTCAAATGATGTGAATATAAATGACTACATGCCAGAACCAGAGTTCTATTTCTGTAACGAACCAGGTAAGGAACACCTTGCCTGGGTCGCCAAGCACTAACTTTGTTTTGGCAGGTGGAAGTGAGGGAACGCCCATGGATCATTGATAGTGGCGCCTCAAATCATATGACAGGAAGCCAGATCCATCTCACTTCTATCCAAAGTAGTGCCACGGGAGGAACTGTATCGTTTGGCAACAAGGGCAAGGGAAAGATCAAAGGGACGGGAACTGCCATTCTCAATCCGTCCATCAAAGCGACGAACGTCAGTCTTGTTGAAGGACTTGGTTTCAACCTCCTAAGCGTCTCTCAAATGTGTGATCAAGGTGAAAACCTAGTCACATTTGACTCAAAGGAGTGCCTCGTCATCAACAAGAGATCCAACAAAGTCGTTCTCAAAGGAGTCCGAAAGAACAATGTCTACATCTTCAACCAAGAGTTCAAGCCTAAATCTGAGTTGTGTCTATCTGTTTCAAAGGAGGACGCTGACCTCTGGCATCGCCGACTTGGCCATGCTGGACCAAGCACAATCCTTAAGCTACATCAAAGAAATCTTGTGAAAGGACTTCCCCAAATTGATCCTGAGAAAATTGAACAGTATGAAGCCTGTATCAAAGGGAAGCAAACAAGAACTTCCTTCAAATCCAAGAACGATGTCAGTACAAAGAAGCCTTTGGAACTTCTCCATATGGATCTTTGTGGACCAATGAAGACGTTGAGCTATGGTGGAAAGAGGTACATTTACGTTCTTGTAGATGATTTTTCTCGATTCACCTGGGTTCTTTTCTTAGCTTCAAAAACAGATTGCTTCAACGCATTCAAAGTCTTCACCAAACAAGTGGAAGTTGCTCTTGAGACGCCTCTCAAAGAGATAAGATCAGATCACGGGACGGAATTTCAAAACTCAGAATTTCTGGCCTACTGTGATCAACATGGAGTCTCGCACAACTTCTCAGCCCCAAGGACTCCTCAACAAAATGGAGTTGTGGAAAGGAAGAATAGGACGCTGGAGGATATGGCAAGGACTATGCTCTTAGCAAATAGCGTTCCCAAGTACTTCTGGGCCGAAGCTATTGCTACAGCTTGCTACATAATCAATCGAGCCATGATCCGTCCTTTGCTAAAGAAGACGTCCTATGAGTTGCTGAATGGAAGGAAGCCTCGCATTGACTATCTCAAAGTCTTTGGATGCAAATGCTTTGTTCAAAACAATGATAAAGAAAGACTTGGAAAGTTTGATGCAAGGAGTGACGAAGCCATATTCCTTGGGTACTCCCTCACCAGCAAAGCATATAGAGTTTTCAATAAAAGGACTCTAAAGCTTGAGGAGAGCATTCATGTTGTGTTCAAAGAGAGTTCCTCTCATAAAGAAAAATCAAGCAAGAAAGAACGCTCACCTTTCCAACAGCAGGACGACTCCGACGACGAAGTTGATTTTGGGTCCTCAGAAAAATACTATGTTCCTAAGGACGCTACTCCAATCCCTGAAGAAGTCTCAGTGGACGTTCCCAGCGTTGTTCAGGAAATTCTCTCTCGAAGTGAATCTCCAGTTCAACAGGATGTTGCTGAATCAAGTTTACAAGGCGAACCGCGTCAAGATCAGGACGCTCAACCTGAGGGGGAACACTCTGAGCCTTTCTATGAAGACAATGGCTTTGACTCCGATGAGTCTGATTGGACGGACCCTAGATGTACTCCTGCAAGGGACGCTACTCATAGGGGATCCAACCTTTCAAGACTTCATTCAACGGATCAAATCATCTCAGATATTTCAAAAAGAGTCCAAACAAGATCAGCTGTGAATCAGTCCCATAATGCCAACATAGCGTTCTGTGCATTCAACGCATTTGTGTCCTTAGTTGAACCTAAGAACATAAAGGAGGCACTTCAGGACGCTGATTGGATCCAAGCCATGCAAGAAGAACTCAATCAATTTGAAAGAAACAAGGTTTGGACCCTCGTCCCTCGTCCGAGAAACAAAAACATAATAGGGACGAGATGGGTCTACAAGAACAAGCTTGATGAGAGTGGTCGCGTATCAAGGAACAAAGCAAGGCTTGTGGCTCAAGGCTATAGGCAAGAGGAAGGGATCGACTATGATGAGACCTTCGCTCCTGTTGCCAGGATAGAAGCCATTCACCTCCTCATCGCCTATGCCGCTCACAAAGGGTTCAAGCTTTTTCAAATGGACGTCAAGACAGCCTTCCTCAACGGCAAGCTCAAGGAAGAAGTGTATGTTGCTCAGCCCCCAGGCTTTGAGAACGCTGATCACCCTGATCATGTGTACTTCTTGGACAAGGCACTCTATGGACTTAAGCAAGCCCCTCGTGCTTGGTACGATAGGTTTGCGTCCTTTCTCTTGTCCAACGGGTACACACGAGGTAACATTGATAAAACTCTATTCTTAAAGAAAGTCCTTAAAGATGTTTTAATTGTCCAAGTCTATGTCGATGACATAGTCTTTGGAAGCACTAACATGAAACTTGTAGAGGAATTCAAGAACTTGATGAGCAGTGAGTTTGAGATGTCCCTCATAGGAGAACTCAACTTCTTCTTGGGACTTCAAATCACTCAGCTGAAGGATGGGACGCGCATTCATCAACAGAAATACATTCGCGAAATGCTCGAGAAGTATAGGATGAACTTGTCAAAATCCATTGGTACTCCCATCTCTCCCAACACTCGCCTTTATGCTGATGAAGAAGGCAAGAGTGTAGATCAAAAGCTCTACAGAGGTATGATAGGGTCCTTGCTATATCTAACGGCAAGTCGTCCTGACATCATGTTCGCTGTATGCTTGTGTGCTCGCTTCCAAGCAAATCCAAAGGAGTCCCATATGCAAGAGGTCAAAAGAATCTTCAGATATCTCAAGGGACGGGATGACCTATGTCTTTGGTATCCCAAAAGGACGTCCCTGAACCTGGTAGCGTACTCTGACGCAGATTACGCTGGTCATGTGGTGGATAGGAAGAGCACCTCAGGAATGGCACAATTCCTTGGCTCATGCCTTGTATCTTGGGGATCCAAAAAGCAAAACTCTGTGGCACTCTCAACCGCGGAAGCTGAGTACGTTGCTACTGCTTTGTGCTGCTCACAAGTCCTATGGATCAAATACCAACTTGAAGATTATGGTACGTTCCTCGACACAGTCCCTATCTTGTGTGATAACACCAGTGCTATAAGTATTGCAAAGTATCCTGTTCATCATTCTAGGACAAAGCATATTCACATAAGACATCACTTTCTTCGTGATAATGTTGAACTTGGGTTAATTAGAGTGGATCATGTTAGGACTGAGGACCAAGTGGCCGATATTTTCACAAAAGCACTTGATAGACGTCCCTACGAGCACCTCCGGTTGCTTTTAGGGATGATAACTTTTAAATGATCAAGTCCCGTTCTATTATTCCCTCTATGATTGGCTATGTCTTGTTGAGAACTCGTTTTAAAATGTGTCATGCATTTAAAGTCATCTTTAAAGGACGCTAGTCTAAGACATATGTTTTGCTTGTGTTTTTGAATGTCATTCATTTCGCTTTTCATCTCAAGAGTATCCCTGATCACCCTACCCTCATTACAAGCCGAAATGATGGGAACTCTAAGCTTACCTAAGCCGAGAATCTTGCAAACGCGTCCTATGAGCCTTCTTTATTTTACCTTTACGGGACGTACTTGCTGGATTTTCAAAAATGGTTCTAAGTGATCAAAGGGACGCGTGTTAAGAGCGGAGTGTTGTTCGTACAAAGTTCTAAGTTCAGAGGTTGAAATCAGTGTCTGGGACGCCGTGGTTCAGTTCTGAGTATTGCAGTGTTGTGTGCCTAAAGGACGCCAAAACAGAGTCCTTTTCAGTTTTGAAGTTGAAAGTTGAAAGATGGAAGTTGAACCGTTTCGGAGATTTTGAACGCAGATCTCGGGATATGTGTAACGGGTGCGAAACAGCTGTATTTCTTAGCAGAGAAGGAAGCCACGTGCGGGATTGCGGATGGAGGCAGCCATGTGAAACTACCCTATTACCCTTGACCGTCCTACTTCATCCTCTTACTATAAATAAGCCCCTGCACCCTCTGAAACATCTTCTTTGCTCCTCTGCCATTTTCACACATTTAGCAATCTCTTGAGATCTTGCCAAATCTTCAGCCCCAAATCCCGAAATCTCCTCCTCAACCCTAATCTCCGTCTATATAAACCAATCTCTCAAATGGCCAACACTAGATCAACTAAGAACCCATCTTCATCTCCGGCGGCGAAGAACCCTAGTTCCTCGAGGTCTCCTCCGGTGAAAGGCCGGTCACTCATGGACTCGAGAGGGCGACCTACTGGGCGCCAAGACCCCCCTCGCCACCATTCTTCGTCTCAAGCCACCCAAAGCCACCACTCCAACACCCCTCCCCAGCCACAACGCTCCCAACCACCTCCACAAAAACCCCAATCTTCCCGATCCCAATCCAAACCCGCTCAAAAGCGCTTCCAATTTCTTGAGAAGCCCTTCAAACCCGAGCCTGAACCAACCAATGTCGCCAAAGGCTCCGTCGGAGGACTCCCCGCCCAACCCAAACGCCGTCCTCCCCTCGACCCACTAATTGAGGACTGGCTTGAAAAAGAGCCCAAAACCCTCGCCAACATTTGCCATAGGGCGTCCATCCAAAATCATCCCCCTAAAATCCAACGCCTCCTCCACTACTTCATGATAACCTACGCAAACCCCGCCTTCAAGAAACCAATTTCACAAACCCCCCCTTCATGGGACCAGCCATCATATCCGATACCTTCGGAGGGACGGTGGAGGAGCTCGCTAAAATGCTCCCAGATATCATGGAGTTCCTCGTGGCTCATGCGGGCTCCGTCCCATCCCAGAAGAGAAAGAGACCTTCTTCCCCTCCCCCGTCCAAGCTCCAAATCAAAGGCTCCCCCCCTCCCGCGCCCAAACGCCGACTCAAATCATCTGCTCAGATTGAGGGCGTCACCGAGCAAGAGATGGCCGCCATCCGCCTTTCCGAGGTACAGCTCGAGAAGGAAGAGAAAGCGCGTCGTTGCTGCAGCGATCCAGCAGAGTCTGCAGGACGTGCCTCTGCTCCCTCCTCCACCACCAAGGGTAGAGGACGTGACTCTTGCTTCTGAGACGGCTGCGGATCCGCTTGAAGCGGAGATAGAGGCGGACCTGGCCAAGCCTCTGCCAAAGGATCAAAGGGACGCTCCTCGAGTACAGGTCCAGGCCAAGGACGCTGTGCCCAACGTCATTACGCTCGAGGACTCCCCGGCTAAAAAGCGTCCTCCTCCTCCTGCTCCGCTCAAGGTAAAGCCTATCCGCCTAGCACCTCTTCTACCCCCGCACAAAAGGCCAAGATCCGCACTCCCTCTCCCTCTCCTCCTAAAGCTCAAACCCCTCCTCCTCCGCCTGCTCCGGCCGTCGAGGAAACTGAACAAGTTCAAGGGACGGCTCATTCTGAAGTCCCTACAAAGTCCTTGGCAAGGACTCCAGCTGTGGACGCGCCTCCTCCAGCACAAGCGTCCACTGCTGAGGACCAAGAGATGACCGAGTCCCATGACCAAGGGGACGAGGCCTCCGAGGATGATGCTGCCCCTCAGGAAGATGAACATGAGGATGAGGAGGGAGACGGTGATGAAGAAGATGCCGGTGATGAAGTGATTGTCCACAACGGCAGTAAGCTGAAACGCTTGAAGAAAATTTTGCCGCCGCTCCTGTTCACCGCCGAATTCCTTGAAGAAAACCAGCGGTCTGAGTTTTTGGAACTGCTTGAGTTCCAGGGTTGGACGCATCTAGGCGCCGAGGCCGCAGAAGTCACCCCGACCAGGTTCTCCGCTTTTACTCAAAGTTTGAAATATCAGAAGTAAAAGGGAAGCCTCAAGGGACTTTCGAGATTGATGGGGACGAGTACTCAATTGCTGAGGGTACCGTCCGAAATATGCTAGGCCTGCGTTCTTCTCCGCCAGATGCTATGCACGACCTTCCCAACAAGAACTTTGGTCGTTTCTCCCAGGAAGAGATCTTCAACAGAATATTCAATGGGAGACAGCCAGCTGCTAAGGACAGAGTCGCCCACTGCCTTTCCAAGACCGGCGTCCTTGCGCATCACTTCATAGTGCGCATGGTCGTCCCCCGCCAAGAAAAGAAGTCAATAGTCCAGATCACTGATAGTATCTTACTGGACGCCTTCTTGGAACGCAAGCCCATAAATTTGCCGCGGGTTATCTTGGAGCACATGGGCAAGTGCACAGGCGGCAGACACTCCCTTCCCTTCCCAGGCCTAGTTAAACAGATTCTTCAGCAGCAAGGCCTCTATGCTCCCAAACAAGAAAAGTCCTTCGGCATTCACTGGGATGTTAGGCAAATCACCCTGCCACCAGTTGGCAAACTGCGGTGTGATGAGCCCCTTCCCTCAGTGAAGAGGCAACTGGCCAAAGAACAGAAAGAGGCTGAACGAAGAGCCAAGGCTGCTGCTGCTGCTAAAAGTGTGGAAGGTGATCCTGAGCCTGAAAATTTGCAAGTAGTTGGGACGCCGGTTGAGGACGCTGCAGACGAAGAGGATGATGGTATGCACGTCCCTGATGAGGCCGAGAAGCACTCTACGAAGTATCTGATGGGAATGATGATCGAGAACCAGTGTATGATGATTGATCTAATCCAACAGGTTCACGACACTCTCCACACCCACACAGAACTTCTGGAACGCAACAACGAGCTCCTTGCACAGAACAACTATCTTCAGGAGCAACATCTCAAGGCCCTTGGCAAGCGTCCCCGCCAATGATCACCTCCCCCTCATCCAATCCTGAAAAAGTTTATCTTTTCTTGTGTTATGCTGTTAAGACTTTGGGACGATGTCCCCATTTTGAATCTTGTTTATCAATGTTTGTAATGATCGTACTCCTCTATCTTTATGAATGCGTTTGTTACATTTGTGATTCATTTTGTCTAAGCGTACCTTTCTATAGTTATGCCTTTGTGAATGCATGCTTTTCAACTTGTTCTCCTTTTCGATGATGCCAAAAGGGGGAAGTATAGTTCTGCAGAGATGCGATCGTGTTTAAGTTGTCACAGAAAGCATGTGTTTAGGGGGAATTTCGACAAGTCCAAAGGAGGCTAGTTAAGAATAAGATAGGACGCACTTAAAAGAACTTGTTGCATGCCAACCTAAATTAAAAATAAAAAATAAAAAATAAAAAAAATCAAAGTGTAGTCTCTCATGCTAAAAGCTTTACTTCATGTGTGCTTTACTCAAAGGAGTTTGTCATCATCAAAAAGGGGGAAATTGTTGGGACGATATTAAGGACGCCAGTCATTAATATCTAAACCAATAATGATCGTTCCTTGTTTTGATAATGACAAACTCAAATGTATTTGATAAGTTGTCCAAGTGTTGATCTCAGGCAAGTCCAAAGGACGGACATAAACGAAAAGGACAACAAGTGAACGGCAGTCCCTAAGCTGTAGGGACGCACGTCATGAGAACCTCCAAAGCTGAACGTAATTGGCGAAGTTCCTGCGAAGATAGGACGGCGTCCTCATCATGAAGGGACGCGCGCCAAAATACGGACGAGGTTCAAATTCAAATCAAGGCCGCTCCAACATGATTACATCACGTTCGGCCGTAGTCCTCAGAAGGAAGCTTCCCTTGTCTGGGCACGTGTTGACAATTCCAAAGATGTCGCTTTCCCAGGGATGGTCCCCTGACCACGCGGAGGCTTCCCAAGCGTCAACAGAGTTGACTTCCTCAAGACGCACATCGCACCGTTGATCAAAGATCAAGGATACTGCCAAGTCTCAGAGGACGCTAGAGGACAAGAACCACTTCCGCTATAAATACCCTCCAAGGGGTATGCATAGCGGTGTGTGTGCAAGTGTGGACTTTGAAGACTTTCTCTCAAGCTCTCCCGAAGCATTCAAGAACACGAACGAAGATCAAGAAGATCAAGTGAGCTTGAAGCAAGAGAAAGAAAGTCCAACCACACCAAATCCAAAAACAAATCACAAATCAGTTAGAGTTGTAGTTTGTCTCTCACAACGAACCGTGAGAAGACGTGAGTGATAGCTTCCTTATAGCTAAGAGTGTTAGGTTACTTGTTAGGTTGAAAGGAGTGTTACTAGTGAGGCTAAGGACGGACGCTTAGCTCAGAGAAGTGTAACGACTCGCCTAAGTTGTAAGGACTCGCTCTTAATAAGATAAGGGACGGCTATTGAAAATCCTCCAACGGAGGTAGAGGTTTACCCATAAGACTAGTTGGTCTTAGTGGGGTTCCTCTATAAATACTCGTGTCTATTCTCTTATCTTGTTTCTTGTTAAGTCGATTTTCCGCTGCACCTAAGGACGCCCTTAACCCAGTTAAGGATGCCCATTCTAACGACTTACGATCCAACAGTTAATCTAACGTGAGACTAAAGAAGTGGGAGAACAAGATTAATTCTTATAAAGGTTTAGACAAGATGATTTCACGACCAAAGGAAATATTGACAAAAGATAGTAACAATAGCTTAAGGTTCTAGAGGTTTGAGATTTCCTCCAAAGTAAGACACTACATGGAAGTAACGCCTACAAAAGTGTTTGGTTTAATGTTTTGTTAGGAACTTTAATTATCCAAAAAATAGTTGAAAAGCTACCATCGACTAATCAGATCTATAACTACCCTCATAGCATACGTCTTGAGCATGTCTAGAGTGGAAAATAGAATCAATCATTGGGAGAGCCAAAGTGACTTTTAAAATGCATAATGTGTACATTAGTTACTATAAACGAGACACTAATATTTCATTGGTCATAGAACATTGCACTTCAATTCAAGACTTTTAAGATATGACATGCCCTAATGAGTAACAAAGTGGATATATAAGGAAACAAAGTTCCAACCCTTAGCAAGAGTGTATAACTTATCTATTCGGAGGGAAGACAGAGTCATGACCTAGTATTAGGAGCCGATAATAAGTATACTGACTTGGCTAAAGTCGTTGTGCCAAAATAAAAGATAATAACCCAAACAAGCAAACACAAGTATAGCAAGCTAAGCAAGTAAGGGTCGAACCCAAGAGAATCAATTTCTTAATTAGATTTTAGTGTGTTTCATGCAAAGCAAACGGGGGGATTTGAGAGAGGTTACAATCAATTTTAACAAGCAGAGTTCATTCAATCAATTCCACTTTATTAATCCGTTGATCATGAACTCATTCACTTCTTTATGTTCCTAGGTCAATTCCAATCCTTATCTTAATTATTCGCTAGTCCACGGTCCTAGCAAAATTATGATATGAACAAGGACGCTTAATTCAAATCATGCAATACATACAAGGATATTAGGAAATCGAATCATGCAATCAAGCTACGAGTCTCATGCACAAAACAAGGCAGAATACATAAGTAGACCCCTGTACTTAAACGTTTTTTCCTATTGGCCCCCCCACTTAGAAATGTTCAAACAGACCCCTCAACTTAACTAATTTTGTTCAAACAAACACCTTTATACTGAAATCCTACGGCGTGACTTTCACGCGCCTTAATGGTCCAACCCTCCTTCCATGTGGATGCCACGTAGGTGCCACCTACACACTTTATTGGAAAAAAATTACAAGGAGGGCAATTTTTAATAATTTGAAACATTTGGGATAAAATTTGCAATTACAGTAAAACTTACCTTCTTCTTCCTTGGAGGCATTCAACCCATATATATGATAATATCATTTGATTTTCCATGAAAGAAGCAAGTTTATATCTTGAAACAAGGTGCAGATCTATGGTTTAAACATGCAAATTTTCGAAAGCCCTTTAAAATCGCCTTAATTTGCACTAGTTTCGAATCCAATTTTCAGATCTATTCTTTTAAGCCCATTAACATCGATTCACAGTTATGTTTTCAAAATTCATCTCTTTCCACTTGTTTATTCCCCTAATTGAGACTAGATCTGGATTCCCTAACCTCTAATTATTCAAAATAGTTTGATTTCTCACCCTAATTCATTCGGAATCAAATTCCGCCATAGTTGCGCTTCAAAAGCTCGAGCATCTAAGGCTTCGAGTCTTCGACGGCCGGCGGCTTGCAGTGCCCATCCACAAGAACAGAGCTAGGGCAGCGAGCGACGGGCGGAGCGCGAACGGAGCAACAGAACCGGTAGTGACCCGCGTGAGCAGCAGAACCGGCCAGCGCGAACAGAGCTAGGGCGGCGACGGGCATAGCGAATGGCGCCGACAAAGGAGGGCGGAGCCCTAAAGGGGTGGAGTTCGCACCAGGGGTGACCCGCGTGGTAGCCGGCACGGTGGAATCCATGATGGCGACGGGCGGGGGCCGGATCTGCTTCCCTATTAAGGTGGTGGTGGTACGCAGAGGTAGAAGAAACCCAAACCAAATAAAGAAGAAAAGGAAAAAAGAAAGAAAAAACCACCTTTTTTTTATTATTTTCCATGTCAGCAGAAAAACCAAAGCACTCGCATTGTACGAGTCTAGTTAACACGCGCTGGTCCACGTATGCAATTTGTGCTCAATAGAAAAAACCAGGGACAGTACAGGAGTCTGTTTGAACATTTCTAGGTAGGGGGGCCAATAGGAAAAGACGTATGACTCGGCTAAAGTCGTCGTGCCAAGATCAAAGATAAATAACCCAAACAAATAAACTAGTATAGCATGCAAGTAAGGGGTCGAACCCAAGAGAACTTAAGGCTGACTCCTCCTTAAATAGCACAAGGAACAAGCTCCCCGAGATAGATAAGAAAAGAGGCAAAAGATAGAAAAGGAAACAAGATAGAAAGATTTCGGCCCGCTTCGGATCCGGCATCGCCGCGGTCGCGTCGCCTTCACCGCGCCCGCGCTTTGGCAACAGGATAGAACAAGTCTCCTCGGCAGCCACCGCGGTCGCGTCGGAAGCTCCGCGGTCGTGGAATCACGGCAGAACCTCTGGTGTCACTTCGGAGGCTGTTTTGACCATCTTACGCTTGGAATCTGACTTCGGTGTAAAAAGATGAATTGAAGCCCTTGAAGTTAGCTTTCCAATGGAACTGGAATCAGCTCAATCCGACCACCGTAGCTCAAGATATAGCCTTCTCAAGCAAGTGGTGTCACACAGACAGCTCAAAACGCCTTAAAACTCTTGATTCTTGCATTCTTGTGTCTTCGGCCTAGATATTACAATTTGCACAAACTCTAACCTAAACACACTCAATATAGCCCTAAAATACAAGAGTTAACCTATACAAAATAGGCCGAATCAAATTCCCCTATACTTAGATCTTGCTCGTCCTCGAGTAAGTTCAAAACAAATATAACAAGGTAGCACATCTAAGATCTCAGGAAATACAAGGGAAAATAAAAACACTCTACTCACAACCCGAACCCAAAAATATAGAGAAATCATGAGCATAAAACAATGAAGCTCAAACACACACCTCACAACAAGATATAACACTCAAGCTCTAAAAACATGAAAGAGCAACCTAGGATCTACCCAAATCTAACATGTAAGCCCCAAAGTCCCCAAGCAAGAATGATCCTAAACACTCAAATTTTACCACTCAATTCTGCTTAGGCGCCTTTTCGGGTTTTCACCTAACCGCTCTTTTCATTTTTCAATAGGTGTGCTCACAAATACTCACAATCACTCATGAACCTCATATTACCCCAGCCTAATGCTGGTCCGGGTTACCTGCTTATTACCTGAGCCGCCCTTTCGGGTTTTCGACTCATCCTAGGATTTATATGCCTTTTTTCAATTTTTATGGCTCTTTCTATCTTTTTTTCTTTTTCTTTCTTTCTTTATTATGTAAAAAATATGGTGCAAGTGCTCCATGAAAAAAGAAAATCAAAAATCTGAAGCAAATCTCTAACTACACTAACTAGGCTAAGCGAATGCGAATACTCCTTCCCCCATACTTAAATTCTTCATTGTCTTCAATGAAGCAAAGAGAAAGGATAGAAGCAAGGAAAAAGGTATATCAGAAGACTCACAAACGAATGAAGAGAGGTGGAATGGAAGAACTCTTCAAAGTTGGTAGAAGAATGCAACTTCATAATCAAAGTCTGTTGGCGAACCGCGGGCGCGGCACTAGGGGCGCGGCCGCGGAAGTACTGCAGAGAGCGAAGTCATCGTCGGGTGGACCACCGCGGGCGCGGCCGGTGTGGCGCGGGTGCGGTATTGGTGCAGTCGTGAACTCTTGACTTCAGCTCGAACCGGATGATGTGCAAGGAACCTTCGTATCTTGGCTCGTCTCTTGGAAGATGGACAAATACTTGAACTTGAGCCGTGGAGAAGAGAATTCTCGGGAGAACAAAGCTCCCCCATACTTAGGCGTTACACATAGCCAAAGAATGGAATTACAAAGGTGGATGAAAAGAAGAGAAATAGAAGGTGGAAAGATAGAAGATGGAAAAGAATGGATATAGATGGATGAAAGATATAGAGATAGAATGGGACCAATAAGTCCTTTTTTTTCCTTTTCTTTTTTTTCGATTTTTTTTCTTTTTTTTTTCTTTTCGAACCAAGGGCCTCCGCGGGCGCGGCATGAGGACCGCGACCGTGGGGGTCTAGTACCTATACACCGAGGGTTCTGGGCTTGGATGCGAGCACGGTGTGGTTGCCGCGACCGTGGATTTGCACCAGAAACGTCCTTTCGGACCTAGTACCTGCATATTAGTCCGAATAAAGCAAAAATAACCTAAGCTAGGAATGGAAAAACAATCTATCTAAGCCTTGGGTTGCCTCCCAAGCAGCGCTGTTGTTTAACGTCGTTAGCTCGACGTCTTCATGATCGGACATCGTCAACGCCCTGAGCATCAAATCAAAGTCCTGCACAACTATCTTACAGCAGGACACATAACATGTTGACAAATTTACAAAAAATAAGAAATAGTTCAAACTCCTTTTTAACCTATCAAACATGCTTGAGCAATTAGGGTGAGATTTTCTATAGTGAAACCAATTAGGTGATTTATGTGATTTTTCAAAGTATTCAGCGAAGCATGCAAATCTCCTATTTGAATTATCACTATCATGAAATAAAAAGTATGAGAACTCATCAACTACCCTATCATGCTCAAAGATTGAATCCTTAACAAAAGATTGACATGCAAGAACAAAGCAAGGATCAAAGGAGAGAGAAGAATTGGAGTAAACGATATATGGATCATCAAGGCTGACCTCAGGAATCTCAATGGTAGGGGATACGAAAGTTTCTGACGGTGAAGAAGAAATCTCCATAACAGCATCTGGCTCCTTCGACGAGTCATCAGGTTCGTCGTTGTCACTCCAAGGGTCACCATACTGAAGGAAATACTCCTCTTCTGTCATCACATATCGTTCCTCCTCAGGCACAGGATCGGAAGCTCGGTCTAGCAACACCGATGGGTGATCCTCGTCAGAGGCCACGGGCGCGGTATGTGTCCCGCGGTCGCGGTTCTCCTCCATTTCTACATCGGAACCGCGGGCGCGGTATGCATTCCGCGGGCGCGGTTCTTTGGTAGAAAGTGTTTCGGCCTTTAGCTCGTCCTGCTTCAACTGACTCCACACGGCCATGGTGCCGAAAACCTTCAAATGTTCCTCAGGTGTCATACTCGGAAACTTTTCCCCAACCTCACGGTTCAACTGAACCAACGTCTTGATTGTCATTCCATAGGTGATTGCTTCACATAGTTGCTCATGAGACGTGAGAACGCCACGAGCAATCAGTTCAGTTGACTCATCTAGAACTCTGTTGAAATACTCACAGAATGGTTCACCCTGAAACTGTGTAAACTTGAAGGAAGACATTAGAATATACAAGTGTGGACCGTAAGATAGGTCCACACAAAGTCAATAAAAATATAAATTCTAGAAAGAAACCAAAGTTCCCCGGCAACGGCGCCAAAATTTGACTCGGCTAAAGTCGTCGTGCCAAGATCAAAGATAAATAACCCAAACAAACAAACTAGTATAGCATGCAAGTAAGGGGTCGAACCCAAGAGAGCTTAAGGCTGGCTCCTCCTTAAATAGCCCAAGGAACAAGCTCCCCGAGATAGATAAGGAAAGAGGCAAAAGATAGAAAAGGAAACAAGATAGAAAGATTTCGGCCCGCTTCGGATCCGGCATCGCCGCGGTCGCGTCGCCTTCACCGCGCCCGCGCTTTCGCAACAGAATAGAACAAGTCGCCTCGGCAGCCACCGCGGTCGCGTCGGAAGCTCCGCGGTCGCGGAATCACGGCAGAACCTCTAGTGTCACTTCGGAGGCTGTTTTGACCATCTTACGCTTGGAATTTGACTTCGGTGTAATAAGATGAATTGAAGCCCTTGAAGTTAGCTTTCCACTGGCACCGGAATCAGCCCAATCAGACCACAGTATCTCAAGATATAGCCTTCGCAAGCAAGTGGTGTCGCGCAGACAGCTCAAAACGCCTTAAAACTCTTGATTCTTGCATTCTTGTGTCTTCGGCCTAGATATTACAATTTGCACCAACTCTAACCTAAACACACTCAATATAGCCCTAAAAGACAAGAGTTAACTTATACAAAATAGGCCGAATCAACGTACAAGTACAAGGGTCTACTAATGTATTCTGCCCACAAAACAACCATTGAGTACTCTTCCCTAAACTAGTCCACGGTCGTAGAATAGAGTTGTTTCGAGAGTAGGAATAATGCATAGACAACAACCAATCTTAATTCAAACAATAGATCTAAGCCAATCAAACAAGTTGATCAGGCTTATATAATCAAACAAAGATCACGGTATGAAGCACAAGAGTATCAATAAAGACCTAAGGATAAAGCTTCCTTGATCGAATAAACTCCAATGGAGATTAGTTCTCCATTACAAAGAAAGCAAACACTTTTATTGATATGAGAATTGGATAACAATGGGATACCTAAAACCTAAGGCAGGCTCCTCCTTATATAGTCCAAGGAACATGCTCTCCGAGATAGATAAGGAAAGAGGCGAAAGATAGAAAAGGAAACAAGATAGAAAGATTTCGGCCCGCTTCGGATCCAGCATCACCGCGACCGCTGCGCTCCCACCGCACCCGCGGTGGGTCTAACTTCGGGTTGGTCAAGTCGGCTTCTACCGCGAACGCGACCATGGCGGTGCGACCGTGGCCTTCACAGGTCTTAAATGTTGTCGCCTTGCTTCACCGCAACCGCGGCATGGGCACTGCGACTGCGAAAACTATGTAGTAGCGAACTTGTCTTCAATTAAGCTCTAAAAACTCTTGATTCTTTACATCTCGTGTCTTCGGTCTTCGTATTACAATAACGCTCAAATCTAACTTAAACACTCTCAATAACACTCTAAAATACAAGAGTTAACCCATACAAAATAGGTCGAATCATATTCCCCCATACTTAGATCTTGCTCATCCTTGAGTAAGCTCAAAACAAATATAACAAGTCAGAACATCTAGGATCTCAGGAAATACAAAGGAAACAAAACACTCAGCTCACAACCCGAACCCAAAGATATAGAGAAATCATGAGCATAAAACAATGAAGCTCAAACACACACCTCACAATATGATATAACCCTCAAGCTCTAAAAAGTGTAGAGCAGCCTATGATCTACCCAAATCTAACATATAAGACCCAAAGTCCCCAAGCAAGAATGATCCTAAAACACTCGAATTTTTCCACTCAATTCTGCTTAGGCGCCCTTTCGGGGTTTCACCTAGATGTGCTGACAAATACTCACAATCACTCATAAACCTCATATTACCCCAGCCTAATGCTGGTCCAGGTTACCTGCTTATTACCTGAGCCGCCCTTTCGGGTTTTCGACTCATCCTAGGATTTACATGCCTTTTTTCAATTTTTATGGCTTTTTCTATCTTTTTCTTTTTCTTTCTTTCTTTATTATGCAAAAAGTATGGTGCAAGTGCTCCATGAAAAGAAGAAAATAAAAAACCTAAAGCAAAGAAGCAAATCTCTAACTATACTAACTAGGATAAGCGAATGCGAGTACTCCCTCCCCCATACTTAAATCCTTCATTGTCCTCAATGAAGCAAAGAGAAAGGATAGAAGCAAGGAAGATGGGATATCAGAAGACTCACAAACGAAGAAGCGGGGTGGAATGGAAGAACTCTTCAAAGGTGGTAGAAGAATGGATGAAAAAGAACTTCGGAATACCGTTCTGCAGGCAAACCGCGGGCGCGTTGTGGATGGCGCGGGCGCGGATACATGTCAGAGAGCAAAAGGAAGTGGTTGGTGGACCACCGCGGGCGCGGCTGGTGCGGCGTGGTCGCGGTGATTGAGCAAAGACGAGGTCTTGACTTCGTCTCGAACCATGGGATGTGCAAACAACCTTCGTATCTTGACTCGTCTCTTGAAAGATGAACAAATACTAGAACTCGAGCCGTGGAGAAGACAACTCTTAGGGAAACAAAGCTCCCCCGTACTGGCTTTTACACAAAGCCAAAAGAATGGAATTACATAGGTGGATGGAAAGAAAAAATAGAAAGGATGGAAAGATAGAAGATGGAAAAGAATGGAGATAGATAAATAGAATATATAGAGATAGAATGGGACCAAAAAGTCCTCTTTTTTCTTTTTTCTTTTTTATCTTTTTTTTTAAGAAAGCAAGCTAAAAACCGAGACAAAGTATGGTTGCCGCGAGCACAGGCTAGTACCTGTTCGTTGGGGCATCATTGGTGATCCACCGCGGGTGCGGCTGGTGCGCCGTGGTCATGGTATCACACCAAGATTTCCTTTCGGACCTAGTACCTGCATGTTAGCTTGAAAACAACAAATAAAAACCTAACTAAGAATGGAAAAACGATCTACCTAATCCTTGGGTTGCCTCCCAAGCAGCGCTTTTGTTTAACGTCGTTGGGTCGACGTGGATACGCTCAATATGGGTCCTCATAAATGTGAATTCGGACCTCGTTGCCACCATGAGATATGGAAAGCAAACCATTTGCAACATCAATAACTGTCCTGGCGGTTTTCATGAATGGGCGACTAAGTAAGAGAACCGGGTCGTAACGCCCTTCTCCAATCTCCATGACATAGAAATCTGCAAGGAAAATCAAACCATCGACCTGCACTAAAACATCCTCCACTAACCCTTTCGGGCGCACGGTAGAGTGGTCAGCCAATTCAATAACAATATCTGAATTTTTCAAGGGACCTAGGCCTAACCTCTCATATATGCATGCGGGAAGGACATTGGTTGATGCACCTAAATCTAGCATGGCATGCTCTATTTTGGTTTCTCCTATCGAGACAGGGACGGTGAATCTTCCTGGATCTTAGGTAGTTGTTTCTGGAGAAGTGATTTACAAGACTCGGTATTGCTATCCTTAGTTTTTTCCACTAGAGCTACTTTTTCAATTTTAGGTTTGGACCTATTTTTCCTTTTTTATAGTGCAAAGCTCTTTCATGAATTTAGCAAACAGAGGAACACCTTAAATGAGGTTTAGAAGAGGAACATTTACCTGGCAATTGGTGAAGGTCTCGCAGAGTTCCTTGTCATGTGCTGGCTTCCTCGTGTGTTGAAGTGCTTCTGAGAAAGGAGGAGAAGGCTTGAGAGAGCTAAGAGATGGAAGCTTTGGTGTAACGTATTTGTCATCTTCCTCGGCAGTGGTACCGCGGTCGCGGCCAGGGGAGCGCGAGCGCGGCGGCTGATAGCTCTTAAAGGCATAATTGAGCAACGCCTCGTAGTTCGCCTCTACATGATTTCCGCGGGCGCGTCGGGGGCTCTGTGGCGGCACTTCATCCGTAGCTAGCTTCGGAGTTTTTGTTGAATTTCCGCGGGCGCGGCAGGGTGAGCGCGGGTGCGGAATTTCAACAGAAGCTTGCTCCTCGTCTTTTGGTTGATTGGCGCGGGCGCGGCATGGGGAGCGTGGCCGATGAATTTCACCAGAGGGCGGCTCTCAACTTGCCACTGCTCTACCGCTCCTCAATTGGATGGAACTCACATTCTCCTTGTGATTTAGAGGTTGAGAAGGGAGTTTCCAGGGATCCTTAGACTCGAGCCTATTGATCATAGTGGCGAGTTGGCTCAACTGAGTCTCAAGATTCTTTACAGCGGCTCTTATCTCTTGGTTCTCCTTAATAAGAGCGGTAATAGCATCATTCTGAGACGGTGTAGGCGCTCTTGGGGCATAATTATTATAGCGGAATTGTTGTTGTTGTTGGCCTTGAGGAGCGAACTGCTGCTGCTGTGGTGGATCTTGCTGTTGTTGATTGTTCCACCGAAAGTGAGGATGATTCGCCCACCCCGGATTGTAGGTGTTAGAGAAAGGATCATTCCGGGGGCGGGGCGCACCATAATTACCGACAGCGTTCACCGACGCCTCGGTCTCCTGGATCGTGGGGCACTGGTCGGTGTGGTGGCTCGCATCATAGCATAGACCGCAAGCATTGACTCGTTGTGAACCCTTCTTCACTAGCTGCTGCTTCATGAGATCCTTGAGCTCCCTTACTTCAGCATTCAGGGACTCAATCACCACATTGACGGCCTACTCAACTAAGATCTCAACTTTCTTAAACGCCTGTGCTGGAGTCAAGTTCTCATAACTGCCTCCACAAGATGCATTCACAAGACGTTTATCATGGTCGCAGAGTCCCTAAATAATATAGCATATGATGTCCTTGGCAAGATAGCCATGGTAGGGACAACTAGCGATGAGCCTCTTGTAGCGCTCATAATAATCATAGAGATTCTCGTCCTCCCCTTGCTCTAAACTGCTGAGCTGCTTCTTGATAGAGGTTTGTTTTGAAGCAGGGAAGTACTTCTCTAGAAAGGCTTTCTTCATTGCAGCCAAAGTAGTGATCGAGCCCGGCACCAAATAAAGGAGCCATTCTTTAGCGGAATCCTCCAATATGAGAAGGGAAAAGCTCGAAACTTTATTTGATCCTCCGTGGCATCGGTCGGCTTCATGCTCACACATACGGCGTGGAACTCCGTTAGATGCTTGATCGGGTCTTCACCACTCAACCCATGGAATTTGGGTAAGTGGTGGATAAGCCCGGACTTGAGCTCGAACTTGATGCCCTCCCCGAGATCGGGGAATTGAACAGCCAACTGTTGTTGTTGAAGATTGGGCGCGGTTAGTTGGCGAATAGTTTGTTCCGCCATGACTTCTTCTGGTTCAGAAAAGAGAGAGACATGTTCGAGAAGATCGTAGGATGCAGAAGCTCTCGGAGCACTCCTTATCTTCCAAAGAGTCTTGTTAATTTCTGGATCAAAGAGAACAGGAGAAGTATTAGTAGACCGGGTACGGACCATAAGAGAGGTCCGAACCAAGAGGGGGTTTCTGGGCTCGAACCGCTGGCGCGCCGAGGGGGCCGCGGTCGCGGTTCTGGCATAGAAACGGAAAACGCACAAAAATCAATCAAGAAAAAGGATTCCCCGGCAATGGCACCAAAATTTGACTCGGCTAAAGTCGTTGTGCCAAATTCAAAGATAATAACCCAAACAAGAAAACACAAGTATAGCAAGCAAGTAAGGGGTCGAACCCAAGAGAATCAGTTTCTTAATCAGATTTTAGTGTGTTTCATGCAAAGCAGACAGAGGGGATTTGAGAGAGGTTTCAATCAATTTTAACAAGCAGAGTTCATTCAATCAATTCCACCTTATTAATCCGTTGATCATGAATTCATGCACTTCTTTATGTTCCTAGGTCAATTCCAATCCTTATCTTAATTATTCGCTAGTCCACAGTCCTAGCAAAACTATGATATGAACAAGGACGCTTAATTCAAATCATGCAATACACACAAGGATATTAGGAAATCGAATCATGCAATCAAGCTACGAGTCTCATGCACAAAACAACCATTGAATACTCTTCACTAAACTAGTCCACGGTCCTAGAATAGATAGCTCGATTAATGATATAAGTTGTTGTGGCAATGGCTTCGGCCCAAAAGTGTTTGGGGACGCCGCTTGCCAAGAGCATCGTCCTTGGCTTGTCCTCCAGCGTTCTATTCTTTCTTTCAACAACGCCATTTTGTTGAGGAGTTCTTGGTGATGAGAAGTTGTGGGAGACTCCTTGTTGGTCACAGAAATCCAGGAACTCTGAGTTTTTAAACTCCGTTTCATGATCTGACCTTAGAGCTTTCAGACGCGTCCCAAGAGCAACTTCTACTTGCTTGATAAAGATCTTAAACATCTGGAAAGCCTCTGTTTTTGACACCAAGAAAAGAACCCAGGTGAATCTGGAAAAATCATCTACAATAACATACATGTACCTCTTTCCACCATAGCTTTGAGTCTTCATGGGTCCACACAAATCCATTTGAAGGAGTTCCAATGGCTTCATTGTGATCAGTTCATTTTTGGATTTGAAGGACGATCTTGTTTGCTTCCCCTTAATGCATGCTTCGCATTGTTCAATTTGTTCTAGATCAATTCGGGGAAGTCCTCTTACAAGCTCTTGTTGATGAAGTTTGAAGATCGTGCTAGGACCAGCATGTCCAAGACGTCGATGCCAGAGATCGGCATCCACAGCTGAACAGACAAACATAACTTGGATGCAGACCAGCTTGAGCTTTTGGCTGAAGATGTAAACAATCAATATAATTATCAACCAATGATATGGGGGGAAATCAAAAGAGATATCTAAACTAAACTGACCTAGGAAATAAATAACAAACAATCAAACAAATAGATAAGAAGCAGGTTCATTCAAAAGATCCACTTATGAAATAATCACTCGATCAAAGATTCATCAATTGATTTCATTCACACCTAGAGTTAATTCCTATCCTGATCATTAACAATCGCAAGTCCACGGTCCAAGCAAATCTATAACACTAGGCAAGGACGCTTAACCTAGAATTAGCATAGAGAACAAGGATATGCAGGATATAATATCAAACAATCAAGCTACGAGTCAATTGCAAGATAAAACAATCAATTATCTTCTTAATCCTAGTTGCATAGACAACAGGTATATGTTACATTGTTTTCACAGATTAGTTTTGTCCACGGTCCAAACCTAATCAAACAGTAGAAAATCAATCAATTCAATAGGGTCGCGAATCCTAGAGAAACAATCAACAATCATATAATGATGCACAAGAGAATCAATATTAACCAAATGATAGAAATCAATTACCAAAACCTCACGAGTTCATACATCAGTGCTTCTCCCTTGAACAAACCCAAGGAGATTAGCTCTCCATAACTAAACTAAAGTAGAATTAATTTGAGAGAAGAAGATAGAAGGTAGAATGTATCTAAAACCTAAAGAGTCTCCTCCTTATATAGACCCAGGGAACATGCTCCCCTAATCTAATTAGGAAAGGAGAAAAGATAGAAAAGGAAAGAGGAAAGATAAGAAGAAGAAAACAAGTTAGATCTTCGGCCCGCTTCGGATCCGGCATCGCCGCGGTTGCGTCGTCTCCACCGCGCCCGCGCTTTCACGGCAGGCTGTCTTGGTAGCCACCGCGGTCGCATCGGCCAATCCGCGGTCGCGGAATCTCGACAGAATCACTAGCGTCACTTCGGAGGCTGTTTTGACCATCTTCGGCTTGGAGTAAAAAGATGAATTGCATGACTTCGAGTTATCCTTCCAATGACACCGGAATCAGCTCAATCCGACCACTGTAGCTCAAGATATGGCCCTTGCAAGAAAGTGGTGTCGCGCAGACAGATCATAACGCCTTAAAACTCTTGAATCTTGCATTCTTGTGTCTTTGACCTAGATATTACAATAATGCTCAAATCTAACCTAAACACTTTCAAAATATCCCTTAAATACAAGAGTAAACCCATACAAAATAGGGGGAATCAGATGTAGACATTGTTTTCACGAGTTCCCTTGAGAATGACTTGATTTGTTTTCTTGTTGATGACTAGGCACTCCTTAGAGTCAAATGTGACTAGGTTTTCACCTTGATCACAAATTTGAGTGACACTAAGGAGATTGAAGCCAAGTCCCTCAACTAGACTAACATTGGACACTTTAATGGATTGATTCAATTTTGCAATGCCCGTCCCTTTGATTCTTCCTTTGCCCTTGTTGCCAAACGAGACAATTCCTCCCGTGGCACTAGATTGGATAGAAGTGAGATGGATCTGGCTTCCTGTCATGTGATTTGAGGTGCCACTATCGATGATCCACGGGCTTCCTCTCACTTCCACCTGAAAACGAGAGTTAGTTCTTTGCGACCCAAGCAAGGTGACCCTTACCTTGTTCGTTACATGGGTATATCTCTCTCATAGGAAAATAATCATACATGTTCACATCATTTGTCCTTCTAGCATGCGTCCTATCAACATATTTTGGCTTAGTGTTCTTATTACCACTTCTAGCCTTTCTTCCATTCTCAAGATCCTCTTTTAACTTAGCACACTCATACTGGTAGTGACCACCTTTACCACAATGTCAGCACGTCCTATAGTAGTTTCTAAGGTAATACTTCTTACTAGGACGTGACTCGGGCAAAGTTGTTGTTCCCAAAATCAAAGATAAATCCCAAACATGCAAAAAATCAAGTATAGTGAGCAAGCAAGGGGTCGAACCCAAGAGAATCAGTTTCTAGTCAGATTTTAGTAGGTTTTCATGCAAGTAATCAAAGGGGGTTTTGAAAGTTGTTTTCAATCAAAGTTATTGATCAAGTAGAGTTCATTCAATCAATTCCACTTTATTAATCAGTTGATCATGAATTCATCCACTTCTTTATATGCCTAGGTCAAATCCAATCCTTATCTTAATTATTCGCTAGTCCACGGTCCTAGCAAAACTATGATATGAACAAGGACGCTTAATTCAAATCATGCAATACACACAACGATATTAGGAAAAAAAATCATGCAATCAAGCTACGAGTCTCATGCACAATTTAACCATTGAATACTCTTCCCTAAACTAGTCCACGGTCTTGGAAAAGAGTTGTTTCGAGAAATAGGAAAGATGCATAGACAACAACCAATCCTAAATCAAACGATAGATCTAAGTCAATCAAACAAGTTGATCGTGCTCATAAAATCAAACATAGATCATGGGATGAAGCACAAGAGTATCAATTAAGTCCTAGGGATAAAGAAGTTACCAGAATCTCACAACTTCAAAATAAAGCTTCCTTGATCGGTTAAACTCCAAGGGAAAGTTAGTTCTCCATTTCAATGAAAGCTCCAATCTTTATTGAAATAACAATTGATTAACAAGTGAATGAATATCTTTAAAAACCTAGAAAGGTTAACCTTAAATAGCCCAAAGAACACCCTCTTCGAGATAAATAAGAAAGGAAACCGAAAGATAAGAAAGGAAACAAGATAGAAAAGACAGAATTTCGTCCGTCTGAAAGTCGGCCCGCACCGCTATCGCGGCATCACCACCGCTCCCGCGGTGGTCTCCGATAGGCATCTCGCTGAGTCGGCTTCTACCGCGACCGCGGCCTTCATGTTCTTCAATGGTTCGTCACCTTACGCCACCGCGCCCGCGTCACAGACAACGCCACCGCGGTATCCATGCAGTGGCAAACTTCGTCTTTAAGCTCTTCAACTCTTGATTCTTCACAAGTTGTGTCTTCGGTCTTCTTATTACAATAACACTCAAAACTAACCTAAACACTCTCAAAAACATCTCAAAATCTAAGAGTTAACCTATACAAAATAGCCTGTATCAGGACGTTGAATTTTGTTTTCTTCCATTTTCTTTGGATCACACACCTTAGAACCTTCTCCCTTAGCAATGTTCTTGTAGATCTTGTGACTAGTGGAGTTTGTATAATAGTCCTTCTTTCTCATTTCACCACTCTCAAGGACTTTTATACGTTCTTCTAGGTTCTTGGTCTTTTCTCTCTCAAGTTCTAGCTCTGTTGTTTTACTAGCTTCGAAGTCACTTGGAAGGGAGTTTTTTGAGCTAGAATCATACCCTCGACTTTTCTTGGCTGGGACAAAAACAACAGGTTTGATGGTTTCGGTCACAGGACTCTTTCCTAGAACTTTGACTTCGTCCCTAAGGTTGGCGTTCTCTAACTTGAGACACACAATTTGAGTTTTAAGGGATTTTGTTTCTTCTAGAGAGGACTCTAGTTGAAAAGACACTGTGTTGCAATTTTCACATTCCACAACAATGTTTTCTTATTCAAGTTTATCCAGCCTTTCTTTCATGGCGTAGCTTTCTTGCATGATTTAAGTGATGAGTTTAATAAGCTTAGGCTAAGAACACTTGTCCAGAGAACATATCATGGAGTCGTGGGTTACCTCTTGTTCAGCATCAGAGGCGTCCTTGGGAGAGTCTGAGGCGTCCTCCATGGCCATGTAAGCCACTTGGTTGGACGGCTCTTCATCGTCTGAATCGATGTCGTCCCATGCAGCCTCATACGCACCAATTAGGGCTTTCTTCTTGATTTCTTTTGATGAAATTCCTGAATTGCAGTTCTTGGCGAAGTGACCCTTCTTGTTACACTTGTAACATGTCACTTCCTTCATTTCAGCATCTGACATCTTGGGACTCTCATCCTTGGAACTTTGCCTCTTTTAGCCCATGAAAGAAAGAGTTTTGTGCAAAAGGGCTAGCTCGTCTTCTTTAGCAATTTTTTCTTCCGACTTCCATTGTCGTTCTATCAAAGCTTGAAGGCAAAGATTTTCTTGATGCTCTTGAGTCTTGGCCTCAAGCATCAAGGCTAGTTCCTTCTGCCGTTGGTGATATTTCTCGTGCTCTGGCGCCCTTACTCCAAGAGTCAAAGCTAGTTCATTTTGTGGACTCTTTCCCATTTCAAGCAAGTCTTGATTCCTTCTAGCTTCATACCCTTTGAGCTTTCCATAAATTTCCTCCATGGACAGTCCTTTGTTGGCTTTGTTTTCCTTGAAAGTCATCCTATCGAAGTTCCATACTCCCGTGAGCCCAACGATTAACACTTGAACCTTCATCCTTTGAGTGATCTCCGTTTCTTTGACACCCAAGGTCTTCAACATGGTCAACAGTCCTTTAAAATGGAATGAATAGTAAGTGATGGTCTCATTTGGAAGCATTCTGAATTTGTAGAAGTCCCTCTTGGCTTCCAGTTAGACGTCCTCTTTCATCTCAGGCGTCTTAACCTGGTACTTCTAGAGAGCTTCCCATTGGAGCTTAGCGGTTGATAGATTGCTCACACGAGTAGCGTCCCTTTCGCAAAGGGACGCCTGTAGGAAACAGATAGCCTTGGCGTTCGTCTCCATGAGTTTGAACTCTTCGGCACCCCATTTATCCTCTTTGCCTACCTTGGCAGCAGGGACTTTGAGGTCTCCGTTCCTTATCACCAACCACCATTGATAATTTTGACTCCGCACGAAGTTCTCAAATCTGATATTCCATCTGTTGAAGTTCCCGTCTGTGAGGCGGGGAGGCTTCACACTTGAGATACCTATAGGTTCCATATCCATGTTTCCTGCAACTCAAAACACAATCTAGAGCGCATGCTCTGATACCAATTTTTGGATCGTAAGTCAGTTAGAGTGGGCGTCCTTAACTAGGTTAAGGACATCCTTAAATGCAGTAGAATAAAAGACTTAGACATGAAAACGAATAAGATCGAGGACACAAGTATTTATAGAAGAACCCCACTAAGACCAACTAGTCTTATGGGTAAACCTCTACCTCTATTGGAAGATTTTCGAATAGCCGTCCTTATCTTATTCAGAGAGAGGCCTTACAACTTACGCGAGCCGTTACAGTTCTCTGAGTTAAGCGTGCGGCCTTAGCCTCACTAGTGACTCTCCTTTCAACCTAACAAGTAACCTAACTCTCTTAGCTATAAGGTAGCTAAACACTCAGGTCTCTCACAATACGTCATGAGAGACAAACTAACTTCTTAACACTTTTGTGGTTTGGATTGGATTTGATGTGGTTGGACTTTCTTTCTCTCTTTTCAAGCTCACTTGATCTTCTTGATCTTCGTTCTTGAGCTTGAAGGCTTCGGGAGTGATCTTGAGAGAAAATCTTCAAAGTCCACACCACTATGCATAACCCTTGGGGGGTATTTATAGTGGTAGTGGCTTTTGTCCTGTAGCGTCCTCTGAAGCTTCTGCAGGATCCGTCGTCTTCCTTCAATGGTGCGATTTGCATCTTAAGTAAGTCAACTCTGTTGACGCTTAGGAAGCCTCCGCGTGGTCAAGGGACCATCTTCTGGAAAGCGACATCTTTGGAAGTGTTACCACGTGCCCAAACATAGGAAGCTTATTTCTGAGGACTACAGCCGATTATGATGTAATCATGTTGGGGCGGCCTTTGTTTGAATTTGAACTTCTTCCATATTTTGGCGTGCGTCCTTACTCGATGAGGACGTCGTCCTATCTTCACAGGGACTCTATTCTTCTGTTCAGCTTTGGAAGTTCTGATGGAGTGTGTCCCTACAACTTAGGGACTCTCGTTCACTTGTTGTCCTTTACACTCATGAGCGTCCTTTGGACTTACCTGAGATCAACACTTGGACAACTATTAAATACCTTTTGAGTTTGTCATTATCAAAACTAGGGACGATCATTATTGGTTAGATATTAATGACTAGCGTCCTTAATATCGTCCCAACAATATGTATGACTTGGATTAATCTATAAGATGCGGCATAATTAATAATTAAATATTATGTGATGTGGATCAACGATGTACTGATACGTGTGGGAACGACATGTGTCTTAATCCTAGGTGGCGCAATGAGGAGGCTTTAATTCTTACTGGTTTTAAATATGTATAATAGATTTGGATTAATTAAAGAGGCATCATGATGAGAGGTGTCAAACGGGTCGGGTCGGGTGGATTCGGGTTCGGTATTTTTAGATTCAGGTTGAGTGTAGTTTCAGGTCAATTGGGTTACAAGTTAAGCTCGGTCGAGTCTGAACAAGTTATTGTGTGATTTGGGTCGACCTAACAGGTCAAGAATTTGAATGTTTAATTATTATTAAGATAATATTATGTTAAATAATAATATTTAATAATAAAATAGTATTTTTATTAGAATTTTCTAAAAGTATTTTAATTATTATAGTTTTTATAATAAAATATATTATAATATTTACAAGAAAACATATTTATTGTATATATATATAAAATATCGGCTCGGTTGGGCCGTGTTGGATCGCAAGTCTGTTAGAATGGGCGTCCTTAACTGGGTTAAGGGCGTCCTTAGGTGTAGCGAAAAATAGACCTAAACAGGAAACAGAATACGACAATGGACGCATGTATTTATAGAGGAACCCCACCAAGACCAACTAGTCTTATGGGTAAACCTCTACCTCCGTTGGAGGATTTTCAATAGCCATCCTTATCTTATTCAGAGAGAGTCCTTACAACTTAGGCGAGTCGTTACAATTCTCTGAGCTAAGCGTGCGTCCTTAGCCTCACAGGTAAGACTCCTTTCAGCCTAACAAGTAACCTAACTCTCTTAGCTATAAGGAAGCTAACACTCACGTCTCTTACGGTACGTACGTTGTGAGAGACAAACTACTTTTCTAACTCTTTGTGGTTTGGTTTAGATTTGATGTGGTTGGACTTTCTTTCTCTCGCTTCAAGCTCACTTGATCTTCTTGATCTTCGTTCTTGAACTTGAATGCCTTGGGAGGAGCTTGAGAGAAAGTCTTCAAAGTCCACACCGCTATGCATACACCTTGGAGGGTGTTTATAGCGATAGTGGTTCTTGTCCTCTAGCATCCTCTAAAGCTTGGGCAGGATCTGTTGTCTTCCTTCAACGATGCGATTTGCATCTTGAGGAAGTCAACTCTGTTGACGCTTGGGAAGCCTCCGCGTGGTCAGGGGACCATCTCTGGGAAAGCGACATCTTTGGAATTGTTCACACGTGCCCAGACATAGGAAGCTTCCTTCTGAGGACTACGGCCGAATGTGATGTAATCATGTTGGGGCGACCTTGGTTTGAATTTGAACTTCGTCCGTATTTAAGCGCACGTCCCTTCTTGATGAGGACGCCGTCCTATCTACGCAAGGACTCCATTCTTTTCGTTCAGCTCTGGAAGTTTTGATGGAGTGTGACTCGGCTAAAGTCGTCGTGCCAAGATCAAAGATAAATAACCCAAACTACAAACTAGTATAGCATGCAAGTAAGGGGTCGAACCCAAGAGAACTAAGGCTTCTACTACTAATATAAATATCAACCAAAGAAAGGGGGGATTGAAGAGAAGAATCTAAACTAATCTAATCTAAGAAACAAATAAAAAAACAAACAAATAAGGGAAACAAGTTCATTCAAAATATCCACTCATGAAATAATCACTCGATCATAGATTTATCCATTGATTTCATTCACACCTATGGTTAATTCCTATCCTGATCATTAACAATAGCAAGTCCACGGTCCAAGCAATTCTATAACCCTAGGCAAGGACGCTTAACCTAGAATTAGCATAGAGAACAAGGATATGCAGGATATAATATCAAACAATCAAGCTACGTGTCAATTGTAAGATAAACAATCAATTCTCTTCTTAATCCCAGTTGCATAGACAACAGGTCTAGGTTAAGTTGTTTTCACAGATTAGTTTTGTCCACGGTCCAAACCTAATCAAACAGTAGAAAGCTAATCAATTCAATAGGGTCTCGACTGATCGGTCGGGGATCGGAGGGTCTCACAATTTAAATTTATAAAACCGAACCTCAATTGTAGTAAAGAGGTAGGGTGTCGAACACACGGGAGTTCGTGCGTCGAGAGTACCCGAAAAGACTAAGAAAAGATGAAAGAAAGGCAAAACAAAGGAAAACAAAAGAGATCACCTCGGACCGACACAAGTCACTTCGGTCCGAGGGTGGATCGAGGTTGAGTTTGCACGGGACCGACACTAGGGAAGTCGGGCCCGATATAATGGGTAACTCGGTCTGCTAAAAAATGGTAGATCGGTCTTGGGTTTTTGGGTTCCTCCCTTAACTAGACTTGGATATTCTTCCCCAATTCAACCAATAAGTGTTTGATCCTTGTGAGATCGAGGTTGCTAGCCCCGGATCCCTCCATTCTACAACTCGACCCAAGTGAGTTTTCACTCACCTTCGATGCTAGGAACTTGTGATGGGATCGAGATTGCTCACGCTTGCTCTTACCAAACACAAGCCCTAGATCTCTTGTTTCCACAAGAGAATTGAAGCTCAATGTAGAGAGGATTCACAAATCAAGCACTCAAGGCTATGGAATTGGGGTTTTCTACCCAATCCTAGCTAGGGGATTCCCCCATAGCCCAAGACTATGGAATCTACTCCATATGGTAAGAGAAAAACATAATCAAAAGGGAAATCAACCAAATCTCAATCATCAACATCCAATCAAACTCCAATTGCATTCAATTCCAAAGTGTCAACAAAATCCAAGTCTCAATTCTACTAGATCAAAGCAAAACAAAGTACAAAACTCACTAATCCTCCTCCTAGCTCCACTGATCTCCTCTTCTCTTCCTTCTCCTTTCTTCTCCTTGCTCTCCAAGTCTTCCTTGAGTCTCTAGAGAGTGATTTCGGTGTGGTGTGTGTGAACTCTTCTCTCCCCCCCCCCTTTCCAAATGATCACCAATCACCTCTAATTATTCTACCCTTAAGATTGGGGACCAAGGAATTCCCAATTTAGAAAGGGGCAAATGTGGAAAGTTGCTAAAAATATGCCTTGGGGAACAATCCTCTCATGTGTCGACTTGGAACGACACGGGGCTACATTGGGCCCGACGTTGGGAACGTCGGTCCTGGGCGCTGGCTGCTCGATCTCGGGCCCGACATGGTGGTGCTCGGTCCTGGGCCTCGATCCTTGTCTTCTTCTTAGGTTTCCTTTAGTTCCACTTCATTCTTAGCTTGTCTCTTGCACTCCTTGGCTTGGCTCCTTCATAAGCTCCTCTAAAATGTCCTCGTTCTTGCCATTTTACCTACAAAACAAAGCAAACTCGCATAGTTTCCGAATCTCAAAGAAAACCGGGAACTAAGCTAGAAAGGAACGAAACTAACAAAGAAAGGAATGAAAAACACATATTTACAAAAGAAATTAACTACTAAAACACCTCCAAAATAAGAGACATCAGAATACCCCATACTTAAACTTGCTTGTCCTCAAGCAATAACAAAGTAAGCAAGACCGAAGCATAATCTTCAAGTAAAGCCTCATATGAAAATTCAAGTAAGAACAAGTGATAGATATGCTAGCAAGATTACATCATCACACATGATCAAGTGTTCAAGGAATAAAGTCTAATGCAACCAAGCCTCACTTTAGGTATGTAGAAATGTGTATCACTCATCATGTGTTTAGGCTTGAAAATGAACACTCATACTCAAAAATCATGCAAGTAAAGGCTTTACTATTGAAGCTAATATCACCAATTCCTCCACCTAGAGATGCCTATTACAAGGCACACAAAGAATATGAACTTGGCTCAATGGAGGTCCTCAAAGAGGTTCCATTCGGCCGGGTTGTAATGGGGCTTTTGGTGTTTCTCAAGGTGGGAATCACTTTGGTCTTGTGGTGCTTACAAGGGGAATGAACTTTCTAGTCTCTCACCAAACTCACCAAATTCTTCCACTTTCAACTCACACTCCCAAAAGACTTTGATTTTTCTCCTTTTTTCTTTTCTCAACCCACTTTTTCACTTAACATTCCACTTCATCTTTGCACTACATTTTTTGTTGGATTTTTCTCACTTTTTTTTTTTTTACACTTTGGGTCGACTAGCAACAAACTCGGGCCCGAGGTAGTTACTAACTCGGTCGGGACCCTTATCTTTCACTTAAGCACTTTGCTTTCAATCCACTATTTTTTCCAACTTTTTTTTCTTTTCTTTTTCACTTTTGCTTCACAAAGATGCACTACCCTCTTGATTTATAACTCCCTTTTCTTGCCCTCCACCAAAGAGAATCTCAACTCTCCAAATATTCTTCCAAACCTCTCACTAAAGTCCAATCCCATAAGGGTCAAGTCATATAAACTAGGAATCATATTTTTTAGGAGTTTCAAACAAAGGTCTAAGGCTAAAACGGGGCTACAAACAATGGTTTATCTTCAAGGTAGGATATGGAAGATTTTGTGACTAAATGAAATAAAGTTCAAATCAATGTGACAATGCATAGAACAAATCTCATATTGGTCTTGGAAAATAGATAAACACCGCAATAGCAAGTTTTACTAAGCATGCATGAGTTAATCACACAAGAAAATGAGGGATATGCAATCATGAACAAGCATCCCTAAAATGGCCAAAAATAATCTCACAAGGTTCACTCTAGATTAGTTGCATCAAAACTCATCCAAGAACTCATGTGCTCAATAAAAACATGCAAGATATCTCATCACATCAAAAGCAACATCCATTTAGAGGCTAAACTATCCAAAAATATGCAAAGGAATTTACATGCTCACATCATCATTAGCCTTCTTTGGACATCTAAGATGGGAATTCCTAGTCCAAAAACAAAATCTTTTTGTTGTTTTCAAATCATTTTCGAATTTTTATGGATTTTTTTTCTCAAAACAAAGCAAACTACACATCCATTCATGCCATAAAATTCAATCATCATTCAACATTGATCGGTCCGGGATCGGAGGGTCTCACAATTTAAATTTATAAAACCGAACCTCAAATTGTAGTAAAGAGGTAGGGTGTCGAACATACGGGAGTTCGTGCGTCAAGAGTACCCGAAAAGACTAAAAAGAGGAGAAAATAAAGACAAAACAAAGGAAAACAAAAGAGATCTCCTCGGACCGACACTGAGTCACTTCGGTCCGAGGTAGGATCAAGGTCGAGTTGGTCGGGACCGACGTGGTGCAAGTCGGGCCCGAGGTACTGGGTGTCTCGGTCTTGAACAATTAGTAGATCGGTCTTGGGTTTTTGGGTTTCTCCCCCAACTAGACTTGGATATTCTTCCTCAATTCAACCAATAAGTGTTTGATTCTAGTGAGATCGAGGTTGTTCGCCCCGAATCTCTCCAATCTACACCTCGACCCAAGGGAGCTTTCGCGTCACCTTCGATGCTAGAGACTTGTGATGGGATCGAGACCACTTTCGCTTACTCTTACCAAACAAAAGCTCTAGATCCCTTGCTTTCACAAGAGAATTGAAGCTCAATGTAGAGAGGATTCACAAATCAAGCACTCAAGGCTATGGAATTGGGGTTTTCTAACCAAATCTAGCTAGGGGATTCCCCCATAGCCCAAGACTATGGAATCTACTCCATATGGTAAGAGAAAAGCATAAACAAAAGTGAAATCAAGCAAATCTCAATCAACATCATCCAATCAAACTCCAATTGCATTCAAATTCAAAGTGTCTACAAAATCCAAGTTCAATTCTACTAGATCAAAGCAAAACAAAGTACAAAACTCACAATTCCTCCTCTCTTCTCCACCGATCTCTCCTTCTCTTCCTTCTTCCTTCTTCTCCTTGCTCTCCAAGTCTTCCTTGAGCCTTTGAGAGTGAATTTGGGTTTGGTGTGTGTGTCCCCCTCATCCCCCTCACACTTCACACCGCACACCCCTTTGATTTGATCACTAATCACCTCTCTTAACCTTCTCTTTGGATTGTGGACCAAGGAATCCCAATTTAGAAAGGGGCAAATGTGGAAAGTTGCTAAAAATATGCCTTGGGGAACAATCCAATCCAATGACGACTTGGATCGACACGGAACGACCTCGGGCCCGACGTTGGGAACGTCGGTCCGATTCACTGGGTGCTCGATCTCGGGCCCGACTTGGTGTATCTCGGTCCTGGGCCTCGATCCTCATCTTCTTCCTTGGTTTCCTTTGGTTCCACTTCATTCTTGGCTTGGCTCTTGCACTCCTTGACTTGGCTTCTTCATTAGCTCCTCTAAATTGTCCTCATTCTTGCCATTTTACCTACAAAAACAAACAAACTCGCATAGTTTCCGACTCTTGAAGAAAACCGGGAACTAAGCTAAAAAGGAAACGAAACTAACAAAGAAGAGAATGAAAAACACATATTTACAAAGGAAATTAATCACTAAAACACCACCAAAATGAGAGACATCAGAATACCCCATACTTAAACTTGCTTGTCCTCAAGCAATAACAATATAAGCAAGACCGAAGCACAATCTTCAAGTAAAGCCTCATATGAAAAATCAATCAAGTGAGAACAAGTGATAGATATGCTAGCAAGATTACATCATCACAGATGATCAAGTGTTCAAGGAATAAAATTAATGCAACAAAGCCTCACTTTAGGGACATGAAAATGTGTATCACTCATCATGTGTTTAGGCTTGAAAATGAACATTCATACTCAAGAATCATGCAAGTAAAGACTTTACCATTGAAGCTAATATCACCAATTCCTCCACCTAGAGATGCCTATTACAATGCACACAAAGAATATGAACTTGGCTCAATGGAGGTCCTCAAAGAGGTTCCATTCGGCCGGGTTGTAATGGGGCTTTTGGTGTTTCTCAAGGTGGGAATCATTTTTGGTCTTGTGGTGCTTACAATGGGGATTGAACTTTCTAGTCTCTCACCAACTCCACCAAATTATTCCACTTTCAACTTCACTCATCCAAAAGACTTTGATTTTTCTTCTTTTCTTTTCTTTCAACCCATTTTTTTTCTAAACATTCCACTTCATCTTTGCACTACACTTTTTGTTGGATTTTTCTCACTTTTTACACTAAGGA
This sequence comes from Polygonum maritimum, assembly GCA_963924305.1. Classification (NCBI taxonomy): domain Eukaryota; kingdom Viridiplantae; phylum Streptophyta; class Magnoliopsida; order Caryophyllales; family Polygonaceae; genus Polygonum; species Polygonum maritimum. Next base: position 25,958,446 of record OZ002735.1, read on the forward strand.
TCGACTTTGAACTCACATCGGGCCCGAGGTAGTTACTAACTCGGTCGGACCCTTTTCTTACACTTAAGCTTTTTTTCACCTTCGATCCACTTCTTTTCCAACATTTTTTTCTTTCTTTTTTTCACAAAGATGCACTACCCACTTAGTTTTTGCAACTCCATTTCTTGTCCTTCACCAAAGAGAATCTCAACTCTCCAAATATACTTCCAAACCTCTCACTAAAGTCCAATCCCATAAGGGTCAAGTCATATAGGCTAGGAATCATATTTTTGAGGAGTTTCAAACAAAGGTCTAAGGCTAAAGCGGGGCTACAAACAACGGTTTATCTTCAAGGTAGGATATGGAAGATTTTGTGACTAAATGAAATAAAGTTCAAATCAATGTGACAATGCATAGAAAAAATCTCATATTGGCCTTGGAAAATAGATAAACACCGCAATAGCAAGTTTTACTAAGCATGCATGAGCAAATCACACAAGAAAATGAGGGATAAGCAATATGAACAAACATCCCTAAAATGGCCAAAAATAATCTCACAAGGTTCACTCTAGCTTAGTTGCATCATAACTCATCCAAGAACTCATGTGCTCAATAAAAACATGCAAGATATCATATCACATTTAAAAGCAACATCCATTTAGAGGCTAAACTATCAAAAAATATGCAAAGGAATTTACATGCTCACATCATCATTAGCCTTCATTAGACATCTAAGATGGGAATTCCTAGTCCAAAAACAAAATCTTTTTGTCATTTTCAACAAAATTTTTCAAATTTTTATGGATTTTTGCAAAAATTTCTCAAACATAGCAAACAAACTCATCCATTCATGCCATAAAATTCATCATCATCATGCATCACATGTCATGCCACTATCCAAAATGAAACATTCCTTAAACAAGACAAACACAAACACACAAAACTACTCATGGAACTAATGAGCTACTAACCCACCCCATACTTAAAATTTTGATGTCCTCATCAAAAGAAATCAAAACTCAAAAGTAAAGAGAAGAGTAGAGAAAACTCACAATTTCCTTATTCTTGAATGGCATGTTGAGGTTTAGTTTGGAGGGTGGCCACGGCGTTGTCTCCTTTGGAGCCGGGCGTGTCGCTCTTGCTCATACACTCGATCGTTGAAGGGATCTTGGCTTGGCGGTTGTAGTGGTGGCGGGGGAGGTGTCCATTGGTCTTCACGGGTTGAGAAATTCCCGGACATCCACTCATTGAAACTTGCTTGGACGGTCCACCTTTGATCCTCGGCCGCCCTCAAGTCCTCTACCTCTCGTCTAGTGTACGCGATGTTGCGGTTCACCTCATCAAATTGTACTTGGAAGTCTTCTTGGTGGTGAGAGAGTTGTTGTTGTTGGAAGTTGAGGTATTGTTGTTGTTGGTTGAGTTGGTGCGCCTCTTGAAGCATGGATGATTGTTGAAGTTGGAGATGCGACAATTGGTTTGCCAAGAAGTTCATGTCCACCGATTGGTTCGGCTCGGGGAACACCATTCCGGGGCCGTACCATTGGGCATACCCCTCATATCCTCCATAGCTAGGTGGTGCTTGATGTGCTCCACTTCCCTCACCCTTCTCGAAGTGGCTCGGGACCGGGTCGGGCAAGAACACGTCGGACCGACGTTGATGGACATCGGGCCCGACTTGTGAAGCACCTCGGTCCAAGAGAGTTGGGGCGTGGTCGGTGAGCAAATTGTGGTAACCACCATCTTCTTCTTCTTCTTCACCTCTAGGCACGTCCACCTCCATGTCGTCCCTCCTTACAAACTCGTATTGGTTGGGCTCCTCCTCTTCGGTGTCCGGGGATGCTTGAGGTGTAGTGAAACGGATGTGTTGAGGTCGTCTCCTAACCTCAAGTGTCCCCTCCGGCTCTCCATAAGGATTGACGTTCCCCGCCCACACTTGATACCAATTGTAGTAACAAGTGAGGTCGAAGAGTCGAGGCCCCAAAGGGATGTGCACGTTGTTGAAGTTGGAGTGTGGGGCTAGGTAGGTGGTGGCACCGGTCACTTGCTTCTCCTTGATAATGTTGGCCTTCTTGAAGTACTTAAGGTCCATGAACTCCACACCATTTGGGGCCGGTGTGTAGGTAGACAAGTCCACCTCAAGACGGTGAGCTAACCGGGCAATCATGCCTCCGAAATACATCCATGAAGAACTTTGAAAGTCCCTCACCATCTTCACCCATTCCCAAGTGAGGTTCATCGGCTTCTCATGCTCAAACAACATCTCGTAGAGAATCATAGCCTCCTCCTTCATTGGTTTGCTCAATTCGTGCCTTGCAAAGATAGAACAACCCAAGGCTCGGATCATGACTCGGAAGAGTGGGTTGGCTATCTCATTTGTCGATGCTCCTTTCCTCATCTCACTTCTCCCGGCCACAAACTTCCAAAGGTAGTCGACCTTCTCATTGTCAACATAGGCCTCATCTCTCGGAAATGGGAACCCAAAGTAGGTAGCCAAATTCCGGAGAGAGAATTCTTGCAATTCGTTGCCCATTTGGAAGGAGATCATGCCTTCACTCTCGGGTCCCTCATACGTGCACTTGAATGTCGCCATGAACTCGGACGTCAAGGCGGGGTAATGAGTGTTGTTCCACCATAGCAACACATTGAGCCCAATGTTGGCGTAGCACCGAGTAAGAGCCTCCTCCATGCACATCTTTCTTATGGACTCCCAATCTAACCACCGGGTGTGGTGAGATAGACCCATGAGACGCTCATACTCTCTAGCATCATCCTCATCCTCAATACGCACATCATCCATCCTTTGGACTCTCTTGGACGACTTTTTGGACTTCTTGGTTGCTTTCTCCATCCTTGAAGAAGATGATCGGGTAGACATGGTACCTACGCACAATCAAAACCAAAGAACTACAAGATAAAATCTATATAATCCACAACAAAAACACAAGCTTCCTCAACAAACAACTCATCATGCAAAGAGATGACCCCATACTTATTCTTAACACACTCAATCCACAAAATTCAATCATGCATGAACTAAGATTCACATATCAATGGTCAAGCCTCAAAACATATCATGAATAGCATGCTATAACCAACATTCAAGCTTATGAAATCCTAAATCCACACAAGAGAAGCTTGAAAAACGTCGGACCGATCAACAGGGGACATCGGATCCGAGGTTGGGGACCTCGGTCCGAGTCACTGGACCGACGTTGAACATCGGTCCCGAGGTACTAGGTACCTCGGTCCGAGTCATTTCCAACTTCTCATCCTAGATTCATCCATGCAACACACTATCATGCCCCTAAAATCCAAAATCTACCATCAATCATCATCAATCGAAGTTCTAAGTGGGATTTAGCAACAATTAAGCACAAATTTCACAATGCATGTAAATCACCATGGATGCTCAAGGTTCAAGCTCACTCAATCATGGCATATCTCAAATCTAGCAATGAAAGCATGAAATTCATAAAGAATCAAGTAGAGATTGAGATTTACATACCAAATATGAAGAAAACAAGAACTTCTAGCAAGCAACTTTTAGAACTCAAATTTCCTCTTCTAGATCTAGAAGAAGAATGTAGATCTATGGGGTTTGGGTGGGATTTTTGGCTTTTGGTTCAATGTTTGGGGATGCTAGGGTATGGATCGAGATCTTGTGGTGAGGTTTCTTTGAGGATCGACTATGGTGGGGGAGATGGGATCGATTTGGGTTTTGAGAGAGAATTGGGTATTTTGGGAAAGTAGTTATGGGGGTGATGATGTTAGGTAAGGGAAAAGGCTATTAAATGGGGAAGAAGACAAAGGTGGGTCAAGAGGGTATAGTAGGAATTTCCACAAAGTCAAGGTCCAACATGGGTCGGCATAACTGGACCGACATCGGGCACCTCGGGCCCGAGGTACTGGGTACCTCGGTCCTACCCGATTTTGGTTCCTAAAAATCCCACGACTTGGTTACTTCTATCCACAAGTTCTTGCGTCATTTCCACAAATACCACACATGCTAATGAAGCTCACACAACACATATTTCCACAAAATACAAGCTAGAGAAGAGATTAGGACTAATCTAAGCTAAGGCAAAAAGAAACAAGCTAGAAACTACGAAAATGAATCTACTAAACCCGGGTTGCCTCCCGAGGAGCGCTTCTTTAACGTCATTAGCTTGACGTCTAACCTCTACCCTTCAAGGAGGGTGAAAAACGGTGAATTGATCCTCCTTGCCATGTGCTTCTCCATAATCCTCATAGCCAAAATGCCACCATTTGTGTTTGATGAAAGTGTGGCATCCAAATTCTCCATTATCCTTCTCCTCCAAAGTGTAGTTTGGCATCTCTTGCATCACCTCATCTTGCTCTTTATCACCTACACCACAAAAGTCTAAAGAATTTCTAGGAGACTCAATAACATCATAACTCAACTCATCTTGCAAATCATCCAAGCAAAGATAATCATCTCCTAAATCTTCTTTCAAATCATCTAAGCAAATGAAAGAATCTCCCACATCAAAAGGATATAGATTAGGATACTCTTCATGATTTGGTGGGATATCTCCATCTCTTGTCTCATCATGGATTTGAACATTGACCATATCATGGTCTCTCAATGGCGCTTCCTCCAACTTCTCCCTCTTGCATTTGGCAATTTCCTCTAGTTTCAAGATTGCCAATGCATCCGGTTCATTAAGTGCCTTGTTGAAATGAAACTCAACTTTCTCCTCGCCAATCTCGAAGGTGACTTTCCCATTCCTCACGTCAAACTTGGCACCCGCCGTAGCTAGAAACGGCCTTCCGAGAATAATGGGCACCATTGGATCTTCTTTTATGTCTAAGATCACGAAATCATCGGGTACAAAATATCTTCCCACTCTAACCGGGACGTCATCAAGAATTCCGGTGGCCTTTGTTGATGAACCATCGGCCATGGTAAGACTCATATCGATCGGCTCCATATCTCCAAGGTTAGCCGTTCTCCATATGCTCATGGGCATAACCGAAATACTTGCTCCTAGATCACAAAGAGCTTTGAAGTTTTGGGATCCAATCCCTATGGTGATGGCAAATCTTCCGGGATCACCAAGCTTTTGAGGTAGCTCCAAGATCTTCACCTCATCTTGCATCTCAACAATTGATCTCTTCTTGCTCAAGATTTCCTTCAAGAACTTTGCATAAGATGGCATCTCACTTAGAGCATCGGTGAAAGGGATGGTGATGTTCAAGCCTTGCAAAAGCTTCAATAACCGCTTGAACTTGCCCTCAACAATCTCCTTGGGCTTCTTCATAGGATATGGAAGAGTAGTGCCACTTTGTTTCTTGCTTGGATCAACCTCCTTGGATCGATCTTTCTCAACAACTCCACCCTGGATCAACGTTGGGAGTACCTCGGGACCGACTTCAGGGACATCGGTCCCAGGGCAAAGAACTTCTGGGCACGTCGGGCCGACTTCAGGGCAAGTCGGGCCCGAGTTGGGTTCAGCCTCGGTCCACTCCAGCGGACTTCCTCCATTCTCCGGATCGACATCTGGGTACGTCGGACCCGAGTTGTTGGGAACCTCGGTCCGATTCTCTCCACTTGTCCTTGGAACTTGTGGCTCGGGCAAACTCCGTCCACTCCTTAATCCTATGGCTCGAACTTCATTTTGTTGTTGTGGGGCACGGGGATTCTCCTCGGGTCGGCCCGGGAGTCTCCCTTCCTCTCTTGGAAGTTGATTCGCAATGTGAACAAATTGGTTGTCCACTTGCCTTCTCCAAACACCAAACTCTTTGAATTGAGCGCCCATCTCATCAACTCTTCTCTCCACATTGGTGAATCGATCCTTCAAGTCTTGAGCCCATTGGGGTGTTTGCTCATAGAACCCCGGAGGTCGGTATGGTGGTGGTTGGGCCCTTGGCTCGTTTTGGTTGAAGTTGTTATTGTAGCCACTAGCTTGCCCTTGATTCCACCTTCCTCCATTGTTGAAATTGGATCTTCCTCCGAAATTTCTTTGGACATAATGAGCCTCCTCAATTTGTTCCGCCAACCGAACTTGGCGCTCATTTGGGCACTCTTGGGCTCCATGCTTCAAAGAACCACACTCTTCACATGCTCTTGAGGTTTGTTGGGCATGACTCATCTTCCACCTCATCTTGTTCAATTCATCCTCCAAGAATTGGATCTTCACATCTTTGTCCACCTCTTCACTTTTGGGATCGTAGAGCCTCTTCGGCCCTTCTCCATGGACTCTTGCTTCCTTGCTCACTTGATTGACTCCATACATCGCCTCATAATCCGAGAGTTTGTCTAGCAACTCCCATGCTTGCTCCGGAGGCAAGTCAATGAACCCACAATCGGTATGGAGGTTCAATTTATCCTTGGTGGCGGGGTTGATTCCTTGGAAGAAGATGTCTTGAAGGACATAGGGTTGTTGACCATGTGTCGGACACGCCCTCAACATCTCTTTGAACCTATCCCACGCCTCGAAAAGTGGCTCATGAGCTCCTTGTTGGAAACTAGCAATCTTCCTTCTAAGCTCCATCGTCTTGGTGGGCGGGAAGAACTTCATCAAGAATGCTTCATTTAGGGCCCTCCATGATGTGATGGATCGAGGTGCTTGACTCTCCAACCAATGCAAAGCCTTGCCTCCCAAAGACCACTTGAAGGCTTTGAGTAGCACATACTCAAGTGTCTCGTCGTCCCTGGAAATGGTCTCACAAAGGTCCTTGAATTGCTTCACATGCTCGATCGGACACTCATTCGGCCTCCCTTGGAATTGCTCTCTCTTGATGAGTGAGATAAATTGAGTTTTTATCTCAAAATTCCTTGACACCTCCGGCAAGACGATGGCCGGCTCCGGAACCTTCAACTCCGGATGCATGTATTGTCTAGCATTCCGGGGTTGAGTGTTGATTTGGGCCTCCAACCTTATCCTTTGCTCCCTCTCTCGACGGGCCTCGGCATCTCGGTTTGCCATCTCAATTTGCATTCGAGCCATGTCGGCTCTCATCCTCTCAAACTCCTCATCTCGGGCTTGGTCCGCCATCCTCTTCTTCTTTCGGGCTTACCTTAGAATACTCTCCGGGTCATACACAAAGTCGAACTCAAGGGTTCCTCGGACGGAACTAGCTCGCATGCACCTATAACCAAAGACACAAACAAAAACCAAATCAAAACAAACAAGGGGTTTGGGCTAGTCCCTCACCCAAATCACTATCAAAAATCAAAGACTCAACAAAGATGGGTACCTCGAACAAGTAGAACTCCCCGGCAACGGCGCCAAAATTCTGATCGGTCCGGGATCGGAGGGTCTCACAATTTAAATTTATAAAAACGAACCTCAAATTGTAGTAAAGAGGTAGGGTATCGAACTTACGGGAGTTCGTGCGTCGAGAGTACCCGAAAAGACTAAAAAGAGGAGAAAATAAAGACAAAACGAAGGAAAACAAAAGAGATCTCCTCGGACCGACACTGAGTCACTTCGGTCCGAGGTAGGATCGAGGTCGAGTTGGTCGGGACCGACGTGGTGCAAGTCGGGCCCGAGGTACTGGGTGTCTCGGTCTTGAACAATTAGTAGATCGGTCTTGGGTTTTTGGGTTTCTCCCCCAACTAGACTTGGATATCCTTCCTCAATTCAACCAATAAGTGTTTGATTCTAGTAAGATCGAGGTTGTTCGCCCCGAATCTCTCCAATCTACACCTCGACCCAAGGGAGCTTTCGCGTCACCTTCGATGCTAGAGACTTGTGATGGGATCGAGACCACTTTCGCTTACTCTTACCAAACACAAGCTCTAGATCCCTTGCTTTCACAAGAGAATTGAAGCTCAATGTAGAGAGGATTCACAAATCAAGCACTCAAGGCTATGGAATTGGGGTTTTCTACCCAAATCTAGCTAGGGGATTCCCCCATAGCCCAAGACTATGGAATCTACTCCATATGGTAAGAGAAAAGCATAAACAAAAGGGAAATCAAGCAAATCTCAATCAACATCATCCAATCAAACTCCAATTGCATTCAAATTCAAAGTGTCTACAAAATCTAAGTTCAATTCTACTAGATCAAAGCAAAACAAAGTACAAAACTCACAATTCCTCCTCTCTTCTCCACCGATCTCTCCTTCTCTTCCTTCTTCCTTCTTCTCCTTGCTCTCCAAGTCTTCCTTGAGCCTTTGAGAGTGAATTTGGGTTTGGTGTGTGTGTCCCCCTCGTCCCCCTCACACTTCACACCCCACACCCCTTTGATTTGATCACTAATCACCTCTCTTAACCTTCTCTTTGGATTGGGGACCAAGGAATCCCAATTTAGAAAGGGGCAAATGTGGAAAGTTGCTAAAAATATGCCTTGGGGAACAATCCAATCCAATGCCGACTTGGATCGACACGGAACGACCTCGGGCCCGACGTTGGGAACGTCGGTCCGATTCACTGGGTGCTCGATCTCGGGCCCGACTTGGTGTATCTCGGTCCTGGGCCTCGATCCTCATCTTCTTCCTTGGTTTCCTTTGGTTCCACTTCATTCTTGGCTTGGCTCTTGCACTCCTTGACTTGGCTTCTTCATTAGCTCTTCTAAATTGTCCTCATTCTTGCCATTTTACCTACAAAAACAAACAAACTCGCATAGTTTCCGACTCTTGAAGAAAACCGGGAACTAAGCTAAAAAGGAAACGAAACAAACAAAGAAGAGAATGAAAAACACATATTTACAAAGGAAATTAACCACTAAAACACCACCAAAATGAGAGACATCAAACATCTCATCATGCCACTAACCAAAATGAAACATCCCTTAGACAAAACAAGAGAAAACACATGAAACTACACATGGAACTATGAGCTACTAACCCACCCCATACTTAAAATTTTGATGTCCTCATCAAAAGAAATCAAAACTTCAAAAGTAAAGAGAAGAGTAATGAGAGCTCACAATTGCCTTATTCTTGCATGGCATGTTGAGGTTTAGTTCGGAGGATGACCACGGCGTCTCCTTTGGAGCCGGGCGTGCCGCTCACGCTCATACACTTGGTCGTGGGAAGGGTCTTGACTTGGCGGTTGGATTTGTGGGGCCGGACGCATCCATTGATCTTCGCGGGAAGAGAAATTCCCGGTCATCAATTCATTGAAACTCTCTTGGACGATCCACCGTTGATCCTCGGCCGCCCTCAAGTCGTCCACATCACGCCTCATGTATGCCATGTTGCGGTTCACCTCGTCAAATTGCTCTTGGAAGTCTTCTTGGTGGTGGAAAAGTTGTTGTTGTTGGAAGTTGAGGTTTTGTTGTTGAAGGTTGATTTGGTGCGCCTCTTGAATCATTGTTGATTGTTGAAGTTGGAGGTGCGACAATTGGTTGGCCAAGAAGTTCATGTCCACCGATTGGTTTGGCTCGGGGAACACCATTCCGGGCCCATACCATTGGGCATACCCTTCATACCCTTCATAGCTTGGTGATGCTTGATGTGCTCCACTTCCCTCTCCCCTCTCGAAGTGGCTCGGTGTCGGATCGGGCAAGTATGCATCGGACCGACGTTGGTGGATGTCGGGCCCGACGTGGGATGCACCTTGGTCCAAGAGTGTTGGGGCGTGGTCGGTGAGCAAATTGTGGTAACCACCTTCGTCTTCTTCTTCTTCACCTCTAGGCAAGTTCTCATCCATGTCATCTCTCCTTACGAATTCATATTGGTTGGGCTCTTCTTCTTCGGTGTCCGGGGAAGCTTGAGAAGTAGTGAAACGAATGTGTTGTGCTCGTCTCCTAACCTCAAGTGTCCCCTCCGGCTCTCCATAAGGATTGACATTCCCTGCCCACACTTGGTACCAATTGTAGTAGCAAGTGAGGTCGAAGAGTCGAGGCCCCAAGGGAATGTGCACATTGTTGAAGTTGGAGTGTGGGGCTAGATAGGTGGTGGCGCCGGTCACTTGCTTCTCCTTAATGATGTTGGCCTTCTTGAAGTACTTGAGGTCCATGAACTCCACACCATTAGAGGCCGGTGTGTAGGTAGACAAGTCCACCTCAAGACGGTGAGCTAGTCGGGCGATCATGCCTCCAAAATAGATCCATGAAGAGCTTTGGAAATCCCTCACCATCTTCACCCATTCCCATGTGAGGTTCATCGGCTTCTCATTCTCAAACAACATCTCATAGAGTAGCATGGCCTCTTCCTTCATTGGCTTGCTCAATTCGTGCCTAGCAAAGATAGAACAACCCAAGGCTCGGATCATGACTCGGAAGAGTGGGTTGGCTATCTCATTAGTCGATGCTCCTTTCCTCATTTCACTCTTCCCGGCCAAAAACTTCCAAAGGTAGTCCACCTTCTCATTTTCAACAAAGGCCTCCTCTCTCATAAATGGGAACCCAAAGTAATGTGCCAAGTTCCGGAGAGAGAGCTCTTGCAACTCGTTGCCCATTTGGAAGGAGATCAAGCCTTCACTCTCGACTCCTTCATAGGTGCACTTGAAGGTCGCCATGAACTCGGACGTCAAGGCGGGGTAGTGAGTGTTGTTCCACCTTAGTAAGACGTTGAGCCCAATGTTGGAGTAGCACTGAGTAAGAGCCTCATCCATGCACATCTTTCGAATTGACTCCCAATCTAACCACCGAGTGTGGTGAGACAAACCCATGAGACGCTCATACTCTCTAGCCACATCCTCATCTTTGAAGCGCACATCGTCCATCCTTTGGACCCTCTTGGACGATTTCTTGGACTTTCTAGCTGATTTCTCCATCCTTGAAGAAGATGCTCGGGTAGTCATGGTACCTACACACAATCAAAACCAAAGAACTCCAAGATAAGATCTATTCAATCACAACAAGAGCACAAGCTTCCATAACAAACAACTCATCATGCAAAGAGATGACCCCATACTTATTCTTAACTCACTCAATCCACAAAATTCAATCACGTATGAACAAAGGGTCACATATCAATGGTCAAGCTACAAGATATATCATGATAAACATGCTATAACCAATATTCAAGCTCATGAATCCCTAAATTCACACAAGAGAAACTCGAAAAGCGTAGGACCGACCAACAAAGCACTTCGGGCCCGAGGTTGGCAACCTCGGTCCGACTTCCTGGATCGACATGCAACATCGGTCCGAGGTTCTGGGTACCTCGGTCCGATTATATTTCGATTTCTCTACCTCTTTTCACCCATAAAACACACTATCATGCTCCTAAAATTCAAAATCAACCAATTCTCAACATCAATCGAAGTTCTAAGTGGGATTTAGCAACAATTAAGCACAAATTTCACAATGCATGCAAATCACCATGGATGCTCAAAGTCCAAGCTCACTCAATCATGGCATATCTCAAATCTAACAATGAAAGCATGAAATTCACAAAGAATCAAGTAGAGATTTAGATTCACATACCAAATATGAAGAATCAAAGACTTCTAGCAAACAAATTCTTAGAACCCAAATTTCTCTTCTAGATCTAGAAGAGAGATGAAGATCTATGGGATTTTGGTTGGGATTTTGGCTTGAGGATCGATGCTTGAGGATGCTAGGGGTTGGATCGAGATCTTGTGGTGAGATGGCTTGAGGTTCGAGTATGGTGGAGAATGGGGGATCGATTTGGGAGTTTTTGAAGGGATTGGTATTTTGGGAAGGTAGTTATGGAGGTAATGGGTGTTAGGTAAGGGAAAGGGACTTAAATGGGGTAGAAGACAAAGATAGGTCAGGAGGGTAAAATAGGAATTTCCATCAAAATCAAGTCCAAATGGGTCGGCAAGCTTGGACCGACGTTGGGACCTCGGGCCCGAGGTACTGGGTACCTCGGTCCTACCCGGTTTTGTTTCCTAAAATTCCCTCGGCTTGGTATTTTCTACCTACAAGTCATTGCATCATTTCCACAAATACCACACATAATCATCAAGCTCACATAACTCACATTTCCACAAAACACATGCTAGAGAAGAGATTAGGAAGAATCTATACTAAGGCAAAGAAAAACAAACTAGAAACTACGAAAAGGAATCTACTAAACCCGGGTTGCCTCCCGAGGAGCGCTCTTTTTAAGTCACTAGCTTGACTTCTAACCTCTACCCTTCAAGGAGGGTGAAAAATGGTGAATTGATCCTCCTTGTCATATGCACCTCCATTCTCCTCATAGCCAAAGTGCCACCATTTGTGTTTGATGAAAGTGTGGCCTCCAAATTCTCCTTTGTCCTCCAAAGTGTAGGTTGGCATCTCTTGCATTATCTCCACTTGGTCTTTATCACCTACATCACAAATATTCAAAGAATTTCTAGGGGACTCTATGACATTATAATTCAAGTCTTCTTGTAAATCACTCAAACAAAGGTAGTCATCCTCTAAATCCTCTTTCAAATCACTTAGACAAATGTAAGAATCTCCCACATCAAAAGGATATAGATTAGGATACTCTTCATGGCTTCTTGGGTGGTCTCCACTTCTTGGTTCTTCATGGACTTGAACAATGATCATGTCATGATCTCTCAATGGTGTTTCTTCTTCTCTTGTGGGTTCCAACTCCTCTCTCTTGCGCTTGGCACTTTCCTCTAGCTTCAAGATCGCCAACGCATCCGGTTCATTAAGAGCTTTGTTGAAATGGAACTCCACTTTCTCCTCGCCAATCTCGAAAGTGACCTTCCCATTCCTTACATCGAACTTGGCACCCGCCGTAGCTAAAAACGGCCTCCCGAGAATAATGGGCACCATCGGATCCTCCTTCATGTCTAAGATCACAAAGTCGTCGGGCACAAAATACCTTCCAACTCGAACCGGGACGTCATCTAGGATTCCGGTGGCCTTTGTTGATGAACCATCGGCCATGGTAAGACTCATATCGACCGGTTCCATATCTCCGAGGTTAGCCCTTCTCCATATGCTCATGGGCATAACCGATATGCTTGCTCCTAGATCACAAAGAGCCTTGAATTGTTGGGATCCAATCCCCACGGTGATGGCAAATCTTCCGGGATCACCTAGCTTTTGAGGTAGCTCCAAGATCTTCACCTCATCTTGCATCTCAACAATTGACCTCTTCTTGCTCAAAATTTCCTTTAAGAACTTTGCATAAGATGGCATCTCACTTAGAGCATCGGTGAATGGAATAGTGATGTTCAAGCCTTGTAAAAGCTTCAAGAACCGCTTGAACTTTCCCTCAACAATCTCCTTGGGATTCTTCATAGGATATGGAAGAGTAGTACCACTTTGCTTCTTGCTTGGATCCACCTCCTTGGATTGATCTTTCTCTTTCTCAACGATCTCAGCCTGGACCGACTTCGGATGAACGTCGGGACCGACGTCAAGCATCTCGGACCGGGGGCAGGGGACATCTGGGTAAGTCGGATCGACTTCAGGGCATGTCGGGCCCGACTTGGGTTCCACCTCGGTCCACTTCAGGGGACCTCCTCCATTCACCGGATCGATGTTTGGGCACGTCGGACCCGAGGTACTGGGAACCTCGGTCCGACTCTATTCACTCGTCCTTGGCACTCTTGGCTCGGGCAAACTCCGTCCACTCCTCAATCCTATGACACGAACTTCATTTTGTTGTTGTGGGGCACGGGGATTCTCCTCGGGTCGGCCCGGGAGTCTCCCTTCCTCTCTTGGAAGTTGATTTGCCATGTGAACAAATTGGTTGTCCACTTGTTTCCTCCAAACACCCAACTCTTTGAATTGATCATCAAATTTTCTCTCCATGTTGGTGACTTGATTCTTCAAATCTTGTGCCCATGGTGGTGCTTGCTCGTAGAATCCCGGAGGTCGGTATGGTAGTGGTTGCGCCCTTGGCTCATTTTGGTTGAAGTTGTTGTTGTAGCCACTAGCTTGGCCTTGGTTCCACCTTCCTCCATTGTCGAAATTGGCTCTCCCTCCATAGTTTCTTTGAACATAGTTGGCCTCTTCAATTTGCTCGGCCAATCGGACTTGGCACTCATTTGGGCACTCTTGGGCTCAATGCTTCAAAGAACCACACTCTTCACATGCTCTTGTGTTTTGCTTTTGGTGATAGAGCCTCTTCATCTTGTTCAACTCATCCTCCAAGAATTGGATCTTCACATCTTTGTCCACCTCTTCACTTTTGGGATCGTAGAGCCTCTTCGGACCATCTCCATGGATTCTCACTTCCTTGCTCACTTGATTGACTCCATACATGGCCTCATAATCCGAGAGCTTGTCTAGCAACTCCCATGCTTGCTCCGGAGGCAAGTCAATGAACCCACAATCGGTATGGAGGTTCAATTTATCCTTGGTGGCGGGGTTGATTCCTTGGAAGAAAATGTCTTGAAGGACATAAGGTTGTTGCCCATGTGTTGGACACGCCCTTAACATCTCTTTGAATCGGTCCCAAGCCTCGAAAAGTGGCTCATGAGCTCCTTGTTGAAAACTTGCAATCTTCTTTCTAAGCTCCGTTGTCTTGGTGGGTGGGAAGAACTTCATCAAGAATGAGTCGTTGAGAGCCCTCCATGATGTGATAGAACGAGGTGCTTGGCTCTCCAACCAATGCAAAGCTTTGCCTCCCAAAGACCACTTGAAGGCTTTGAGTAGCACATACTCAAGTGTCTCGTCGTCCGTCGAGATGGTCTCACATAGATCTTTGAATTGCTTCACATGCTCGATCGGGCACTCATTTGGTCTCCCTTGGAATTTCTCTCTCTTGATGAGTGAGATAAATTGAGTTTTGATCTCAAAATTCTTTGACACCTCCGGCAAGACGATGGCCGGCTCGGGCACCTTCAACTCCGGATGCATGTATTGTCTAGCATTCCGGGGTTGAGTGTTGATTTGAGCCTCCAATCTCGTCCTTTGCTCTCTTTCTCTCTCTCTCTCTCTACGGGCCTCGGCATCTCGGTTCGCCATCTCAAGTTGCATTCGAGCCATATCGGCTCTCATCCTTTCGAACTCCTCATCACGGGCTTGGTCCGCCATCCTCTTCTTCTTTCGGGCTTGCCTTAGAATACTCTCCGGGTCGCACACAAAGTCGAGCTCAAGTGTTCCTCGGACGGAACTAGCTCGCATGCACCTACAACCAAAGACACAAACAAAAACCGAAATCAAAACAAACAAGGGGTTTAGGCTAGTCCCTCACCCAAATCACTACCAAAAATCAAAGACTCAACAAAGAGGGTACCTCGAACAAGTAGAACTCCCCGGCAACGGCGCCAAAATTCTGATCGGTCCGGGATCGGAGGGTCTCACAATTTAAATTTATAAAACCGAACCTCAATTGTAGTAGAGAGGTAGGGTGTCGAACACACGGGAGTTCGTGCGTCGAGAGTGCCCGAAAAGACTAAGAAAAGATGAAAGAAAGGCAAAACAAAGGAAAACAAAAGAGATCACCTCGGACCGACACAAGTCACTTCGGTCCGAGGGTGGATCGAGGTTGAGTTTGCACGGGACCGACACTAGGGAAGTCGGGCCCGATATACTGGGTAACTCGGTCTGCTAAAAAATGGTAGATCGGTCTTGGGTTTTTGGGTTCCTCCCTTAACTAGACTTGGATATTCTTCCCCAATTCAACCAATAAGTGTTTGATCCTTGTGAGATCGAGGTTGCTAGCCCCGGATCCCTCCATTCTACACCTCGACCCAAGGGAGTTTTCACTCACCTTCGATGCTAGGAACTTGTGATGGGATTGAGATTGCTCACGCTTGCTCTTACCAAACACAAGCCCTAGATCTCTTGTTTCCACAAGAGAATTGAAGCTCAATGTAGAGAGGATTCACAAATCAAGCACTCAAGGCTATGGAATTGGGGTTTTCTACCCAATCCTAGCTAGGGGATTCCCCCATAGCCCAAGACTATGGAATCTACTCCATATGGTAAGAGAAAAACATAATCAAAAGGGAAATCAAGCAAATCTCAATCATCAACATCCAATCAAACTCCAATTGCATTCAATTCCAAAGTGTCAACAAAATCCAAGTCTCAATTCTACTAGATCAAAGCAAAACAAAGTACAAAACTCACTAATCCTCCTCCTAGCTCCACCGATCTCCTCTTCTCTTCCTTCTCCTTTCTTCTCCTTGCTCTCCAAGTCTTCCTTGAGTCTCTAGAGAGTGATTTGGGTGTGGTGTGTGTGAACTCTTCTCTCCCCCCCCCCCCCCTTTCCAAATGATCACCAATCATCTCTAATTATTCTACCCTTAAGATTGGGGACCAAGGAATTCCCAATTTAGAAAGGGGCAAATGTGGAAAGTTGATAAAAATATGCCTTGGGGAACAATCCTCTCATGTGCCGACTTGGACCGACACGGGGCTACATCGGGCCCGACGTTGGGAACGTCGGTCTTGGGCGCTGGCTACTCGATCTCGGGCCCGACATGGTTGTGCTCGGTCCTGGGCCTCGATCCTTGTCTTCTTCTTAGGTTTCCTTTGGTTCCACTTCATTCTTAGCTTGGCTCTTGCACTCTTTTGCTTGGCTCCTTCATAAGCTCCTCTAAAATGTCCTCGTTCTTGCCATTTTACCTACAAAACAAAGCAAACTCGCATAGTTTCCGAATCTCAAAGAAAACCGGGAACTAAGCTAGAAAGGAACGAAACTAACAAAGAAAGGAATGAAAAACACATATTTACAAAGGAAATTAACTACTAAAACACCTCCAAAATAAGAGACATCATCGACTTTTAGAGAAACAATCAACAATCATAAGATAAAGCACAAGAGAATTAATATTAACCAAAGGATAGATTTCAATTACCAAAATCTCATGAGTTCATATAGCAGAGCTTCTCCTTTGAACGAACCCAAGGAGACTAGCTCTCCAGAACTAAACTAAAAACCTAAAAGAGAAGAATTGAACTATGAATTGGAAGTACCTAAAACCTAAGCCTGGCTCCTCCTTATATAACCCAAGGAACAAGCTCCTCGAGATAGATAAGATAAGAGGTAAAAGATAGAAAAAAAATAAGATAGAAAGGAAAAGATTTCGTCCGTCTTGGAATCCAACACCACCGCGACCGCGTCGACACCGCCGCGCCCGCGCTTTCGCAACAGAGAAGAACAAGTCGTCTCTAGCTATCCACCGTCACCGCGTCGCTCCTGCCGCGCCCGCGGCGGTCTCCGTTTGGCATATTGCTGAGTCGGCTTCTACCGCGAATGCGTCCATGGCGGCGCGACCGCGGCCTTCAAGGGTCTTCATGGCTCGTCACCTTACGCCACTGCGCTAGCGTCATAGACAACGCGACCGCTGTATCCATGCAGTGGCGAACTTCGTCTTTAAGCTCTTTAACTCTTGATTATTCACATTCGTGTCTTCGGTCTTCACATTACAATAATGCTCAAATCTAGCCTAAACACTCACAATAATACTCCTAAAGTACAAGAGTTAACCCATACAAAATAGCACGAATCAAATTTTCCCATACTTAGATCTTGCTCGTCCTCGAGTAAGCTCAAAACAAATATAACAAAGTCAGCACATCTAAGATCTCAGGAAACACAAGGGAAGATAAAACACTCAGCTCACAACCCGAACCCAAAAATATAGAGAAATCATGAGCATAAAACAATAAAGCTCAAACACACACCTCACAACATGATATAACACTCAAGCTCTAAAAACATGAAAAACAGCAACCTAGAATCTACCTAAATCTAACATGTAAGCCCCAAAGTCCCTAAACAAGAATGATCCTAAAACACTCATATTTTTCCGCTCAATTCTGCTTAGGCGCCCTTTCAGGTTTTCACCTAACCACTCTTTTCATTTTTCAATAGGGGTGTGCTCACAAATACTCACATCACTCATAAACCTCATATTACCCCAGCATAATGCTGGTCCGGGTTACCTGCTTATTACCTGAGCCGCCCTTTCGGGTTTTCGACTCATCCCAGGATTTCACATGCCTTTTTTCAATTTTTATGGCTCTTTCTATCTTTTTTTCTTTTTCTTTCTTTCTTTATTATGCAAAAAGTATGGTGCAAGTGCTCCATGAAAAGAAGAAAATCAAAAACCTGACGCAAATCTCTAACTACACTAACTAAGATAAGCGAATGCGAGTACTCCTTCCCCCATACTTAAATCCTTCATTGTCCTCAATGAAGCAAAGAGAAAAGGATAGAAGCAAGGAGAAAGGTATATCAGAAGAATCACAAACGATTGAAGAGGGGTGGAATGGAAGAACTCTTCAAAGGTGGTAGAATAGAAAACTTCGTATTTCAAGTCTGTTGCCAAACCGCGGGCGCGGAATCATGGCAGAGAGTGAAATCATCGTCGGGTGGACCACCGCGGGCGCGGCTGATGGGGCGCGGGCGCGGTACTCGTGCAGGGACGAGGTCTTGACGTCGTCTCGAACAATGTAATGTGTAAACAACCTTCGTATCTTGGCTCGTCTCTGGGAAGATGAACAAATACTTGAACTCAAGCCGTGGAGAAGAGTACTCTCGGGGGAACAAAGCTCCCCCATACTTAAGCTTTTACACATAGCCAATGAATGGAAATTACAAAGATGGATGGAAAGAAGAAATAGAAGGTGGAAAGATAGAAGATGGATAGAATGGATGTAGATGGATGCAAGATATAGAGATAGAATGGGACCAAAAAGTCCTCTTTTTTTTTCCTTTTTTTTTCGAACCAGGGGCCTCCGCGGGCGCGGCGTGAGGACCTCGACCGCGGGGGTCTAGTACCTGTACATCGGGGGTTCTGGGCTTGGCCGCGAGCGCAGTGTGGTTGCCGCGACCGCGGTTTTGCACCAGAAACGTCCTTTCGGACCTAGTACCTGCACATTAGTCCGAATATAGAAAAATAACCTAGGCTAAGAATGGAAAAACAATATATCTAAGCCTTGGGTTGCTTCCCAAGCAGAGCTATTGTTTAACGTCGTTGGCTCGACGTCTTCAACTCATCTAGGCTCATACATCGTCAAAGCCCGAAGCATCCTATCAAATCCTTTTGAACAACTTATATGCAAGCAAATATAGCACAATGATAAATTGAAAATAAATAATATAGCATTTAGGCATCGTTTCAATTTATCAAAGTAGCTAGAGAAGTTAGGGGCAGATTGTTTAGGATGGGACCAATTGAGAGGATGAGCTAGTTCTTCAAAAGTTATGATTTTTATGTCAGGACTATTACCCTTAGAGTTGGAGAGTTCATTAGGTAATTTATCATGTTCAGGACCCTTTTTAGACAAAGCAGGCAAACAGATATCAATGGAAAATAGGGAAGCAAAAGGAAGGATACAGGGATCATGATTACTTACAACAGAAGGCTCCACAATAGGAGACATAGACTTCTCCTCAAGTGGAAGGGATATCTCCATCACATCATCTGGCTCCTTCGTCGAGTCATCCGGCTCGTCGTTGTCACTCCAGGAGTCGTCAAACTGAAAGAAATACTCCTCCTCCATCATAACATGACGATGATCACCCATCTTTTCATCCCGAGTAGGGTCTTTGAGTGCCTCTGGGAAGGGAAGAACTGGCTTTTACGAGCTGAGAGGAGGGAAGTATGGCCGAACGTACCCATCGAATGATTCTGCAGTGATATCGCGGGCGCGGTCATCCTGGCGCGGTCGCGGCACATCAAAATTTTCAGAATTTCCGAAGTCTCCGTAAACGCGGGCGCGGTGGGTGGAAGCGCGGTCGCATTTTGTATCCAGGGACTCGAATTCAACCTCTGTTGGATCACCGCGGGCGCGGCTTATGTGCCACGGTCGCGGGGCTTCCGCTGAGTTGTTGATATGAGCCTCTGTAAAGATTTCGCGGTCGCGGTCCATTGGGCGCGGTCGCGGTGGTTCCTCCGAAGAGATATTTTCTGTGCCCAACTCTTGTCCACTCCTCAATGAAATAGCACTTACATTCACTAATGCCGGAGAAGAGGGGTTGATATTCTCCGACAACTCCTTTCTTGTCCTCTCGAGAGCAGAGTTTAAGTCTTGGATTTTCCTTTCGAGTGCCTCATTCATCTCCTTCAATGTCTCGGCGAGAATTTCCTCAGATGATGGAGTGTTAAGGCAAGGAGGTTTCTGACTTCGAGTACCTTCAGCAAAGTTCTCCACTATTTGAGAGAATTCATGGTATGATTTGTCTAAGTAAGAACCTCCACAAGAAGCGAGTATCAGATCTCTGACTTGATAACCAATACCATTCATGAAGTAACATACGATCTCGGAATCTGGAAACCCATGGCATGGACACCTAGCAAGGAGCCTTTTGTAGCGATTGTAGCAATCGTACAAGCTTTCCCCATCTTGTTAATTAAAATCGGAGATTTCTTTCTTCCGGGCTGCCCTTACTGAAATAGGGAAGTACTTATCCAAGAATGCAACCCTCAACTGACTCCATGTTGTGATCCGCCGGGAAAGAGGATTGTCTAATATGAAGAGATACCATTCCTTAGCTGATCCGGTCAAAGAGAACGCAAAAGCTCGCATCTTGATTTGATCCTCAATAACCTTAGCAGGCTTCATGCTCAGACATACAAAATCAAACTCTGTAAGGTGTTCAGTTGCATCGTCATCAGGCTGCCCGCCGAATAGGGGTAAAAGACCAATCAGACTGGGTTTCAACACAAAGTCCACCCCTTCAGCTAGCTCGGGGAACTTAACAACCATCCTGTCTCCTGAAACCAACGACAGCACTTGGGAAAAAATTAGTAGCAAGGGTGTGGACCGTAAGATAGGTCCACACAATAGTCAATAAAAAATACTAACACTAGAATGAGACCAAAGTTCCCCGGCAACGGCGCCAAAATTTGACTCGGCTAAAGTCGTCGTGCCAAGATCAAAGATAAATAACCCAAACTACAAACTAGTATAGCATGCAAGTAAGGGGTCGAACCCAAGAGAACTAAGGCTTCTAGTACTAATATAAATATCAACCAAAGAAAGGGGGGATTGAAGAGAAGAATCTAAACTAATCTAATCTAAGAAGCAAATAAACAAACAAACAAATAAGGGAAACAAGTTCATTCAAAAGATCCACTCATGAAATAATCACTCTATCATAGATTCATCCATTGATTTCATTCACACCTGTGGTTAATTCCTATCCTGATCATTAACAATCGCAAGTCCACGGTCCAAGCAATTATATAACCCTAGGCAAGGACGCTTAACCTAGAATTAGCATAGAGAACAAGGATATGCAGGATATAATATCAAACAATCAAGCTACGAGTCAATTGTAAGATAAAACAATCAATTCTCTTCTTAATCCTAGTTGCATAGACAACAGGTCTAGGTTAAGTTGTTTTCACAGATTAGTTTTGTCCACGGTCCAAACCTAATCAAACAGTAGAAAGCTAATCAATTCAATAGGGTCTCGACTCCTAGAGAAACAATCAAAAATCATAAGATGAAGCACAAGAGAATTAATATTAACCAAAGGATAGATTTCAATTACCAAAATCTCACGAGTTCATATAGCAGAGCTTCTCCTTTGAACGAACCCAAGGAGACTAGCTCTCCAGAACTAAACTAAAAACCTAAAAGAGAAGAATTGAACTATGAATTGGAAGTACCTAAAACCTAAGCCTGGCTCCTCCTTATATAACCCAAGGAACATGCTCCTCGAGATAGATAAGATAAGAGGTAAAAGATAGAAAAAAAATAAGATAGAAAGGAAAAGATTTCGTCCGTCTTGGAATCCAACACCACCGCGACCGCGTCGACACCGCCGCGCCCGCGCTTTCGCAACAGAGAAGAACAAGTCGTCTCTAGCTATCCACCGTCACCGCGTCGCTCCTGCCGCGCCCGCGGCGGTCTCCGTTTGGCATATTGCTGAGTCGGCTTCTACCGCGACCGCGTCCATGGCGGCGCGACCGCGGCCTTCAAGGGTCTTTATGGCTCGTCACCTTACGCCACCACGCCCGCGTCATAGACAACGCGACCGCGGTATCCATGCAGTGGCGAACTTCGTCTTTAAGCTCTTTAACTCTTGATTCTTCACATTCGTGTCTTCGGTCTTCACATTACAATAATGCTCAAATCTAGCCTAAACACTCACAATAATACTCCTAAAGTACAAGAGTTAACCCATACAAAATAGCCCCAATCAGAGTGCGTCCCTACAGCTTAGGGACTCCCGTTCACTTGTTGTCCTTTTCGCTCATGTGCGTCCTCTGGACTTACCTGAGATCAACACTTGGACAACTTATCAAATACCTTTGAGTTTGTCATTATCTAAATTAGGGATGATCATTATTGGTTAAATATTAATGACTGGCGTCCTTAATATCGTCTCAACAATTTCCCCCTTTTTGATGATGATAAACTCTTTTAAACAATGCGCACAAACATAAAGCTTTTAGCATGAGAGACTACACATTATCGATCTTTAACTAAGGTTGGCATGGAGATCATTTTCTCAAGTGCGTCCTATCTTATTCTATACTAGCGTCCTTTGGACTTCGCCGAAATTCCCCCTAAACACATGCTTTCTATGATAACTTAAAATGAACGCATCTCTGCAAAACTATACTTCCCCCTTTTGGCATCATCGAAAAGGAGAACAAGTAATAAAGCATGCACGCATAATGTCATAACTAAAGAAAAGAATGCTTAGACGCAATGAAGTGTAAAGTAATGAACGTCATTCAAAAAAGAGAAGGCAAAAACAGCCAAGTACGATCATTACAAACAATCACACAACTTGTTCAAAAGGGGACATCGTCCCAAAGTCTTAACAACACACAAAAAAAAAGATAGAATTTTTTATGATTGGAATGGGAAGGAGTGATCAGCGTGGACGCTTGCCAAGAGCCTTGAGAGTCTGGGCATGAAGATCATTGGACTGTGTCAGCAGCTCATTATTGCGTTCCAAGAGGTCTGTATGCTGATGGAGAGTCTCATGAACTTGCTGGATGAGGTCTATCATCATGCACTGGTTTTCAATCATCATCCCCAACAAGTACTTTTGAGAGCACTTCTCAGCTTCAGCAGGAACGTTCTCAGGCTCTTCTTCAGCATGGGCGTCCTCAGCATCAACCGGTGTCCCTACCACTTGCAAATTTTCCTCGGCATCCCCTTCAGCAGCAGCTGTAGCTTCTTGAGCAGCTCTCGGCTCGGCCTCTTTCTTTTCTTTGGCCAGTTGCTTCCTTATGGAGGGATCTGCCTTACGTCCCAGTGAATTCCAAAGGTGCGTTCTTCTTTGGGGGCATAAAGACCTTGCTGCTCTAGGATCTTCTTGACTAGGCCAGGATAGGGAAGGGAGTGGCGTCCGCCTGTGCACTTGCCCATGTGCTCCAAGACAACCCTCGCCAAGTTGATCGGCGTGCGGTTCAGGAAAGCGTCCAGAATGATGCTATCAGTAATCTGCACGATGGACTTCTTTTCCTATCTTGGGACGACCATGCGCATAATGAAGTGATGCGCAAGGATGCCCATCTTGGAGAGACAGTGGGCTACCCTATCCTTAGCAAGAGGCTGCTTCCCATTAAAGATGTTGGTGAAGATGTCTTCATAGGGAAAGCGGCCGAAGCTCTTGCAGGGGAAGTCATGAAGAGCCTTTGGAGGGGAGGGACGCAAACCTAGCATGTTGCGGACGGTACCCTATGCAATAGAGTACTCATCCCCGTTGATCTCAAAAGTCCCTTGAGGCTTCCCTTTGACCTGGGAAACTTCAAATTTGGAGTAGAAGAGTTTTACTTGGTATGGGTCTGTAGTGGCAGCCTCAGCGCCTAGGTGCATCCAGACCTGGAAATCCAGCAAATCTAGGAACTCCACCCTTCCATTCTCTCTGAGGAAGTTGGCATCAAAGAGAAGCGGCCCCAGAATTTTCTTGAGTCTCTTCTTCTTGTTGCCATTGCCGGTCACAATCACTTCATCGCCGGCGTCTTCCTCTTCTCCATCTCCCTCCTCGTCCTCATTTTCCTCATCATGAGGAGGAGTGTCTTCTTCCCCCGAGGCCTCGTCTCCTTGATCATGGGACTCGGCCATCTCCCGGTCCTGAGCATTGGACGCCTCTACTTGGACCGGGGCGTCCTTTGCTGGAGTCTTTGTCAAGGACTCCGCGGGGACTTCAACAGAAGGCGTCCCTTGGACTTGTGCAACCTCCTCAATAATTTCAGCAGAGGGAGGAGGAGTTGGAGACTTAGCTCTTGGAGGAGAGGGAGTAGGAGTACGGATCTTGGCCTTTGGAGCAGAGGAGGAGCTGGGCTTGACAGCAAAAATAGGAGCAGGAGCGAGCGGAGCTGGAGGAGTAGGCTTTTTGATTGGGGAGTCCTCCACTTCGATAACAGTGGGCGTAGCGTCCTTGGCCTGGACCTGCGGTGGAGGAGCGTCCCTTTGGACCTTTGGCATTGGCTTTGCCAGGTCCGCTTCCATTTCCGCCTCCAGCGGATCTGTTGTAGCAGCAGGAGCATCCCAGTCCTTGGTGGAGGAGGAGGAGGAAGAGCGATCTCCTGCATGTTCTTTGAGCACGCCTCAACGACGACGTCCTTCTCGGCCTGGGCCCTCTTGGCCATCTGCTCCTTCTCTATCTCGAGCTTAGATAGATGAATGACGGTCATTTCTTCATCAGTTACGCCCTCAAGTTGAGCCGAAGACTTGAGGCGTCTCTTGGGAGCGGGAGGAGGGGTTGTTGGGACTGGTTTAAGTTGGGAAAAAGAGGGGGCTTTGATTTTAAGCTTTAGAGGGGGAGGAGGAGAGGCTTGCCGTTTTCTCTTCTGGGAAGGGACGGAGCCGGCAGGCGCGACAAAAAACTCCATTATATCAAGGATTAGTTTGGCCAATTCATCAACTGTCCCACCGAAAGTATCAAAGATGACGGCAGGCCCCATGAAAGGGTGGTTTGTAAAGTTGGTTTCTTGGAGGCGGGGCTTGATGTAGGTTATCATAAAGTAATGGAGAAGGCGTTGGATTTTTGGTGGGTGGTTTTGAATGGACGCCTTATGGCATATGTTGGCCAGGGTTTTTGGCTCCCTTTCAACCCAGTCCTCAATTAGGGGGTCAAGGGGAGGACGGCGCTTGGGCTGAGGAGGGAGTGTACCAAATGTGGATTTTTGGGGACTTCCCTACTCAAGCTCAGGGACGAAGGGCTGCTCCAAGAATTTGAAGCGTTTTTGAGGAGGTGGGTGAGATCTGGATTGTGATTGGGATTCGGATTTGAGAGATTTTGGAGGGGTGGTAGAAGGGCGGTGGTGGCCGGATTGAGAGGAGTGTTGGTGGCGCGATTGATCTTGCCGCCCAGCAGGTCTTCCTCTTGCATCCATTAAAGATCGGCCTTTCACCGGAGTGATGCTTCTCGCCGTTGAGGAAGACGGAGAGGGTTTAGGGTGTTGCTTCTGGTTTCTTGTGTTGGCCATTGATGATTTGAGGAGTTTATATAGGGGAGTTTAATGTTTAAGAGAAGATTTCGAGATTTGGGATGGTGATTTGGGAAGATTTGAGAGAGATTTCCGGATATAGGTAAACAAGCAAGAGAGCGAAGAAGGTTTTCAGATGTAGTAGAGGCATATTTATAGGAAGAAGACGAAGATGAATGGGCAGGGGTAACAGGGACATTTCCTTCGGCTTCCTCCACCCGCGTTCCCACACGTGTAATACTTTTCCGCTAAGAAACCAGCTGTCTTGCACCGTTGCACAGATCCCAATAATTGCGTTCAAAAACTCGGTGACGGTTCGCCTTCCCTTTTTCAAATTTCAAACTTTTCACAACTGCAAAGGACTCTGTCTTGGCTTCCTTTTCAACACAAAACACTTCTTCTCTGAGAACTGTACCACTATGTCCCAAAACTGATCTCAACCACTGCCTTTTAGAACTCTGCCCTGACGTCCTCTAGACTTTGACAAGCTTCCTTTTAATCACTTAGAACCATTTTTGAAAATCAAACAAGTACGTCTCGTAAAGATAAAACAAAGAAGGCTCATGGGACGCGTTTGTAAGATTCTCGGCTTAGGTAAGCTTAGAGTTCCAATCATTTTGGCTTATAACGAGGGTTGGGTGATCAGGGATACTCTTGAGATTAAAAGAGAAATGAATAGCGTTCAAAACACAAGCAAAACACATGTCTTAGACTAGCGTCCTTTAAAGATGACTTTAAATGCATGACATACTTCAAAACAAGTTCTCAACAAAACATAGCCAATCATAGAGGGAATAATAAAACGGGACTTGATCATTTAAAGGTTATCATCCCCAAGAGCAGCCTAAGGTGCTCGAAGGGACGTCTATCAAGTGCTTTTGTGAAAATATCGGCCACTTGGTCCTCAGTCCTAATATGATCCACTCTTATTAATCCAAGTTTAACATTATCACGAAGAAAATGATGTCTTATGTGAATATGCTTCGTTCTAGAATGATGAACAAGATTTTTGGCAATACTTATAGCACTAGTGTTATCACACAAGATAGGGACTGTATCAAGGAACGTACCATAGTCTTCTAGTTGGTACTTGATCCATAGGACTTGAGAGCAGCATGAAGCATCAACAACGTACTCAGCTTCCGCGGTTGAGAGAGCCACGGAGTTTTGCTTCTTGGATCCCAAAGATACAAGGCAAGAGCCTAGGAATTGAGCCATTCATGAGGTGCTTTTCCTATCCACCACATGGGCAGCGTAGTCTGCGTCATAGTATGCTACAAGGTTTAGGGATGTTCTTTTGGGATACCAAAGGCATAGATCGTCCCGTCCCTTGAGGTATCTGAATATTCTTTTGACCTCTTGCATGTGAGACTCTTTTGGATTGGCTTGAAAGCGAGCGCACAAGCACACGACGAACATGATGTCTGGACGGCTCGCGGTCAAGTACAATAGAGATCCTATCATTCCTCTGTAGAGCTTTTGATCCACACTCTTTCCTTCTTCATTAACATAAAGGCGAGTGTTTGGAGAGATGGGAGTATCTATGGGTTTGGACGTGTTCATTCCATACTTTTCAAGCATTTAACGAGTGTACTTCTGTTGGTGAATGCGCGTCCCATCTTTGAGTTGTGTGATTTGAAGTCCCAAGAAAAAAATGAGTTCTCCAATAAGAGACATCTCAAACTCACTACTCATCAAATTCTTGAATTCCTCTACAAGTTTCATGTTAGTACTTCCAAATACTATGTCATCGACATAGACTTGGACAATCAAAGCATCTTTAAGGACTTTTTTTTAAAACAGGGTTTTGTCAATGTTACCTCGAGTGTATCCGTTGGACAAAAGAAAGGACGCAAACTTGTCGTACCAAGCACGAGGGGCTTGCTTGAGTCCATAGAGAGCTTTGTCCAGGTAGTACACATGGTCAGGATGATCAACGTTCTCAAAACCAGGGGGTTGAGCAACGTACACTTCTTCTTTTAGCTTGCCATTGAGGAAGGCAGTCTTGACATCCATTCGAAAGAGCTTAAACCCCTTGTGAGCGGCGAAGGCAATGAGAAGGCGTATGGCTTCAATTCTAGCGACAGGAGCGAAGGTCTCATCGTAATCG
Source organism: Polygonum maritimum (assembly GCA_963924305.1). Classification (NCBI taxonomy): domain Eukaryota; kingdom Viridiplantae; phylum Streptophyta; class Magnoliopsida; order Caryophyllales; family Polygonaceae; genus Polygonum; species Polygonum maritimum. The sequence goes on from OZ002735.1 coordinate 25,985,728, forward strand.
ATCCCTTCCTCTTGCCTATAGCCTTGAGCCACAAGCCTTGCTTTGTTTCTTGAAACTCTGCCACTCTCATTAAGCTTGCTCCTATAGACCCACCTCGTCCCTATAATGTTTTTGTTTTTAGGACGAGGGTCCAAACTTTGTTTCTTTCAAATTGATTGAGTGCTTCTTGAATAGCTTGAATCCAATCAGCGTTCTGAAGTGCCTCCTTTATGTTCTTAGGTTCAATTAAGGACACAAAGGCGTTGAATGCACAGAACGCCATATTGGCACTTTGGGACTGATTCACAGCTGATCTGGTTTGGACTCCTTTTGAAATGTCTGAGATGATTTGATCTGTTGAATGAAGTCTTGAAAGGTGGGATCCTCTATGGGTGGCGTCCCTTCCAGGAGTACACTTATGATCCGTCCAATCAGAATCATCAGAGTCAAACCCATCTTCTTCATTGATAGGCTCAGTGTGTTCCCCCTCAGAGTGAGCGTCCACACTTTGCCTTTCTTCTCCTTGAGGACTTGACTCAGCAGCATCCACTTGGTTTAGCGACCAAGGGCTCTTGCTGTTCGCTAGGGACTCCCATTGAGACTTCATCATGGGTTTCAAGGACGTTCCGAGGAACATAGTATTTTCCAGAGGACCCGATGGGTTCTTCTTCATCATCTTCTTCTTCGTCCTTAGAGGAGGAACGACGTTCTTTCTTACTTAGTTCCTTCTTGTGGGATGAGCTCTCTTTGAATACCACATGGATACTTTCCTCAAGCTTAAAAGACCTTTTGTTGAAGACTCTATAGGCTTTGCTTGTGAGGGAGTATCCAAGGAATATTCCTTCATCGCTCGTAGCATCAAATTTGCCAACATTGTCTTTGTTGTTGTTGTGGACGAAGCACTTGCACCCAAAGACTTTAAGGTGAAAAATGTTTGGCTTCCTACCATTGAGCAGCTCAAAGGACGTCTTTTTCAACAAGGGACGAATCATAGCTCGATTGATGATATAAGTTGTTGTTGCAACGGCTTCCGCCCAGAAGTGTTTGGGGATGCCACTTGCCAAAAGCATCGTCCTTGCCATATCCTCCATCGTCCTCTTATTTCTTTTAACCACACCATTTTGCTGAGGAGTTCGAGGACAAGAGAAGTTGTGGAAGACTCCTTGTTGGTCACAGAAGTCAAGAAACTCTGAGTTTTTGAACTCCGTTCCATGATCTGACCTTAGGGCTTTTAGACGCGTCCCAAGAGTAACTTCTACTTGCTTGATGAAGATCTTAAACGTTTGGAAAGTATTTGCTTTTCACACCAAGAAAAGAACCCAAGTGAATTTGGAAAAATCATATACAATAACATACATGTACCTCTTTCCACTATAGCTTTGAGTTCGCATGAGCCCACACAAATCCATATGAAGGAATTCTAAAGGCTTCTTTGTGCTCACTTCATTTTTGGATTTGAAGGACGATCTTGTTTTCTTCCCCTTGATGCATGCTTCGCATTGTTCAATTTGCTCAAGATCATTTTGGGGAAGTCCTCTAACAAGCTCTTGTTGATGAAGCTTAAAGATTGTGCTAGGTCCAGCATGTCCAAGACGTCGATGCCAGAGATCGGCGTCCACAGCAGAGACAGGCAAGCACAACTTGGATGCAGGCTTGAACTTTTGGTTGAAGATGTAGACATTGTTTTCGCGAGTCCCTTTGAGAATGACTTGATTTGATTTCTTCTTGACGACTAGGTATTCCTTAGAGTCAAATGTGACTAGGTTTTCACCTTGATCACAAATTTGGGAGACACTAAGGAGGTTGAACCCTAGTCCCTCAACAAGACTAACATTGGACGCTTTGATGGACTGATTCAATTTTGCGGTGCCCATCCCTTTGATTCTTCCTTTGCCCTTGTTGCCAAACGAGACAGTTCCTCCCGTGGCACTAGATTTGATATAAGTTAGATGGATCTGACTTCCTGTCATGTGATTTGAGGCGCCACTATCAATGATCCACGGGCTTCCTCTCACTTCCACTTGAAAAGAGGAGTTAGTTCTTTGCGACCCAGGCAAGGTGGCCCTTACCTGGTTCGTTACATGGGTAAAAATCTTTCATAATAATCGTACACATTCACATCATTTGACCTTCTAGCATGCTTCCTAGGAGATTGAGTTTTAGCATTAGGCACACTAGCATGCGTCCTATCAGCAGATTTTGGCTTAGCGTTCTTACTACCGCTTCTAGCGTTCTTAACTTAGCACACTCATACTGGTAGTGACCACCTTTGTCACAATGCCAGCACGTCCTATAGTAGCTTTCGAGATAGTATTTCCAGTTAGGACGTTGGATTTTATTCTCTTTCATTTTCTCAGGATCAACTACTTCAGAACCTTCTCCTTTGGCAATTTTCGTGTAAATCTTGTGGCTAGTAGAGTTTGTGTAATAGTCCTTCTTTCCTTTCTCACCACTCTCAAGGACTCTTATGCGTTATTCTAGGTTCTTGGTCATTTCTCTCTCAAGCACTAGCTCAGTTGTTTTGCTAGCTTCGAGTCATTGGGAAGAGAGTTCTTTGAGCTAGATTCATACCCTAGTCCTTTCCTAGCTGGGACAAAGACAATAGGTTTCACAGCTTCGGTCATGAGATTCTTTCCTAGGACCTTCACTTCATCCCTAAGATTAGCGTTCTCAAGTTTGAGACATACAAGCTGACTTTTAAGGGACTTTACTTCTTCCTGAGAGGACTCTAGTTGAATAGACATGGTGTTGCAATTTTCACATTCCACAATAATATTTTCTGATTCAAGTTCATCAAGTTTTTCTTTCATGGCATAGCTTTCTTGCATGATTTGAGTGATGAGTTTGATGAGCTTGGGTTTAGAACACTTGTCTAGAGAGCTTATCATGGATTCGTGGGTTACCTCTTGTTCGACTTCAGAGGTGTCCTTTGGGGAGTCTGGAGCGTCCTCCATGGCCATGTAAGCCACTTGGTCGGATGGGTCTTCATCGTCTGAGTCGATGTCGTCCCATGTGGCCTCATAGGCTCTAATCAAGGCTTTCTTCTTGAGATCTTTTGTTGAAAGTCCTGAGTTGCAGTTTTTTCCATAGTGACCCTTCTTGTTGCATTTGAAGCAAGTCACTTCCCTCATTTCAGCATTTGACGGCTTGGGACTCTCCTTCTTATACGACATTTTCATCCTTGGGACTTTGCCTCTTTTAGCCCATGAACGAAGAGTTTTGTGCAAAAGGGCGAGCTCATCTTCTTCAGAAATTTGTTCTTCTGTCTTCCCTTGTCGTTCTACCAAGGCCTGAAGACGAAAATTGTCTTGATGCTCTTTAGTTTTAGCCTCTAGCATCAAGGCCAATTCCTTTTGCCTTTGGTGGTATTGTTCATACTCTGGTGTTCTTGCCGCAAGATTCAAAGCTAGCTCATTTTGTGAACTTTTTCCCATTTTTAGCAAATCTTGATTCCTCCTAGCTTCGTACCATTTAAGCTTTCCATAGATCTCCTCGATGGACAGTCCTTTCTTGGCTTGGTTTTCCTTGAACGTCATCCTATCGAAGTTCCATGGTCTCGTGAGTCCATCGATCAACACTTGAACCCTCATCCTTTGGGTGATCTCCGTTTCTTTGACACCCAAGTTCTTCAACTTTGTTAGCAATGCTTCAAAGCGGAAAGAGTAGTCTGTGATGGTCTCATTTGGGAACATCTTGAATTTGTAGAAGTCCCTTTTTGCTTCTAGTTGGACGTCCTCCTTCATCTCAGGCGTCCCAACATGGTACTTCTCAAGAGCTTCCCATTGGAGATTAGTGGTTGATAGGTTACTGACACGGGTGGCGTCCCTTTCGCAAAGGGACGTCTGTAGGAAACAGATAGCCTTGGCGTTCGTCTCCATGAGTTTGAACTCTTCGGGACCCCATTCTTCTTCTTTGTTGACCTTGGCAGCAGGGACTTTGAGGTCACCGTTCTTTATCACCAGCCAGCATTGGTAGTTTTGACTTTGCACGAAGCACTCAAACCTGGTTTTCCACCGATTGAAGTTCCCATCCGTGAGGCGGGAAGGCTTCGCACTTGCGATACCTATAAGTTCCATCTCCATGTTTCCTGCAACTCAAACACAATCTAGAGCGCCTGCTCTGATACCAATTGTTGGATCGCAAATCTGCTATAATGGGCGTCCTTAACTGGGTTAAGGGCGTCCTTAGGTGTAGCAGAAAATAGACTTAAACAAGAAACGAAATACGATAATGGACGCATGTATTTATAGAGGAACCCCACTAAGACCAACTAGTCTTTTGGGTAAACCTCTACCTCCGTTGGAGGATTTTCAATAGCCGTCCTTATCTTATTCAGAGAGAGTCCTTACAACTTATGCGAGTCGTTACAATTATCTGAGCTAAGCGTGCGTCCTTAGCCTCACTAGTAACACTCCTTTCAGCCTAACAAGTAACCTAACTCTCTTAGTTATAAGGAAGCTAACACTCACATCTCTCATAATACGTTGTGAGAGACAAACTACTTTTCTAACTCTTTGTGGTTTGCTTTGGATTTGATGTGGTTGGACTTTCTTTCTCTCTCTTGAAGCTCACTTGATCTTCTTGATCTTCGTTCTTGAACTTGAATGCCATGGGAGGAGCTTGAGAGAAAGTCTTCAAAGTCCACACCGCTATGCATACCCCTTGGAGGGTATTTATAGCGGTAGTGGTTCTTGTCCTTTAGCGTCCTCTGAAGCTTGGGCATGATCTGTCGTCTTCCTTCAACGGTGCGATTTGCATCTTGAGGAAGTCAACTCGGTTGACGCTTGGGAAGCCTCCGTGTGGTCAGGGGACCATCTCTGGGAAAGCGACATCTTTGGAATTGTTCACATGTGCCCAGACATAGGAAGCTTCCTTCTGAGGACTACGGCCGAATGTGATGTAATCATCTTGAGGCGGCCTTGGTTTGAATTTGAACTCCGTCCATATTTAGGCGCGTGTCCCTTCTTGATGAGGACGCCGTCCTATCTACGTAGGGACTCCATTCTTTTCGTTCAGCTCTGGAAGTTTTGATGGAGTGCGTCCCTACAGCTTAGGCACTCCCGTTCACTTGTTGTCCTTTTCGCTCATGTGCGTCCTCTGGACTTACCTGAGATCAACACTTGGACATATTATCAAATATGTTTGAGTTTGTCATTATTAAAACTAGGGACGATCATTATTGGTTAGACATCAATGACTGGTATCCTTAATATCGTCCCAACAGGTCGGTTTCAGGTTTCAATCCAATCGGGTTCGGTTTAATCGGGTTCGTTTTTTCTTTGCTCGCTACTATTCGGGCCGGGTTTCAACCCTAAAGTTTTCGATCGGTTCGGATCGGGTTAGATACGGTTTTGATAGCTATAATCACGATTAGGCCGATTCAAGTAGTAGAGTATGTAACTTTTAATTTGTTTCATTGGTCATTTTTGAATTGGTTAATTTCTCAGAAATCACTTGTATTTCCTATCCTTATATTATGAAAAATAATAAAAAAGAAACAGAAAAAAACAACTTTCTAAATTTGTATTGATTTGACAACAATACACGTTTGAAAATTGTAATCTCATTTCTAACTAGCAGCACGCAAATCTAGTAAACGAGGACAACAATGATTAAACGATCCTACTCTAAGCTACATTTCTCAGCTTAATTAGATTCAAAGTCCCGCCATTCGGCAGGGTAAAACAAGACAAAATTAGAGAAGAGTGACAAAACATAAGGCACAGAAAAGGGTTTGAATGATCATGACTTGCATATGTACAGGGCTGCAAGGACACTTCCATTACCTACCTCATCTCATCTGTGAGAAGTAGGGGCCTGTTCCTCGTCGGTCATGGTGGAGCCATGGAGCTCAGTGTTGGTCGTCTCTTCAGCTTCGCCGTGGGTATCAACATCATCATCGTAGTTGGGAAGCTCCACTTTGCCGGTCAGGATATTCCCCACATCCTCAACGAGATCATCATAGTACGCCTTCACGGCTGCTGCAGTCCTGCCGCCGCCTACTCGCACTGCGATTTTCTCCCAGCGCTCCGGATCGTCCTCTGCATAGTCAAGCAGCGCAGTCTCCACGATCTTCATCTGCTCTAAAGTCCATGAACCTTCACAGCTTTCTGTGGGTCCAGACGCCATGCAAACTATAAGATCCAACTAGCTAGCTAGGAATTGCGCGCAGTAATTGGAACAAGATATTGTAGCAGGTTTTGTGGAATATATTTTGTGTGTTTTCTGAACAACCGACATTGCTTCTGAAACAGATCTTTGCAGGCGATTTCGGGACATCTACAATCTATAATGAATGAATTAATAAAACAACGATAAGGATGTACACGGAAGTCCCTCTCCATTCACACCTGCACCATCAAAATATTTATTTGTATGCCCCGATTTTCATATCACCTTGGCCCAAGTTATCATATATACGGATCTGTTAGGTGTTAACATTTATTTGATGGTGTCTTCACACGTCTAGTTAAACCGTTAAGCTTTTAAAGGCGATATCTAGTCAAATCAATTCGAGGGCATTCTCTTCAACAAAAAAAAAGTTTTTGATGGTTTTCCAATCACCTGGCCATCACAATATTTATTTGAGGTACATTGGAAAACAATTAGAAATTTCATTCCCCCAAATTTACATTGTCTCCAATCTAAAGAAAAAGTAAAGAGACTCCATCGACATAGAACTCAGATCTCGATCTTTCCATCAAATTCCATGGTCAACTAATTATACTAACCTACAACATAAATGGAAATCTACCTAAACAACTAATTGAAACATGATCTAACACTACAAGTCTACAACCTATATGCTCTATCAAGTGCCGAGGAGACAACTTTCCATGGCCCATGGATGGAGGTCTATAGAAGGCGGAGAAATTCGGACAAGGGAAAGGGCAAGTCATCTATTGTCGCCGGTCAAGCCGCCGATGCCGACAATCGATTCCAAGCCTTGGAAACCACTCATCGGAACCCTATGAGAAAGTTAATGTTGTGAACATGGAAGGTGCAGGCAGTTACGAGGCTCATCAAGAGAAAAACTCTAGGAAACCAAAGTGTCGGGAAATGACTCGGGATCGGAAAAAGCTTTAATGGTAACTGTTGATCCAAACACTACACAAAGAAAGAATTTGAAGTGGACCATTCCTCTAAAATTCTCAAAACCTTGTCGGTAAAAAGTTTGAAGAAACAAAAACAAGAAAGTCAGCCCTTTGAATTAGGGGTGTACACCAGTCTAGACCGGACCGGAACCGGAATCAACATAATTTATGGAGCGAAGACCGGACCGAAATAATCCGGTTCGGTCTGGGCCAAAGCGGTCAGGTCTTGATTATGGACCGGTTGGACTGGTATTATTGATAAGTATAATAATTTTATAATAAAATCTAAAATTAGGCTTAGAACATAATAAAATAGGCAGAATACATGTTTAGACCCATCAACTTGTAATTTTATGCAAATAGACCCTCCAACTTTGAACATTACCTATCAAACCCCCAAACTTAACATTTTTTTCCTATTGAGCCCCTTTTCCTGGCCTGACGGGGCTCGTGCAAGTCACTCCTCCGGCTGGCTGTAAAAGCTCCCCAAAATTACTTACATGGCAAAAAAAAAATATGCCATGTGGAGTCCCAAACCCCGTCTTCTTCCTCATCTTCTTCCTATCCACAATCCCCCTCATTTTCAGATCTGGGATGTCACGTGGTTGCTGAGTGGAATGAAAATGGCTCCGGTCAGCGCGTGTTATTCACACTACAGGCAAAAAAGAGGGTTCATTTGCAAAAAAAGGGCTCAATAGGCAAAAAAGTAAAGTTTAGGGGTTCAACAGGAAATATTCAAAGTTGGGGGGTCCATTTGCAAAAAAGTGACAAGTTGGAGGTATTCTGCCTAATAAAAAGTGACAAGTTGGGGGGTCTACAGATGTATTCTGCCTAATAAAATAATTATTATGTATTAAAATCAGCCAAAATTCCAAATGTCTTTTATTTATATAATCAATCAATACATAACTTAATATTCAAAACTAATTAATCATGCAAACTTAAATCCAATAAACAACCAAAAAACAACTTAGAAGAATAATTTGAAAGTTGCAAATACTAAATGCTAATACAAATACATAATGCTGCTACTTAGATATTCGGCCTTCTCCTTGATCATATAGGTTTTGTGCTGACTAAGTGATTGTTGTATACTATGAGCCTATTTATCAAAAAAGAATCTAAATGTAATTAATTAAGTTGAAAACACACGATGATACGTTAGTTTAACTAGGTAACTAAAAGATACACATATGAAGATATGTATAAACTAAAAAGGATATATAAAGATTTTACAAAGAAAAGATTAGGCAATTAGAAAATATCACAATCATATTTTAGGTATTAGTAAAATAAATTTATCAATTTTAAATTCCGGTACCCGAGAAAAATCCGGATTTGGACCGGACCGGACCTGAACCGGAATATGGACATTTTGTGGACTGAGGACCGGACCGAAATCCACTAGTCCGGTCCTGGTCCGGTCTTTTTTCATGTGGTCCGGTCCGGAACAGATTTTGTACAACCCTACTTTGAATGGAAACGTCAATGAGAACTCAAACGGGCCTACCAAGGGACTCGATAATTCAAAAACTCCTATCTCTATTAATCTTGTCAAAGCCCGACTCGAATAGGCCCAATCAAAGCGATGCACAAGTAATGAATGGGGCGGTCACTCATGGCACAACTGTTGGGCCGTCCAAAACTTGAGCCCATGAACACAGCAAGTGCAGGCCCATGACCAAATCCCTCAACGGCTACCAGTTCCGAATCCGCAGATTTCGCCCTTCCATCAATGATGAACGTTGACTGTAGCAAGCTGGTAATCTTCAAACGCTCGTAGCAATAACGGAATGCGAGATCTCCGGGATCACAATTAATGAAGGTTAACGGCTCGATTTGGATAGAGGGAGCATTATTTAAGGAAGGACGATCCATAAGCACAAAAACACTCTCTGCATTGACAATCGCTCAAGCATTACTCGCCATTCTCGCATCAATTACATCCGATTGCAATCCTTCTATTTTAGAAGCATATTGAGCCTGTATTCTTTCAATTGTAACCACGAGCTACGTCAAAGGAGATCAATAAAAACTACACTACAATTCTCGCCATTCTTTCGTTTTCTTTACATATAATTTCTGCTATTATTTTCTGTTCATCGTTTCTAACACGTCGTGACGACTTTGTAACTAGGAGTCCTTCTTTGTAGCGAAGTAACGTGTACACACAGTTAATTCGCAGAAAACAATTGGCGCCCACCGTGGGACCCTAGCCAAAAAAGAAGTCACGCCCTAGCAAGATACCGAATCCTCATCAAGCATGGATGCAACTCACAGCCATGTCGGAGATCTCGAGCTAAACAACAACCAAACCATCGACTCCGGCGACAACCAAAATCTCTACAACGACAATAGCGATCCTAGCAACGCCATCAATAGCGGCGGTGATGTCTCTCATTTTGGTAGTGTTTTATAGGTGTTTTTCCTCTGTAAATATGTTTCTTTCTTCCCTTTTCTTGTGTGTTTTGTCTCTTTCTAGCATGGATTCTGATATTCTACGAGATTCGGAGACTATGCGCATTTTGTGTGTTTTATAGGCATTTTGGAGCAAAATCATGGAGATTGGAGCATGTCATCATGGAGGAATTCAAGGATGGAAAAATAGCCAAAATGGAGCTAAAAATGCATGGAAAGAAGCCTCAAGTGAAGACGAAGAGAATGGCGAAAGAATCGAGTCAATCGGAGCTAAAACGAGAGAGAACGGAGCGAAACAAGCTGAAAAATGCCTTAGGACCGAGGTACCCAGCATGTCGGGCCCCAGGTACTATGTTGGCCCGAGGTGGTGGCCCGAGGTGTGGCAAGTCGGGCCTGAGGTCTCTTAAAGATGTGTCCTTGGACCGAGGTTGAAGCAAGTCGGGCCCGAGGTTCTCCGTGTCGATCCATGTCGGTCGTGGCTCCGGATTCCTTTCTTTTTGGGATTTTCTTATTAATTCCCATAATTATATTTGCTTCCTTAAAGGTCAAGGAGTCTAGAAGCCTTGGAGATCAAGGAGTTGTAGAAGCCTTGGAGGTCAAGGACAAGCCTTGGAGCCCAAGGAGTTTAGAGGGGTAATCTAGTCTTTGTAATAAGGGGGAAAAACTCTATTTAAACCCTTGTAATCTCTCATTCTAGAGGAACAACTTTGGAGGAAGATTAGAGTGAGTAGAGAGTGAGGTTTGAGAGAGTAGAAGGAAGAAGGGGGTGGACTCTTCTCCAAGGGAGGGAAAGAACCCAAGATCTAGAGGAGGATTTGGGTGAATTCCTTTCCTTGGAGAGGAAAGAAACCCTTAGGCTTGGAGCGGGAGTAGAGATTGTAAGAATTCTTCCTTTGTTTAATTCAAGTTTGCTTTGGCTTTGATTTTGTGTTTGTTGATTGTGGATTTGACTTGCATGAATCATGATTTATCTTTGGTCTTTGATGAATGCTAGCTTGAATTCCATGATTAGCGAGTAGTTAGCTTGATCTTAGGGTAGGGGGCGAAAACCCCAACTCAATTCCATGTGCTTGAACCAATTTCATGACTTGATTGCCTAAATCCATGTCTATTTACCTTATGAGCAAGATTCTTAGATTAACAACCTAGGAAAGTCGGTTCGAAGGGATAAAGAGAGGATCTCTTAATCCCGCGGTCGAGTAGGAGTAGATAGAGAGTCGTTTGGCTTGAATGAATGCGTGAGCCTAGTTCCTTGAGATTAATGGCATGATTTGATTGGAATTGTTGATCTATGTCTAAGGTCGAAGCCTCTAGTTCATTTATCTATATGAGAGCATGTGAAGTTGATGTTGGCATGAACCCCTAGCCCTAGGATCCCCTTAGCATAGCTTGTTTCTCCCCTCTCTTTTGCATTGATTCTTGCGCCGAGCCCGAGTCCCTTAGCCTCGAGCCCGACTTTGTTCGTGCCTAGCTACCTCGGTCCCGAGATTGACAACCTCGGTCCCGAGTTGCTTCGAGTGTTTTCTTTCCCATTGCGTTTTTGCTGGACAAATCGACCATTCAAACGCGCATGAAATAATTCCCTGTGATCGACCTCGACCACCGTACTACAACGGGGTCGTGATACAAATAAATTTTTTTGTTGATTGACCCGGGGCCCTATCCTTAGAATTGGTATAGCACATCGGGCCTGTCATCAGGCGGTAACGACAACCAGAATCAAGAATTGCCTCTCCAAGAAGAGCCACCAGCCAACAACAACTCCGAGAGGCAGACAGCCGAATCCAACGCCATTGCAGAAATCCGCGTAACCATGCTCGCGCTCCAAAAAGATCTAGATAGCCAAAAAGAGGCTAACTCTAAAATTACTGAAGTTTATGGGAAACAAATTGAAGCTTTAACTAATGAGCGTAACTTGCTTCGATCTCAGGTCCAATCGTCTCCGGCTTACCATCAAAGGAGCGACGTGATTAATGACGTAGCCCGGCGTCTGGATATGGAGGATCCCAATCTCATCACTCCAAATGGCGCCGGACCATCAACTGGTAGTCAGGTAACTGTTAACACATCCGGGGCAGTTCGAGAAAGTAGTGAGGTTGTCCAGCTCAAGGAACGCCTCAGAGCCCTGGAGGACCGGATTACTCAGGTCCCAGGGGCTCCTCAACCGATTGCAGTAGAAAAGCGTGACAGTTACACCGATTCGCCCTTTGTACCCGCTATCGCAAGAGTTAACATATCTCGAAAATATCACGTTCCCGAAATTCAAAAGTATGAAGGGACTACCAATCCCGATCAGCATATAGCGGCCAAGCAAGCTATGAATATTAGTACTGTCCCTTTTGAAATGAAAGAAACTGTTATGTGTCGATGGTTCGGGAACACGTTATGCGGTCCCGCGCTAAACTGGCACTCGCACTTACCACTTGGGAGTATCTCATCTTTTGCTGAGTTTGTTGACAGGTTTAGAATCAGGTTTGCAAGCAGCCGACACGCAAAGAAGCGATCTAATGACCTATATCGCCTAGTCCAGAAGCTTCGAGAATCTTTAAAGGCGTTCCTCAGTCGTTACAACGAGGAACTTGTAACTATTGAGGGATGCGATGCAGCAACGGCAGTGGAGGCCTTCCGGCGAGGGATATCTTCCCGAAACCCCGAATTATATCGTGAACTAACAAAGTACCCTTGCTCTAACTTTGATGAAGTGCAGGTTAAAGCATTGGCTCATGTCCGTCTCGAAGAGCACGACCTCTATGCTGAGAAGGGGGCGAGTCCTCAGCGGAATGATCAACGGCAAGGGAAACGGGAGGCTCGATACGCTCCCTAACCTTCGGCCGCCCACCATTCACCACACAACAAGCCAACCGTTAACACGTCATACGTCAAGAGAAGTGAGAACACCCAGCTACCTCCAGATAGTCTCACCACAACTTTCGAGTTAGCGCGACAGAGATAGTCAGAAACCTTAGCACGATGGGAAACGCTGTCAAATGGCCACGGAAGAAAGACGTACGACATCACCGTAAGGATGAGTCAAGGTGGTGCGACTTTCATTTCGACCACGGCCACACGACAGAAGAGTGCATCGCGCTAAGGAAAGAAGTCGTCGACTTGCTAAGGAAAGGCTACCTCAAAGAGCTAATCTCCGAGCGCGGCAGGGAGCATGTGGCCCGGAATGTGGAAAGAGCCCGAAAGCCCGACTCCCCCAAACATGCAGGAGTAATCAACGTTATTACTGGGGGGTCGGATATTTGTGGCATGACCTATTCCGCGGCTAAGAGAATCGCAAGAGAAGCCAGACGAGAAAATCCCAAAGCTCCCACACGATCCAGTCATGCCATCATGCCTATCACCTTCGACGATGTCGAAGAAGAGGAAGTTCATCACGATTGCTTAATAATATCCTTGACAATTGCAAATTTCCTTGTTAAACGTGTTTTGATTGATAATGGGAGTTCCACTAACTTGCTTATGTTGGATGCGTTGTACAGCTTAGGTCTCGGACTTAACGACATAGTCAAAAAGTCTACGACTTTGGTAGGATTCAGCGGCGAATCACGCAACACGCTCGGAGAAATTTCCCTACCAACCATTGCCCAGGGAGTAAACTATCAAGTGAAATTTCAAGTGCTAGATTGCCCCTAACCTTTTAATGTTATCTTGGGCAGACCTTAGATCCACGGAATGAAAGCAATCCCGTCAACATATCACCAATGCGTGAAGTTCCCTTCTCCTTGGGGGATACAGAAGATCCAAGGAGAGCAAAGACTTGCAAGAGAATGTTACTCAGTAACGATGAGAGCGACGACTTCCACAGCTTCCGCAGCCTCGAAGGCAGGGACAAGCAAGCAAGTTTCCGATTAGCAATTAAAAGACTGTAAGACTCCATCCTTCTACGTAAAGCCAGAGGCTCCTGAACTGGAAGAAGTAGCTCTTGACCCATCCGAACCATCGAAAAGGGTCCGGGTCGGAGCAGATCTAGAGCCGACTTTGCGAGAGGGGCTGGTGGAGTTCTTACGGTCTTACAAAGATTGTTTCGCCTGGAGAAATGAAGATATGATCGGAATAGATCCAAGCGTGATTACTCATGCTCTGAACGTCAACCCAAAAATGCCACCCGTAAAACAGAAAAGGCGTAAGTTCGCCCTCGAGCGAAATCAGGTAATCAACGACGAGGTAAAATCCTTACTTGAATCGGGAAAAATCAGAGAAGTCAAATATCCTGAGTGGCTAGCAAATGTGGTAGTGGTTAAAAAGAAAAATGGTAAGTGGCGCGTCTGTGACGATTTTACTGATTTAAACAAAGCGTGTCCTAAAGACTCGTTCCCATTGCCTCATATCGACGCAATGGTGGACGCGACGGCAGGACACGAGTTGTTAACTTTTATGGACGCGTTTAGTGGCTATCACCAAATAATGATGAATCCTGAGGATCAAGAAAAAATGGCATTTGTAACTAATCAAGGAACTTATTGCTATAAAGTTATGCCATTCGGATTGAAAAACGCAGGTGCTACTTACCAGAGATTTGTTAATAAGATTTTTCAGGAAAAGATGGGGGATACAATGGAGGTCTACGTCGACGACATGCTCGTCAAGTCGTTGAAGGCGGAAGATCACATCACCCATCTACGAGACGCCTTTCAAATCTTAAGAGAGTACAAGATGAAGCTGAATCCAACCAAGTGCTCCTTCGGCGTCACCTCAGGGAAATTCCTCGGGTATATAGTCACCCAAATCTCTGGTAAGTAGCACCTGAATGGTGACGACATCTCATATGAGCCTCGAGTAGCAATAAAATCGCAAGCCTTGGCGGATTTTGTGGTCGACTTCACACCTACCCCTTCGCAGGAAGAAGAACAAGAAATGAGGAATGTAACAAGTAATAGCAAGTGGCTGATGCATACCGATGGCGCGTCGAATCAAGTTGGTGTCGGTCTGGGGGTAGTTCTGAAGTCACCACAAGGGGATAGGATAGCCCAGGCTGTGCGATGTACGTTCAAAGCTACCAATAATGAAGCAGAATACGAGGCGCTCATAGCAGGCTTACTCGTTGCCCGAGATCTTAACGTGCAGGAAATCGAGGTAATCTGTGATTCGTTACTTATCGTGAACCAAGTAACAGACTCATATGTTGCCAGGGATTCAAAGATGAAAGCATACCTAGAGAAGGTGCGCGAGATTGTGAAAGATTTCAAGCATTTCGAGATCAAGTAGGTTCCTCGAGATGCTAATACACAAGCTGACGCCTTAGCTAATCTTGGATCCGCCATAGACCCACGAGAATACACTAAAATTCCCTTCGTGTACCTCGATGCACCATCAATAGTCAAGAAAGCTGACGTATTAGCAGTAAGCAGTTCAGACAGTAACCCGTCCTGGGTAACGCCTTACCTAGAATGGTTGCAGCAAGGTGTCCTGCCAGAAGACAAGGAGGAAGCCAAACGACTTAAGGTAAAAGCTTCCACATTTACGGTTAAAGATAACATTTTGTTCAAGTGGATCTCGCCAGGAATATACGCACGATGCGTGCAAGAAAACGAAGTACAGGTGGTGTTACGAGACATACATGACGGCGAATGTGGCAACCATACAGGGGGTCGAAACCTGGCGAAGAAAGCAAGCAGGATGGGATACTACTGGCCCCCCATGAACAAAGATGCAGCGGAGTTTGCTCGCAAATGTGACGCGTGCCAACGTCATGGACCAATTCCACATCTACCATCAGAATTACTCCATCCCCTTACTTCACCATGGCCATTCATGAAGTGGGGGATGGACATCGTTGGGAAACTCCCACCAGCTTCAGGGCAACGCGTCTATCTACTTTCCATGACAGATTATTTCTCTAAGTGGATCGAGGCCGAAGCCTTCAAGGAGGTCAAGGACACTCAAGTCATCTCGTTTATCTACAGAAACATCTTAAGCAGGTTCGGGATGCCATCCACTATAGTATGCGACAACGGCTCCTAATTCATCAGCGACAAGACCAAAGCCTTTTGCCAGCAATACAACATTCAACTTGTTATGTCTACACCTCGCTACCCTCAGGCTAATGGTCAGGCGGAAGCAAGTAACAAGGTTATCCTTAACAATCTCAAGAAGCGGCTTAAAGACGCCAAGGGAAAGTGGGCAGACGAGTTACCACTCATATTATGGTCAGATCGCACTACACCTAAGATTGCAACTGGACACACGCCTTTCTCCTTAGTCTACGGGTGCGAGGCTGTGTTACCAGTTGAGGTGTCTTTGCCCACTGTTCGTTATGGTCTTACTACAGAAGAATCCAACATATCTAACTTGTTACACCATCTCGACACGGTGGACGAGTTACGAGATGAAGCCTCGATACGATTAGCAGTATACAAGCAAGGGGTAGCACGGAGTTACAACAAACGAGTTAATTCCAGAGCATTTCAAGTCGGAGACTGGGTGTTGAGAAAAGTCTTTCAAAACACCCAAGAATTGAATGCAGGCAAACTCGGAGCAAATTGGGAGGACCCATACCAGATTACTAATATCGTAGGGCAAGGAGCATATGAGTTAGAGTCGCATGATGGCAAGACGGTGCCCAGGAGCTGAAACGCGATGAACTTGAAGCTCTATCATTTTTGAGCAAGGTACACATTTACAAGATTACTTTTACATTATTACGCGTTATTCGACTCCATTACACTACGGCTTTACACAAGCCTTGACATACATGGTTCTATAAAAACTAACAAGGGACGCCTTGTGACGTTACAGGCCAAGACAAGAGGCCCAAGCCTTACAAACAGGCAATAAGTGCACGCAAATTGACTAGTCAAGAAAACCAGATGCACGAGGCGAACGAGACAAGCAAGAGTTTTTTATATACAAAGAAGCTCTTTATTCATTTACTTGTAGAACTGATCATAATTAATACAAGTTACGACTTTCCTTTACATCTTCGCCCTCATAAGTTGAATCTTACACACTTAGCGCTATATAAATTACATTGAGATCTCTACACTGAACTGAGTCTTCTACCAGGCTCTTATACCTTCGACTTGACTCTAAACCTGCAAAACAAACGCAAACAAAGCAAAGACAAGTATGCATAATAATAATAATTAAACAGGCCCCAAAAAGCAAAGGGCAAGCAGTCGAAAGGCCCTAAACTAGCGGCCAGAGTACTTAAAGTTTTTACAAACCAACCCCAAAATGCATAAGGGGTAAAACAAGTTCAGAAGCCCCAACACACTGGGGGTAGAGTACGAAGTCTTTAAAAAACACAAACAGACAAGTTTAATTTTCAGAAGCCTTCAGGGAGTCCTTCTCCGACGTTTCCACCTGGGCCACTTCCTGCGCCACCTTCATAATGTCGTCCATGGGGGAGGGGTTCTTCATCGCTTTAGCCGCATCTGGAAACATCGACATAAATTCCGCCCTCTCCTTTGCAACATCCCAGCCGGCAGACTTCCCTGCGAAGTGCTCTTCCATCGTCTCCACTCGGGCTTTGATGGAATAAAAGTCAGCGGACTCCTCGATCTTGTTTGCCAGGGTGGCGGATTTCTTCTTCTCGTTCTCAAGTTCCTCCTGGTAAACCTGAGACTCTTGCTGGGCCATCTTCAACTCCTCCTGCAACTTAGCAATCCTTGCTTCCAGAGACGCCTTCTCCCCGGCCAACATAGAAGATTTATTCTTCTCATTTTGGAGGTTCATGTTGCAAGTAGACAGCTGGTCAGGTAAGTCTTTGAACTTGTCGAAGGCGGCAAAAGAGACTTGAAGGCCCTGGGAGGAAACACCAACGTGTTACGATTCAGCACTAAGGAGTCAGGTAACGCGCACAAATATGTATTAAAAATAATTCGTACCTGCCACTGAGCGGCGACGATTTCGCCAAACAACTCAGAATAAGAGGGCAAGGGGTGTGGGCGTCCAGACAAGCAGTCGACCTTTAGAAGAGCCAAGGAATGAAGGCATTTCACAGGGTCCATATCCGGCGACATCATTGTCCTCGGAAGATCGGTCACTCTAGCGACAGGATCTTTCCTCGACGAAACAAGCTTCTTAGAGTCGGGGGCCTTAGGCGGAAGCGAAATTGCAGTTTCGGTGTCTGCACTGGAAGCAGTCTCGGCTTTCCTTTTCTTTCGCGCCTCCAAGCGCTCAGCAGTAGCAAGCAAAGCCGTGGAACGCGTAGCTTTGGAACCTACAACATAAAGACGTAAACGCGTTATACAAACACGCAGATATGAAAAATAAAAAGAAAGAGACATGCAAATACGGGAACACCTACTTGACATCTCAATCTCGTCGGATTCTGTCGAAGAAGAAGGACCCAACTCTGGGTAAGACTTGTCAGCAATGGGAACTGCTTCAATATGAGAAACAATCACAACGGAGCCCTCGCGCGGAACCAGCGAGGCGACCTCTTCTACAAAAAATAGCGACAGGCGAGTTAGGGTTTGAACAAGCAAAAACAAAAGAAGGGAAAAACACTACCTATAGGCCTCCAACAACTTCGCAAGGAGGACGAGTCACCCTTAAGGGACGAGATCTTCACAAAAAAGAACTTATCCGCCCAACCACGGTCGGATTTTGAGATGTTAAAAACGAAATTAGATTTCGTGCGAAGAGTCTTGAGCGTGATCCGCCCCGGACAGCCCTTGGAAACGCGATAATTCACAAAAAATCCTCGCTTTGAAAAGCGATACCCCGCTTGGAACACAGTCGCTCTACAGAAAGCAAGATTCTCCACACTTGGGGAAGAAGTTGTCCCGGGGAGACGCCAAGCTTGTTTAGAAAGTCGGTTACAAGAGGGGAGAGAGGAAAGCGGTGGCCAATGCGGAAAAGGTATTCATGAAAACATACCCAATCTTTTGCATACGAGTCGGCAAAAATCCCATCAGGAGGCAAGAAAACCTCGGCGCTTGAAGGAAAACCCACCGAAGCGGCAAACTCCCATGGGCTTCCTCTGATAAGCGCCGGTAAGAAGTTTTAAAGGAGAAAAAGAAGGAGACAAAGCAGTTTCTTTGCAAGAAGAAGCCATCGGAGGAACTTCAAGAAATAGAGTGAAGAAGAACAGGAAAAGATCGTACGTTGTAAGAAAGCGGATTAATTGAAGCTGCAGGCCATCATCACATCTCTTAAATAAGGATTGATGGGACGTGACGCCATCACGCTACAACTTCCCAAAACCACCAATTCGAAATTCAAAAACCCTAGGGAAACCGCTCGCGGGAGTTTCCTGGGCTTTTTGAGGGGGTATTGTTGGGCCGTCCAAAATTTGAGCCCATGAACACAGCAAGTGCAGGCCCATGACCAAATCCCTCAACGGCTACCAGCTCCGAATCCGCAGATTTCGCCCTTCCATCAATGATGAACGTTGACTGTAGCAAGGTGGTAATCTTCAAACGCTCGTAGCAATAACGGAATGCGAGATCTCCGGGATCAGGATTAATGAAGGTTAACGGCTCGATTTGGATAGAGGGAGCATTATTTAAGGAAGGACGATCCATAAGCACAAAAACACTCTCTGCATTGACAATCGCTCAAGCATTACTTGCCATTCTCGCATCAATTACATCCGATTGCAATCCTTCTATTTTAGAAGCATATTTAGTCTGTATTCTTTCAATTGTAACCACGAGCTACGTCAAAGGAGATCAATACAAACTACACTACAATTCTCGCCATTCTTCCGTTTTCTTTACATATAATTTCTGCTATTATTTTCTGTTCATCGTTTCTAACACGTCGTGACGACTTTGTGACTAGGATTCCTTCTTTGTAGCGAAGTAACGTGTTCACACAGTTAATTCGCCCAAAACAACACCTATTGTTGGAGATACTCAAGCCATCGATCATCAAGAGAAAATTCGATTGATGGAGGATAACAACACTTTGGTTAATATAAGAAACCAGATTTTGGTTGTTTAAGTGGTTAAAGCTTGCACGAAAGGCCAATCGAATGACGAACACATCCAAAAAGAAGTGACTGGAAGAGATTCTGTAGATTCGGTCTAAGCTTTAGTGCTCTTCCTCATTAAGTTTTCCTTATAAATTGCTTAATTTTGAATTGTCATGGTGCAGGTAACGATGGTTTCCGTCGTGCTATCCGATACATGATCAAACATTATAAGTTGATATCCTTGATGTGCTTGAACCAAAGATTTCTGGTGAACGCATGAATAAGGTGTGTAGAAGATTGAATTGCTCAGAGTGTGTCCATGTGTAATCCAATGGATTTGCTGGTGGAATCTGGCTTTTTTGGGATGAAGAGTGCACTAATGTTCAGGTTGTCCAGTTGTATGACATGTTTATCCACTTGGAAATCCGGATTATGCCCCTCCTAACGAATCTTATTGGGATTTTGTTGGAATGGTTTGTAGCTCTACTCGTGGAATATCTTGGATCCGGCGGTGTTTGGGGGACACCTCAATTCTGTTCTTCAATATATACTGGGAGAGCTTTGGTACCTCAGATCCTCTCACTCACCCGACTTTGATTCTTTCCAATAGTGGGTTGACGAGTGATATACTCTCTTTAGGATATGATAACTCTTGTATTTTAGGACATTAGTGAGTGTGTTTAGGTTGGAGTTTGAGCCTTATTGTAAAATGAAGACCGAAGACACAAGACTTGAAGATACGAGAGTTTTCCGGGCTAAGTTTCAAATGAAGATTCGCCACTGACCCAGATCCGCAGGTGCGGTGTCCGAGCCGCGGTCGGGTGAGGTAGAGGTGACAAATATCCATTCCCGTGAAGGTTGCAGGTGATGCAATCCCTTCCCTTACTCCCAAGGAAGAGGAAGACGCCATGACAATATTTTCGGACGGACCCATTACTCGAGCTCGTGCTAAGGCCATTGCCCGAGAAACGGCGTCCTTTGTATGGCGAGCCTCTCAGTCCATTAGCTTAGTCCCTGAAGAACCAGCTACTTGGGTGCTGAGCGTCCTTATGGCCAGTCCTGATGAAGAGGCCTTGACGTCCCCATCCGTGGAAGGCTTCCTTCTGCCAAGGCCAAATCTAGGGATGATATAAGAGAGTCCTCAATGCCAGACCTAAGGACTGTGCTGGGCGTCCCCCCAGCAGCGTCCTTACCTCTCTACCAGCGTCCTTCAACAACGTCCTTTCCACTATACCAGCGTCCTTCAGCAGATTCCTCAGCTCTTGAGTAGAGTCCTTCAGCAAAGTCCTTGAGCTCATTAGTAGAGTCCTCAGCAGAGTCCCTATGACTCGTTTGCTCTAGTCCTTGTCTTTCCTTTCCTAGCTAGCTTATCAATAAGTATTACCTTTTGTAGTAAGGACAAGAATGTTAGGTCAGATTCGTTGTCTGGCCATTTATAGTAAGCTTAGGGATTTGGGCCAAGACTTGCATGTTTTTAGGCCCAACCAATAAATGCAAGGTTTTCTTCTTTTGTGTTAAGAGCCTCCACTATATAAGAAGCTCTCCTCTTTTGTAATCCTTACGTTTGCATTAAATGAGTTTTGGCTGAATCGAGATTGTCTCTTCCCCAAAGCCGCCGACGTCAGCCCTTCTAACCCTCTTCTCCGACACTCTCCTTTTCTTCGGCTAAAGCTGACCTTCCTCGACCTTCGGCGAGTTCTTCCATCCGTTGGAACTATTCACCCGTCCTTGGAACTATTCACCTGTCCTTGGAACTATTCACCCGTCCTTGGAACTATTCACCCGTCCTTGGAACTATTTACCCGTCCTTGGTATTATTAACCCGTCCCTTGGACTATTCACCCGTCTCTTACTCAGCTTCCGCACCCGTTTCCACCATAGTCCCTCAATAGTTGGATAAAGGCACAAATCGTAACCAGGATCCTTGGCTAAAGCGAGTCCTGATCGGGAGTCCCGAGAAGGCGATCGCATCAACTGGTATCAGAGCCCAGGTTACGTAAGCCTTTTTATTCGGACTATTGCATATCATACTTGCTTCCCTTTGTGTTCCTTGAATCCGTCCTTATAAAAATCAAAAAAAAAATTTAGCCTAACCTTGGTAGTCGAACAAGTTTCTGCTACTATAGTCCTTAAAAACATTTAAAAATTTACACCCACTTACGATTGCAGTCCTTACATGCTTGGTGATTTCGATTACTTGTTGCATATTGGTATCAGTCGTGCTTTTGTTAGTAATCTATTTGTGCTACTTGCATCCCTCAAAGGACTCTCTTTCGGTTAGTAACCGCATTCAAAAAAAAACAAAAGCAGTCCAAATAGAAAGCAAAAATAAGGCAACTACTTTGGATTCAAGAGAGTCCCGAACAAACTCATTAGGACGTAGTCCTCATACCAGAGGCGCGTCCTCAACAAAGAAGCAGTCCTTAGCACTTAGAACATCAATATTGTTGCTTGTAATTGCATTGATCCTTGCGTGTTTGAGTTGCATCGTATAGCCTTTAGCCGCCTCTCGCACATAAAGCCTTCCCTGACCTTTGTGTGTGCATAGTCTGTCTAAAGAGCCATTTCTAGTGCTTGTACTTGTTGACTCTTGTTCCATTTTTACTCGCCATGGACTCTAATGTTATGATAGGAAACCCATCCGACGAGGCTAACAATGGAAATTATCCACCCCAAGTCCTCAACCAAGAACTTTCAAACGAGAACCTCAACCTTCAACTCTCACATGAACAACAAGCAAATGCAGAGTTAAGACGCCGGCTAGCTGAGGTCGAGTCCCTTCTCCAAGCCCAAGCGGCAGCTCGAGTTCCTCTTGTGAACGCCTCGTCTGAAGTCCTTCCTTCCAGGTCTCAAGGACTAGCCATCAGTCTATCCAACCAAGCTGGCCCAAGTCAGTCGAACGGTCAAACATCTCACCAAGGGCTTCCCAACAGGACGTCCTCAAGGGACGCCCCTTAACAACGCCATCTCCAGTCCACCATTGAGCCCCGCCGTCCTCAAGGCTAAGTCTTGTGGAGTGATCCGCATGCCTACGATGCTTCCTCAGGCCATGAGTCCGAAGGCCCAGGTATGTCCCCTGCCTCATTCCGTTTCAATGATCGCTATGACCCAAGGAGAGATCGTTGCCAGGCAACGTCCCCTCCACGTTATGAAAGGCATCCCCAAGACCACGGTACCGGGGAACGGGACCGCCGGGTGTACAATAGGCGTGACCAATGCTTTGATAGCACCCCTTACGACGAACACAACGGCATGAAAGGCGCGTGGCACAAGGAAGGGCGCCATCCCTACCTCCAGCACATGCGTGCTTAGGCCAATCGTCCGATACACCAATTTGGGAAGACGAGTTTGATGACTTCGACGATGAAGAATATGAAGAGTCGGGCTTACCCAACCCTCACAACTTCCCACCTTTGGGTGATCCACCTGAATTAGACGACCGTCCCGCGGACTGGATTCCCCCGGCTCAGCCTTTAGAACGTCGCCATGAAGAAGTCCCTAGGAGGGACGGACGCCATAATGCCAACCGGCACCATGAGCGTCCCCGTCGACACCAAGGTGAACGGCGCGGTAATGCCTCTAGAGTGATACCACCAAGACCTTGGAGTCCCATTGATCGCGGTTTGGACTTGTGTGAAAACCGTGGGGACTATGACCTCCCAGCTCCAAACCGTCATGAGGTCAAAGTCCGAATTGAACTATTTGAAGGACGGCTTAAAACATGTACGGCCCCCTGAACATCTGCAAATTTGTCATTTAGACACCCCACCTTTGATTTGCACCTATTGAGTACTTCAACTTTCAATTACATGTAGGGGATTCTTCCACATGAGTGAACTGCACGCGCTTCTTGTCATTTCCACATAATTATATTTTTTTCCACGTAGCAGGTACTCTGTGCACACATAATTGCCACATAGTCATACTTGAAAAAAAAAATGGAATGATTTTTTAAACTCCAGACGAACAATTTTGCTCTTAAACCACATGCTCCTCTTCCACCTCTGGACATTCCTCTTCAATATTCATCTTCAAGAAAAATTCCTTCTCGAATGTGATATTCCTCGTCTTCTTCCACGAACAAAGAAAGGAATAGAACATGATGTGAGTTGATCTAAGCAAAAAAAAAATACACTTCTGAAATGTCAAAATTGGGCGTTTAGGGTTATTGCAAATACAAATTGTTGGTTCGATTGGAGTGTTATGGTCTCAAATTTCTTCTATTGCAAATATATGACAGGGTAAGTGTGAATTTTGGGTTAACAGGAATTTGGGGTTTTAGGGTTTTTGTTGCATATCCCGTTACAAAGACCGATATTGGCTTCTTATGTATTAATGGTGAACAGAATGCCTTCATAGTAGATTTCAGACTTGGATGTGATGCTAACCAGACTACCGATGTAGGTAGCGGCGGGGTTGTTGGATCTAGAAGCTTCTGCTGCCATTGTTGGAGAGCTTTAGGAGCGAGGAGAGAAATAACCCTATTGTTTTCCTGTTGTTCTTCAATCGATGGATTTCTTTCTCTTGTTAAAGAGCAAATCCGTGAACAAACTAGCAAGTTAGCAAACCAATTTTGTTGCTAAATTTAGGACTTGTAGGCTTCATTATTTAATCTGATGGAGGAAGGAATGCCAGTAGGAGGGAGATGGCTACTGTAGACAAGAGGAAGAAGAAGATTAGAATAAGAAGAGAAGACTTACAAAATGGGTTTTCTATTTCTTTTTTCTGAAATTCCATGTCAGTAATATTTGCCTCTTCACTTGCTCAAAGGAGCGTTTGCTACACGTCCAAATCCATGTCAGCTATCGAGTGTCCAATAGGTCAAGAATCGAAAGTTCGAGTACTTAATAGGTTCAAATCAAAGGTGAGGTGTCTAAATGATAAATTTGCACAAGTTCAGGGGGCTGGATATGTTTTAAGCCTTTGAAGGACATTACGATGCAACTGCCTTTCTTGAGTGGATTGCCGCCACAGCGCACACTTTGCGCTATTGTCGAACTCCTTCCCATGAATGGGTCCATTTAGCTACGCTCCATTTTCATGGGCAAGCACGAGTGTGGTGGCAACGCTTTGTGGACAACCGTTTAAGGCTAGACAAGACACCGGTAACCACTTGGGATCAACTTGCGTACGTCATGACCCAAAAGTATGTTCCTAAGGACTATAAAAACCAGATGAGGATGGACATTGCAACACTTCGCCAAGGAAGCATGACTCCCATAGAGTTATTCTCTAAGTTGGAGGATATGTATTACATGGCCTGCATTTCAGTTCCCCCCTCAACCTAGAAAACTAGGTTACATATTTGAACAACTTGATGCATACGGCCATGACCATCTATAAGAACCAACAAGAGCAGCGTTCTTACCAATCTTGGCCAAATAGGTATACTTCCTCTAACTCTCGTCCTTATGCTTCCACTAATTCATCTTCTAGTATGCAGGGACAAAGTTCTTCTTCAAAGCAAACCCCATCCCAGCGTCCTTCCCAACCACATGGAACAAACTCCACAGGCCCTCCTCAACAAGGCCGTCCTTCCCAGTAAGCGACTCCACCTGAGCGTTCTCGGGACATTGAGTGTTTCTCTTGTGGCGACGAGGACACTATCAAAACACTACTAGAAAACACGCCAATAAACGACGCTTTTTGATTCACGATTTGCACATGCGTCGAGAAAAAAATTGGAGATGCGGAATAAAAATAACAAATTTCGACACTTTTCACTGTCGGGAGAAATACGACACATATGGGCTTCCAATTGCCCTTTTAAAGCGTCCAGATATGGAAAAGTAAATAAGCCCATATGGCCCGTATCCCCTACCCAATGAAATTCAGAAAAGAAACCTAATCAGTTACCGTGCCGTGCTCTCTCGATCTCACTCTTCAACACTGAAACCCTAGCTAAGCAGTAAGTGGCCATTGTCGCCAATGAAATTCATGGCTTCTTCATCCTCTCAACACCTCCGGTTTCCTGGATCTTGGCGATCTTGTTTGTGTTTCTTTTTCTCGATTTCTTCTCCAAATTTCTTTGAATTTCTTCTCCAGCAACAGCTCAACCATCTCGATTTTCTGCCTCCTGATAGGTGTCGCCGGCCTAATCGTCGGCCTCGCTTTTGGCATGACTTCGCTCGGAGTGAAAAGCTGCGATTCGCGCCGACCTAAATTTGTCTCCGTCGTCTGGGAACGGGAAGATGCTTCTTCCGCTAGCGGAGGCGACGGAGGAGGAGGTGAGGATTTTAAGAGGCACAAGGTTATGGCGTTCGTCGGCATCTTTACTGGATTCGGCTCCCTCGGTCGTCGCCGTGCTATCCGGCAGACTTGGTTGCCGTCAACACGGGTATTACTGGTTGCTGTCTTGACAGGTATTATGCATTTCATTCACGTTCTCTTGAGTTGTGGATCTGGTGAAGTTACTTTTGCTTGGAGTGGTTGGAGATTTTGAAATTAAGTTGAGATTAAGTGTGGATTCAAGTTATGTTAGGTATTTTGTGCAAATGCCAAGCTAATATATGCGAACACTGCTCACTTTTGCTTGGAGTGATTGGAAATTTGGAAGTTGTGTTGAGATGGAGTGTGAATTCAGGTGATGTTAGTGTTCTGTGCAAGTGCAAAGCTTAGGGTTAAATTTGGGAGAGTTGAACTTTGAAGTCTTATACTCAAAAGTGTAGATTGTAGACATTTAAGCCAAACATTCACACATTTTCCTCCGTACAGGTCCACCAAATAGTTACATGGTTATTTTGTAGCATCTTCCTTTGACCCTTCCAACTACTTGCTTATGAATTTCGCCATTGTATTGTTTTTGTTTGTTTGTTTGTTTTGCAGTTTCATTGGAAACCCGTTGTTGTGTGGAAACTGGTCAGGCTCAATATGCGGGCATTTTTGGCCAAAATCAAAGGGTAGCTGCGTGATATAGGACTTGCAATGGAGTTAATGAAACAAGGAGCAATGATGATTGTACTAAGTACCCTTCTTACAGCATTGGCCTGGCCAGCCGTCCTTCTTTCAGCTACTGATTTCACAGACAACAAATGGGCAATTGCTATTGACAGGTATGTCACACCTGATTGAAAAAGTGAACCATTTATCAACATCTGACAATGTTGCAAATTACATATGTATTGAAATTTTCATCTTTGCTTATTGAGTTTGTATCTCAAATACTTCAGATCAGATAAAGCTGGAAAGTTGCTTGCTGAAGTTTTGATAAAGGGATTACAAGGGAACAAGTATGTGAACTATTACAACCTCAGACTCTTATCTTTTTTCACCTAGCTTAATGAGTATTGTTTATCTGGTCTCATACCCATTATTTCAGGCCTGTGACACTAATCGGATATTCTTTAGGAGCTAGAGTGATATTCAAATGCCTCCATTATCTGACAGAAGCTGAACAGACTGGTAACTTTCTGCTTATGTCGAGTCGTGAAGCATATATTGTTACAAGTCACTAAATCATATTTTACTTTCTATGATAGCTAATTTGGTAGAGAGAGTTGTACTTTTTGGAATGCCTATTTCAATCAAAGACGAGAATTGGGAGGCTGCTCGAAAGGCAAGGGTTATTCTGCTAAGTTACATTTTTTTTTGTAATTCTTAAACATAGTGCTGTTTGCATAGGGTAGTTAAATGTTGTCTTCTTCACTTGACAATCTTTTTTGCAGGTTGTTGCTGGGAGATTCGTGAATGTTTACTCTACAAATGATTGGATGCTTGGAGTTGCATTTTTTGCAAGGTATGCATACAATGAAATTTATGATGCAGAGTTCTGAAACAATCATGAGATTTAAGATTAATACACATGCATTGGATATATGGTTGAATTGCTAGGATAAAATGCCATATCTGGCGACCTTAACTTGTAATGTAAAGTGTACAGGGTCTTATTTGACCTTTTGGTCCGTTTTAAGGTGGGAGCTTCTTTATAATCTTGGGAAAATTGAAAATTAACTTGTGATTGAACAAATCACTGTCTCAACTTGTAACTGCGGGATTATCTTGCTACAGGTCATAGCTTCTTTTATTCTGTTTCCCTCTTCTCTTGTTATGGCCTTCCTTTTTGTCTTGCTATATTTGGTGTTATTCAAAATAGAGCATGAAATGGTTATGTTAATGAACACACGTAATGAAGAACAGAGTATTGATATAGGATTCTAATTGTTGGTTCCCATTCTGCACATCTTGTATTTGTAATTTTCTTCTTCTTTTTTCCTTTTCTTTTTTTGTTAACAGCTTGCTGACTAAAGGTCTATCAAGAATCCAACCTGGTAAAGTTCCTGGGATCAAGAATGTAAGTCTTTCTTTCTTGTGAAGGCTCTCTTAAAACAACGTTTGATCATCTGCTTTACAAGGGCAGACAAAATCATCTTGAATGAATTTACAAGTGGATGTAACGAATGTAATCGAAGGACACTCGTCGTATCTATAGGCAACCCATTGATATTGATGGAGTTGGAGCTTGAATCTTACTTTCCTGTTTTCCGATGTCCTGCTAAAAGATCAGACTAGCCTGCTTAGTTGCTTGAATCCTTAATTAGGGGCCGATTCTCATGGGGGATATTAAAGGAAGCTAACATGCAAGGAAGGAAAGGAAGTTCATCATGTGTTATAAACAGCTTGTGCTTTTAATTAATGTGTCAATACTGCATTTGAAATAATTCTCAGATAAAATTTATATTTTTCTAAAATTTAATTAATGAAATCCCGACGCTGTTATGTGTCACATAAGGGTGTAAGTTTAAATGATATGCCATAATTCTCGACGCTTTTTATAGTCATAGTAATTGTCGACGCTTTTATGTGTTGGGACTTGTCCAAATCTCGACGTATTTATGTGTCATGTATGGATGTAGAGTCTAGGGCCAGGGCACAATTGTCGACGCATTTTATTGTCGGTAGTATTTTCGACGCTTTTTTGTGTCGCAAATCTAGATGCTATATAATGTGAAAATTGTGATGCTGAAAATCTCGACGCTTTTTTGAAGCGTCGAGAAAGAAAATATCGACGCTTTTATGCGTCGAATAGTGCATAAAAAAGCGTCGATTATTGGCGTGTTTTCTAGTAGTGGTATAAAGGACTGCCCCTACAAGAAGAAAGTGTTGTTCACCACAACCACAGGGGGTTATGAGTCCTTAGATGAGGAAGAAGTCCCACCAAAGCCATTATATAAGGACTCCTATGTTGTTCCCCATGAGGAAGAGTTTGATTGTGCCCTAGTACCAACGGACTCCGGTCACTGCCTTGGGTTGGTTGCTAGGAAGGCACTCATTTTGGAAGGATCCTTGCAGGATCAACGTGAAAATCTCTTCCACACTCGCGCTTTAATTGGTTCCACCAGCCTTAGTGTGATTATTGATTCCGGGAGTTGCACCAATCTTGTCAACGAAAAGGTAGTCCGGCACCTTAACTTAGAAACAACTCCACACCCTTCCACATATGGACTACAATGGTTGAACTCCACAGGTACCCAAATCGCTCACCAATGCATGATCACCTTTTCCATTAGTCCTTACACGGACACCTTACTTTGTGTTGTCGTCGCTATCACCGTCACCCACTCGTTGTTGGGACGCCCATGGGCTTTCGACCCCTTCACGATGGTTTCGTGAACACTTATGTGTTCACGTACCACGGGAAGCGCGTCAAACTCTTACCCATGTTGCCTAGTGAAATATTGCAGGATCAGGTACAACGCGACCGTGCTAAGGCAATTGAAGAAGAACGGGAGCGCATGGAACGCAACTCGGCCAACACTTCGGATGCAAAGCCGTCCATATTTGATCATAAACAACACCGTCCCAAAGCCGTCCCCAAAAAGAGTCCCTCGGACCAAGCGTCCCTAACACCCAAAACAAGCGCGTCCCTTCAAGGCACGGTTGAGCCCTGTGGGTTGGTCACAAGGCAGTTCCCATCTCAGCCGCCACCCTCAGGACGTGCCCATTGTTTCTTGATGGTGCCGATGTCCCTCACATCTTCTAACACAGTCCCTAATGATTCGTCTGTTCCTAGCGCAGTGGCTTCCCTTCTAGAGGACTTTAAGGACGTCTTCCCTGACGACCTTCCCCCATGACTCCCACCACTACGTGGAATTGAGCATAAAATTGACTTGATGCCCAGGGCCTCGCTACCAAATAGAGCTCCTTACAAAGCTGGCCCAGACGAAACGAAGGAACTCCAAAAGCAAGTGCAAGAACTCCTTAAACATGGCTATGTAAGAGAGTCCCTAAGTCCTTTTGCTGTGCCTGTCATTCTAGTCCCCAAAAAGGATGGCTCTTGGCGCATGTGTATGGACTGCTGTGCAATCAACAACATCACCATCAAGTACCGGCACCCAATTCCTAGGCTCGATGATATGCTCGACGAGCTCCATGGTGCCACCTTGTTCACCAAAATAGATTTGAAGAGTGGTTACCACCAAATCCGCATGAAGGAAGGTGATGAATGGAAGACAGCCTTCAAGACCAAATTCGGTCTCTATGACTGGCTCGTCATGCCCTTTGGTCTCACCAACGCTCCAAGCACCTTCATGAGACTCATGAACCATGTCCTTAAGGACTTCATTGGTAAGTTCCTTGTGGTCTAGTTTGATGATATCTTGATTTATTCAATGAATCTCACTGACCACACGGAACGCATTAAGTTGGTATTGACACACTTACGCCGTGAAACACTCTTTGCCAACTTGGCAAAGTGTACTTTTTGCAAGCCGTCCACTGTCTTCCTTGGCTTTGTGGTCTCTAGTGTTGGTTTACAAGTGGACGAGGAAAAGATCAAGGCTATCAAGGACTGGCCTACTCCCAAGAGTGCAACAAAAGTCCGCTCCTTCTTAGAACTCGTCGTTTTCTACCGCCGTTTGTCCATCACTTCAGCGTCCTTGTTGCCCCATTACATGCCTTAACCAAGAAAGGCACAATAATAGAATGGAAGCAGCATCGTGAACAGGCGTTCCAAAGCCTTAAGGACTCCCTTTGTAATGCTCCACTCCTCCAGCTTCCGGACTTCACTAAGCCCTTTGAAATCGAGTGTGATGCATCAAATGTTGACATAGGCAAATTGCCAACATTTGATGCAAGCCAATTGCCTACTATAGTGAGAAACTCACTGGAGCTCAGTTGAACTACCCCACATACGACAAAGAACTGTATGCTCTTATTAGAGTCCTCAAGACTTGGCAACACTACTTATGGCCACGGGAGTTCATCATCCACAGTGACCACGCGGCATTGTCTTACCTCGAGAGCCAAGCACACCTCAATAGAAGACACGCACGCTGGGTCGAGTTCTTGGAGACGTTCCCTTACGTCGTCCATCACAAG
The DNA here is from genome assembly GCA_963924305.1 of Polygonum maritimum. Taxonomy (NCBI): domain Eukaryota; kingdom Viridiplantae; phylum Streptophyta; class Magnoliopsida; order Caryophyllales; family Polygonaceae; genus Polygonum; species Polygonum maritimum. The sequence goes on from OZ002735.1 coordinate 26,016,406, forward strand.
AAAGGTAAGGAGAATGTGGTTGCGGACGCCCTTTCTCGCAGATATACCCTCCTTTCTTCCCTTCAAGTTCGCTTACTTGGCTTTTCCATGTTAAAGGAGCTTTATGCTTCAGACTCCTTCTTTGATCCCATCATGCAAAAGGCCACGCCTTCTCATGCCATTGATGGCTACTTTCTAGATGAAGGGTACTTATTCAAGGCTAGGAAGCTATGCGTCCCTTAGTCTTCCATAAGGACTCTTTTGATAAAAGAAGCGCATGAGGGCCGTGGTCATTTTGGCGTTAATAAAACCCTTCCTGCTTTGTTGAACACTTCTTTTATCCTCATATGCGTCATCATGTCACGAAGTATTGCAAGAGTTGTATTACTTGCCAAAAGGCCAAGTCCACTAGCCATAATCATGGACTTTACTCTCCTTTTCCTATTCCGCATGCTCCGTGGACTTCATCACAGGACTGCCTAGGTCCAAGAGGGGTAAGGACTCCATCTTTGTAGTAGTGTGTTGTTTCTAAAAAATGGCCTATTTCATTGCGTGTACTACGACGAACAATGCTACGGACGTGGCTTGTCTCTTCTGTGAACACGTAGTGAAGTACCATGACATTCCCCGCACAATCATAAGTGATAGGTGATTGGTCCGTGTGTGGTGGTCAAAATTTAAATTTATAAACCGAACCTCAATTGTAGTAAAGAGGTAGGGTGTCGAACACACGGGAGTTCGTGCGTTGAGAGTACCCGAAAGACTAAAAAGAGATAAAAGAAAGGCAAAACGAGGAAAAACAAGGGAAATCACCTCGGACCAACACAGGTCACTTCGGTCCGAGGGTGGATCGAGGTCAGTTTGGCCGGGACCGACTTACACTACGTCGGGCCCGATGTGCTGGGTACTTCGATTGGGCAAAATAGTAGATCGGTCTTGGGTTTTTGGGTTCCTTCCCTAACTAGACTTGGGTAATTCCACCCCAATTCAGCCAATAAGTGTTGATCCTTGTGAGATCGAGGTTGCTAGCCTTCAATCCCTCAACTCTACACTTCGACCCAAGGGAGTTTTCACTCTCCTTCGATGCTAGGTCTAGTGATGGATCACTTTCGCTTACTCTTACCAATCACAAGCCCTAGGTCCCTTGTTTCCACAAGAGAATTGAAGCTTAGTGTAGAGAGGATTCCTAGATCAAGCACTCAAAGGCTATGGAATTGGGGGTTCACACCTAATCCTAGCTAGGGGATTCCCCCATAGCCCAAAACTATGGAATCTACTCCATCAAGTAAGAGTAAAAAGCAATCAAATGGAAAAGCAAGCAAATCTCAATCATCAATCTCAAATCAAAGCCAAATTGCATTCAAATCCAAAGTGGTTCACAAGATCCAAGTCTTAATTCTACTAAAACCAAAGGAAAACAAGTACAAACTCACTAATCTCCTCCTAGCTCCACCGATTTCCTCCCCTTCTCCTCCTCCTCTCTTCTCCTTGCTCTCCAAGTCTTCCTTGAGCCTTTGAGAGTGATTTTTGGTGTGTGTGTGTGTGATTCCCCCTTGCCAAGGGTTTCTCTCCTCTCCAAGGAAAGGAATTCACCCAAATCCTCCTCTAGATCTTGGGTTCCTTCCCTCCCTTAGAGAAGAGTCCACCCCCTAAAGTTCTCTTGATGATTGATGATGATAGATCATAAGAGTTTAAATAGAGATTTCCATTCTCAACTCCTTGGGCTCCAAGGCTTGTCTTTGACCTCCAAGGCTTCTAGAACTCCTTGATCCCCAAGGCTTCTAGACTCCTTGACCTCCAAGGAAGCAAATATAATTATGGGAATTAACAAGAAAATCCCAAAAAGAAAGGAATCCGGAGCCACGACCGACATGGATCGACACGGAGAACCTCGGGACCGACTTGCTTCAACCTCGGTCCAATGACACACCTTTCATGTACCTCGGGCCCAAAATGCCACACCTCGGGCCACCACCTCGGACCACCTTTGTACCTCGGGCCCGACATGCTGGGTAACTCGGTCCTAAGGCAAATTTCAGCTTGGTTTGCACCGTTCTCTCTCGTTTTAGCTCCGATTGACTAGATTCTTTCGCCATTCTATTCGTCTTCACTTAAGGCTTCTTTCCATGCATTGTTAGCTCCATTTTGGCTCCTTTTTCATCCTTGAATTCCTCCATCATGCCATTCTCCAAACTCCATGATTCTTGCTCCAAAATGCCTATAAAAGACACAAAACGCGCATAGTCTCCGAATCTCATAGAAATGTGGAAACTAAGCTAAAAAGGGACAAAACACACAAGAAAAGGGACTAAAGACACATATTTACAAGGGAAAATAACTACTAAAACACCACCAAAATGAGAGACATCAGAATACCCTATACTTAAACTTGCTTGTCCTCAAGCAATAACAATGTAAGCAAGACCGAAGCACAATCTTCAAGTAAAGCCTCATATGAAAAATCAAGTAAGCACAAGTGATAGACATGCTAGCAAGATTACGTCATCACACATGATCAAGTGTTCAAGGAAATAAAGTCTAATGCAACCAAGCCTCACTTTAGGTATGTGAAAATGTGTATTACACATCATGTGTTTAGGTTTGACAATGAACACTCAAACTCAACAATCATGCAAGTAAAGACTTTACAATTGAAGCTAATATCACCAATTCCTCCATCTAGAGATGCCTATTACAATGCACACAAAGAATATGAACTTGGCTCAATGGAGGTCCTCAAAGAGGTTCCATTCGGCCGGGTTGTAATGGGGCTTTTGGTATTTCTCAAGGTGGGAATCATTTTGGTCTTGTGGTGCTTACAATGGGGATTAAACTTTCTAGTCTCTCACCAACTTTACTAAATTATTCCACTTTCAACTTCACTCATCCAAAAGACTTTGATTTTTCTCTTCTTTTCTTTTCTCAACCCACATGTCATACTTCACTAAACATTCCACTTCATCTTTGCACTACACTTTGTTGGATTTTTTCACACTTTTTCCACTTTGGATCGACTTACACTAACTCGGGCCCGATGTGCACTTTAACTCGGTCGGTACCCATTTTTTTCACTTAAGCATTTTTCACTTTTGATCCACTATTTTTCCAACTTTTCTTTCTTTCTTTTCACTTTTGCTTCACAAAGATGGACTACCCACTTGATTTATAACTCCATTCTTGCCCTTCACCAAAGAGAATCTCAACTCTCCAAATATTCTTCCAAACCTCTCACTAAAGTCCAATCCCATAAGGGTCAAGTCATATAGGCTAGGAATCATACTTTTGAGGAGTTTCAAACAAAGGTCTAAGGCTAAAACGGGGCTACAAACAACGGTTTATCTTCAAGGTAGGATATGGAAGATTTTGTGACTAAATGAAATAAAGTTCAAATCAATGTGACAAAGCATAGAACAAATCTCATATTGGTCTTGGAAAATAGATAAACACCGCAATAGCAAGTTTTACTAAGCATGCATGAGCTAATCACACAAGAAAATGAGGGATATGCAATATGAACAAACATCCCTAAAATGGCCAAAAATCATCTCACAAGGTTCACTCTAGCTTAGTTGCATAAAAACTCATCCAAGAACTCATGTGCTCAATAAAAACATGCAAGATATCATATCACATTAAAAACAACATCTCTTTAGAGGCTAAGCCATCCAAAAATATGCAAAGGACTTTACATGCTCACATCATCATTAGCCTTCATTTGGACATCTAAGATGGGAATTCCTAGTCCAAAATCAAAATCTTTTTGTTGTTTTTAACACGATTTTTCAAATTTTTATGGATTTTTGCAAAAATTTCTCAAACAAAGCAAAAGACACACACACCACACATATGCACAAACACTAGGCAAAAGAGAGTTTCCTTTTCCCATACCCCATACTTAAAATATGCAATGTCCTCATTGCATCCAAATAAAACCGAAAGGTAAAATGAAATGGGAAACTCACTAGACAAGGCGTTTGAAGCTAGGAAGAATGGTGAATTGTTGACATCGGCACATGGGGAGGTGAATTCGAGCTCATCATTCGCACCAAGAAGTACCTACAAGATCATACCAAAGATACATCCCAAAATACTTACATTCAAGGGGTTTAGAGAAAGGGTTAGCACAATAAGCTCAAATCCTAAAAATAAGAAAACAAATCAAAAGGAAACAAAGGATACGAAAGATACGTCGGGTTGCCTCCCGAGAAGCGCTCTTTTAACGTCATTAGCTTGACGTGCCACCTAATCTCCGTTAGGGTGGAAAATAAGGCTCGGGGTCCATGAATTCCCCAAGGACCATCTCATCACTCAAGAAGAATTGAGGCCATTCACTATAGTTCAACCAAACATGCGCCTTGGCCTCATCATAATGGCGGGGGACCCCATACTTAGACCAAGAATAATCGGAGATCGAATCCACCAAGTACAATTCATCTCCACCATATGACTCACAAGTAACCGTCACAAAAGAGCAAAGGAGATAGGGCAATGGAGTCTCGCATATGATTTTGGAGGCTTGCTTCTCGGGTTGGACCGACATAGGTGCTACGTCGGGCCCGACTTCCGACATCTTCTCCAAAGCTTGTATGAACCGAGACTCGACTTTTTCTTCTTCAATCATAAGAGAGGGAGAGCTTTCCTTTAACTCAATCTTGGCACGCTCAAGAGCCAAGAGATAGTTTTCCTCCATCGTCACCGATCTAAATGGATGCAAGTCGGTCCCGACGTTCGGCATCTCGGGCTCGGGGAAGAGTGGAGGCAGGGGAAGTGGTCCGACATCTGGGCAACTCGGGCCCGACACATCCTCCAACTCGGTCCGGGGTTGCAGAGTTGGTCCGACTTGCAAGCTACTCGGGCCCGACACATTGGGTAAGTCGGTCCAGGCTTGCTCACTCTTCTCGACTTGTGGTGGCTCGACTCGGAAGTCATCATAGCTCTCTTCATCATCATAGCTAGGAAGTTGCTCTTGAGAACTCGGAAGGGATGCCCAAATATATTCAAATTGGGCGTCGACTTGCCTCCTCCATGCACCAAACTCATTGAATTGATCATCAAATCTTCTCTCCATATTGGTGAATTGAGTTTTCAAGTCTTGAGCCCATTGAGGTTGCTCATCAATCCCTTCTTGCAACATATATTCCCATGGAGGAGTTTCTTCGTAGCTCGGAGGTTGGTATGGAGGTACTCCTTGCATTTGAGTGTAAGTGGGACTTTCCCAATAGGATTGAGCACCACCTCGTCCATCATAGTGGTCTAGGTTCCCATACAAACCCCTCATATAACACTCCTCTTCATAGGCTCTCTCTTCTATCTCTTGTTGCATTCTAATCCGGGCATCGAGTTGTTCTTGAGCTCGAACTCGACCTCTCCTTTCTCTTTCCAATTGCTCATCTAACTCGTGGAGTTTTCTTTTTAGACTTGACATCTTCATTTGAAGGTAGAAAACCTCCCACTCATACTCATCATCACTATCATAGAACTCCATTTTTTTTATTTCTCTCTTTTTTTTCTCTTTTTTTTTCTCTCTTTTTTTTTCTCTTCGAACCTTTGGGAGGAACGAGATGGAATCACTTACAAAACAAAGACACAAACAAAACCCAATCAAAACAAACAAGGGGTTTGGGCTAGTCCCTCACCCAAATCACTACCAAATCAAAGACTCAACAAAAGAGGATACCTCAAACAAGTAGAACTCCCCGGCAACGGCGCCAAAATTCTGATCGGTCCGGGTGTGGTGGTCAAAATTTAAATTTATAAACCGAACCTCAATTGTAGTAAAGAGGTAGGGTGTCGAGCACACGGGAGTTCGTGCGTTGAGAGTACCCGAAAGACTATAAAAAAGATAAAAGAAAGGCAAAACGAGGAAAAACAAGGGAAATCACCTCGGACCGACACAGGTCACTTCGGTCCGAGGGTGGATCGAGGTCAGTTTGGCCGGGACCGACTTACACTACGTCGGGCCCGATGTGCTGGGTACTTCGATTGGGCAAAATAGTAGATCGGTCTTGGGTTTTTGGGTTCCTTCCCTAACTAGACTTGGGTAATTCCACCCCAATTCAGCCAATAAGTGTTGATCCTTGTGAGATCGAGGTTGCTAGCCTTCAATCCCTCCACTCTACACTTCGACCCAAGGGAGTTTTCACTCTCCTTCGATGCTAGGTCTAGTGATGGGTTAGAGATCACTTTCGCTTACTCTTACCAATCACAAGCCCTAGGTCCCTTGTTTTCACAAGAGAATTGAAGCTTAGTGTAGAGAGGATTCCTAGATCAAGCACTCAAAGGCTATGGAATTGGGGGTTCATACCTAATCCTAGCTAGGGGATTCCCCCATAGCCCAAAACTATGGAATCTACTCCATCAAGTAAGAGTAAAAAGCAATCAAATGAAAAAGCAAGCAAATCTCAATTATCAATCTCAAATCAAAGCCAAATTGCATTCAAATCCAAAGTGGTTCACAAGATCCAAGTCTTAATTCTACTAAAACCAAAGGAAAACAAGTACAAACTCACTAATCTCCTCCTAGCTCCACCGATTTCCTCCCCTTCTCCTCCTCCTCTCTTCTCCTTGCTCTCCAAGTCTTCCTTGAGCCTTTGAGAGTGATTTTTTGTGTGTGTGTGTGATTCCCCCTTGCCAAGGGTTTCTCTCCTCTCCAAGGAAAGGAATTCACCCAAATCCTCCTCTAGATCTTGGGTTCCTTCCCTCCCTTAGAGAAGAGTCCACCCCCTAAAGTTCTCTTGATGATTGATGATGATAGATCATAAGAGTTTAAATAGAGATTTCCATTCTCAACTCCTTGGGCTCCAAGGCTTGTCTTTGACCTCCAAGGCTTCTAGAACTCCTTGATCCCCAAGGCTTCTAGACTCCTTGACCTCCAAGGAAGCAAATATAATTATGGGAATTAACAAGAAAATCCCAAAAAGAAAGGAATCCGGAGCCACGACCGACATGGATCGACACGGAGAACCTCGGGACCGACTTGCTTCAACCTCGGTCCAATGACACACCTTTCATGTACCTCGGGCCCGAAATGCCACACCTCGGGCCACCACCTCGGACCACCTTTGTACCTCGGGCCCGACATGCTGGGTAACTCGGTCCTAAGGCAAATTTCAGCTTGGTTTGCTCCGTTCTCTCTCGTTTTAGCTCCGATTGACTAGATTCTTTCACCATTCTATTCGTCTTCACTTAAGGCTTCTTTCCATGCATTGTTAGCTCCATTTTGGCTCCTTTTTCATCCTTGAATTCCTCCATCATGCCATGCTCCAAACTTTATGATTCTTGCTCCAAAATGCCTATAAAAGACACAAAACGCGCATAGTCTCCGAATCTCATAGAAATGTGGAAACTAAGCTAAAAAGGGACAAAACACACAAGAAAAGGGACTAAAGACACATATTTACAAGGGAAAATAACTACTAAAACACCACCAAAATGAGAGACATCAGAATACCCTATACTTAAACTTGCTTGTCCTCAAGCAATAACAATGTAAGCAAGACCGAAGCACAATCTTCAAGTAAAGCCTCATATGAAAAATCAAGTAAGCACAAGTGATAGACATGCTAGCAAGATTACGTCATCACACATGATCAAGTGTTCAAGGAAATAAAGTCTAATGCAACCAAGCCTCACTTTAGGTATGTGAAAATGTGTATCACTCATCATGTGTTTAGGTTTGACAATGAACACTCAAACTCAACAATCATGCAAGTAAAGACTTTACAATTGAAGCTAATATCACCAATTCCTCCATCTAGAGATGCCTATTACAATGCACACAAAGAATATGAACTTGGCTCAATGGAGGTCCTCAAAGAGGTTCCATTCGGCCGGGTTGTAATGGGGCTTTTGGTATTTCTCAAGGTGGGAATCATTTTGGTCTTGTGGTGCTTACAATGGGGATTAAACTTTCTAGTCTCTCACCAACTTTACTAAATTATTCCACTTTCAACTTCACTCATCCAAAAGACTTTGATTTTTCTCTTCTTTTCTTTTCTCAACCCACATGTCATACTTCACTAAACATTCCACTTCATCTTTGCACTACACTTTCTTGGATTTTTTCACACTTTTTCCACTTTGGATCGACTTACACTAACTCGGGCCCGATGTGCACTTTAACTCGGTCGGTACCCATTTTTTTCACTTAAGCATTTTTCACTTTTGATCCACTATTTTTCCAACTATTCTTTCTTTCTTTTCACTTTTGCTTCACAAAGATGGACTACCCACTTGATTTATAACTCCATTCTTGCCCTTCACCAAAGAGGATCTCAACTCTCCAAATATTCTTCCAAACCTCTCACTAAAGTCCAATCCCATAAGGGTCAAGTCATATAGGCTAGGAATCATACTTTTGAGGAGTTTCAAACAAAGGTCTAAGGCTAAAACGGGGCTACAAACAACGGTTTATCTTCAAGGTAGGATATGGAAGATTTTGTGACTAAATGAAATAAAGTTCAAATCAATGTGACAAAGCATAGAACAAATCTCATATTGGTCTTGGAAAATAGATAAACACCGCAATAGCAAGTTTTACTAAGCATGCATGAGCTAATCACACAAGAAAATGAGGGATATGCAATATGAACAAACATCCCTAAAATGGCCAAAAATCATCTCACAAGGTTCACTCTAGCTTAGTTGCATAAAAACTCATCCAAGAACTCATGTGCTCAATAAAAACATGCAAGATATCATATCACATTAAAAACAACATCTCTTTAGAGGCTAAGCCATCCAAAAATATGCAAAGGACTTTACATGCTCACATCATCATTAGCCTTCATTTGGACATCTAAGATGGGAATTCCTAGTCCAAAATCAAAATCTTTTTGTTGTTTTTAACACGATTTTTCAAATTTTTATGGATTTTTGCAAAAATTTCTCAAACAAAGCAAAAGACACACACACCACACATATGCACAAACACTAGGCAAAAGAGAGTTTCCTTTTCCCATACCCCATACTTAAAATATGCAATGTCCTCATTGCATCCAAATAAAACCGAAAGGTAAAATGAAATGGGAAACTCACTAGACAAGGCGTTTGAAGCTAGGAAGAATGGTGAATTGTTGACATCGGCACATGGGGAGGTGAATTCGAGCTCATCATTCGCACCAAGAAGTACCTACAAGATCATACCAAAGATACATCCCAAAATACTTACATTCAAGGGGTTTAGAGAAAGGGTTAGCACAATAAGCTCAAATCCTAAAAATAAGAAAACAAATCAAAAGGAAACAAAGGATACGAAAGATACGTCGGGTTGCCTCCCGAGAAGCGCTCTTTTAACGTCATTAGCTTGACGTGCCACCTAATCTCCGTTAGGGTGGAAAATAAGGCTCGGGGTCCATGAATTCCCCAAGGACCATCTCATCACTCAAGAAGAATTGAGGCCATTCACTATAGTTCAACCAAACATGCGCCTTGGCCTCATCATAATGGCGGGGGACCCCATACTTAGACCAAGAATAATCGGAGATCGAATCCACCAAGTACAATTCATCTCCACCATATGACTCACAAGTAACCGTCACAAAAGAGCAAAGGAGATAGGGCAATGGAGTCTCGCATATGATTTTGGAGGCTTGCTTCTCGGGTTGGACCGACATAGGTGCTACGTCGGGCCCGACTTCCGACATCTCCTCCAAAGCTTGTTTGAACCGAGACTCGACTTTTTCTTCTTCAATCATAAGAGAGGGAGAGCTTTCCTTTAACTCAATCTTGGCACGCTCAAGAGCCAAGAGATAGTTTTCCTCCATCGTCACCGATCTAAATGGATGCAAGTCGGTCCCGACGTTCGGCATCTCGGGCTCGGGGAAGAGTGGAGGCAGGGGAAGTGGTCCGACATCTGGGCAACTCGGGCCCGACACATCCTCCAACTCGGTCCGGGGTTGCAGAGTTGGTCCGACTTGCAAGCTACTCGGGCCCGACACATTGGGTAAGTCGGTCCAGGCTTGCTCACTCTTCTCGACTTGTGGTGGCTCGACTCGGAAGTCATCATAGCTCTCTTCATCATCATAGCTAGGAAGTTGCTCTTGAGAACTCGGAAGGGATGCCCAAATATATTCAAATTGGGCGTCGACTTGCCTCCTCCATGCACCAAACTCATTGAATTGATCATCAAATCTTCTCTCCATATTGGTGAATTGAGTTTTCAAGTCTTGAGCCCATTGAGGTTGCTCATCAATCCCTTCTTGCAACATATATTCCCATGGAGGAGTTTCTTCGTAGCTCGGAGGTTGGTATGGAGGTACTCCTTGCATTTGAGTGTAAGTGGGACTTTCCCAATAGGATTGAGCACCACCTCGTCCATCATAGTGGTCTAGGTTCCCATACAAACCCCTCATATAACACTCCTCTTCATAGGCTCTCTCTTCTATCTCTTGTTGCATTCTAATCCGGGCATCGAGTTGTTCTTGAGCTCGAACTCGACCTCTCCTTTCTCTTTCCAATTGCTCATCTAACTCGTGGAGTTTTCTTTTTAGACTTGACATCTTCATTTGAAGGTAGAAAACCTCCCACTCATACTCATCATCACTATCATAGAACTCCATTTTTTTTATTTCTCTCTTTTTTTTCTCTTTTTTTTTCTCTCTTTTTTTTTCTCTTCGAACCTTTGGGAGGAACGAGATGGAATCACTTACAAAACAAAGACACAAACAAAACCCAATCAAAACAAACAAGGGGTTTGGGCTAGTCCCTCACCCAAATCACTACCAAATCAAAGACTCAACAAAAGAGGATACCTCAAACAAGTAGAACTCCCCGGCAACGGCGCCAAAATTCTGATCGGTCCGGGTGTGGTGGTCAAAATTTAAATTTATAAACCGAACCTCAATTGTAGTAAAGAGGTAGGGTGTCGAGCACACGGGAGTTCGTGCGTTGAGAGTACCCGAAAGACTATAAAAAAGATAAAAGAAAGGCAAAACGAGGAAAAACAAGGGAAATCACCTCGGACCGACACAGGTCACTTCGGTCCGAGGGTGGATCGAGGTCAGTTTGGCCGGGACCGACTTACACTACGTCGGGCCCGATGTGCTGGGTACTTCGATTGGGCAAAATAGTAGATCGGTCTTGGGTTTTTGGGTTCCTTCCCTAACTAGACTTGGGTAATTCCACCCCAATTCAGCCAATAAGTGTTGATCCTTGTGAGATCGAGGTTGCTAGCCTTCAATCCCTCCACTCTACACTTCGACCCAAGGGAGTTTTCACTCTCCTTCGATGCTAGGTCTAGTGATGGGTTAGAGATCACTTTCGCTTACTCTTACCAATCACAAGCCCTAGGTCCCTTGTTTTCACAAGAGAATTGAAGCTTAGTGTAGAGAGGATTCCTAGATCAAGCACTCAAAGGCTATGGAATTGGGGGTTCATACCTAATCCTAGCTAGGGGATTCCCCCATAGCCCAAAACTATGGAATCTACTCCATCAAGTAAGAGTAAAAAGCAATCAAATGAAAAAGCAAGCAAATCTCAATTATCAATCTCAAATCAAAGCCAAATTGCATTCAAATCCAAAGTGGTTCACAAGATCCAAGTCTTAATTCTACTAAAACCAAAGGAAAACAAGTACAAACTCACTAATCTCCTCCTAGCTCCACCGATTTCCTCCTCTTCTCCTTCGTCTCTCTTCTCCTTGCTCTCCAAGTCTTCCTTGAGCCTTTGAGAGTGATTTTTGGTGTGTGTGTGTGATTCCCCCTTGCCAAGGGTTTCTCTCCTCTCCAAGGAAAGGAATTCACCCAAATCCTCCTCTAGATCTTGGGTTCCTTCCCTCCCTTTGAGAAGAGTCCACCCCCTAAAGTTCTCTTGATGATTGATGATGATAGATCACAAGAGTTTAAATAGAGATTTCCATTCTCAACTCCTTGGGCTCCAAGGCTTGTCTTTGACCTCCAAGGCTTCTAGAACTCCTTGATCCCCAAGGCTTCTAGACTGCTTGACCTCCAAGGAAGCAAATATAATTATGGGAATTAACAAGAAAATCCCAAAAAGAAAGGAATCCGGAGCCACGACCGACATGGATCGACACGGAGAACCTCGGGCCCGACTTGTTTCAACCTCGGTCCAATGACACACCTTTCATGTACCTCGGGCCCGACATGCCACACCTCGGGCCACCACCTCGGACCACCTTTGTACCTCGGGCCCGACATGTTGGGTACCTCGGTCCTAAGGCAAATTTCCGCTTGGTTTGCTCCGTTCTCTCTCGTTTTAGCTCCGATTGACTTGATTCTTTCGCCATTCTCTTCGTCTTCACTTAAGGCTTCTTTCAATGCATTGTTAGCTCAATTTTAGCTCCTTTTTCATCCTTGAATTCCTCCATCATGCCATGCTCCAAACTCCATGATTCTTGCTCCAAAATGCCTATAAAAGACACAAAACGCGCATAGTCTCCGAATCTCATAGAAATGTGGAAACTAAGCTAAAAAGGGACAAAACACACAAGAAAAGGGACTAAAGACACATATTTACAAGGGAAAATAACTACTAAAACACCACCAAAATGAGAGACATCAATAGGGACGCCAAGTTTGTGGACATTTTTGGAGAACACTTTGGGGAAATATTAGACACCAAACTACTATTCTCTACTTCTTTCCATCCCCAAACCGATGGTCAGACGGAAGTCACCAATCGGACCTTAGGCTCACTCCTTCGAGTGATGCTTAAGAACAACCCAAGCCGGTGGGAGGACTTACTCTCTACTGTAGAATTTTGCTATAACAGGTCTAAACACTCGGCGCCTAACATGAGTCCCTTCGAGGTCATCTATGGGCGTAATCCGCTTACTCCCATTGATCTCTCACCCCGTCCCTTGCACCAAGGAGAATACTTCGATGCAGCCAACCGCGCTGACTACATCAAGAAGCTGCACATGAGGACGAAGGACCGCCTTGAGCATCGTGCCCAACAATATGCCAACCAACATAACCAGGGGCGCAAACAGCTCATCTTTGAGCCTGGGGACTTGGTTTGGCTCCATTTGCGCAAGAGTCGCTTCCCTTCAGCCCAGAAGACTAGGCTCCATCATCGGGGGCCGGTCCCTTTCGCGTCCTTGAACGAATTGGACCAAACGCTTACAAGTTGAGCTTCCGGACTCCTATGGGGCCGTCCATGCAACATTTAATGTAGCGGACTTGACTCCATACGTGGAACCGGAAGATGAACACCTTTTGGAGGAAGCGAGGACGCTTCCCACTCAAGGGCGGGAGGATGATGCGATCCCTTCCCTTACTCCCAAGGAAGAGGAAGACGCCATGACAATACGTTCGGACGGATCCATTACTCGAGCTCGTGCTAAGGCCATCGCCCGAGCAACGGCGTCCTTTGTATGGCGAGCCTCTATGTCCATTAGTTTAGTCCATGAAGAACCAGCTACTTGGGTGCTGAGCGTCCTTAAGGCCAGTCCTGATGAAGAGGCCTTGGCGTCCCCATTCGTGGAAGGCTTCCTTCTGCCAATGCCAACTCTAGGGACGATACAAGAGAGTCCTCAATGCCAAACCTAAGGACTGTGCTGGGCGTCCCCCCAGCAGCGTCCCTACCTCTCTACCAGCGTCCTTTCCACTATACCAGCGTCCTTCATCAGAGTCCCTCAGGTCTTGAGCAGAGTCCTTCAGCAGAGTCCTTCAGCTCATTAGCAAAGTCCTCAACAAAGTCCTTATGACACGTTTGCTCTAGTCCTTGTCTTTCCTTTCCTAGCTAGCTTATGGATAAGTATTACCTTTTGTTGTAAGGACAAGAATGTTAAGTCAGATTAGTTGTCTTGCCATTTATAGTAAGTTTAGGGATTTGGGCCAAGACTTGCATGTTTTTAGCCCCAACCCATAAATGCTAGATTTTCTTCTTTTATGTTAAGAGCCTCCACTATATAAGGAGCTCTCCTCTTTTGTAATCCTTACGTTTGCATTAAATGAGTTTTGGTTGAATCGAGATTGTCTCTTCCCCAAAACCGCCGACGTCAACCCTTCTAACCCTCTTCTCCCACGCCCTCCTTTTCTTTGGCCAAAGTCGACCTTCCTCGACCTTCAGCGAGTTCTCTGTTCGTTGGAACTATTCACCCGTCCTTAGATCTATTCATCCGTGCTTGGCACTATTCACCCGTCCTTGGAACTATTCATCTGCCCTTGGAACTATTCACCCGTCCTTGGTACTATTCACCCGTCCTTGGTATTATTAACCCATCCCTTGGACTATTCACCCGTCCCTTACTCAGCTTCCGCACCCGTTTCCACCATAGTCCCTTCAATAGTTGGATAAAGGCACAAATTGTAACCAGTATCCTTGGCTAAAGCGAGTCTTGATCGGGAGTCCCGAGAAGGCGATCGCATTAGCAGGTGCGCCTCCTTGGCCGCAACCGTGGTAGAAGCCGACATTAGGAACCCAAAGTCCGACTCGCTGCAGGCGCGGTAGTTGTGCCGCGGGTACGGTGGTGTGCGATCTGGAGCCGAACGTGTTTCTTCTATCTTGTTTCCTTTTCTATCTTTTGCCTCTTTCCTTGTATATCTCGGTGAGCCTGTTCCCTGGGTCTATATAAGGAGAAGTTTGCCTTAGGTTTTGGGTATCTAAATTCAATAAACTCTTAGCTTTCTTTTTGTAATGGACAACTAATCTCCTTTGGAGTTTATTTAATCAAAGAAGCTTTATTATGAAATCGTGAAATTCTGGTAACTTCTTTATCCCTTCGGCTTTATTGATACTCTTGTGCTTCATCCTAAGATCGTTGTTTGATTATATGAGCCTGATCAACTTGTCTAATTGGCTTAGATCTATCGTTTGAATTAGGATTGGTTGTTGTCTATGCATCTTTCCTGTTCTCGAAACAACTCTATTCTAGGACCGTGGACTAAATTAGGGAAGAGTATTCAATGGTTATTTTTGATGCATGAGGCTCGTAGCTTGATTGCATGATTCAATTTCTTAATATCCTTGTATGCATTGCATGATTTGAATTAAGCGTTCTTGTTCATATCATAGTTCTGCTAGGACCGTGGACTAGTCGATAATTAAGATAAGGATTGGAATTGACCTAGAATTATAAGAAAGTGGATGAATTGATGATCGATGAATTAATACAGCGGAATTTATTGGATGAATTCTACTTGCTAATATTGATTGAAAAACCTCTTCGAAACCCCCCTTGTTTGTGTTTGCATGATTGAACTAAAATCAACATCAAGAAATAGATTCTTTTGGGTTCGACCCCTTACTTGCTTACTATACTTGTTTGTTAAGTTTGGGTTATTTATCTTTGATTTTGGGAACAACGACTTTTCCCGAATCAACGAGGCCGAACTTGTGGATATGGGCTTTTCAGGAAATCCATTTACATAGACTATGAAGAAAACTTTGAGCACTTTCAAGGCTAGATGCTGCAACTGCGTTCTGTCTAATGTTGCTATCCTCTTAGATTGGTCAGACGATGAAATTCGCCACTTGCCTACCTTTGGTTCTGATCACACTCCTCTTTTAATTACGTTTACTTCTAAAAAAAACATGGACAAGAGTAGACACACGTTTCAATTTGAAGCTACCTTGACCACCCATAGTTCGTTCCAAGAGCTTATTGGCAATAGTTGAGATAACTCAGTGAATACATTGGCTGCCCTCCAATCAATCCATGTCACTCTACTCAAATGGGATAGGGAGGTGACTTGGCCAAAGTCGTCGTGCCAAGATCAAAGATAAATAACTCAAACTACAAACTAGTATAGCATGCAAGTAAGGGGTCAAACCCAAGAGAACTATGGCTTCTAGTATTAATATAATTATCAGCCAAAGATAAGGGGGATTTAGGAGGAAGATCTAAACTAAACTAACCTAGGAAAATAAAACAAACAAACAAATAATCAAATAAGGGAAACAAGTTCATTCAAAAGATTCTTATATAATGACTCGATCATAGATTCATCCATTGATTTCATTCACACCTATGGTTAATTCCTATCCTGATCATTAACAATCGCAAGTCCACGGTCCAAGCAATTCTATAACCCTAGGCAAGGACGCTCAACCTAAAATTAGCATAGAGAACAAGGATATGCAGGATATAATATCAAACAATCAAGCTACGAGTCAATTGCAAGATAAAACAATCAATTCTCTTCTTAATCCTAGTTGCATAGACAACAGGTCTAGGTTAAGTTGTTTTCACAGATTAGTTTTGTCCACGGTCCAAACCTAATCAATCAGTAGAACATCAATCAATTCAATAGGTTAGCTACTCCTAGAGAAACAATCAACATTCATAATAATAAAGCACAAGAGAATCAATATTAACCAAAGGATAGAAATCAATTACCAAAATCTCATGAGTTCATACATCAGAGCTTCTCCCTTGAACAAACCCAAGGAGACTAGCTCTCCATAACTAAACTAAGCCAAAGAACTAATTTGAGAGATTTGGTGATGAGAAAGAAGATACCTAAAGGAGACTCCTCCTTATATAGACCCAGGGAACATGCTCCCCTAATCTAATTAGGAAAGGAGAAAAGATAGAAAAGGAAAGAGGAAAGATAAGAAGAAGAAAAGAAGATAGATCTTCGGCCCGTCTCGGATCCTGCATTACCGCGGGCGCATTGACTCCACCTCGCTCGCGCTTTCGTGACAGAATAGAACTTCATCTCTGGACAGCCACCGCGGTCGCGTCGGCCTATCCGCGGTCGCGGTGAGACAGAATCTCTAGCGTCACTTCGGAGGCTGTTTTGACCATCTTCGGCTTGAAATCTGACTTCCGTGTAAAAAGATGAATTGAAGCTCTTCGAGTTAGCTTTCCAATAGCACCGGAAACAGTTCAATCCGATCACTGTAGCTTAATATATAGCCTTCGCAAGCACGTGGTATCGCGCAGACAGCTTAAAACGCCTTAAAAACCCTTGAATTTAGAATCCTTGTGTCTTCGGCCTAAATATTACAGTTACGCACAACTCTAACCTAAACACACTCAATATAGCCCTAAAATACAAGAGTTAACCGATACAAACTAGGGTGAATCATATTCCCCCATACTTAGATCTTGCTCGTCCTCGAGTAAGCTTAAACAAATATAACAAATCAGCACATCTAAGATCTCAGGAAATACAAGGGAAAACAAAACACTCAATTCACAACCCGAACACAAAGTAGAGAAATCATGAGCATAAAACAATGAAGCTCAAACACACACATCGCAACAAAGATATAACACTCATGCTCTAAAAAGATGAAACAGCAACCTAGGATCTACCCAAATCTAACATGTAAGCCCGAAAGTTCCCAAGCAAGAATGATCTTAAAACACTCGAATTTTTCTGCTCAATTCTACTTAGGCGCCCTTTCGGGTTTTCACCTAACCGCTCTTTTCATTTTTCTCAATGTGTGCTCACAAAAACTCACAACACTCATAAACCTCATATTACCCCAGCCTAATGCTGGTCCGAATTACCTGCTTATTACCTGAGCCGCCCTTTCGTGTTTTCGACTCATCCCAAGATTTTTATGCCTTTTTTCATCTTTTTATGGCTCTTTCTATTTCTTTCTATTTCTTTCTTTCTTTGTTATGCAAAAAGTATAGTTCAAGTGCTCCATGAAAAGAAGAAAATAAAAAATCTGAAGCAAATCTCTAACTATACTAACTAGGATAAGCGAGTGCGAGTACTCCCTCCCCCATACTTAAATCCTTTATTGTCCTCAATGAAGCAAGGAGCAAGGATAGAAGGAAGGAGAAAGGTATATCAGAAGACTCACGAACGAAGAAGAGAGGTGGAATGGGGAGAACTCTTCAAAGGTGGTAGAAGAATGGAAGAAAAGAACTTCGGAATACCGTTCTGGAGGCTTGCCGTGGGCGCATTGTGGAGGGCGCTGTCGCGGAATCAACACAACGAGGAATCGTCAACTTATGGGGAGCAACCGCGGGCGCGGGCGCGGTATTTGTGTAGTCTCGTGCTCTTGACTTCTCTTGAACCAAATGATGTGCAATAAAGCCTTCGTATCTCGGCTCGTCTCTTGGGAGATGGATAAATACTTGAACTCGAGCCATGATGATGAAACTCGGGGGAACAAAGCTCCCCCATACTTAGGCTTTTGTACATAGTCAATACAAAAAGAATTCCAAAGGTGAATGGAAAGAAAATATAGAAGGTGGTGGAAAGATAGAGAGAATGGTAAAGATAGAAGGATGGAAAGATAGATGGATGGTAAAAATATATGGAAAGTAGAAGATAGATGCCCGATTTTCTTTTTGATTTTTTTTTCGAGACCACCGCATGAAAACCGCGGGCGTGGTACGAGTACCGCGACCGCGGCGCTTGTACCTGTTCGTCGGGATGGGTTCTGGTGCTTGTTCGGTCCGGATTGGGGAGTCAAAATTCAATTAAAAACCGAACCCCGTAGTAGTACAAGGTAGGGTGTCGAACGATCGGGAGTTCGTTCGTTGAGTGCACCAAAAAGACTTAAAATAGGGGAAGAAAGGGTAAAACAAGGAAAATCAAAAGAAACAACTCGGGACCGACATAGGTCACTTCGGCCAGAGAAGGATCGACATGGGATTTGCACGGGACCGACACAGCTTGAAGTCGGGCCTGAGGTCTGGGAATGTCGGACTAGGCAAAATGGGTAGATCGGTCTTGGGTTTTTGGGTTCCTTAATTCCACCCCAACTTAGCCAATGAGTGTTGATCCTCGTAGAATCGAGGTTGTTCGCCTTCGATCCCGCCACTCTACATATCGACCCTAGGGAATTTTACCTCCCATTTCGATACAAGTTCAAGTGATAGGCAAAAGATTGCTTTCACTCACTCTTGTCAATCACAAGCCCTTGATCCCTTGCTTTCACAAGAGATTGTAGCTCTATGTAGAGAGGATTCCTAGATCAAGCACTCAAGGCTATGGAATTGGGGGTTCACACCCTAACCTAGCTAGGGGTTTCCCCCATAGCCCAAGACCAATGGAATCTACTCCATATGGAAAGAGTAATAAGCAATCAAAAGACAAAGCAAACAAATCTCAATCATCGAACTCAAATCAAAGCCAAATCTCATTCAATTTAAAGGGAAAACACAAGATCCAAACTCAAATCCACAAATTGTAAATCAAAACAAGTTCAAACAGACAATTCCTTCCTAGATCTCCTATCCTCCACCGAATTCTCCTCTTCTTCTCCTCTCCTTTCTTCCTCCTTTCTCTCCAAGTCTTCCTTGAGCCTTTGAGAGTGATTAATTGTGTCTAAGCTTGGATCATCCTCTAATTGTCTTCTCTCCTTTTAGTTAGGGGCCAAGAATATCCAAAAATGGAAGAGGGGCAAAAGTGGTAGATCACATTTGTGTGCCTTGGTGCCCAATCTACACTTCGCCGACGTGGACCGACACGGAGCAACCTTGGGCCCGACTTGCCACACCTCGGTCCGGGTCTCCATGAGCCGATCTCAGGCCCGAGTTGGTGGGCACCTCGATCCTGGCTTCGGTCCTCTTCTCTTCTTGGTTTTTCTTGAAATCATCTTCGTTGATCGCTCGGCTCTTCCGCTCCTTTGTGCCCATGCCTTGCTCCTCCTTAGGGACTCCTTCCGAAACTTCCTCAAAACACCCCAAATTACCTACAAAACGCAACAAATTCGAATAGTCTCCGAATCTCATAGAAAATCGGAATCTAAGCTAAAAAGGAACAAAACTAGCAAAGAAAGGAACAAAAGACACATATTTACAAGGGAAATTAGCCACTAAAACACCACCAAAATGAGAGACATCAGTGCTCTACCGCGGTCACTGTATGGCTGCCGCGAGCACGGTTTTGCACCGAAATGTCCTTTCGGACCTAGCACCTGCACGTTAGCCCGAAAACGAAAATAAACCTAAGCTAGGAATGGAAAAACATTCTATCTAATCCTTTGGTTGCCTCCCAAGCAGCGCCTTTGTTTAACATCGATGGCTCGACGTCTTCATGATCGGACATCGTCAAAACCCTGAGCATCAAATCAAAGTCATGCACAACTATCTTACAACATGACAAATAACATGTTGACAAATTCACAAGAAATAAAAATAATTCATACTCTGTTTTAACCTATCAAACATGCTTGAGTAATTAGGGTGAGATTTTCTAGAGTGAAACCAATTAGGTGATTTATGTGATTTTTCAAAATATTCAACAAAGGATGCAAATCTCCTATTTGAATTATCACTCTCATCAAATAAAATATAGACGAACTCATCATCTACCCTAGCATGCTCAAAGATAGAATCCTTAATGAAAGATCGACATGTAAGCACAAAATCAGGATCAAAAGAGAGAGAAGAAGTGGAGTAAAGGATATAGGGATCGTCAAGACTTATCATCGGAATCTCCATGGAAGGGATATGAAGGTTTCTGAAGGTGAAGAAGAAATCTCCATAACATCATCTCGAACCTCCTCTTGCTCCAAACCATCCCAAAATTCACTAAATATCGCCCAATCAACTTCTTCTGTCGTCCCGTCATCTTGAGTGGATTCTTTCGGCCTTGTGAGAACGAACCTAGGGATCCCCTTGGGCATCGAATTAGCTAGGGTAATGGAGCTTTATACCAGGGCCCGGAACATTGTTGGGGAAGACAGGCTCGTGCTTGAGCACCGGCGGACAAACCTCCTCAAAGGATGTGGGCGCGGTTTATGGGTCGCGGTTGCGGTTCTCCTCCAGGGGGAATCCTCCGTTTCCTCATCCGAAACAGGGGTTGAGCTGCGAGGAAGGTAGTATGGCCCTTCGACCGTGGCGCATTCGAAACAGGGGGCACCGAAGATCTCACGACATGAGTGCGTGCTCGCAATTCTTTGGAGAATTCGGGGGATAACTTTGGGGTATTTCCGCGGGCGCGCTCAGGGGAACGCGGGCGCGTCTCAGCGTAATGCGGGCGCGTCTCAGGGGAACACGGGCACGTCTCAGGGGGACGGACGTCTCAAGGGAACGCGAGCACTACTTAGGGGAATGCGGGTGCGTTTCTTCATCCGAAGAAAACTCCGTAGGTTCTGTCGAATTTCCGCGGGCGCGGATTGGTGAGTGCGGGCGCGGATCTTTGACAAAAGCTAGCTCCTTGACCTCATTGGCTCGGATCCCACAAAAGAAATTCCATTGGTCCAGGGGTTCCCGGATGACGTATTTTCCTTCGCTCTTGCGGTACAACATTAGTAGGGACACATGAGTCATCCCACCAAAGATGTAATCGCAAGCATCTTTAATCTTTACATCTAAGTGATACAGGCTATTTTGTATAGGATAACTCTTGTATTTTGAGATGGTTTTGAGAGTGTTTAGGTTAGTTTTGAGCGTTATTGTAATATGAAGACCGAAGACACAAGTTATGAAGAATCAAGAGTTAAAGAGCTTAAAGACGAAGATTCGCCACTACATGGATATCGCGGTCGCGTTGTCTAGGACGCGGGCGCGGTGGCGTGAAGAGACGAACCAACCAAGACCATGAAGGCCGCGGTCGCGCTGTTTGTGGCGCGGTCGCGGTAGAAGCCGACTCAGCCTTTGACCAAAGAAGACCGCCGCGGGCGCGGTGGTGATGCCGCGGTCGCGGTGCTGCCGACTTTCACGCGGACGAAATTCTATCTTTTATATCTTGTTTCCTTTCTTATCTTTCGGCTTCCTTTCTTATCTAGTCTGAGAAGGTTGATCTTTGGGGCTATTTAAGAGGAACCTTTCTAGGTTTTTAGGATATACAATTTACTTGTCAATCAAGTGTTCTTTCAATAAAGATTAGAGTTTTCTTTGTAATGGAGAACTAACTCTCCTCTTGAGTTTATTCGATCAAGGACGCTTTATTATGAAGGTGTGAAATTCTGGTAATCTCTTTATCCCTAGGTCTTTATTGATACTCTTGTGCTTCATCCCATGATTTATGCTTGATTTTATGAGTGTGGCCAACTTGTTTGATTGACTTAGATCTATTGTTTGATTTAGGATTGGTTGTTGTCTATGCATCTTTCCTAATTCTCGAAACAACTCTATTCTAGGACCGCGGACTAGTTTAGGGAAGAGTATTCAATGGTTAAATTGTGCATGAGACTCGTAGCTTGATTGCATGATTTGATTTCCTATTATCCCTGGTGCTCTATGCTAATTCTAGGTTAAGCGTCCTTACCTAGGGTTATAGAATTGCTTGGACCGTGGACTTGCGATTGCTAATGATTGGGATTGGAATTGACCTAGGCATATAAAAAGGTGGATGAATTCAAGATCAAAGGATTAATAAAGTGGAATTGATTGGATAAACTCTACTTGATAACCTTTGATTGAAACCGACTTTCAAACCCCCTTTGATTACTTGCATGAAAACCATAAAATCTGAATAGAAATTGATTCTCTTGGGTTCGACCCCTTGCTTGCCTACTATACTGTTGTTTGCATGTTTGGGATTTATCTTTGATAAGGGAACAACGACTTTGCCCGAGTCAAATTTTGGCGCCGTTGCCGGGGAATCCTTTTTCTTGTTTTGATTGTGTGCGTTTTGGTGCTCTGCGTTCAAACCGCGACCGCGGCCCCCTTGGTGCGCCCGCGGTTCGTGCGCAGAACCATCCCTCGGGTTCGGAGCTAACACATGGTCCGTACCCGGTCTACTAATACTTCACCTGTTCGTTTTGATCCAGAAATTGACAGGACTCTTCGGAAGATAAGGAGTGCCCCCAAAGTGTCTACATCCTACAATCTTCTTGAATCTCTTGCTCTCTCTGATTCTGAACCAGAAGGCGCCATGGCGGAACAAACTATTCCCCAACTCACAGCGCCCAATCTACAGCAACAGCAGCTCGTTGTTCAATTCCCCGAACTCGGGGAGGGTGTGAAGTTCGAACTGAAGTCTGGTCTCATCTACCACTTGCCCAAATTCCACGGGTTGAGTGGTGAGGACCCGAACAAGCATCTCACTGAATTCCATGCGGTGTGCGTGAGTATGAAACCCACTAATGTGACGGAGGATCAAATCAAGCTCCGAGCTTTTCCCTTCTCTCTTGAGGACTCCGCCAATGACTGGCTCCTTTATTTGGTGCCGGGTTCTATCACTACTTGGGCGGCCATGAAGAAGGTGTTTCTTGAAAAGTACTTCCCCGCTTCCAAACAAACATCTATTAAGAAGTAGCTCAGCAGTTTGGAGCAAGGGGAAGACGAGAACCTCTATGACTATTATGAGCGCTACAAGAGGCTCATCGCGAGTTGTCCCTACCATGGCTATCTTGCCAAGGATCTTATTTGCTACATCATTGAGGGACTCTGCGACAATGACAAGAGGCTCGTGAATGCATCTTGTGGGGGTAGTTACGAGAACTTGACCCCCGCTGCAGCTTTTCAGAAAATTGAGATCTTGGCGGAACAAGCCCGCAATCAGAGGTCCAGGACCAATGTGAGGTCCGTTAGTGTGGTGAACGAGTCCCTGAATGCTGAAGTAAGGGAGCTCAAAGATCTAATGAAGCAGCTGCTCACAAAGAGGACGGCTCAACAAGTCAATGCTTGCGGTCTTTGCTATGACGCGAGCCACCACACGGATCAATGCCCTACTATTCAAGAGACCGAGGAGTCGGTCAATGCTATTGGCAATTATGGTGCGCCTCGGCCCCGGAATGATCCTTACTCTAACACCTACAATCCGGGGTGGGCATCCTAACCTAAGGTGGAGCAACCAGCAACAACAAGATCCACCACAACAGCAGCAGCAGTACGCTCAATTTCGGTCCAACAACTATGCCCCGAGGGCGCCTGCTCCGTCTCAGAATGATGCTATTACTGCCTCTTGAAGGAGAACCAAGAGACGAGAGTTGCTGTAAAGAATCTTGAGACTCAGTTGAGCCAACTTGCCACCATGATCAATAGGCTCGAGTCTAAGGATTCCGGGAAACTTCCCTCTCAACCGCTCAACCACAAGGAGAATGTGAGTGCCATGAACTTAAGGAGCGGTGGAGCATTGGCGAGTCGGGAATCACCCACTGGTGATGATCCGCGACCGTGTTCCCTTGGCCGCGACCGCGCCGGGACAGTAGAAGCAGAAGACCAAGTCTCTGTTCGAAATCCGCGACCGCGCTCTCCCCTTCGCGACCGCGTAAATCCAACAGAGGACTCGGACCACGAGAGGCGAGAGGCGCCGCGACCGCGGAGCCCGGACCGCGCCCGCGGTAAGGAGGCAGAGCGGAACTTTGGGGCTTTACTCGATTATGCTTTTAAGAACTATTCGCCCCCAAGTCCGAGCTCTCCTAGACGCGACCGCGCCCCAGTAGCACAGGAGGACGATGGCTATGTGGTTGAACCACTTCCACTATTGAGCTCTTTCAAGCCCTCTCCCCCATTCCCCGAAGCACTAAAGGACACAAGGAAGCCGGCACATGACAAGGAACTCTTCGAGACTTTCGCCAATTGCCAGGTAAATGTTCCTCTCATCAATCTCATCCAAAGTGTCCCTCGTTTTGCTAAGTTTATGAAAGAGCTATGCACCATAAAAAGGAAGAATAGGACTAGTCCTAAAATTGAGAAAGTAGCTCTAGTTGAGAAAACGCATGATAGAAAAATTGAGACTTGTAATTCCCTACTCCAGAAGCAATTACCTAAAAAAATGCTCTGACCCAGGAAGATTTACCGTCCCTGTCACTATTGGAGAAACTAAAATTGAGCGTGCTGTGCTAGATTTAGGTGCCTCCATTAATGTTCTCCCAGCTTGCATATATGATAGGTTAGGCCTTGGTCCTTTAAATGAATCTGATATTGTTATTGAGTTGGCTGACCATTCTAATGTGCGCCCGAAAGGGTTAGTTGAGGATGTTCTAGTGCAGGTGCATGGTTTGATCTTTCCTGTAGATTTTTATGTGATGGAGATAGGCGAAGGGCGGTACGACCCGGTTCTCTTACTTGGTCGCCCATTTATGAAAACCGCAATACGGTTATTGACGTTGCCAATGGATCTCTTTCCATATCTCATGGTGGCAACGAGGTCTGAATTCATGTTGATGAGGATCCTTATTGATCATATCCACGTCGAGCCAACGACGTTAAACAAAAGCGCTGCTTGGGAGGCAACCCAAGGATTAGTTTAGATTGTTTTTCTTTTCTTAGCTTAGGATTTGCTTGTTTTTCTAACTAACATGCTGGTACTAGGTCCGAAAGGACATGCCTGGCGTGATACCGCGCCTGCGCCGCCTTGGCCGTGTCCGCGGTGGATCACTAGCGCGCCCCGACGAACAGGTACTAGCCCGTGTTCGCGGCAACTACGTCTCGGTTTTAGCTCGTTTTTATTTTGAAAAAAAAAATTTTGAAAAAAAAAAATTTTAAAAAAATTTTAAAAAAATAAAATTAAAAAAACAAAAGGAGGACTTTTTGGTCCCATTCTACCTCTATATTTTCCATCTATCTACATCCATTCTATCCATCTTCTATCTTTTCATCTTCTATTTCTTCTATCCACACATCCTTGTATTTCCAGTCTTTCGCTATGTGTAAAAGCCTAAGTATGGGGGAGCTTTGTTCCCCCGGGATTTCATCTCCACGGCTCGAGTTCATATGTTGCTCTATCTTCCACGAGACGAGCCACGATACGAGGGTCACTTGCACATCGCGCTACTCGAGACGTTGTCAAGACCTCGCTCCTGCACTTGTGCCGCGCCCGCGCTTCATCAGCCGCGCTCGGGGTGACCACCGAAGGAAGACTTCGCTCTCTGCCGAGAATCCGCGCCCGCGCCCGCGGTGAGCCAGCCGATTGGAAATACGAAGCTTTCCCTTCTACCACCTATGAAGAGTTCTTCCATTCGACCACTCTTCAATCGTTTGTGAGTCTTCTGATTACCTTTCTCCTTGCTTCTATCCTTTCTCTTTGCTTCAATGAGAACAATGAAAGATTTAAGTATGGGGGAAGGAGTACTCGCATTCGCTTATCCTAGTTAGTTTAGTTTAGTTAAAGATAGAAAGAGCCATAAAAATTGAAAAAAGGCATATAAATCCTGGGATGAGTCGAAAACCCGAAAGGGCGGCTCAGGTAATAAGCAGGTAACCCGGACCAGCATTAGGCTGGGGTAATATGAAGTTCATGAGTGATTATGAGTATTTGTGAGCACACCTTTTGAAAAATGAAAAGAGTGGTTAGGTGAAAACCCGAAAGGGCGCCTAAGCAGAATTGAGCGGTAAAATTTGTGTGTTTTAGGAACATTCTTGCTTGCGGACTTGGGGGTTACATTGTTAGATTTGGGTAGATCCTAGGTTGCTCTTTCATGTTTTGAGAGCTTGAGTGCTATATCTTTTTGTGAGGTGTGTGTTTGAGCTTCTTTGTTTTATTCTCATGATTTCTCTATATCTTTGGGTTCGGTTTGTGAGTTGAGTGTTTTTATCTTCCCTTGTATTTCCTGAGATCTTAGATGTGCTACCTTGTTATATTTGTTTTGAGCTTACTCAAGGACAAGCAAGATCTAAGTATGGGGGAATTTGATACAGGCTATTTTGTATAGGATAACTCTTGTATTTTGAGATGATTTTGAGAGTGTTTAGCTTAGTTTTGAGCGTTATTGTAATATGAAGACCGAAGACACAAGTTATGAAGAATCAAGAGTTAAAGAGCTTAAAGACGAAGATTCGCCACTGCATGGATATCGCGGTCGCGTTGTCTAGGACGCGGGCGCGGTGGCGTGAAGAGACGAACCAACCAAGACCATGAAGGCCGCGGTCGCGCTGTCTGTGGCGCGTTCGTGGTAGAAGCCGACTCAGCCTTTGACCAAAGAAGACCGCCGCGGGCGCAGTGGTGATGCCGCGGTCACGGTGCTGCCGACTTTCACGCCGACGAAATTCTATCTTTTATATCTTGTTTCCTTTCTTATCTTTCGGTTTCCTTTCTTATGTAGTCCGAAAAGGTTGATCTTTGGGCCTATTTAAGGGGAACCTTTCTAGGTTTTTAGGATTTACAATTTACTTGTCAATCAAGTGTTCTTTCAATAAAGATTAGAGTTTTCTTTGTAATGGAGAACTAACTCTCCTCTTGAGTTTATTCGATCATGGAAGTTTTATTATGAAGTTGTGAAATTCTGGTAATCTCTTTATCCCTAGGTCTTTATTGATACTCTTGTGCTTCATCTCATGATCTATGCTTGATTTTATGAGTCTGGCCTACTTGTTTGATTGACTTAGATCTATTGTTTGATTTAGGATTGGTTGTTGTCTATGCATCTTTCCTAATTCTCGAAACAACTCTATTCTGGGACCGTGGACTAGTTTAGGGAAGAGTATTCAATGGTTAAATTGTGCATGAGACTCGTAGCTTGATTGTATGATTTGATTTCCTATAATCCCTGTGCTCTATGCTAATTCTAGGTTAAGCGTCCTTGCCTAGGGTTATAGAATTGCTTGGACCGTGGACTTGCGATTGCTAATGATTGGGATTGGAATTGACCTAGGCATATAAAGAGGTGGAAGAATTCATGATCAACGGATTGAAACCGACTTTCAAACCCCCTTTGATTACTTGCATGAAAACCATAAAATCTGAATAGAAACTGATTCTCTTGGGTTCGACCCCTTGCTTGCCTACTATACTTTTGTTTGCATGTTTGGGATTTATCTTTGATAAGGGAACAACGACTTTGCCCGAGTCACTAAGCCTCCACGATGCAAGCTCATACAATTGTTCCTGACACCTAGTGAAATACCCATGAAAGGGCTCGTCCTGCAACTGACAAAACCTAAAAGTAGACATCAGAATATACAAGTGCGGACCGTAACATAGGTCCACACAAAGCCAATAAAAATATAAATACTAGAAAGAAACCAAAGTTCCCCGGCAACGGCGCTAACATTTGACTCGGCTAAAGTCGTCGTGCCAAGATCAAAGATAAATAACCCAAACTACAAACTAGTATAGCATGCAAGTAAGGGTTGGAACCCAAGAGAACTATGACTTCTAGTATTAATATAATTATCAACCAGAGATAAGGGGGATTTAGGAGGAAGATCTAAACTAAATTAACCTAGGAAAATAAAACAAACAAACAAACAATCAAATAAGGGAAACAAGTTCATTCAAAAGATTCTTATATAATGACTCGATCATAGATTCATCCATTGATTTCATTCACACATATGGTTAATTCCTATCTTGATCATTAACAATCGCAAGTCCACGGTCCAAGCAATTCTATAACCCTAGGCAAGGACGCTTAGCCTAAAATTAGCATAGAGAACAAGGATATGCAGAATATAATATCAAACAATCAAGCTACGAGTCAATTGCAAGATAAAACAATCAATTCTCTTCTTAATCCTAGTTGCATAGACAACAGGTCTAGGTTAAGTTGTTTTCACAGATTAGTTTTGTCCACGGTCCAAACCTAATCAAACATGCTGGGACGATATTAAGGACGCCAATCATTAATATCTAAACCAATAATGATTGTCTCTAGTTTTGATAATGACAAACTCAAAGGTATTTGATAAGTTGTCCAAGTGATTGATCTCAAGTAAGTCTAGAGGACGCACATGAGCGAAAAGGACAACAAGTGAACGACAATTCCTAAGCTGTAGGGACGCACTCCATCAAAGCTTCCAGAGCTGAACGAAAAGAATGGAGTCCCTGCGCAGATAGGACGGCGTCCTCATCAAGTAGGGACGCGCGCCAATATATGGATGAAGTTCAAATTCAAACCAAGGCCACCCCAACATGATTACATCACATTCGGTCGTAATCCTCTGAAGGAAGCTTCCTTTTTCTGGGCACGTGTGAACACTTCCAAAGATGTCGCTTTCCCATAGATGGTCCCCTGACCATGGAACTTCGATATGATGACGTTCAAAGAGAACCAAGCCAACAAAGGACTGTCCATGGAAGAGATTTATGGAAAGCTCAAAGGGTACGAAGCTACAAGGAATCAGGACTTGCTAGAAATGGGAAAGAGTTCACAGAATGAGCTAGCTAACAAAGGATTGTCCATGGAGTAGATTTATGGAAAGCTCAAAGAGTATGAACAATACCACCAAAGGCAAAAGGAATTGGCCTTGATGCTAGAAGCCAAAACTCAAGAGCATTAAGAGAATCTTCGTCTTCAGGCCTTGGTGGAACGACAAGGGAAGACGGAAGAACAAATTTCTGAAGAAGATGAGCTAACCCTTCTGCACAAAACTCTTCGTTCATGGGCCAAAAGAGGCAAAGTTCCAAGAATGAAAATGCCTTACAAGAAGGAGAGTCCAAGCCGTCAGATGCTGAAATGAGGGAAGCAACTTGCTTCAAATGCAACAAGAAGGGTCACTATGCTAAAAACTCAAACTCAGGACTTTCAGCAAAAGAACTCAAGAAGAAAGCCTTGATTGGAGCCTATGAGGCCGCATGGGACGACATCGACTCAGACGATGAAGATCCATCCAACCAAGTGGCTTACATGGCCATGGAGGACGCTCTAGACTCTCCAAAGGATGCCTCTGAAGCTTAACCAAAGGTAACCCACAAATCCATGATAAGCTCTCTGGACAAGTGTTCTAAACCCAAGCTCATCAAACTCATCACTCAAATCATGCAAGAAAGCTATGCCATGAAAGAAAAACTTGATGAACTTGAATCAGAAAACATTGTTGTGGAATGTGAAAATTGCAACACCATGTCTTTTCAACTGGAGTCCTCTCAAGAAGAAGTAAACTCCCTTAAGAGTCAGCTTGTATGTCTAAAACTTGAGAACGTAAATGTTAGGGATGAAGTGAAGGTCCTAGGAAAGAGTCGCATGACCGAAACTGTGAAACCTATTCTCTTTGTCCCAACTAGGAAAGGACTAGGATATGCTTCTAGCTCAAAGAACTCTCTCCCTAGTGACTTTGAAGCTAGCAAAACAACTGAGCTAGAGCTTGAGAGAGAAAAGACAAAGAACCTAGAAGAACGAATAAGAGTCCTTGAGAGTGGTGAGAAAGGAAAAAAGGACTATTACACAAACTCCACTAGCCACAAGATTTACAAGAAAATTGCCAAAGGAGAAGGTTCTAAGGTAGTAGATCCTGAGAAAATGAAAGAGGATAAAATCCAACGTCCTAACAGGAAATACTATCTCGGAAGCTATTATAGGACGTGCTGGCATTGTGGCAAAAGTGGTCACTACCAGTATGAGTGTGCTAAGTTAAAAGAGGATCTTGAGAATGGAAGAAAGGCTAGAAGCGGGAGTAAGAACGCTAAGCCAAAATCTGCTGATAGGATGCATGCTAGTGTGCCTAATGTTAAAACTCAATCCCCTAGGAAGCATGCTAGAAGGTCAAATGATGTGAACGTGTATGATTATTTTCCCCTGAAAGAGTTGTACCCATGTAACGAACCAGGTAAGGGCCATCTTGCCTGGGTCGCAAAGAACTAACTCTTCTTTTCAGGTGGAAGTGAGAGGAAGCCCGTGGATCATTGATAGTGGCACCTCAAATCACATGACAGGAAGCCAGATCCATCTCACTTCTATCCAATCTAGTGCCACGGGAGGAACTGTCTCGTTTGGCAACAAGGGCAAAGGAAGAATCAAAGGGACAGGCAACTCAAAACTGAATCAGTCCATAAAAGCGTCCAATGTTAGTCTTGTTGAGGGACTCGGCTTCAACCTCCTTAGTGTTTCCCAAATTTGTGATTAAGGTGAAAACCTAGTCACATTTGACTCTAAGGAATTCCTGGTCATCAACAAGAAAACAAATCAGGTCATTCTCAAAGGGACTCGCGAAAACAATGTCTACATCCTCAACCACAAGTTCAAGCCTGCATCCAAGTTGTGCTTGTCTGTCTCTGCTGTGGACGCCGATCTCTAGCATCGACGTCTTGGACATACGGGACCTAACACAATCTTCAAACTTCATCAACAAGAGCTTGTAAGAGGACTTCCCCGAATTGATCCTGAACAAATTGAACAATGCGAAGCATGCATCAAGGGGAAGCAAACAAGATCGTCCTTCAAATCCAAAAATGAAGTGAGCACAAAGAAGCCTTTGGAACTCCTTCATATGGATTTGTGTGGACCCATGCAGACTCAAAGCAATGGTGGAAAGAGGTACATGTACGTTATTGTAGATGATTTTTCCAGATTCACTTCGGTTCTTTTCTTGGTGTCAAAAGCAGAAGCTTTCCAGATGTTCAAGACCTTCACCAAGCAAGTAGAAGTTGCTCTTGGGACGAGTCTGACAGCCCTAAGGTCAGATCATGGAACGGAGTTCAAAAACTCAGAGTTCCTTGACTTTTGTGACATACAAGGAGTCTCACACAACTTCTCTTGTCCTCGAACTCCTCAGCAAAATGGCGTTGTTGAAAGAAAGAATAGGACGCTGGAGGATATGACAAGGACAATGCTCTTGGCTAGCGGCGTTCCTAAACATTTTTGGGCAGAAGCCGTTGCCACAACAACCTACATCATCAATCGAGCTATGATTCGTCCCTTGCGGAAAAAGACGTGCCATGAGATGCTCAATGGAAGGAAGCCAAACAGTTCTCACCTCAAAGTCTTTGGGTGCAAATGCTTCATCCACAACAATGGCAAGGATAATGTTGGCAAATTTGATGCTAGGAGCGATGAAGGAATATTCCTTGGATACTCCCTCATAAGCAAAGCCTATAGAGTCTTCAACAAAAGGACTCTTAAGCTTGAGGAAAGTATCCATGTGGCATTCAAAGAGAATTCATCTCACAAGAAAGAACGAAGTAAGAAAGAACATCGTTCCTCTTCAAAGGACGATGAAGAAGATGATGAAGAAGAACCCATCAGGTCCTTTGGAAAATACTATATTCCTAGGAACGTCCTTGAAACCGGTGAAAAAGTTTCAATGAGAGTCCCTAGCGAACAACAAGAGCCCTCTCAAACTTGGTCGCTAAACCAAGTGGATGCTTCTGAGTCAAGTCAACAAGGAGAAGAAAGGAAAAGTGTGGACGCTCACTCTGAGGGGGAACACATTGAGCCTATTGGTGAAGAAGACGGCTTTGACTCTGATGATTCTGATTGGACGGATCCTAGGTGTACTCTTGGAAGGGACGCCACCCATAGAGGATCCAACCTGTCAAGACTTCATTCAACAGATCAAATCATCTCAGATATCTCAAAAGGAGTCCAAACTCGATCAGTTGTGAATCAGTCCCAAAGTGCCAATATGGCGTTCTGTGCATTCAACACCTTTGTGTCCTTAATTGAACCTAAGAACATAAAGGATGCACTTCAGGACGCTGATTGGATCCAAGCTATGCAAGAAGAACTCAATCAATTTGAAAGAAATAAAGTTTGGACCATCTTCCCTCGTTCTAAAAACAAAAACATTTTAGAGACGAGGTGGGTCTATAGGAACAAGCTTGATGAGAGTGGCAGAGTTTCAAGAAACAAAGCAAGGCATGTGACTCAAGGCTATAGGCAAGAGGAAGGGATCGATTACGATGAGACCTTCGCTCCTGTCGCTAGAATTGAAGCCATCCGCCTCCTCATTGCCTTCGCCGCTCACAAGGGGTTCAATCTTTTTCAACCCCCTTGTTTTGAGAACCCTGATCATCCTGACCATGTGTACTACTTGGACAAAGCACTCTATGGACTCAAGCAAGCCCTTCGTGCCTGGTACGATAGGTTTGCGTCCTTTCTTTTGTCCAACGGGTACACTCGAGGTAACATTGACAAAACCCTGTTTTTAAAGAAAGTCCTTAAAGATGTTTGGATTGTCCAAGTCTATGTCGATGACATAGTATTTGGAAGCACTAACATGATACTTGTAGAGGAATTCAAAGACTTGATGAGTAGTGAGTTTAAGATGTACCTCATAGGAGAACTAAACTTCTTCTTAGGACTCCAAATCACACAACTCAAAGATGGGACGCGCATTCACCAACAGAAGTACATTCGTGAAATGCTTGAGAAGTATGGAACGAACACGTCCAAACCCATAGACACTCCCATCTCTCCAAACACTCGCCTTTATGCTGATGAAGAAGGCAAAAGTGTGGATCAAAAGCTCTACAGAGGAATGATAGGATCGCTATTGTACTTAACCGCGAGCCGTCCAGACATCATGTTCGTCGTGTGCTTGTGTGCTCGCTTTCAAGCCAATCCAAAAGAGTCCCACATGCAAGAGGTCAAAAGAATCTTCAGATACCTCAAAGGATGGGACGATCTATGCCTTTGGTATCCCAAAAGGAGGTCCCTAAACCTTGTGGCGTACTCTGACGCAGACTATGCTGGCCATGTGGTGGATAGGAAGAGCACCTCAGGAATGGCTCAATTCCAAGGCTCTTGTCTTGTATCATGGGGATCCAAGAAGCAAAACTCCGTGGCTCTCTCAACCGCGGAAGATGAGTACGTTGCTGCTGCTTCGTGCTGCTCTCAAGTCCTATGGATCAAGTACCAGCTGGAAGACTATGGTACGTTCCTTGAAACAGTCCCTATCTTGTGTGACAACAGTAGTGCTATAAGTATTGCTAAAAATCCTGTTCATCATTCTAGAACGAAGCATATATTCATATAAGACATCATTTTCTTCGTGATAATTTTGAACTTGGATTAATAAAAGTGCATCATATTAGGACTGAGGACCAAGTGGCCGATATTTTCACAAAAGCACTTGATAGACGTCCCTTCGAGCACCTTAGGTTGCTCTTGGGGATGATAACTTTTAAATGATCAAGTCCCGTTCTATTATTCCCTCTATGATTGGCTATGTTTTGTTGAGAACTTGTTTTGAAGTATGTCATGCATTTAAAGTCATCTTTAAAGGACGCTAGTCTAAGACATGTGTTTTGCTTGTGTTTTGAACGCTATTCATTTCTCTTTTAATCTCAAGAGTATCCCTGATCTCCCAACCCTCGTTATAAGCCGAAATGATGGGAACTCTAAGCTTACCTAAGCCAAGAATCTTACAAACACGTCCTATGAGCCTTCTTTGTTTTATCTTTACGGGGCGTACTTGTTTGATTTTCAAAAATGGTTCTAAGTGATTAAAAGCAAGCTTGTCAAAGTCTAGAGGACGTCAGGGCAGAGTTCTAAAAGTCAGTGGTTGAGATCAGTTTTGGGACATAGTGGTACAGTTCTCAGAGAAGCAGTGTTTTGTGTTGAAAAGGAAGCCAAGACAGAGTCCTTTGCAGTTGTGAAAAGTTTGAAAGTTGAAAAAGGGAAGGTGAACCGTCACCGAGTGCTTGAACGCAGATATCGGGATCCGTGCAACGGTGCAAGACAGCTAGTTTCTTAGTAGAGAAGTATTACACGTGTGGGAACGCGGGTGGAGGAAGCCAAAGGAAATGTCCCTGTTACCCCTGCCCGTTCATCTTCGTCTTCTTCCTATAAATACGCCTCTTCTCCAACTGAAAACTTTCTTTGCTCTCTTGCCTGTTTGCCTATATCCGGAAATCTTTCTCAAATCTTCCCAAACATCCGAGATCTCGAAATCTCCTCTCAAAGCCTAACATCCCTTATATAAACCCCCCAAAATCACAAATGGCCAACACTCGCAACACAAAGAACCCGAAACCCTATCCGTCGTCTTCTTCAGCGGCGAGAAGCATAACTCCGGTGAAAGGCCGGTCTCTAATGGATACGAGAGGAAGACCCACTAGGCGGTAAGAACAACCGCACCACCAGCATTCCTCCTAATCCGGCCAACGCCGCCCTTCCACCACCCCTTTAAAACCTCTCAAATCCCAATCCCAATCCAGATCTCGCCCACCTTCACAAAAACGCTTCAAATTCTTGGAGCAACCATTCGTCCCTGAGCCTGAGCAGGGGAGTCCGCAAAAATCCACATTCGGCAGACTCCCTCTTCAGCCCAACCGCCGTCCTCCTCTTGACCCTCTAATTGAGGACTGGCTCAAAAGGGAGCCCAAGACTCTGGCCAACATATGCCACCGGGCGTCCATTCAAAAGCACTCACCAAAAATCCAACGCCTCCTCCATTACTTCATGGTAACATACGTCAAGCCCTGTCACTCGGCTAAAGTCGTCGTGCCAAGATCAAAGATAAATAACCCAAACTAACAAACAAG
Source organism: Polygonum maritimum (assembly GCA_963924305.1). NCBI lineage: Eukaryota > Viridiplantae > Streptophyta > Magnoliopsida > Caryophyllales > Polygonaceae > Polygonum > Polygonum maritimum. Next base: position 26,051,295 of record OZ002735.1, read on the forward strand.
TATAGCATGCAAGTAAGGGGTCGAACCCAAGAGAACTATGGCTTCCAGTATTAATATAATTATCAACCAAAGATAAGGGGAGTAAAGAGAAGAATCTAAACTAACCTAATCTAGGAAACAAATAAACAAATAGATAAGAAGCAAGTTCATTCAAAAGATCCACTCATGAAATAATCACTCGATCATAGATTCATCCATTGATTTCATTCACACATATGGTTATTTCCTATCCTGATCATTAACAATCGCAAGTCCACGGTCCAAGCAATTCTATAACCCTAGGCAAGGACGCTTAAACCTAGAATTAGCATAGAGAACAACGATATGTAGGATATAATATCAAACAATCAAGGTACGAGTCAATTGTAAGATAAAACAATCAATTCTCTCTCTTAATCCAAGTCCACGCTCCTAGAATCAAGTTGTGTTCTAGAAAAGAGATGCTCACACAGACAATGAAACAAATCAATTCAGACTATAGAACAATGATAATTCAACAAGTTGGCCTGGCTCAAAGAATCATGCAAAGCTCATGGAATTAAGCACAAAGACAAGAGATATTAACCAAAGGATAGAAATCAATTACCAAAATCTCACGAGTTTATACATCAGAGCTTCTCCCTTGAACAAACCCAAGGTGACTAGCTCTCCATAACTAAGCTAAAGAATAATTAAATTATGAATTGGAATTGTGAATTGTATATCTAAAACCTAGGGCTGACTCCTCCTTATATAGCCCAAGGAACAAGCTCCCCGAGATAGATAAGGAAAGAGGTGAAAGATAGAAAAGGAAACAAGATAGAAAGATTTCGGCCCGCTTCGGATTCGGCATCACCGCGGTCGCGCCGCCATCACCGCGCCCGCCCTTTCACAGCAGAGAAGAACAAGTCGCGGTGGACAATCCGCGGTCGCGGAATCTTCACAGAATCACTGGCGTCACTTTGGAGGCTGTTTTGACTATCTTCGGCTTGGAATCTGACTTCGGTGTCCAAATATGAATTGAATCCCTTGAAGTTAGCTTTCCAATGGCACCAGAATCAAGTCAATCCGACCTCTGTAGCTCGAGATATAGCCTTTGCAAGCAAGTGGTGTCGCGCAGACAGCTCAAAACGCCTTAGAACTCTTGATTCTTGCATCGTTGTGTCTTCGGCCTAAATATTACAATGCCGCTCAAATCTAACCTAAACACTCTCAATATAGCCCTAAAATACAAGAGTTAACTCATACAAAATAGCTGGAATCAAATTCTCCCATACTTAGATCTTGCTCGTCCTCGAGTAAGCTCAAAGAAAATATAACAAGACAGCACATCTAAGATCTCAGGAAATACAAGGGAAAACAAAAACACTCATCTCACAACCCGAGCCCAAAGATAGAGAAATCATGAGCATAAAACAATGAAACTCAAACACACACCTCACCACATGATATAACACTCAAGCTCTAAAAAAATGAAAGAGAGCAACCTAGGATCTACCCAAATCTAACATATAAGCCCCAAAGTTCACAAGCAAGAGTGATCCTAAACACTCGGATTTTACCGCTCAATTCTGCTTAGGCGCCCTTTCGGGTTTTCACCTAACCGCTCTTTTCATTTTTCAAAAGGGTGTGCTCACAAATACTCACAACTCTCGTAAACCTCATATTACCCCAGCCTAATGCTGGTCCGGGTTACCTGCTTATTACCTGAGCCGCCCTTTCGAGTTTTCGACTCATCCCAGGATTTATATGCCTTTTTTCATTTTTTATGGCTCTTTCTATCTTTTTTTCTTTTATTTCTTTCTTTATTATGCAAAAAATTATGGTGCACGTGCTCCATGAAAAGAAGAAAATCAAAAATCTGAAGCAAATCACTAACTAGGCTAACTAGGATAAGCGAATGCGATTACTCCCTCCGCCATACTTAAATTCTTCATTGTCCTCAATGAAGCAAAGAGAAAGGATAGAAGCAAGGAGGAAGGTATATTAGAAGACTCACAATCGATTGAAGAGTGGTGGAACGGAAGAACTCTTCAAAGGTGGTAGAATGAAACACTCCGTAATCCAGGTCTGGTGGCTAACCGCGGGCGCATCACTATGGGCGCGGGCGCGGAATCTTTGCAGAGAGCGAAGTGCTCGTCAAGGGAAGCACCGCGGGCGCGGCTGAAAGAGCGCGCCTGAAAGAGCACGGGCGCGGTCCTCGTGCAGGGACAATGTCTCGACTTCTTCTCGAACGATGTGCTGTGTAAGCAACCTTCGTATCTTGGCTCGTCTCTTGGAAGATGGACAAACACTTGAACTTGAGCATGGAGAAGAGAACTCTCGGGGGAACAAAGCTCCCCTATACTTAGTCTTTACACATAGCCAAAAGAATGGAATTACAAAGGTGAAAGAAAAGAAGAAATAGAGGGTGGAAAGATAGAAGATGGAAAAGAATGGGATATAGATAGAAGGAAGATATAGATAGAATGGGACCAAGAAGTCCTCTTTTTGTTTTTTTTTTAACCAAAGGCATGATAACCGCGAGTGCGGTACGAGTACCTGTTCGTCGGGATGGGTTCTGGTGCTCCACCGCGGTCCCAGTATGGCTGCCGCGAGCGCGGTTTTGCACCGGAATGTCCTTTCGGACCCAGTACCTGCACGTTAGCCCGAAAACGAAAATAAACCTAAGCTAGGAATGGAAAAACAATCTATCTAAGCCTTGGGTTGCCTCCCAAGCAGCGCCTTTATTTAACGTCGATGGTCCGACGTCTTCATGATCGGACATCGTCAATGTCCTGAGCATCAAATCAAAGTCCTATACAGCTATCTTACAACAGGACACATAGCATATTGACAAATTATCAAGAAATAAGAAATAATTCAAACTCCTTTTTAACCTATCAAACATACTTGAGCAATTAGGGTGGGATTTTCTAGAGTGAAACCAATTAGGTGATTTATGTGATTTTTCAAAATATCCAGCAAAGCATGCAAATCCCCTAGTTGAATTATCACTATCATGAGGTAAAGCATATAAGAACTCAACACCTACCCTAGCATGCTCAAAGATAGAATCCTTAATGAAAGATTGGCATGTAAGAACAAAATCAGGATCAAAAGAGAGAGAAGAAGTGGAATAAAGGATATATGGATCGTCAAGGCTGATTTCCGGAATCTCCATGGAGGGGGATACGAAATTTTCTGACGGCGAAGAAGAAATCTCCATATCATCATCTCGAACCTCCTTTTGGTCCAAACCATCCCAAAATTCACCAAATATCGCCCAATCAACTTCTTCTTTAGTCCTGTCATCCTGAGTGGATTCTTTCAGCCTTGTGGGAACGCACCTGGAAAGCCCCTTGGGCATTGAGATTGGGTAATTGAGCTTTATAACACGGCCCGGAACATTGTTGAGGGAGACAGGCTCGTGCTTGAGCACCGGCGGACAAGCCTCCTTAGAGGCCGGGGGCGCGGTTTGTGGGCCGCGATCGCGGTATTCCTCCAGGGGGAATCCTCCGTTTCCTCATCCGAAACAGGGGCTAAGCTGCGAGGAAGGTAGTAGTGCCCTTCCACCGTAGCACATTCGAAGCAAGGGGCACCGAAGACCTCGCGACATGAGTGTCACGCTCGCCTTTCTCCGGAGAACTCGGGGGATGCCTCTGGCTTAGTTAGTGATTTCCCCGGCAACGGCGCCAAAATTTGACTCGGCTAAAGTCGTCGTGCCAAGATCAAAGATAAATAACCCAAACTAACAAACAACTATAGCATGCAAGTAAGGGGTCGAACCCAAGAGAACTATGGCTTCTAGTATTAATATAATTATCAACCAAAGATAAGGGGAGTAAAGAGAAGAATCTAAACTAACCTAATCTTGGAAACAAATAAACAAATAGATAAGAAGCAGGTTCATTTCACAGATCCACTCATGAAATAATCACTCGATCATAGATTCATCCATTGATTTCATTCACACCTATGGTTAATTCCTATCTTGATCATTAACAATCGCAAGTCCACGGTCCAAGCAATTCTATAACCCTAGGCAAGGACGCTTAAACCTAGAATTAGCATAGAGAACAAGGATATGCAGGATATAATATCAAACAATCAAGCTACGAGTCAATTGTAAGATAAAACAATCAATTCTCTCTCTTAATCCTAGTCCACGGTCCTAGAATCAAGTTGTCTTCTAGAAAAGACATGCTCACACAGACAATGAAACAAATCAATTCAGACTATAGAACAATGATAATTCAACATGTTGGCCAGGCTCAAAGAATCATGCAAAGCTCATGGAATTAAGCACAAAGAGAAGAAATATTAACCAAAGGATAGAAATCAATTACCAAAATCTCACGAGTTCATACATGAGAGCTTCTCCCTTGAACAAACCCAAGGAGACTAGCTCTCCATAACTAAGCTAAAGAAGAATTAAATTATGAATTGGAATTGTGAATTGTATATCTAAAACCTAAGGCTGACTCCTCCTTATATAGCCCAAGGAACAAGCTCCCCGAGATAGATAAGGAAAGAGGTAAAAGATAGAAAGATTTCGGCCCACTTCGGATTCGGCATCACCGCGGTCGCGCCGCCATCACCGCGCCCGCGCTTTCACAGCAGAGAAGAACAAGTCGCGGTGGACAATCCGCGGTCGCGGAATCTTGACAAAATCACTTGCGTCACTTTGGAGGATGTTTTGACCATCTTCAGCTTGGAATCTGACTTCGGTGTCCAAATATGAATTGAATCCCTTGAAGTTAGCTTTCCAATGGCACCGGAATGAAGTCAATCCGACCTCTGTAGCTCGAGATATAGCCTTTGCAACCAAGTGGTGTCGCGCAGACAGCTCAAAACGCCTTAGAACTCTTGATTCTTGCATCCTTGTGTCTTCGGCCTGAATATTACAATACCGCTCAAATCTAACCTAAACACTTTCAATATAGCCCTAACCGAAATTTGTTGATACGGGGGGGAGTATCCCTATTACTCATTTTATAAGAAAAAATTATTTAAAATACAAGAGTTAACTCATACAAAATAGCCGGAATCAAATTCCCCCATACTTAGATCTTGCTCGTCCTCGAGTAAGCTCAAAGAAAATATAACAAGACATGACATCTAAGATCTCACGAAATACAAGGGAAAACAAAAACACTCATCTCACAACCCGAGCCCAAAGATAGAGAATTCATGAGCATAAAACAATGAAACTCAAACACACACCTCACCACATGATATAACACTTAAGCTCTAAAAACATAAAGAGAGCAACCTAGGATCTACCCAAATCTAATATGTAAGCCCCAAAGTCCCCAAGCAAGAATGATCCTAAACACTCGAATTTTACCGCTCAATTCTGCTTAGACGCCCTTTCGGGTTTTCACCTGACCGCACTTTTCATTTTTCAAAAGGGTGTTCTCACAAATACTCACAATTCTCATAAACCTCATATTACCCCTAGCCTAATGCTGGTCCGGGTTACCTGCTTATTACCTGAGCCGCCCTTTCGGGTTTTCGACTCATCCCAGGATTTATATGCCTTTTTTCATTTTTTGTGGCTCTTTCTATCTTTTTTTCTTTTCTTTCTTTCTTTATTATGCAAAAAAAGTATGATGCAAGTGCTCCATGAAAAGAAGAAAATAAAAAATCTGAAGCAAATCACTAACTAAGCTAACTAGGATAAGCGAATGCGAGTACTCCCTCCCCCATACTTAAATCCTTCATTGTCCTCAATGAAGCAAAGAGAAAGGATAGAAGCAAGGAGAAAGGTATATCAGAAGACTCACAATCGATTGAAGAGTGGTGGAACGGAAGAACTCTTCAAAGGTGGTAGAATGAAACACTCCGTAATCAGGTCTGGTGGCTAACCGCGGGCGCAACACTATGGGCGCGGGCGCGGAATCTTTGCAGAGAGCGAAGTGCTCATCAAGTGATGCTCCGCGGGCGCGGTTGAAAGAGCGCGGGCGCGGTCCTCGTGCAGGGACAATGTCTCGACTTCGTCTCGAACGAAGTGCTGTGTAAGCAACCTTCGTATCTTGGCTCGTCTCTTGGAAGATGGACAAACACTTGAACTTGAGTCATGGAGAAGAGAACTCTCGGGGGAACAAAGCTCCCCCAAACTTAGGCTTTACACATAGCCAAAAGAATGAAATTACAAAGGTTAAAGAAAAGAAGAAATAGAGGGTGGAAAGATAGAAGATGGAAAAGAATGGGATATAGATAGATGGAAGATATAGATAGATGGGACCAAGAAGTCCTCTTTTTGTTTTTTTTAACCAAAGGCATGATAACCGCGAGCGCGGTACGAGTACCTGTTCGTCGGGATGGGTTGTGGTGCTCCACCGCGGTCGCGGTATGGCTGCCGCGAGCGCGGTTTTGCACCGGAATGTCCTTTCGGACCTAGTACCTGCACGTTAGCCCGAAAACGAAAATAAACCTAAGCTAGGAATGAAAAAACAATCTATCTAAGCCTTGGGTTGCCTCCCAAGCAGCGCCTTTATTTAACGTCGATGGTCCGACGTCTTCATGATCGGACATCGTCAATGCCCTGAGCATCAAATCAAAGTCCTGTACAGCTATCTTACAACAGGACACATAGCATATTGACAAATTATCAAGAAATAAGAAATAATTCAAACTCCTTTTTAACCTATCAAACATACTTGAGCAATTAGGGCGGGATTTTCTAGAATGAAACCAATTAGGTGATTTATGTGATTTTTCAAAATATCCAGCAAAGCATGCAAATCCCCTAGTTGAATTATCACTATCATGAGGTAAAGCATAGAAGAACTCAACACCTACCCTACTATGCTTAAAGATAGAATCCTTAATGAAAGATTGGCATGTAAGAACAAAATCAGGATCAACAGAGAGAGATATTAACCAAAGGATAGAAATCAATTACCAAAATCTCACGAGTTCATACATCAGAGCTTCTCCCTTGAACAAACCCAAGGAGACTAGCTCTCCATAACTAAGCTAAAGAAGAATTAAATTATGAATTGAAATTGTGAATTGTATATCTAAAACCTAGGGCTGACTCCTCCTTATATAGCCCAAGGAACAAGCTCCCCGAGATAGATAAGGAAAGAGGTAAACATTTGAAAAGGAAACAAGATAGAAAGATTTCAGCCCGCTTCGGATTCGGCATCACCGCGGTCGCGCCGCCATCACCGCGCCCGCGCTTTCACAGCAGAGAAGAGCAAGTCGCTGTGGACAATCCGCGGTCGCGGAATCTTGACAAAATCACTGGCGTCACTTTGGAGGCTGTTTTGACCATCTTTGGCTTGGAATCTGACTTCGGTGTACAAACATGTATTTAAGCCCTTGAAGTTAGCTTTCCAATAGCACCTAAATAAAGTCCATCCAACCTCTGTAGCTCAAGATATAGCCTTTGCAAGAAAGTGGTGTCGCGCAGACAGCTCTAAACGCCTTAGAACTCTTGATTCTTGCATCCTTGTGTCTTCGGCCTAAATATTACAATACCGCTCAAATCTAATCTAAACAATATCAATATAGCCCTAAAATACAAGAGTTAACTCATACAAAATAGCCCGAATCAAATTCCCCCATACTTAGATCTTGCTCGTCCTCGAGTAAGCTCAAAGAAAATATAACAAGACAGCACATCTAAGATCTCAGGAAATACAAGGGAAAACAAAAACACTCATCTCACAACCCGAACCCAAAGATAGAGAAATCATGAGCATAAAACAATGAAACTCAAACACACACCTGACCATATGATCTAACACTCAAGCTCTAAAAACATGAAAGAGAGCAACCTAGGATCTACCCAAATCTAACATGTAAGCCCCAAAGTCCCCAAGCAAGAATGATCCAAAACACTCGAATTTTACCGCTCAATTCTGCTTAGGCGCCCTTTCGGGTTTTCACCTAACCGCTCTTTTCATTTTTCAAAAGGGTGTGCTCACAAATACTCACAACTCTCATAAACCTCATATTACCCCAGCCTAATGCTGGTCCGGGTTACCTGCTTATTACCTGAGCCGCCCTTTCGGGTTTTCGACTCATCCCAGGATTTAAATGCCTTTTTTCATTTTTTATGGCTCTTTCTATCTTTTTTTCTTTTCTTTCATTCTTTATTATGCAAAAAAGTATGGTGCAAGTGCTCCATGAAAAGAAGAAAATCAAAAATCTGAAGCAAATGACTAACTAAGCTAACTAGGATAAGCGCATGCGAGTACTCCCTCCCCCATACTTAAATCCTTCATTGTCCTTAATGAAGCAAAGAGAAAGGATAGAAGCAAGGAGAAAGGTATATCAATAGACTCACAATCGATTGAAGAGTGGTGGAACGGAAGAACTCTTCAAATGTGGTAGAATGAAACACTCCGTAATCCAGGTCTGGTGGCTAACCGCGGGCGCAGCACTGGAGCGGGCGCGGAATCTTTGCAAAGAGCGATGTGCTCGTCAAGTGAAGCACCACGGGCGCGGCTGAAAGAGCACGGGCGCGGTCCTCGTGCAGGGACTATGTGTCGACTTCGTCTCGAACGATGTGCTATGTAAGCAACCTTCGTATCTTGGCTCGTCTCTTGGAAGATGGACAAACACTTGAACTTGAGCCGTGGAGAAGAGAACTCTCGGGGGAACAAAGCTTCCCCATACTTAGGCTTTACACATAGCCAAAAGAATGGAATTACAAAGGTGAAAGAAAAGAAGAAATAGAGGGTGGAAAGATAGAAGATGGAAAAGAATGGGATATAGATAGATGGAAGATATAGATAGAATGGGACCAAGAAGTCCTCTTTTTGTTTTTAATTTTTTAACCAAAGTCATGATAACCACGAGCGCGGTACGAGTACCTGTTCGTCGGGATGGGTTCTGGTGCTCCACCGCGGTCGCGGTATGGCTGCCGCGAGCGCGGTTTTGCACCGGAATGTCCTTTCGGACCTAGTACCTGCACGTTAGCCCAAAAACGAAAATAAACCTATGCTAGGAATGGAAAAACAATCTATCTAAGCCTTGGGTTGCCTCCCAAGCAGCGCCTTTATTTAACGTCGATGGCCCGACGTCTTCATGATCGGACATCGTCAATGCCCTGAGCATCAAATCAAAGTCCTGTACAGCTATCTTACAACAGGACACATAGCATATTGACAAATTATCAAGAAATAAGAAATAATTCAAACTCCTTTTTAACCTATCAAACATACTTGAGCAATTAGGATGGGATTTTCTAGAGTGAAACCAATTAGGTGATTTATGTGATTTTTCAAAATATCCAGCAAAGCATGCAAATCCCCTAGTTGAATTATCACTATCATGAGGTAAAGCATAGAAGAACTCAACACCTACCCTAGCATGCTCAAAGATAGAATCCTTAATGAAAGATTGGCATGTAAGAACAAAATCAGGATCAAAAGAGAGAGAAGAAGTGGAATAAAGGATATATGGATTGTCAAGGCTGATTTCCGGAATCTCCATGGAGGGGGATACGAAATTTTCTGACGGTGAAGAAGAAATCTCCATATCATCATCTCGAACCTCCTCTTGCTCCAAACCATCCCAAAATTCACCAAATATCGCCGAATCAACTTCTTCTTTAGTCCTGTCATCCTGAGTGGATTCTTTCGGCCTTGTGGGAACGCACCTGGGAAGCTCCTTGGGCATTGAGATTGGGTAATTGAGCTTTATAACACGGCCCGGAACATTGTTGAGGGAGACAGGCTCGTGCTTGAGCACCGGCGGACAAGCCTCCTTAGAGGCCGGGGGTGCGGTTTGTGGGCCGCGATCGCGGTATTCCTCTAGGGGGAATCCTCCGTTTCCTCATCCGAAACAGGGGCTGAGCTGCGAGGAAGGTAGCACTGCCCTTCCACCGTAGCACATTCGAAGCAAGGGGCACCGAAGACCTCGCAACATGAGTGTCGCGCTCGCCTTTCTTCGGAGAACTCGGGGGATGCCTCTCGTTTAGTTAGTGATTTCCCCGGCAACGGCGCCAAAATTTGACTCGGCTAAAGTCGTCATGCCAAGATCAAAGATAAATAACCCAAACTAACAAACAAGTATAACATGCAAGTAAGGGGTCGAACCCAAGAGAACTATGGCTTCTAGTATTAATGTAATTATCAACCAAAGATAAGGGGAGTAAAGAGAAGAATCTAAACTAACCTAATTTAGGAAACAAATAAATAAATAGATAAGAAGCAGGTTAATTCAAAAGATCCACTCATGAAATAATCACTCGATCATAGATTCATCCATTGATTTCATTCACACCTATGGTTAATTCCTATCCTGATCATTAACAATCGCAAGTCCACGGTCCAAGCAATTCTATACCCCTAGGTGTTAGGGCCAGAAATCTACCAAGGAAGATTGGTGACCCCTCGGCATAGATCGGGCTTGAACTAAGCAAAAAGAACGAAAGATCTTGTTGAAAGACGTATGTATTTTGTATTGACTGATCGTGTATGATCATGTGTGAATGTGTATGTCGTGTACATGTGGTGATATCGTGTGTGGACGTGTGCAAACGTCAATGTGTACAATGCATGACCCTCCCCTTGTATATATAGGGGATGCTTAGAAGATAGAGTGTTTACAAGATAGAATACTAACTAGATAGATACGCATCTACTAGATAGAATTTCCCTAGATATGATATAATTCCGTTTACATAAGATAAAAGGAACCCTTATAAGATAGAATTGTCGTCTATCTTATATCTTGGTGGGCAGATATGTTGATTTCGTAACTCGTTACTCGGACTGCCTTCTAGAACCTCGTCTCTGCTGGGCTTCGTGTGGGCCGCACTAGAGAACTTCGTGGGCTTTTAGGCCAGGGTCCAACAATACCCCCGGATCGGGTTGTAAATCCAGGCCCACTATTGAGTTGGAAGCCGATTCGTAATGTGTCGTCGAAGTCTCTGTTGTCTTAAAACCTTGTTGACTTATCCAGAACCATCGTCAAAGAGGATTCCAGAGTTTGAAAACTCTTGGTATCTCTAGTCGAGTACCCCAGTACTAGGATCTTTCGTAAAACCTTGTACCTCGTAAACGTACCCCAGACAAAATAGTGAATATTGTGTCGTTTGAGGCCTTCCAGAATGTACTCAAACCCCTGCCTTAGGTAAGAGATAATCGGCTAGGATGGGAGTGCTTCAATGATTTCCAGTTTGCTGATCTAGAAGAACCAGCTAGCAATCGTAGTTCTCTGGATTCAAGTACCCCTGTGTTGTTATTGTTCCGTGTGTTAGAACACTTGTCTTGAATTGACTTCGGGGTGTATCACATCCTTTAAGCCAAGAACTTCCGTTGGTGTCGTGATGTCTTCACCTTGTAAGAGTTTCTGCGTACCCCTGTCCGGGTTTGTGTTCTTGATATGAGATCTAGAAACGTAATCCTTCTGCTTGAGAGAACTCTTTTGCGTAACTTTGTTTATGTTCTCCTTTGCTAGAACTTGTCTCTGTCTGGTAATAACTCCGTCTTGTTGATGCTGATGAGGCACTTCCTGGTGTGATACTAGTACCATACCTCGTGTTGTGGGGTGATGCTCCATACCCCATGTATCTTAGATTCCATGTCTAACCATGTCGGCCCTTTGTATGGCCAGTTATGCTTCGATGCGTATGTGTGTTTTGTAACACTCAAAAAGTACTTTATGGTCCTAGAGTCATAACGTATAGGCTTAGACTAGAGGTGACCATCGATGTGTCGCCGAGGGCGTCTCCATGGCGCTTGTCTAACTAACCGGAAACTTGATAGATGTCAAAATCCATCTCTTGGATAAGTAAGCATACTGAGTCCAGCGACTCGGGTAAGATGTGTTCTAGATGTTGTATCTAGAAGAGACCGTTCGGTCTTGTTCTACTGTATCGTCTCCTAGTTGTATGGAGCGAGTTGATGTCGTAGTAATGAGAAGGTTAATCAGTATTACGATCACCTTTCGATAATATAGGCAAGCCATGTCTAATGGTTCCTATTCCGAAGTAGGGAGGTGTATTTCTAGAGTCTGTATCTAGAAATGACTGCTTCGCTGTTGTCTTTTGTTGAACGGTGCACTCGTTCTTCGACGGCAGGGTGTGGGTCGATGCATGTTTCGAAAGTATTTTTGTAACCTTGGTCCAGGATTGTACCCCGGACATAAGTATGATGCGGCGTCCCGCGATAGTGGTTACTCGATGTGAGTATGCTCTAGAGCTTTGTTAGTATGTAAATCGTGCCAGGGGGAACTGCCTGGTTAGATGTTATTCCGACCATACCAGGGGGAACTGCCTGGTAGGGTACTTTTTGTGATCATACCAGAGGGAACTGTCTGGTAATATGTGTTGGTAACGATTCCAGGGGGACTGCCTGGTAAACCATGTATGTAACCGTTCCAGGGGGACTGCCTGGTAGGGAGTCTTCGTACCCGACTTACGTGATCGTGGCCATTTTTAGGATGGGTATGTATTCTAGGTACCGTGTCTAGAGAGTGTATCTAGAGACTTACGTGTGTATTTGCTCGAGCGGTGCATTCGTTTGTGACAGAGTCCTTAAAGGTATTTAATGCGTCTCAGCGATCGTTTCTCGTGATATCACTGAACAAGCTTGTTTGTATGATGTGTTAACGTTAGCTCAAGATGTCAACCGTTTGATAGGTTATCTAGGTTGTACAACCATTTTGTTCTTGCAATCATGCCAGGGAGGAACTGCCCGGTAGGGTGTGTCTTGTAATCGTTTCAGGGGGATTGCCTGGTAGGATAATTTGTAACCGTTCCAAGGGGACTGCCTGGTAGGATAATTTATAACCGTCCTAGGGGGACTGCCTGGTAGGATATGTTGTGTAGCTTTCCTATGGATTAATCCGTGTACGTTGGGTGTGTTTTATAACCGTTCTAGGGGGAACTGCCTGGTAGGATATATTTGTAACCGTTCCAGGGGGACTGCCTGGTAGGGTATGTTATATAACCGTACTAGGGGAAACCTCCTAGTAAGGTGGGATTTGTACCAGGTGAAACCTTCTGGTAGAATGTAAGTCGTATCAGGGGAAACCTCCTGATAGAATGTAAGTTGTACCAGGGGAAACCTCTTGGTAGAATGTGTTTGTATCCGTTCCAGGGGGAACTGCCTGGTAGGATATGTTTGTAACCGTTCCAGGGGGACTGCCTGGTAGGATAATTTTGTAACCGTTCCAGGGGGACTGCCTGGTAGGATATGTTTTATGGATCCATTGTTTCGTGCGAATTTTGCCTTGCGAGATTTGCAACACTGGCGATAAATGCCTAGGTCAACTTATGGGCCTAATCGTTACGTCCACGAGTTTTGTGGGATAATCTGGCGATAAATGCCTAGGTCAACTTATGGGCCTAGTATATCCTTTCTCGCGAGATTTGCGGGATATCTTCCGCGAGATTTGCGGGAACATGCGTTTGTAATCATACTAGGGGGACTGCCTGGTAGGATGTGTTTTGTAACCGTTCCAGGGGGACTGCCTGGTAGGATAATTTGTAACCGTTCTAGGGGGACTGCCTGGTAGGATATGTTTGCGCAATAACGTTGAAACCCGTAATTAGTCTGATCAGGACTACTGGGTAGGTACCCTAGGGGGGGAAGACTTTGTGTCGTGCTGGCTTTTGCACGACACTGTCCATGCTAAGTTTGCGAATAATCCTCAAGTGTGTCATATGCCGAAGGAATTGCAAAGGAAGGAAAGAACAATAGTGTTTCAACTAATGCTAAATGTTAGAATTGTTATCTAGAATGCAAAGTTGGGTGAATAGTGTACCACTTTCTCGTGAACTTTGAAGTTTTGTGGATAACCAGTGCCTAGTGCTGGCACGAGCCTTTCTTGCTTAGTCGATGTGTAAGTATTCCACCTGAGCATTGAAGATGTGAAAATCCTGCTATGTCATCTAGGTATCGCATAACCTGAGGGCACGGATCTTTTGCTGTCACAAAAGGTCGTGAATTTCCGTATGTGAGGTTCCTGTCTCTTGGGCATAAGAGTAAATGTAAATCATTAGTCTAGGAGGAGTCTAGAACATAGATCAATCAGTCGTGCTTTAACAAGCGATTTATCATCTAGGTTAATATGATTTCTCAATGTGTCTAGCAATTGAAACTAGTGAGCAGTAAATATGTATGAGCGTAAAAGATCGATGCTTGTAAGAAAGAGAGATGATCTTTCAGCAAAATAAAAGTATAGAATGAGTTGCGAGATAAAGGAATGAGGAAACCAGTATATGAAGGACTGGAACGTGATCCTGACTATAGAAGTGTCGTCTAGGCCGATTCGTCATGGTTGTGTCAAGGCTGGTTTCGCGTTGTATTTCTCCAAGGTATGGCGTCGGAGCCTCTACCCCTCTAAGGTATATCGTGTGTGGACGTGTGCAAACGTCAATGTGTACAATGCATGACCCTCCCCTTGTATATATAGGGGATGCCTAGAAGATAGAGTGTTTACAAGATAGAATACTAACTAGATAGATAAGCATCTACTAGATAGAATTTCCCTAGATATGATATAATTCCGTTTACATAAGATAAAAGGAACCCTTATAAGATAGAATTGTCGTCTATCTTATATCTTGGTGGGCAGATATGTTGATTTCGTAACTCGTTACTCGGACTGCCTTCTAGAACCTCGTCTCTACTGGGCTTCGAGTGGGCCGCGCTAGAGAACTTTGTGGGCTTTTAGGCCAGGGTCCAACACTAGGCAAGGACGCTTAAACCTAGAATTAGCATAGAGAACAAGGATATGCAGGATATAATATCAAACAATCAAGCTACGAGTCAATTGTAAGATAAAACAATCAATTCTCTCTCTTAATCCTAGTCCACGGTCCTAGAATCAAGTTGTCTTCTAGAAAAGAGATGCTCAAACAGACAATGAAACAAATCAATTCAGACTATAGAACAATGATAATTCAACATGTTGGCCAGGCTCAAAGAATCATGCAAAGCTCATGGAATTAAGCACAAAGAGAAGAAATATTAACCAAAGGACAGAAATCAATTACCAAAATCTCACGAGTTCATACATCAGAGCTTCTCCCTTGAACAAACCCAAGGAGACTAGCTCTCCATAACTAAGCTAAAGAAGAATTAAATTATGAATTGGAATTGTGAATTGTATATCTAAAACCTAGGGCTGACTCCTCCTTATATAGCCCAAGGAACAAGCTCCCCGAGATAAATAAGGAAAGAGGTCAAAGATAGAAAAGGAAACAAGATAGAAAGATTTCGGCCCACTTCGGATTCGGCATCACCGCGGTCGCGCCGCCATCACCGTGCCCGCGCTTTCACAGCAGAGAAGAACAAGTCGCGGTGGACAATCCGCGGTCGCGGAATCTTGACAAAATCACTGGCGTCACTTTGGAGGATGTTACGACCATCTTCGGCTTGGAATCTGACTTCGGTGTCCAAATATGAATTGAATCCCTTGAAGTTGGCTTTCCAATGGCACCGGAATCAAATCAATCCGACCTCTGTAGCTCGAGATATAGCCTTTGCAAGCAAGTGGTATCGCGCAGACAGCTCAAAACGCCTTAGAACTCTTGATTCTTGCATCCTTGTGTCTTCGGCCTAAATATTACAATACCGCTCAAATCTAACCTAAGCACTATCAATATAGCCCTAAAATACAAGAGTTAACTCATACAAAATAGCCCGAATCAAATTCCCCCATACTTAGATCTTGCTCGTCCTCGAGTAAGCTCAGCACATCTAAGATCTCAGGAAATACAAGGGAAAACAAAAACACTCATCTCCCAACCCGAACCCAAAGATAGAGAAATCATGAGCATAAAACAATGAAACTCAAACGCACACCTGACCACATGATCTAACACTCAAGCTCTAAAAACATGAAAGAGAGCAACCTAGGATCTACCCAAATCTAACATGCAAGCCCCAAAGTCCCCAAGAAAGAATGATCCTAAACACTCGAATTTTACCGCTCAATTCTTCTTAGGCGCCCTTTCGGGTTTTCACCTAACCGCTTTTTTCATTTTTCAAAAGGGTGTGCTCACAAATACTCACAACTCTCATAAACCTCATATTACCCCGGCCTAATGCTGGTCCGGGTTACATGCTTATTACCTGAGCCGCCCTTTCGGGTTTTCGACTCATCCCAGGATTTATATGCCTTTTTTCATTTTTTATGGCTCTTTCTATCTTTTTTTCTTTTCTTTCTTTCTTTATTATGCAAAAACGTATGGTGCAAGTGCTCCATGAAAAGAAGAAAATCAAAAATCTGAAGCAAATCACTAACTAAGCTAACTAGGATAAGCGAATGCGAGTACTCCCTCCCCCATACTTAAATCCTTCAATGTCCTCAATGAAGCAAAGAGAAAGGATAGAAGCAAGGAGAAAGGTATATCAGAAGACTCACAATCGATTGAAGAGTGCTGGAACGGAAGAACTCTTCAAAGGTGGTAGAATGAAACACTCCGTAATCCAAGTCTGGTGGCTAACCGCGGGCGCAGCACTATGGGCGTGGGCGCGGAATCTTTGCAGAGAGCGAAGTGCTCGTCAAGTGAAGCACCGCGGGCGCGGTCCTCGTGCAGGGACAATGTGTCGACTTCGTCTCGAACGATGTGCTGTGTAAGCAACCTTCGTATCTTAGCTCGTCTCTTGAAAGATGGACAAACACTTGAACTTGAGCCGTGGAGAAGAGTACTCTCGGGGGAACAAAGCTCCCCCATACTTAGGCTTTACACATAGCCAAAAGAATGGAATTACAAAGGTGAAAGAAAAGAAGAAATAGAGGGTGGAAAGATAGAAGATGGATAAGAAAGGGATATAGATAGATGGAAGATATTGATAGAATGGGAACAAGAAGTCCTCTTTTTGTTTTTTTTTTTAAACCAAAGGCATGATAACCGCGAGCGCGGTACGAGTACCTGTTCGTCGGGATGGGTTGTGGTGCTCCACCGCGGTCGCGGTATGGCTGCCGCGAGCGCGGTTTTGCACCGGAATGTTCTTTCGGACCTAGTACCTGCACGTTAGCCCGAAAACGAAAATAAACCTATGCTAGGAATGGAAAAACAATCTATCTAAGCCTTGGGTTGCCTCCCAAGCAGCGCCTTTATTTAACGTCGATGGCCCGACGTCTTCATGATCGGACATCGACAATGCCCTGAGCATCAAATCAAAGTCCTGTATAGCTATCTCACAACAAGACACATAGCATATTGACAAATTATCAAGAAATAAGAAATAATTCAAAGTCCTTTTTAACCTATCAAACATACTTGAGCAATTAGGGTGGGATTTTCTAGAGTGAAACCAATTAGGTGATTTATGTGATTTTTCAAAATATCCAGCAAAGCATGCAAATCCCCTAGTTGAATTATCACTATCATGAGGTAAAGCATAGAAGAACTCAACACCTACCCTAGCATGCTCAAAGATAGAATCCTTAATGAAAGATTGGCATGTAAGAACAAAATCAGGATCAAATGAGAGAGAAGAAGTGAATACAGGATATATGGATCGTCAAGGCTGATTTCCGGAATCTCCATGGAGGGGGATACGAAATTTTCTGACAGTGAAGAAGAAATCTCCATATCATCATCTCGAACCTCCTCTTGCTCCAAACCATCCCAAAATTCACCAAATATCGCCCAATCAACTTCTTCTTTAGTCCTGTCATCCTGAGTGGATTCTTTCAGCCTTGTGGGAACGCACCTGGGAAGCCCCTAGGGCATTAAGATTGGGTAATTGAGCTTTATAACACGGCCCGGAACATTTTTGAGGGAGACAGGCTCGTGCTTGAGCACCGGCGGACAAGCCTCCTTAGAGGCCGGGGGCGCGGTTTGTGGGCCGCGATCGCGGTATTCCTCCAGGGGTGAATCCTCCGTTTCCTCATCCGAAACAGGGGCTGAGCTGCGAGGAAGGTAGTAGTGCCCTTCCACCGTAGCACATTCGAAGCAAGGGGCACCGAAGACCTCGCGACATGAGTGTCGCGCTCGCCTTTCTCCGGAGAACTCGGGGGATGCCTCTGGCTTAGTTAGTGATTTCCCCGGCAACGGCGCAAAAATTTGACTCGGCTAAAGTCGTCGTGCCAAGATCAAAGATAAATAACCCAAACTAACAAACAAGTATAGGATGCAAGTAAGGGGTCGAACCCAAGAGAACTATGGCTTCTAGTATTAATATAATTATCAACCAAAGATAAGGGGAGTAAAGAGAAGAATCTAAACTAACCTAATCTAGGAAACAAATAAACAAATAGATAAGAAGCAGGTTCATTCAAAAGATCCACTCATGAAATAATCACTCGATCATAGATTCATCCATTGATTTCATTCACACCTATGGTTAATTCCTATCTTGATCATTAACAATCGCAAGTGCACGGTCCAAGCAATTCTATAACCCTAGGCAAGGACGCTTAAACCTAGAATTAGCATAGAGAACAAGGATATGTAGGATATAATATCAAACAATCAAGCTACGAGTCAACTGTAAGATAAAAGAATCTATTCTCTCTCTTAATCCTAGTCCACTGTCCTAGAATTAAGTTGTCTTCTAGAAAAGAGATGCTCACACAGACAATGAAACAAATCAATTTAGACTATAGAACAATGATAATTCAACAAGTTGGCCAGGCTCAAAGAATCATGCAAAGCTCATGGAATTAAGCACAAAGAGAAGAAATATTAACCAAAGGATAGAAATCAATTACCAAAATCTCACGAGTTCATACATCAGAGCTTCTCCCGTGAACAAACCCAAGGAGACTAGCTCTCCATAACTAAGCTAAAGAAGAATTAAATTATGAATTGGAATTGTGAATTGTATATCTAAAACCTAGGGCTGAATCCTCCTTATATAGCCCAAGGAACAAGCTCCCCGAGATAGATAAGGAAAGAGGTAAAAGATAGAAAATGAAAAAAGATAGAAAGATTTCGGCCCGCTTCGGATTCGGCATCACTGCGGTCGCGCCGCCATCACCGTGCCCGCGCTTTCAAAACAGAGAAGAACAAGTCGCGGTGGACAATCCGCGGTCGCGGAATCTTGACAGAATCACTAGCGTCACTTCGGAGGCTGTATTGACCATCTTAGGCTTGGAATCTGACTTCGGTGTAAAAAGATGCATTTATGCCCTTGAAGTTAGCTTTCCAATGGCACCGGAATCAAGTCAATCCGATCTCTGTAGATCGAGATATAGCCTTTGCAAGCAAGTGGTGTCGCGCAGATAGCTCAAAACGCCTTAGAACTCTTGATTCTTGCATCCTTGTGTCTTCGGCCTAAATATTACAATACCGCTCAAATCTAACTAAACACTCTCAATATAGCCCTAAAATACAAGAGTTAACTCATACAAAATAGCCCGAATCTTCCCGCCTCCAAGAAACCAACTACTCAAACCCCCCTTTCATGGGGCCTGCCGTCATCTCTGACACTTTTGGAGGGACGGTTGACGAATTGGCCAAACTCCTTCTAGATATCATGGAGTTTTTGGTTGCGCCTGCCGGCTCCGTCCCTTCCCAGAAGCGAAAGCGGCAAGCCTCTCCTCCCCCCTCTCAAAAGCTCAAACTCAAATCCTCCTCCCCTTCCCAACCTAAACCTACCCCATCAACCCCTCCTCCCGAACCCAAGAGACGTCTCAAGTTCTTGGCAGAGCTTGAAGGCGTAACTGAAACAGAAATGGCAGCCATCCGTCTCTTTGAGCCGGAAATAGAGAAGGAGCAGATGGCCAAGAGGGCCCAGGCTGAGAAGGACGCCATCGCTGAGGCGTGCTCAAAGAGCATGCAGGAGGTCGCTCTTCTTCCTCCTCCTCCACCAAGGAAAGAGGACGCTCCTGCTGCTACTGCCGATCCGCTGGAGGCGGACCGGACGCTGCGCCCGCTATTATCGAAGTGGAGGATCCTCGGTCCTATTTCTGCTCCGACTCCTATTTCTGCTGTCAGGCCCAGCTCCTCCTCTGCTACAAAGGCTAAGATCAGAACTCCTTCTCCCTCTCCTCTAAGAGCTAAGTCTCCCACTCCTCCTCCCCCTGCTAAAGTTGCTGAGGAGATTGCACAAGTCCAGGGGACGACTTCTGTTGAAGTCCCCATGGAGTCCTTGGCAAAGACTCCAGCATAGGACGCCTCCGCCCAAATTCAGGTGTCCAATGCTTAGGACCAAGAAATGGCCGAGTCCTATGACCAAGGGGACGAGGCCTTTGATGAAGAAGACGCTCCTCCTCATGATGAGGAAAATGAGGACGAGGAGGGAGACGGAGACGAGGAAGACGCCGGCGATGATGAGATTGTGACCGGCAACGGCAACAAAAAGAAGAGGCTCAAGAAAACTCTGGGGCCGCTTTTGTTTGATGCCGACTTCCTCCGAGAGAACGGCCGCACAGAGTTCCTCGATTTGCTAGACTTCCAGGGATGGACGCACCTGGGTGTTGAAGCTGCCACCGTTGATCCAGAACAGGTTCTGCGCTTCTACTCTAAGTTTGAGGTCTCTGAAGTCAAAGAAAAGCCTCAAGGGGACGTTCGAAATCGACGGGGACGAGTACTCTATTGCAGAGGGTACCATCCGCAATATGCTTGGCCTGCGTCTCTCCCCTCTAGAAGCTCTTCATGACTTCCCCTGCAAGAACTTTGGACGCTTCTCCCAAGAAGACATCTTCAACCATATTTTCAACGGGAAGCATCCACTTGGAAGAGATAGGGTGGCTCACGTGCTCTCCAAGACGGGCGTTTTTGCGCACCACTTCATAGTGCGCATGGTCGTCCCAAGACAGGAGAAAATGTCCATTGTGCAAATCACTAATAGCATAATTTTTGACGCTTTCTTGAACCGCACGCTGATCAATTTGGCGCGGGTTGTCTTGGAGCACATGGGCAAGTGCACAAGTGGTCGCCACTCGCTCCCCTTCCCTGGCTTAGTGAAGAAGGTTCTGGTGCAGTAGGGCCTCTACGTCCCCAAGGAAGAAAAGGTCTTCGACATTCATTGGGACGTCAAGTAGATTACCGCTCCTCCTGTTGGAAAAATGAGATATGATGAGGAGCTACCCTCTGTCAAGAAGCAGCTGGCCAAGGAAAAGAAAGAGGCCGAACTGAGAGTTGCTCAGGAAGCCGCTACTGCTGAAGGCGATGTTGAGGGAAATCTGCTAGCAGTGGGGACACCTGTTGTCGACGCTGAGGACGCCAACAACGAAGAAGAGCCTGAGAACGTTCCTGCTGAAGCTGAGATGTGCTCTCAAAAGTACTTGCTAGGGATGATGATTGAGAACCAGTGCATGATGATAGACCTCATCCATAAAGTCCATGAGACCCTCCACCAGCATACAGACCTCTTGGAACGCAACAATGAGCTGCTGGCGCAGTCCAATGATCTTCACGTCAGACCCCTAAGGCTCTTGGCAAGCGTCCACACTGATCACTCCTCCCTTCCAACTCTGAAATTTTTTATCTCTTTGTGTATTTTGCTAAGACTTTGGGACGATGTCCCCTTTTGAACAAATTTGTGTGCATGTCTGTAATGACCGTACTTTGTTATTCTCTTTCTCTTGAATGACGTTCATTACTTTGCATTTCATTGTGTCTAAGCGTCCTCTCCTTTAGTTATGGCTTTGTGTGTGCATGCTTTATCACTTGTTCTCCTTTTCGATGATGCCAAAAGGGGGAAGTATAGCTTTGCAGAGATGCGATCTTTTTCAGTTATCATACAAAGCATGTGTTTAGGGGTAATTTCGGTCAAGTCCAAAGGACGCTAGTGTAGAATAAGCTAGGACGCACTTGAAAACTGATTTGCATTCCAACCTTAGCTAAAGGACGATAAAGTGTAGTCTCTCATGCTAAAAGCTTTATGTTTGTGCGCATTGTTTAAAAGAGTTTGTCATCATCAAAAAGGGTGAAATTATTGGGGACGACAGTCATTATTATCTAAACCAATAATGATCGTCCCTAGTTTTGATAATGACAAACTCAAAGGTATTTGATAAGTTGTCCAAGTGTTGATCTCAGGTAAGTCCAGAGGATGAACATGAGCGAAAAGGACAATAAGTGAACGGGAGTCCCTAAGCTGTAGGGACGCACTCCATCAAAACTTTCAGAGCTGAACGAAAAGAATGGAGTCCCTGCGTACATAGGACGGCGTCCTCATCAAGAAGGGACGCGCGCCTAAATACGGACGAAGTTCAAATTCAAACCAAGGCCGCCCCAAAACGATTACATCATATTCGGCCGTAGTCCTCAGAAGGAAGCTTCCTATGTCTGGCACGTGTGAACAATTCCAAAGATATCGCTTTCCCAGAGATGGTCCCCTGACCACGCGGAGGCTTCCCAAGCGTTAACAGAGTTGACTTCCTCAAGATGCAAATCGCACCGTTGAAGGAAGACGACAGATCCTGCTCAAGCTTCAGAGGACGCCAAAGGACAAGAACCATTACCGCTATAAATACCCTCCAAGGGGTATTGCATAGCGATGTGGACTTTGAAGACCTTCTCTCAAGCTTCTCCCAAGGCATTCAAGTTCAAGAACAAAGATTAAGAAGATCAAGTGAGCTTGAAGCAAGAGAAAGAAAGTCCAACCACAGCAAATCCAAACCAAACCACAAAAGAGTTAGAAAAGTAGGTTGTCTCTCACAACGTACCGTGAAAGACGTGAGTGTTAGCTTCCTTATAGCTAAGAGAGTTAGGTTACTTGTTAAGCTGAAAGGAGTGTTACTAGTGAGGCTAAGAACGCACGCTTAACTCAGAGAATTGTAACGACTCACCTAAGTTGTAAGGACTTTCTCTTAATAAGATAAGGATGCCTATTGAAAATCCTCCAACGGAGGTAGAGGTTTACCCATAAGACTAGTTGGTCTTAGTGGGGTTCTCTTAGAGCCAGAAATCTACCAAGCAAGATTGGTGACCCTTGGCCTAGATCGGGCTTGAACTAAGCAACAAGAACGAAAGAAACGAAGAGAATAAACGTGTAAATTTGTATTGATGTATGTGAATGTGAGTAATAACGTGTGTGGACTTGTGCAAACGTCCATGTGTACAATGCATGACCCTCCCCTTGTATATATAGGGGATGCCTAGAAGATAGAGTGTTTACAAGATAGAGTACTAACTAGATAGATTCGCATCTACTAGATAGAATTTCCCTAGATATGATATAATTCCGTTTACATAAGATAAAAGGAACCCTTATAAGATAGAATTGTCGTCTATCTCATATCTTGGCGGGCAAATATGTTTATTTCGTAACTCGTTACTCGGACTGCCTTCTAGAACCTCGTCTCCGCTGGGCTTCGTGTGGGCCGCGCTGGAGAACTTCTTGGGCTTTTAGGCCAGGGTCCAACAATACCCCCGGATCGGGTTGTAAATCCAGACCCGCTATGGAGTTGGAAGCCGATTCGTAATGTGTCGTTGAAGTCTTTGTTGTCTTAAAACCTTGCTGACTTGTCCAGAACCATGGTCAAAGAGGATTCTAGAGTTGAACACACTTGGTAGATGTTTAAGAAACCGAAGAAAATGTCTCAACGTGAAAGCTTATGTCTTGAAAACTGCGTCCCGAAGTGACTTCTAAGGTAGCAAAACCGGTTGGTTTCGCATGTCTGCATCGGAGACTCTCTAGGTCAGCTAGCGAGTACCCGATGAGTTGCACTGCGCTTGGGAAGTAAAGTTGTGAAAAACTGTGAAGATGACCTAGTGTTTGGTCAATGTAGTGGTCGTCGTGGTTGCTTAGTATTTGATGAAGCCTTGTCTTGAATATTTCTTGAGATTTGGCTACTGAGAAGTATGGTTACTAGGATGTAACCGCATTTTGGAACAATGTTTCTATGTATCTCCACCCCAACACCCTAGTACTGGGAGCTTTCGTAAGACCTTGTCTCTTGCAAATGTACCCCAGACAAAATAGTGAATATAGTGTCGTTTGAGGCCTTCCACAATGTACTCAAACCCCTGTCTTAGGTAAGAGATAATCGGCTAGGATGGGAGTGCTTCAATGATTTCCAGTTTGCTGATCCAGATGAACCTGCTAGCAGTCGTAGATCTCTGGACTCTTCAAGTACCCCTGTGTTGTTATTGTTTCGTGTGTTAGAACACTTGTCTTGAATTGACTTCGTGGTGTATCACATTCTTTAAGCCAAGAACTTTTGTTGATGTCGTGACGTCTCCGCCTTGTAAGAGTTTCCGCGTACCCCTGTTTGGGTTTGCGTTCTTGATACGAGAACCAGAAGTGTAAGCCTTCTGCTTGACGAGACTCTTTTGCGTAACTTTGTTTATGTTCTCCTTTGCTAGCACTTGTTTCTGTCTGGTAATAACTCAGTCTTATTGATGCTGATGAGGTACTTCTTGGTGTGATTCCAATACCATACCTCGTGTTATGGGGTGATGCTCCATACCCCATGTATCTTGGATTCCATGTCTAACCATCTCGGCTCTTTGTATGGCCGCTTATGCCTTGATGCTCATGTGTGTTTTGTGACACTCAAAAAGTACTTTATGATCTTAGAGTCATAGCGTATAGGCTTAGACTAGAGGTAACCATCAATGTGTCGCCAAGGGTGTTTCCGAGGCGCTTGTCTAGATATTGTATCTAGAAGCGACCGTTCGGTCTTGTTTTACTGTATCGTCTTCTAATTGTTTGGAGCGAGTTGATGTCGTAGTGATGAGAAGGTTAATCAGTATCACGATCACCTTTCGATAATATAGGCAAGCCATGTCTAATGGTTCCTATTCCGAAGTAGGGAGGTGTATTTCTAGAGTCTATATCCAGAAATGATTGCCGCGCTTTTGTCTTTCGTTGAACGGTACACTCGTTCTTCGATGGCAGGGTGTGGGTCGATGCATGTTTCAAAAGTATTTTTGTAAGTTTGGTCCAGGATTGTACCCCGGACGTAAGTGTGATGCGGCGTCCCGCAATAGTGGTTACTCGATGTGAGTATGCTCTAGAGCTTTGTCAGTACGTAAATCGTACCAGGGGGAACTGCCTGGTTAGATGTTCTTGCGACCATACCAGGGGGAACTGCCTGGTAGGGTATTTTTTGTGATCATACCAGAGGGAACTATCTGGTAATATGTGTTGGTAACCGTCCCAGGGGGACTGCCTGGTAGGATATGTATGTATCCGTTCCAAGGGGACTGCTTGGTAGGATGTGTTTATAACCGTCCCAGGGGGGTTACCTGGTAGGATGTGTTTATAACCGTCCCAGGGGGGTTACCTGGTAGGGAGTCAATTCGTACCCGACTTACGTGATCGCGGATGCTTTTAGGATGGATATGTATTCTAGATACCGTGTCTAGAAAAGGGTAGTCGATCTCTAGAGATTGTATTTAGAGACTTACGTGTGTATTTGCTCGAGCGGTGCATGCGTTTGTGACAGAGTCCTTTAGTGCGTCTCAACGGTCGTTGTTGTGATATCACTAAACAAGCTTGTTTGTACGATCTGTTAACGTTAGCTCAAGATGTCAACCGCTTGATAGGTTATCTAGGTTGTACAACCGTTTTGTTCTTGCAAACGTATCAGGGGGAACTGCCTGGATTGATATTTTGTTCTGTAATTGTACCAGGGGGAACGCCTGGTAGGATGTGCTTTATAACCGTTCCAGGGGGACTGCCTGGTAGGATAATTTGTAACCGTCCCAGGGGGACTGCCTGGTAGGATATGTAGCTTTCCTGTGGATTAATCCGTGTAAGTTGGGTGTGTTTCATAACCGTTCCAGGGGGAACTGCCTGGTAGGATGAGAGTCGTCCCAGGGGAAACCTCCTTGGGAGAATGTGTTTGTATCCGTTCCAGGGGGACTGCCTGGTAGGATATGTTTTATGGATCCATTGTTTCGTGCGAATTTTGCCTTGCGAGATTTGCAACACTGGCGATAAATGCCTAGGTAACCTTATGGGCCTAATCGTTACGTCCACGAGATTTGTGCGATAATCTGGCGATAAATGCCTAGGTCAACTTATGAGCCTATTATATCCTTTCTCGCGAGATTTGCGGGATATCATCCGCAAGATTTGCGGGAACATGCGTTTGTAATCATACCAGGGGGACTGCCTGGTAGGATGTGTTTTGTAACCGTTCCAAGGGGACTGCCTGGTAGTATATGTTTGCGCAATAACGTTGTAACCCGTTACTAGTCTGATCAGGACTACCGGGTAGGTATCCTGGGGGAGGGGGAAACTTCGTGTCGTGCTGGCTTTTGCACGACACTGTCCACGCTAAGTTTGCAAACAATCTTCAAGTATGTAATATGCCGAAAGAATTGCAAAGGAAGGAAAGAACAATAGTGTTTGAACTAATGCTAAATGCTAGAACTTTTATCTAGAATGCAAAGCTGGGTGAATAGTGTACCACTTTTTTGTGAACTTTGAAGTTTTGTTGATAACCAGTGCCTGGTGCTGACACGAGCCTTTCTTGCGTAGTCGATGTGTAAGTATTCCACCTGAGCATTGAAGATGTGGAAATCCTGCTAGGTCATCTAGGTATCGCATAACCTGAGAGCACGGATCTTTTGCTGTCACAAAAGGTCGTGAATTTCCGTACGTGGGGTTCCTGTCTCTTGGGCATAAGAGTAAATGTAGAACATTAGTCTAGGAGGAGTCTTAGAATATCCTCAAAAACATAAATCAATTAATCGTGTTCCGATCAAGCGATTTATCATTGTGTCTAGTAATTAAGACTAGTGAGCAGTGAATATGTATGAGCGTAAAATATCGATGCTTTGTAAGAAAGAGAGATGATCTTTCAGCAACATAAAAGTATAGAATGAGTTGCGAGATAAAGGAACGAGGAAACCAGTATATGAAGGACTGGAACGTGATCCTGACTCTAGAAGTGTCGTCTAGGTCGATTCGTCATGGTTGTGTCCGGGCTGGTTTCGCGTTGTATTTCTCCAAGGTATGGCGTTGGAGCCACTACCCCTCTTGATGTTTTTTGCCACCCCCAAGGTCCAGCCTTGAGGATATCTGGATGGTTCTTAGGCTGCTCCTCTTTGAGGTGTTCTCGGTGTCATAGAATTCTAGAGCGTATCTAGGAACTCTGACTGCGTCTAGGAACTCTGGTGGTCGTCTCCGGTGTGGAAGAGTTCGATGTAGCTTTGATTTCTTCTGGAGAATCTCTGGATGGCGTCGATGACTAGTCACCTTGTACGCCCCGAGCTTTCTCCTATTGTTCTTTTTGCTGGGCGTCTCCAGCATTGTTTTGATTCTCGTTGTTGTCTTCTGCTACTGACATGGATGTTAATTGGACCGAAAGTTGTATGCTTTTGTTAGGCTTACTTCCTTTGTCTGTTATCCAGGCGTCATGCAATCTGGGCAGTTCGCCATTCCGGTAGGTCTGGCGGCGCAACCCGGGACCGCTTTCTGGTTGTAGAGTCGTTGGGTCGTGTAGATACGAGTATACGATGTCGATTGTATCGAAAGTTGTTTGCTTTCGTTCGTGATTTGCCAAAGTCTGTGCCCCATGGTGGGCGCCAAGTTGTTAGAGCCAGAAATCTACCAAGCAAGATTGGTGACCCTTGGCCTATATCGGGCTTGAACTAAGCAACAAGAACGAAAGAAACGAAGAGAATAAACGTGTAAATTTGTATTGATGTATGTGAATGTGAGTAATAACGTGTGTGGACTTGTGCAAACGTCCATGTGTACAATGCATGACCCTCCCCTTGTATATATAGGGGATGCCTAGAAGATAGAGTGTTTACAAGATAGAGTATTAACTAGATAGATTCGCATCTACTAGATAGAATTTCCCTAGATATGATACAATTCCGTTTACATAAGATAAAAGGAACCCTTATAAGATAGAATTGTCGTCTATCTTATATCTTGGCTGGCAAATATGTTGATTTCGTAACTCGTTACTCGGACTGCCTTCTAGAACCTCGTCTCCGCTGGGCTTCGTGTGGGCCGCGCTGGAGAACTTCATGGGCTTTTAGGCCAGGGTCCAACAGGTTCCTCTATAAATACTCGTGTCCATTATCGTATTCCGTTTTCCTGTTAAGTCTATTTTCCGCTGCATCTAAGGACGCCCTTAACCCAGTTAAGGACGCCCATTCTAACAGTCTTACGATCCAACAAAACAATATAACATCAATCAATTCAATAGGTTAGCTACTCCTAGAGTAACAATCAACTTTCATAATAATGAAGCACAAGAGAATCAATATTAACCAAAGGATAGAAATCACTTACCAAAATCTCACGAGTTCATACATCAACGCTTCTCCCTTGAACAAACCGAAGGAGACTAGCTCTCCATAACTAAACTAAGCTAAAGAATTAATTTGAGAGAATTGGTGATGAGAAAGAAGATACCTAAAACCTAAGGAGACTCCTCCTTATATAGACCCAGGGAACATGCTCCCCTAATCTAGTTAGGAAAGGAGAAAAGATAGAAAAGGAAAGAGGAAAGATAACAAGAAGAAAAGAAGATAGATCTTCGGCCGGTCTCGGATCTAGCATTACCGCGGTCGTGTTGTCTCCACCGTGCTTGCGGTTTCATGACAGAATAGAACTTCGTCTCTGGACAACCACCTCGGTCGCGTCGGCCAATCCGCGGTCGCGGAATAGAGACAGAATCTCTAGCGTCACTTCAGAGGATGTTTTGACCATCTTCGACTTGGAATCTGACTTCGGTGTACAAATATGAATTGAAGCTCTTCGAGTTAGCTTTCCAATGGAACCGGAATCAGCTCAATCCGATCACTGTAGCTTAAGATATAGCCTTTGCAATCAAGTGGTGTCGCGCTGACAGCTCAAAACGCCTTAAAAACCCTTGAATCTTGAATCCTTGTGTCTTCGGCCTAAATATTACAGTTATGCACAACTCTAACCTAAACACACTCAATATAGCCCTAAAATACAAGGGTTAACTCATACAAACTAGGGCGAATCAGGAGGTTTTTCAGCAATATCCACTTGAGAAAGTAGTAGTTATTGAAGCGTCTTATTGGGATTCAGAAAGCTTATATTAATGGTGTGAACCAACTTCTTATTGACCTTGAAAACTAGTTGTAAGCTGATTCGTGTAATGATTTTAAGCAAGAGGAGCTTCTTTGGTGCCAAAAGTTTAGAGAAGATTGGTTGGTTGCGGGTAATCGGAATACATTGTTTTTTCACATCTTAACCATATAAGACGAAGAAGGAACAAAATTGAGACCTTGAGCGATGATATGGGGCAAGTTATTACTGATAATGCTCATGTGGAAGCTCTTGCTGTCAACTTCTTCAAAGATCGATACTCTCTGCAGAATTCGGGTGTTGCTACTCCTAGTATTTGTTCAGAATAGTGCCCTGCTATTGTCAGCATGTAATGGAACTCCCATACGATGCCCTTCTTTGATAATGAAATTGATGTCGTTGTGCAGCAAATGGGTGGGCTAAAACGCCCTTGGATTTACTGTTTCCAACTAATCTTCTACCACCACTTTGTTATCTGCCCGATTCTAGGATCTAGTCACGAGTCTAGAGACACGAGATCTAGGCTTAGGATCTATGATGGATAGGCAAAGATGAAGATAGATAGGGCTGAAGGCGGGCTCGTCCTTGACAAAACCTCCTCCTGGGTTTTACGTGAAAACCATCTTTCAATAATATTCTGCTTATCTCTCTTTAACTAGAAAAGGGATATATATATATATAGGTTGCATAGTAAAATATAAGATAATCCTAAATCCTAATAGGATAACTACTAATAAGATAACTAGAAAGTAAAACATAACAATCTATCTATCTAGAAATAAATAAACTATTTCCTAAATAAAGATAAAGAGATAATCCTAATCGTGTAATCTTGCAATTCACTTATATCTCTGAGCCATGATCTAATAGATCCATATCACATTACTTGAACATTGTTGGCCAATCAGTGCGGTCCTTTATCAAAGATTTCTTCTAGACGGTAAGTTGGAGGCGGGTGTCAACGAAATGTTAATTGTTTTGCTTGCGAAAGTAGACAAACCAGAGAAAATTAGTCAATTCAGACCAATCAACCTATGCAACGTGTTGTATAAGATAATTACCAAAGTCTTGGTTAACCAGATGCGACCTATATATCTTTAACTCCATCGTCAGATCTACTCAAGGTAGTTTCCATTCGGGCCAGATTATCTCGAATAATATTATGCTTGTCCAGGGGATTATTCATTATATGAGGAAGAAGAAGGGTTAGAGAGGATGGATGCTTTTAAAAATTGACCTTGAAAAGGCTTATGATCGCATCTAGTGGGACTTCATCGAGGACTTTGTTCGTTAGGTTGGTTTTCCATCCAGTTAGGTGGCTTGGAATAAAGAATGTGTCTCTTCGACCTTGATATACTCTATTTAGGATATGTTAACTCTTATATTTTAGGACATTATTGAGTGTGTTTAGGCTAGAGTTTGTTCTTAAGTGTAATATCAAGACTGAAGATACAATGATTCAAGTTACAAGAGTTTTCAAGACAAGATCGCAACCTAAGAGTTGCTACTGCAGATGAGCCGCCAGTACGGTGGCTAGGCCGCAGGCGAGGTGGAGACCGGGTTGCAGATTTCATCCCAGTGCAGAACCACGTGCGCCACTTCCATAAGGCATGCACGGTGCGAGGCGAAAGAGCAAAGGATTTCTGAAACGCTAGTGGCACGAGAGCGGTTTCCTAGGCGCGTGTGTGGTTCTATCTTCTTTTCTTCTTCTTATTTTTTAGTTTCGAGAAGTGTGTCCTTTCGAACACTAAATAAGTGGAGGTGTTCTTTAGAGATTAGGATCTCAATTCATTCATCAATTAGTTTTCTTTTATTCATTATTTTCTTTGATTGTATTATGCAGAACTAAATCCCATTGGAGGATTTATAAAGAAAAGCATATTGATGAATTCGTGAAGTTTTGGTACAATTTCTTACCTTGATTAATATCTCTTCTCTTTGTACTTACTTCCATGAACATTGTGTGATTCTTTGAACTTGATCAAGTGATTGAGTTATCTCAGTTCTTTAGTTTGAATTAATTTGATTCATTGTCTATGTGAACTTAGTTAATTTGAGAAAACAACTTATTCTCTAGGACTGTGGAGTAGGATTAAGAGAAAGATTAGATTGTTTTATCTAGGAATTGACTCGTAGCTTGATTGCTCGATTTGATATCATGTATATTCTTTTTCTCTTTTCTAGATCTAGGTTAAGTGTCCTTGCCTAGGTTTTAGTATTGCTTGGACCGTGGACAGGTTATTATCTAAGATCAAAATTGGAATTAGTCAAGGGGTTATAAGAAACTAGATGAACTCATGATCGAATGATTCTTTGTGTGGACTGATTAAATATCCTCTCGGTCCTCTTACTGATATCAAAATTTTTGCTTTGTGTGTTTGTCACTCAAACCTTCTCAACCCCCGTCTTCCTTTTGATTGAACTGATTCTTTAAGAATAACTAATTCCTCTAGGATTTGACCCCTTACTTGCATGCTATACTCGCTTTTTGGTTAGGGTTATTAATTTGATTGATTACATAACAACCTCTGTAGCTCGTCAAACCTCGACAAGGCTTTTGTGGGACGGCGAGATGTCGGAAGGGTTCAAACTAACTAGAGGAATATCAAGGGGATCCGATTTCTCTATATCATTTTGTCATTTGTATGGAGAGGTTAGGTCACATGATTATGAACTCGGTGACTAGGGGAGAGTGGAAACCTGCCTTGCTTACCAAGGGTGGTCTAGATATTTCCCACATTTTCTTCGTTGATGATGTGGTGCTCGTGTCTAAATTCTCGTTCTCTCAAATTAGAATCATTAACGACATTCTGGATAATTTCTACCGAGGGAGACATGTTTCGAGGTAATGTCAGACCGAAGGAGTTACCTAGGGGGACCATCGTCCATTTTAGGGTGTTGGCCAATACATTCAACCCTCTCCTAGACAAAATCAATGCTAAACTCTCCTCATGGAAGTGCAAGTATTTGAGCGTTGTTGAACGGATCACTCCGACTAAATTGGTTCTTTGATTGATCCTTATCTACTTGATGACCACTATCATTATCCCTAAGATCCATCTTGTGTGCGACAAGACTAACCAGACCGTTCGAAACTTTATATGGATTCACGATAATAACTGTAGAGAAGTCCATCTTGTGTCATGGGATGACCTTTGCAAGCCTAAGGACATGGGTGCTGTGGGTATCCATCCGATGAATATGAAGAACTTGACAATTATTAGGATATTGGGTCAGCATTTCCTCCATGACGAGACGAGGCTAGGCTGTGGCGTTCGGCGCTCAAAGCCAAGTATTTACTTGACTTAAGGGTTGTTACGAACACTACTTTGAATATCTAGCAAAGCTTTGGCAAAGGCATGGACCAGGTTGTTCTTAAGGGTTGCCAATGGTTGGTTCGGGACGGTAGAATAGTTAATTTCTGGCTTGATGAATGGCTCGTGGGAGGAAAACTATTTGATTTTAGTTCGACCATTGTGAATGGGGATGAGCTGAAGAATTCAGTGCACGACTATTGGGGCTCGGACAGGGGTTGTCATTGGCACAGATTAGTAGGGAAGCTATCGATTAGTATCTTGTTGAGGCTTGTTGTTGCCGACCTTCATGATGACCAGGACAACTCAGACACGATGTGTTGGAAACTGAGCTCTGATGGGAATTACTTGGTCGATCTCTTCTGCGTTCAACTCAATCTTGAGTTGCATCAAGATGGAGTGAAATGATAGTGGGATCTTCAAACAAATTTGGAAGCTGAAAGTCTAGAAAAGGGTTAGGGTTTTTTATTGGCTCGCCGTCTGAGGAGTTGTTCTTACCAATAACGAGAGACATCGCCGACACCTTGTGACCACCGATACGTGTCAGTTGTGCAAAGTTGATATCGAATCTCTTACTCATATATTTCGTGATTGCCCCTTAGTTTCTAACATGTGGCACGCTTTTCCTTTGTCTAATGCTTCCACTGATTTTTTTAATACCCATTTTGTAGCTTGGATCCACAACAATCTCTTTTTCGTGCAGTAGGTTGTTGCTGGCATCGAGTGGCATGCGGTGTTCAACAATGCCTTAAGGTGGATATGGCGTTGGAGGAATGAAGTGGTCATTGGTAACACCAACCATGTCCAACATGCGGTGGAGTTTATCCTCACAAAGACCAACGAGTACCAAAAAGCTTGGGATGAGAAGGCTTCCATCATCGTAAAGGGACGGAAGTCTAAGATGTTGATTTCATAGAGCAAGCCGACGCAGGGCTAGATTAAGATCAATATGGACGGGGTTGTGGATAGTGAAGGAAATGTTGTTGTTGATGGTGTTTTGTGGGATGTCGAAGGTCAGTGACATGGTGGATTTTTGCACAACATTGGAATGTGCTTTGTCTCGATGGCGTACGTTTGGGGGGTCCACAATGGTCTTCAAATGGCGTGGGAGATCAAGGGCTACCGGACGTTTGGCTCGAATCCAACTCGATGTTAGATGTGAACTTGGGTTGTAAGCTTCCTTGCACTAATCACCCTCTTTTTATCCTAGTCAAGGAGTGCCAAGACTTACCCGTACAGGATTGGAACACCCGTGTTACTGATGTCTTTAGGGAAGCGAATTTTGTGGCCAACTCCCTTGCAAGGCTCAAACTTTCTTTTCCACTTGGTTTTCATTTTCTTGTTGAGCCGCCTGTTGGCTCCCTTTCCTTAATTTTGGAGGACATTAGGCGTTGGGCTTTCACCTGGCTCAATGGCTATTAGCCCTACCCCGGTGAGGGCTTTGTCCTTGCTCAGATAAAAAGAATCTTATACATCAATCGAGCAAAACAATATTATACAATATTATTACATATCACTTTGAAAGAGAGAACGTTTGAATTAGACTTAAACACGTTCCTCTATTACATCTTTAGCTTCAAGAGTAACATAAGGTCCGATATACACCTCGAGGCGATTAGACAGGGTGGACTTATCTACATGTTCACCGTGATACGACTTGCACACAAAGTAGATTACAGGTTGCATAACGAGACCAAAAAGCATGAATGAACACATCAAGATTAAGGTAATGCTAGTAAGAACAAGCTTCCAAAGCATTCCCATAGATTGGTCAAGGGCAAGATACTTTTCAAACAAGTACTGTGTTCCAACCCAGCAAAGGTTGACCAAAAGAAATGTAGCCATGGAAATTCCTGTTTTACCCTTTATTAAGGTCACGCTCTTCATGATGGCCTCGATCTCAAAATCACAATGTTCAACCACAGACACCACACTCGCCAATCGCCATACAACGCCAATATAAGCAACCCCGATCAAGTATAATACAGAAAGTATGATGACCAGAACCGAAAATCCGTTCGAGTTAAGATCAAACGACAATAAACCGAAGAAGAAAAAGACGAAAAACCAAGCAACAAAGAAAGCAACGACACTGTACACAATGAAAATTAACAAACAAAATAGGAAAGTAACCAAGAGCGGTTGCATAAGCTTGGGCACAGCGGCTATAACCTTTTGGAATGTAATTCCGCCATGTAAGTAGGCGCAGGAGACAACGCTAATGAT
This sequence comes from Polygonum maritimum, assembly GCA_963924305.1. NCBI lineage: Eukaryota > Viridiplantae > Streptophyta > Magnoliopsida > Caryophyllales > Polygonaceae > Polygonum > Polygonum maritimum. The sequence continues at coordinate 26,085,643 of OZ002735.1, forward strand.
AGTTGAGAAGGAGGGTAGAGATAAGAGGAGGAGGGGAATGAGGTAAGCCACCGTTAAGTAATTGTCCCATGCTACATTGCAAAAGCTAGAATGGAAGAGGAAGATGACGGCTAGAGGAAGGATTAAGGTATTGGAGATCATGAACAAGATCTTCTTGTATAAGGACGTGATCCTGATCGATTTGGAGCATATGTCAGTGAAGTTTAAGAGTCGAAGCTTCTGTTGCTCTGTTTCCATGGTTCTCATTGGAAGTTGGAGGAGGATGATTGATTATTGATGTAAAGGTGATTTTGTGGATTATGCTGATTATGTGTGGGTTAGTACATAGTTTGACGTGATCAACCTAAATATATATGGCCGGCATATATTTATGTACGACTTTGTCTTGCTAATAAGGTTTTAAGACAAAGTTATACATATTTAATTAGTCATAAGATTTATTTTATAAAATAAGAAAAAAAGAGGGAGAATGAGTCTCCTCTAGACGATGGCAATCTGTAACGTGTTTACCGCATAATATATATCCGTTATATATATAGTAGGTGTATCTGTAGTGTCTAGACAATGTGACTAACCCGCTTCATATCTTAAAATTATCTTTATTGTAAATAGGATATTAATAAGTGAAAACCTATAACGAAAATTTTAGCATATTAAAATGTTATTTTTTTCTAGACGGAAAAAATATTTTTTCAGATTTGTAGTACCGCATGTACGTATGAGATTATAAAAATATAAAACATATTCTAATTATAAAACAATTTAGTAAATAAAATTAACTTGCTTATTCATCCTTCAAATTTGTCTCTAATGGTTCATATATATCATTATCCCTATTATCACAATTTTGAGACATTATAAGTCAATATAATATAAACTGAAATGTTTTAATTGATTATTTTGGTTTGATCTTATTTTTTATTTTAATAATATAAGTTATTAGTATGAGATATTATTACAATGAATTGCTTTTTGATTAAAAATATTTAATCATAATATAAAAAATTAGAAATATAAAATGAGTCCAACATGATTCTGAAGACTTTATATATTGAAATAAATAAAATATTAATAAATAATTATTTTATTATGAAAGATATAAGCTAAGGTATTTTGAAAATCATAATATAAAAGTTAAGTAAATAAAGTAAATTTAAATTGATTAATATTAAAGGTAAGAATAATTAATAATTTAATTATAGAAAAAGGGCTTCTATTTTTAACTTTTTTAAATTCAAAAATTTTAAGTTACATCTCACATAAAGAGATTAAAAAGATAACTAATATATCAAAAAGGATACACTACTAGAAAATACGGTCATTTTCGACACATTTGGAACGACACCGAAGACTTGTGTCGGTAAGAAAAACGCGCGTAAATTTGCCCGCTGAAATCACGACACCCTAAGGTGTCGTAAATTACCGACGCTCTTTAATGTCATAATTTTGATACATTATGACACGTGTTGGTGTCGGTAACGTCCACGAAAATATAGGGCAAATAACGAAGCCCGTATCTCACCATTTTCATGATTAAGCTCTCAGCTCTTATTGCTCGCTTCCTTCCGCCGACTAGCCAAAGATGCGGTCTCCGCAATCCCTCCGCCGAAACGGCGAGTCCGCTATCAGCACGCCGTCGTACTCTTCTCGCCCCCGCCTCTCGCCGCCGATTCCGTTGACGGCGACACCGAGCCCCCAGCCCCCACCCGACCTTCCACTCCTCCGCCTCCGCAATTAAGCTCCGCCGATTCAACTCGCTAACACTCGTGTTCCACGTTGTGGCCTTCATCTTGTCCTTCTCCTCCGCCGTCTTCATGCTCACCAACTCCCGCTCCGCCTCCTCCTCCGGCTACGCTTCCGACTCCCTCCACTGGTTCGACTTCGACGCCTTCAGGTAAAAACTCCAATCGTTCTCCATCTAACATTCGTTCGCCGGAAAAGGAAACGAAATCTGTCGGCGTTCAATGGAGTCGATTTTGGCCTGCGCTCTCGAGTACACGCTCAAGTATTGGCTCAAATCGTTCTCCAGAGATCATTTCAAGCTACAAGGCCGAACGGCGCAGCTTTCCAATTTAGGTGATGATTTTTCCTTTTTGTCGGCTTCCTACTGTTTCGTGAGATTTGATTCTGCTGGCATTGATTCGGAATTTCATAAGGATGGGGTAATTGATGATAGGATCCGTAATATTAGGTTTAAGTTGCTGAATTATGATCTAGATTTGTTGTTTGGTTGATCTGTCTTTTGGCTGAAGATATCAATGGAGATGTGTTACATTCAATTATGCCAATTTGTTTATGTAGCAATGCTTAGAAATTGTGATGTTGTTCAGGAATAGTATGGAACAAACAGAGTTTAGGTTTGAATGAATTGACTCATATGAGTGAAATGAATCATGTTACTTAGTAATATTGTTGTGATATTGTGATTAATTGAAGTGTTTATTCTATGGCCTGTGGGATTTCAGCTTCCATCTGTGATCAATGTGCAAGTAGAGCCCATTGTTGTGCAAATTGATAGGCTGGATTTGGTTATTGAAGAAAATTTAGATCCGGATGCAGGTTCGAATGCAGAAAGGTATGGCTGCTATGTGATTATTCAAATTCTCCATGGTTTTAGTGTAATCTATGAATGCTTCTTTTTATTGTCTTTGTCTATGGTTTAACAGATGTGAGTAGCAGACCCCTCATTCCTTCATCCTTGTTTATGAAGTATTTTTTATTGGTGTTAAATCTTTGTTGCCTTTTCAAGTTTAAAAGCCATATCTCTCCTGACTCAAATTCTCCATGTCTTTGCAGGTATTGCAGCTGGTATCCGGATACAAATTCTCCTCTCTGCCCTGGCGCTCCTTTGTTAACCTCTTTGCAGGTATCATCGGTGTTGTCTTGGTTCAGATTCTGGACTTTGTTTTTGTTTTAGATTTGTTGAATGTTCAGATTTGCTAGGGCATATTTGCTTGTTCAGATTAAAACATTCTATAGAGTTATATCAGCAATATTGATTTTTAAACAATTCAGCTCTTAATTTGTGTTATGACCAGTCCACAATTGGCATTCAACTCTCTGTTTGCTCTTAATTCAACTCTTAATTTATTTCAAAATTAGAATAAAAGGTCATTCGTTTTATAGCTTAAGTTTTCAAGAGATCTGGTTAGTAAGTTGTTTGTGCTGCCTCCTTTTGCTATTAAGAAGTAACTTTGCATTCTTCTAAAGCAATGTGTTTATCTTACCTCGTTTTCAGATTATGAGATCTTATTATTATGTATCTGCCTTTTCTTTTGCTGTTCTCCCTCATCTTCATTGTATTCCTTACCTATGATGTTTAATGTGCAGGTCCAGGAAACAAGGAAAAGATTGAAACAGGTACGTACTAACAAACACCAACTTATTCTTTCCAATATACTGAACTAGAAGTCAAATTCTTGTAGGCGTAAGTATTAAATTGAAAACAAACCAGAAAGTACCATCAAAATCTCATACAAAGGCAATGTTATGTCTGAATTCTAATTTTCATTCTCTCCATCTGATTATATATCCTCTTAGGTTATAGCAGTAGACAAAAGAAAAAATATCCCTTCTTCACTCAATTACATATATATAAGCATTTATTATATTATTTCTATATAAGCATTTATTCTTTTCATCCTAAGTTCTCTTTAAAAGATTCTGGGATACTTTTTCACTGAACATGAATATAAGATTTTGCCTTTTCCTGACTTTAAATTCTTATTCATCCACCCAATTGTGTTTGATTATCTTTTTGCAGGTCAAAAATGTGTGTTGAAAATGGACCACCATTGTGTATGGGTTGTTAACTGTGTTGGTGCACGTAACTACAAGTTTTTTCTCCTCTTCCTGGTAAGATGCTCTCTTTTTTTGTCTTTTTGCTTTTAGTCCTTGGCAGTAGAGATTGTATTAAGAAATAAGCAATACTTTATGCACTGTTGAATTAATTCATTTATGCTTTGATTAAGTTTTAAAGTAATATACAGATGACTTTACTACCAGTAAATAAGTTTTGAAGGAGCAAATACTGATGTGCACGTATCTTCTTATTTGGCTTGTTAATAAATCTTGTAGCATTTTCGTCTCGTTTCTTTGTTTCTAACAGCTCATAAGCTCTATAGTTATTCTGCATGTAGTGGAGAGAAAATCTGTAGAAGAAAGTGAACACAAATGACATTCCTTGTGTAATTTTTTCTTTGTGTGACTCTTTAAATTGAATCTTTCTTTTCTGTTCATCTCATGCTTTGATCAGGATGGTACTATTATTATTGGCTGCCATTCCTTCCCTTGATAGTAAGTACTTGACTTTAGGTTTCTATGTAGAGAAAATTCATATGAATTGTCGAATTAATGCACGATCAGGATGTTTTAAGTGCTGACATATCTATCTGTACTGCAGATCATACTTTTGGTTGGAACTAAGCTTCAGCTGGTCATAACAAACTTGGGGCTGGAGATTCAAGACATGGGAGATGTAATCAAAGGTAGTCCTGTTGTGCATCCAGATGATAGTCTCTTTTGGTTCAGCCGCCCTCGTTTTCTTCTCTTCCTCATCCACTTTGTCCTGTTTCAAGTGAAAAATCATATCATTCTCTTCAAATTGTTTTTATTACTTGCACCTGTATCTTACACTTCCATTTTACTTTTGTGCAGAATGCATTTCAGCTTGCCTTCTTTGCCTTATGCTGGGTAAGCTTCATTCTTCTTGACTTAGTTTTTTCTTCTTCTTGTGTATTAATAATAATACATTGTCTTGTTAATTGATATGATTTCTGCTCCATTCAGTCCAAATATGGCTCAAATTCATGCTTCCATCACCGCCTTGAAGATGCAATGATCAGAATCTCAATGGGGTTAGATTCATACAATCCCTTCTATTTGTTGAACTCATATTTTAAAAAGTAGAAGATCAACAGTTGATCCTTGTTTATGCATTCTTCACATAATCATCATCCATATCCTTTGTAGCTATGATACACTTGCTCTAGATGTTGATGCCTGCTTGCCATTAGAGTTGTGCTCAGAGCGTTGTCATGGATACAAAGTAGGTCTTGCTTCTTCCATATTCCCCCTCACTTTTTGTCGAATGCCTAATTATAATAAAATTTCAAGGCATGCTTAAAGGGAAGTTGTTGGTTTTATATGGTGACCCCACCCAAACTTTCTATTAACTTCTGTCACTGGTTTTCTTTACTTTAATTATGAGTATATTGCTTATGCTTTTTTTTACTTGGCTGATTTAGTGCTCTAGTTTAAAGGTTTACATGTTGTGCATAAAAGCAGGCCAAAACCATAATAACTAAATGGTGTAAATATGATGGTGTTGAAGTGTGGAAGATGGCCGAAAGATGCAAGAAAGAGGTACTTATGCCCTGAACATATAAGGTTGGAATGAAGAGGGAGCAAAGTAATTTTTTGCTATTATTATTAGTTGAGAATTGTGTAAACTATGACATAAGTTTGAATTTGTGTAGTTTTTGCAAGGATGTCACATAGGTAAGCAAATGATGTAATAAACTTGAATTTTCATTTGATAATATATTAAAAAAATTTAAGTACTATGAATGTATGTGGCATTCTTGGCTTGAATGAAATGATGCATTCGAAATTTACGAAATAGCAGGGATCATAATTTTTGTATTTGAATGGTATATAAGACTGCGTAATTTTCGACACCTAAATATGTCCGAATTGGCTTCATGTAATTTCACATGGGATTTACAAGTTCAGACACTCTAGGGTGTCGAAAATGGCTTAAAACAGTGACCCTTTTAGGTGTCAATAAATTAAATGTAAATTTCGACACCCAGAGGTGTCATAAAATTTTCCGACATTCCAAGGTGTCGTTATTTGCGAGCTGACAATACTGACACCGTTTTTCTCGACACTTAGCCTTTGTGTCGGTCCTTAAATTCTCGACACCTTAGGGTGTCGGAAATGGCCTTAAAATGTGTCGAAATTGGCCGTGTTTTGTAGTAGTGATAGAATATCTTATAAAAATTCAAAAAATATATTTTACATAAATTGATAATAAAGAATACAATTAGATTAATTAAAATAACATGAAAAAAAGTAATTATTTAATTATGAGAGATAACAGCTAAGTTATTTGGAAGATGATAATATATAATTGAAGTAAACGTTAATAAATATAAATTGATTTAGTATCATAGATATAAATAATAATTTATTTAGAAAAAGGGGCTTCCATTTTAAAATTCTTTTTTAAATTCGGATTTCTTATATTACTTCTAGGATCTGTTAGTACTTAAAGTCGTCAACACCTACGATGTCGGCAACCAGAGTCAACAACCTTAATTTGTGCAGCGGAATTTAAAACACAAGAAAGACTTAAGATACCAGATTTGAACACGATGATTTAGAGTGGAAACTCCTTGTAGCCAACATGCTTGCAAAGAGAAAAACCACTTGCTTTTCAAGCTTCAACCTGAAAGGACTTGAAGAGCACTTCATTCGCTATATTGATTTCTCGGGTTACAAAAGATGCTCCTACTTCAAGATGTGAATCTCACGCCCTCTTGTAAGAGTATACGCAAGGGTTAGCCAAAGTTTGGCCTTCAATTAAAATATGTAATAAAAAATAATATATAGAGGAAAGGAGTATAAGAACGGTCATCCTCATGACCAAATTCATTGGTTGGTCTTTCAACGGCTTCCTGCCATGTGTACACTACACATAAAAAAAATATTTTACCTTTAAAAGTAAAAAAAAACTAATATAATATTCCTATGGCCAATTTTTTTGGCTAACGAGTAAGTATACTCTAAGTACTCTTGTTTTTATCCCAACTCCCACTCTCTATAGCTCGCTCATAATCAACCTTCTCAAAGACCGAATCCTACGATCTTCTAAAGGGCCGAGTCCCACGATCCTCTCTTCTACACCGCACACACACACTACAAATTCTCTTTTTTGACTCTCTTAGTTCTTCCTCTAGGACCACAAACAAGTATATATAGAACTAAGAAGATTGCTGCACAATTCATCCTTTTTGCCAAAGAAATGAATTGTACACAATTAGTAGAATATGTTTCCTAAAATACCACTTAAGACAGAATAACATCTTCCTTGTGATCTTCAAATATCCCATGAAGATTTTCTTCTTTTATGCTCTTCTTCTTGCCTAAAAAAGACCTCAGAATCATGTTCCGTGTCTTCCTTAAACAATTCACGTGTTTTGCCTTTTATAGATTTCTACGTGTTTTCAGTCTTCTGGGCACTAAGGTTGGTGGGAGGTCGACGGCTTTTGGTGACTTCTTGTGAAGTTGGCGACTCCTGTCAGCAGCCTACTTGGAACCATCAAAACACACACACAGATTTTCTAACAAATTCCCCTGTTTTGATGGTGACAAACACCCATCTTTTATGTGCACTAAGAGGGGTCTTCTGCAACCTGTGCATACATCTCAAAAGGCAATGTCTTGTATCAGAGCATCTTAATTAATCATCTCAAGAAATTTCCCCCTTAACTTTTCAAAAGTTCCCCCGAAGTTCAACATTCACTCGAAATTCAACATATCCCCTCAATTATGCATGCAACCCTAAACTATTTCCCCCTTTTGGCATCATAAAAAAAATCATAAATCATAGAGAAATAAGCAAGACAAACATATTAGCTAATATAGGCAAACACATGTAGAAACCAAGTCAATGACCATGCAAACATGACAATGTCAAACAGAACACACACAATAAGAGTATTAATATCTTACAACCATATCGAACTTAGAAAAGTTTTTTGAGAAAGGAAGTAATGTGGTAGGGGTCAAAAGCAGGAAATGGAGAAAGTCATGAAGAACCTGTAGTCGGTGACCTATCCCAAAGAGTTAACGACCTCCTCAATGTTGTCGACCTCATTACCTTTTGAGACTCATTCTCCATTCTCTAGATATCCGCACATCATCTTTTGCATCTTTCGATTTAGCTTCTCTTTTTTCTTTTTCTTTTTCAGCATCATTTTTCCTTTTCTCCTTTTTTTTTAAACAAGTCCAACATCTTTTGGAAATCATCCTCTTTCAAAAAAGCTACTATTCTCCACTTGATTTCCTTCCAAAAGTATATCAAATAAAATCTATCAAAACTCTTCCTTCCAAATCAACACGTGTGCTTTCGCATAGATCTGTCAACGACAATAGCAATGTCGTTGACCACAATTTCACCTTCACTTTCTGAGAAGATGTTGAGTTCTGCCAAGTCGTCGACCTTCACCTGCTTTCTTTCAACAATTTTGAGCACAATCAACAGACTAAGTACATCATGACTTTCACTACATGAAGTAGCTTGGGGGTTGGGTCACACCGGGTGGTGTCAAAGCAAACCAAGCATAAAAGATAATATTTTATGGAATTTGTCGATCTAGTTGATAAGCCTCAGTTTTAATAACACAAACAAGCATTTTGGCTCATAGAGACTCTCAAGCACGATGGGTCGGGGACAACGGTAGAATCAACCATCATTTGGGCTTATAATGAGGGTTCAAGGGTCATGTAGTTGATTCTTTTGGGCTCAAAGAAGAAGTTCAATATAATTGCAAGCATAATCACAACAAGCAGGAGTCGTCGACATGCACACACAAGCAAAGTGTATCATCAATTAAAGCATGATTACCTCATTAGACTTACAATACATCATGTTCTTCTCAAATGATAAACAATCAAATTTCAACCAATCATCGAGGGGCGGTGATATGCTCTATTTAGGATAGGCTAACTCTTGTATTTTAGGGTTATATTGAGTGTTTTAGGTTAGACTTTGTGTGTAATTGTAATATCTAGGCCGAAGACACAAGAATTCAAGTTTCAATAGTTTTTAAGAAGCTTTGTGCTATGTACCCGACACATCTTGCTTATAAGGGCTGGATCTGGAGCTATAGTGATCAGATTGAGCTGATTCTGGTGTCATTGGAAAGCTAACTCGAAGAACTTCAATTCATGTTGTTACACCGAGTCCAGATTGGGATGTCTTTTGGCTACTATAAATATAGGGGTTTGCCTTAGGTTTTTAGTACCTTCTACTTTAGACTCAATTCACATCAAATTAATTCTTTTTCTTTAGTTAGATTTCTTTTGTATTATGGAGAGCTAGTCTCCTAGGGTTTGTTCAAGCAGAAGCTCTGATGTATGAACTCGTGAGATTTTGGTAATTGATTTCTATCCTTTGGTTAATATTAATTCTCTTGTGCTTCATAGCATGATTATTGATTGATTTCTACTTGTATGGTCAACTTGTTGAATTGATTGATTTTCTACTGTTGGATTTGGGTTTGGACTGTGGACAAACCTGTTATGTGGAAACAACTTAAAACCTAGACCTGTTGTCTATGCAACTAGGATTTAAGAAGAGAATTGATTACATGTTTCCGCAATTGGCTCGTAGCTTGATTGTTTTTGTATGTATCCCGCATATCCTTGTTCTCTATGCTAATTCTAGGTTAAGCGTCCTTGCCTAGGGTTAAAGAATTGCTTGGACCGTGGACTTGTAATTGTTAATGATTAGGATAGGAATTAACCGTAGGTGTGAATGAAATCAATGGTTGAATCTATGATCGAGTGATTATTTCAGAGTGGATCTTTTGAATGAACTTGTTTCCCTTATACATTTATTTGATTGTTTGTTATTTGTTTTCTTAGTTTAGTTTAGTTTAGATCTCTCTCTTGATTTCCCCCTATCTTTAGTTAGTAGAAATATTAATACTAGAAGCCTTAGTTCTCTTGGGTACGACCCCTTACTTACTTGCTATACTTGGTTTGTAAATTTGGGTTATTTATCTTTGATCTTGGCACGACGACTTTAGCCGAGTCAGACAGCATGCGAAGTCGTTCAAAGGGTTCACGATTTAAAACCTTGGTGAAAATATCCGCCCTTTGTTCATCCCTCTTGCAAAACTCCATGGATACCATGCCTTTCTTCACACATCGTCAACCTAGTCCGGGTTGGCGATATCAGATGGACTTTCAGCACTGCTCTTTTCATTGACATCCTCAAGACACAGGAAATAGCTAGCTCCTCTCTGTGCAACTAGATCAACAACTACACGCTAGCCTGAGAAAACCGATTACGCTAGAGGTCGGCGACCTCGACCACAGACTTCAAGCACAAATTCTCTTCAGATTGGAAGTAGGGATCCACGTTATAGACAATGTGTTGGGACGATATTAAGATCGCCAGTCATTAATATCTAAACCAATAATGATCGTCCCTTGTTTTGACAATGACAAACTCAAAGGTATTTGATAAGTTGTTCAAGTATTGATCTCAGGTAAGTCCAGTGGACGCACATGAGCGAAAAGGACAACAAGTGAACGGCAGTCCCTAAGCTGAAGGGACGCACGTCATCAGAACCTCCAAAGCTGAACGTAATTGGCAAAGTCCCTGCGAAGATAGGACGGCGTCCTTATCAAGAAGGGACGCGCGCCAAAATACGGACAAGGTTCAAATTCAAATCAAGGCCGCCCCAACATGATTACATCACGTCAGGCCGTAGTCCTCAGAAGGAAGCTTCCCCTGTCTGGGCACGTGTAGACAACTCCAAAGTGTCGCTTTCCCAGCGATGGTCCCCTACCCACGCGGAGGCTTCCCAAGCGTCAACAGAGTTGACTTCCTCAAGAGGCTCATCGCACCGTTGATCAAAGATCAAGGATCCTGCCAAGTCTCAGAGGACGCTAGAGGACAAGAACCACTTCCGCTATAAATACCCCCCAAGGGGTATGCAAAGCTGTGTGGACTTTGAAGACTTTCTCTCAAGCTCTCCCGAAGCATTCAAGAACACGAACGAAGATCAAGAAGATCAAGTGAGCTTGAGGCAAGAGAAAGAAAGTCCAACCACATCAAATCCAAAACAAATCACAAACCAGTTAGAGTTGTAGTTTGTCTCTCACAACGAACCGTGAGAGACGTGAGTGATAGCTTCCTTATAGCTAAGAGTGTTAGGTTACTTGTTAGGTTGGAAGGAGTGTTACTAGTGAGACTAAGGACGGACGCTTAGCTCAGAGAAGTGTAACAACTCGCCTAAGTTGTAAGGACTCACTCTCAATAAGATAAGGGACGGCTATTGAAAATCCTCCAACGGAGGTAGAGGTTTACCCATAAGACTAGTTGGTCTTAGTGGGGTTCCTCTATAAATACTCGTGTCTATTCTCTTATCTTGTTTCCTGTTAAGTCGAATTTCCGCTGCACTTAAGGACGCCCTTAACTCAGTTAAGGACGCCCACTTTAACGACTTACGATCCAACAATTGGTATCAGAGCAGGCGCTCTAGATTTTGTTGAGTTGCAGGTACAAGATGGACATGGAACCTATTGGAATCTCCTTTGTAAAGCCTCCTCGCCTGACGGACGGCAACTTCAACCGTTGGAAGATCCGCTTCGAGAACTTTTGTAGAAGTCAGAATTATCAATGCTGGAGAGTGATCATGAAAGGTGACCTTATCGTCCCCGATGACAAGAAAGATAAAGAGGACGAGTGGGGTCCTGACGAATTCAAGCTTTTGGAAACAAACTCTAAGGCAATATGCTTCCTCCAAGCGTCCCTTTGCGAGAGGGACGCCACCCGAGTTAGCAATTTGGCAACGGCCAAACTACAATGGGAAGCTCTTGAGAAGTACCATGTGGGTACGGCGGAGATGAAGGAAGACGTTAAGCTTGAAATCAAACGAGAGTTCTATGCCTTCAGAATGCTGCCTAACGAAACTGTCAAGGACTACTCATACCGCTTTGAAGCTCTTGTGACCAAGATGCGAAATTTAGGCATCCCAGAAGCTGAAATCTCAATGAGGAACAGAGTTGGAGTAGTCATTGATGGACTTACAGGGAAATGGAATTTTGATAGGACTACGTTCAAGGAGAATACAGCCAACAAGACCCTGGATATGGAAGAGATCTATGGGAAGTTGAGAGGCTATGAAGCAAGAAGGGAAGCCGATATGGTTGAATTGGCTAGGAACCCCCAGACAGATCTTGCCTTGATGACGTCAACTCCAGAGTACGCTGAGTATCTGCGCCACCAAAGAGATCTTGCCTTAATGGTGGAAGCAAATAAAAGTGAGAATCGTGAAAGGATGCGTGCTCAAGCTTTGAGAGAGAAGGAAAGCAAGACCAAGGAACAGCTAGAAGAAGAGGAAGAGATTGCCCTTCTACACAAAGTTGCTCGCTTATGGGGTAAATAGACCAGACATTTCAAGAAAAACAAGATTCCTTACAAAAAGGACAGTCCCAAGTATACAGAGGCAGAGATGAAGGAACTGACTTGCTACAAGTGTAACAAGAAAGGACACTTTGCCAAAAAGTGTACTACGGGACTGAACTCAAAAGAAATGAAGATGAAGGCCCTCTTGGGAGCGTGTGAAGCCGCATGGGATAATGTGAGTTCTGATGATGAAGAACCAGAAGGACCAGCGGAGTACATAGCCATAGAGGACGCCTCAGATGATGAACAAGTGGCGTACATGGCTGTGGAGGACGCCCCAGTCGTTGAAGAGGACGCTCCGGAAAAGGAACAAGAGGTAACTCGTGAATCCATGATGAATTCCTTGGAGAAGTGTTCCAAATCCAAACTTATTAAGCTCATTAATAGAATCATGGAAGAAAGCGTAGTCATGCAACATAGAATGGATGAACTTGAACTTGAGAGTGAAAATGTGTTAGTTGAATGTGAGAACTGTGCTACAGTGTCATTACAACTAGAGTCCTCATGTGTCGAAGTCAAATCCCTGAAAACTGAAGTGATGTGTCTTAAGCTAGAGAATGCTAAGCTTAGGGAAGAGATGAAAGTGTTAGGGAAGAGCCCAACAATTGAGGAAGTTCAACCAATGGTGTTTGTCCCAGCCAAGAGAGGACTAGGCTACGAGTCTGACACTAGGAACTCTCTCCCTAGCGACTTTGAGGCAAGCAAAACTTCAGAACTTGAATTGGAAAGGGAAAAGACCAAGAATCTCCTTGAAAGAATTAGAGTCCTAGAAAGTGGAGAGAAAGGTCAAAATGACTACTACACTAACTCCACTAGTCATAGGATCTATAAGAAAATTGCTAAGGGGGAGGGTTCGAAAGTTTGTAACCCTCAAAAGATGAAAGAGAACAAAATCCAACGTCCCAACAAGAAGTACTACCTTGGTACTTACTATAGGACGTGTTGGTATTGTGGAAAAGGACATCACTTTAAGTATGAATGCTTAAAACTGAAGGACGACATTGAAAGTGGCAAAGCTGCTAGGACTAACATTGAAAATAATAAGTCCGTCCCTAAGGCTAACCCTAGACGTCCTAGACATTCTAAGAGTTCTTTCCGAAAGCATGCTGTTTCAAATGACGTGAATATAAGTGACTATATGCCAGAACCAGAGTTCTATTTATGTAACGAACCAGGTAAGGAACACCTTGCCTGGGTCGCCAAACACTGTTTTGGCAGGTGGAAGTGAGGGGACGCCCATGGATTATTGATAGTGGCGCCTCAAATCATATGACAGGAAGCCAGATCCATCTCACTTCTATCCAAAGTAGCGCCACGGGAGGAACTGTCTCGTTCGGCAACAAGGGCAAAGGAAAGATCAAAGGGATAGGCACTGCTATTCTCAATCCGTCCATCAAAGCGACAAACGTTAGCCTTGTTGAAGGACTTGGCTTCAACCTCCTGAGCGTCTCTCAAATGTGTGATCAAGGTGAAAACCTAGTCACATTTGACTCAAAGGAGTGCCTCGTTGTCAACAAAAAATCAAACAAAGTCGTCCTCAAAGGAGTCCGAAAGAACAATGTCTACATCTTCAACCAGGAGTTTAAGCCAAAATCTGAGTTATGCCTATCTGTGTCAAAGGAGGACGCTGACCTCTGGCATCGCCGACTTGGCCATGCTGGACCAAGCACAATCCTTAAGCTACATCAAAGAAATCTTGTGAAAGGTCTTCCCCAAATTGATCCTGAGAAAATTGAACAGTGTGAAGCCTGTATCAAAGGGAAGCAAACAAGAACGTCCTTTAAATCAAAGAACGATGTCAGCACAAAGAAACCTTTGGAACTTCTCCATATGGATCTTTGTGGACCAATGAAGACGTTGAGCTATGGTGGAAAGAGGTACATTTACGTCCTTGTAGATGATTATTCTCGATTCACCTGGGTTCTTTTCTTAGCTTCAAAAACAGATTGCTTCAACGCATTCAAAATGTTCATCAAACAAGTGGAAGTTGCGCTTGAGACGCCTCTCAAATCCATAAGATCAGATCATGGGACGGAGTTTCAAAACTCAGAGTTCGTGGCCTACTGTGATCAACGTGGAGTCTCGCACAACTTCTCAGCTCCAAGGACTCCTCAACAAAATGGAGTGGTGGAAAGAAAGAATAGGACGCTGGAGGATATGGCAAGGACTATGCTTCTGGCTAATAGTGTTCCCAAATACTTCTGGGCGGAAGCTATTACTACAGCTTGCTATATTGTCAATCGAGCCATGATCCGTCCTTTGCTGAAGAAGACGTCCTATGAGTTGTTGAACGGAAGAAAGCCTCGCATTGACTATCTCAAAGTCTTTGGATGTAAATGCTTTGTTCACAACAATGATAAAGAAAGACTTGGAAAGTTTGATGCAAGAAGTGACGAAGCCATATTCCTTGGGTACTCCCTCACCAGTAAAGCATATAGAGTTTTCAATAAACGAACTCTAAGGCTTGAGGAGAGCATTCATGTTGTGTTCAAGGAAAGTGCTTCTCACAAAGAAAAATCAAGTGGGAAAGATCGCTCATATTCTCATCAGCAGGACGACTCCGACGATGAAATTGATTTTCGGTCCTCTGGAAAATACTATGTTCCTAAGGGCGCTACTCCAAACCCGGAAGAAGTCTCAGTGGACGTTCCCAGTGTTGCTCAGGAAATTCTCTCTCGAAGTGAATCACCAGGTCAACATGATATAGCTGAATCAAGCTTACAAGGCGAACAGTGTCAAGAAGTGGACGCTCAACCTGAGGGGGAACACTCTGAGCCTTTCAATGAAGACAATGAGTGTGACTCAGACATATCTGATTGGACGGACCCTAGATGTACTCCTGTAAGGGACAATACTCATAAGGGATCCAATCTTTCAAGACTTCATTCAACAGATCAAATCATCTCAGATATCTCAAAAGGAGTTCAAACAAGATCAACTGTGAATCAGTCCCATAATGCCAACATAGCGTTCTGTGCCTTTAACGCCTTTGTGTCCTTAATTGAACCTAAAAACATAAAGGAGGCACTTCAGGACGCTGATTGGATTCAAGCCATGCAAGAAGAACTTAATCAGTTTGAAAGAAACAAGGTTTGGACCCTCGTCCCTCGTCCAAGAAACAAAAACATAATAGGGACGAGGTGGGTTTACAGGAACAAGCTTGATGAGAGTGGTCGCGTGTCAAGAAATAAAGCAAGGCTTGTGGCTCAAGGCTATAGACAAGAGGAAGGAATCGACTATGATGAGACCTTCGCTCCTGTTGCCAGAATTGAAGCCATTCGCCTCCTTATCGCCTATGCCGCCCACAAAGGGTTCAAGCTTTTTCAAATGGATGTCAAAACAGCCTTCCTCAACGGCAAGCTTAAAGAAGAAGTGTACGTCGCTCAACCTCCAGGATTTGAGGACGCTGATCACCCTGATCATGTGTACTTCTTGGACAAGGCACTTTATGGACTCAAGCAAGCCCCTCGTGCATGGTACGATAGGTTTGCGTCCTTTCTCTTGTCCAACGGGTATACACGAGGTAACATCGATAAAACACTTTTCTTAAAGAAAGTCCTTAAAGATGTCTTGATTGTCCAAGTCTATGTCGATGACATAGTCTTTGGAAGCACTAACATGAAACTTGTAGAGGAATTCAAGAACTTGATGAGTAGTGAGTTTGAGATGTCCCTCATAGGAGAACTCAACTTCTTCTTAGGACTCCAAATCACCCAGCTCAAAGATGGGACGCGCATTCATCAACAAAAATACATCCGTGAAATGCTCGAGAAATATGGGATGAACTCATCAAAATCCATTGATACTCCCATCTCCCCCAACACTCGCCTTTATGCTGATGAAGAAGGCAAGAGTGTAGATCAAAAGCTCTATAGAGGAATGATAGGGTCCTTGCTATACCTAACGGCAAGTCGTCCCGACATCATGTTCGCTGTATGCTTGTGTGTTCTCTTCCAAGCAAATCCAAAGGTGTCCCACATGCAAGAGGTCAAGAGAATCTTCAGATACCTCAAGGGACGGGATGACCTATGTCTATGGTATCCCAGAAGGACGTCCCTAAATCTGGTAGCGTACTCTGACGCAGATTACGCTGGCCATGTGGTGGATAGGAAGAGCACCTCAGGAATGGCTCAATTCCTGGGCTCGTGCCTTGTATCTTGGGGATCCAAAAAGCAAAACTCCTTGGCACTCTCAACCACGGAAGCTGAGTACGTTGCTGCTGCTTCGTGCTGCTCACAAGTCCTATGGATCAAGTACCAACTTGAAGATTATGGTACGTTCCTCAACACAGTCCCTATCTTGTGTGATAACACGAGTGCTATAAGTATTGCCAAGAATCCTGTTCATCATTCTAGGACGAAGCATATTCATATAAGACACCATTTCCTTCGTGACAATGTTGAACTCGGATTAATTAGAGTGGATCATGTTAGGACTGAGGACCAAGTGGCCGATATTTTCACAAAAGCACTAGATAGACGTCCCTACGAGCACCTTAGGTTGCTCTTGGGGATGATAACTTTTAAGTGATCAAGTCCCGTTCTATTATTCCCTCAATGATTGGCTATGTCTTGTTGAGAACTCGGTTTAAAGTGTGTCATGCATCTAAAGTCATCTTTAAAGGACGCTAGTCTAAGACATTTATTTCGCTTGTGTTTTGAACGACATTCATTTCGCTTTTCATCTCAAGAGTATCCCTGATCATCCTACCCTCATTACAAGCCAAAATGATGGGAACTCTAAGCTTACCAAGCCGAGAATCTTGCAAACGCGTCCTATGAGCGTTCTTCGTTTTATATTTACGGGACGTACTTGCTAGATTTTCAAAAACGGTTCTAAGTGATCAAAGGGACGCTTGTTGAAGTCTGAAGAATGTCAGCAGAATTCAGAGGTTGTGATCAATGTTTGGGACGCCGTGGTTCAGTTCAGAGCAGAAAAGTGTTGTGTGTTGAAAGGACGCCAGGTCAGAGTCTTTTGTCGTTGTGAGAAGTTTGGATTTTGAAACAAGGAAGGTGAACCATCTTAGAGAAGTTTCAGCGAAGATCTCGGGATATGTGCAAACAGTGCTCAACAGCTGTGTTTCTTAGCAGAGAAGAAAGCCACGTGTGGGAAGGCGGGTGGAGGAAGCCGAGTGTAAAGACCCTGTTACCCCTGCCCGTCCAACTTCGTCTTCTTCCTATAAATACCCACCTGTGCATTCCGAATCACCTTCTTCGCTCCTCTGTTGTTTACTCACTTATAGCAATCCCTCTAGATCTGCAAAATCTTCAAACACATCCCGAAATCTCATCCTCAACCCTAATCTTCCTCTATATAAACCCTCTTTCTCAAATGACCAATACTAGAGCAACCAAAAACCAATCTTCCTCTCCGGCGGCAAAGAACCCTAGTTCCTCGCGGTCTCCTCCGGTAAGAGGCCGGTCGCTCATGGACTGGCGAGGGCGACCTACTGGGCGTCAAGAACCCCCTCGCCGCCACTCTTCGTCTCAATCCACCCAACGCCATCACTCAACCACCCCGCCTCAGCCACAAAAATC
Source organism: Polygonum maritimum (assembly GCA_963924305.1). Lineage (NCBI taxonomy): Eukaryota > Viridiplantae > Streptophyta > Magnoliopsida > Caryophyllales > Polygonaceae > Polygonum > Polygonum maritimum. The sequence continues at coordinate 26,103,388 of OZ002735.1, forward strand.
CCAACCTCCACCTTCAAGGCCCCAATCTCATTCTTCCTCCAAACCCCAACAAAAACCTCATCCCTCTCAATCTAAATCCCAACCCTCTCAGAAACGGTTTTCGTTTCTCGAGAAACCATTCGTCCCGGAGCCAGACCAAGGGACCGCTGGCAAAGGCGCCGTTTTTGGACTTCCGTCCCAACCCAAACGCCATCCTCCTCTTGACCCTCTCATTGAGGACTGGCTCGAAAGGGAACCCAAAACCCTTGTCAACATCTGCCATAGGGCGTCCATCCAGGACTACCCTCCCAAAATCTAGAGGCTTATGCATTACTTCATGATGACCTATGTCAAGCCTCGCCTTCAAGAGACCAACCATAAAAACCCCCCTTTCATGGGACCGGCGATCATATCCGAAATGTTTAAAGGGACGGTCGACGAGCTCGCCAAACTCCTCCCAAATATCATGGAGTTTTTGGTAGCTCCTAGGGCTCCGTCCCATCCCAGAAAAGAAAAAGGCCGTCCTCTCCCCCTCCCTCTCAACAGCTCCAAATCAAAGGCAATTCCTCCTCTCCTCCAAAACCAATCCCTTCCTCCCCTCCTTCCGCCCCAAAGAGACGCCTCAAGACCTCTGCCCAGCTTGAGGGCGTCGCGGACGAGCAGATGGCCGCTATACGCCTCTCTGAGCTGCAAATAGAACAAGAGGAGAAGGCCAAACAGGAGCAGGCAGAAAAGGACGTCATTGCTGCGGCGATCCAACAGAGCCTACAGGAAGTCCCTCGACTCCCTCCTCCTCCTCCATGGGTAGAGGACGCCACTCCTGCGTCTGTGGCTGCTACGGATCCGCTGGACGCGGAGATAGAGGCGGACCTGGCAAAGCCAATGCCCAAGGTCACAAAGGAGGATCCTCAAGTACAGGTCCCGGCCAAGGACGCTGTACCAAAAGTTATAACGCTTGAGGACTCTCCTGCTAAACAGCCGCCTCCTCCCCCTGCTCCGCTCAACGTTCAACCCATCTCAGTGGCTCCGCCTCGCTCCTCTGCCCCCGCCACTAAGACCAAGTTAAGAACTCCTTCTCCCTCTCCTCCCAGAGCCTCAACTCCACCTCCTCCTCCGCCCGCTCAGGCCGACGAGGCAACTGCTCAAGTCCAAGGGACGCCTCCTCCCACCTTGGAAAGGACTCCAGTTGTGGACGCGCCTCCTCCAGCACAGGCGTCCGCTGCTGAAATGGTTGAGTCCCATGACCAAGGGGACGAAGCCTCAGATGAAGAGGATGCTCCTCACCAAGATGAGGACCTTGAGGATGAGGAAGGAGACGGCGATGAAGAAGACGCCGGTGATGAAGTGATAGTTAGTAATGGCAGTAAGCAGAAACGCCTGAAGAAGATTCTATCGCCGCTACTCTTCACCACCCAGTTCCTGGAAGAGAACCAGCGCCACGAGTTCTTAGACTGCTCGAGTTCCAGGGTTGGACACACCTAGGCGCTGAGGCCGCGAATGTTGACCCCAATCAGGTTCTTCGTTTCTACTCCAAATTTGAAATCACCGAAGTAAACGGGAAGCCTCAGGGGACGTTCGAGATTGATGGGGACGGATACTCAGTTGCTGAGGGTACCGTCCGAAAAATGCTAGGCCTGCGTTCTTCTCCTCCAGATGCGTTGCACGACCTTCCCAACAAAAATTTTGGTCGTTTCTCCCAGGAAGACATCTTCAACAACATCTTTAACGGGAGACAGCCAGTTGCTAGGGATAGGGTCGCCCATTGTCTCTCCAAGACAGGCGTCCTTGCGCATCACTTCATAGTGCGCATGGTCGTTCCTGGCCAGGAGAAGAAGTCCATAGTCCAGATTACCGATAGTATCGTATTGGACGCCTTCTTACAACGCAAGCCCATCAACTTGCCGCGGGTGATCTTGGAGCACATGGGTAAGTGCACAGGAGGACGCCTCTCTCTTCCTTTCCCTGGCTTGGTCAAACAGTCCTTTGGCATCCATTGGGACGTTAGGCAAATCACCTTGCCCCCAGTTGGAAAACTTCGTTGTGATGAGCCGCTCCCATCTGTCAAACGCCAAATGGAAAAGGAAAAGAAAGAGGCTCAGAGGAAAGCCAAGGCCGCCGCTGCTGCTGCTGCTAGAGAAGCTCAAGGTGATCTAGAGGCTGAGAATTTACAAGTAGTAGGGACGCCGGTTGAGGACGCTGCAGAAGAAGAGGACGAGCTCGATGGTATGAGCGTCCCTGATGAGGCCGAGAAACACTCTACGAAGTATCTGATGGGCATGATGATCGAGAACCAATGTATGATGATTGATCTAATCCAACAGGTTCACGACACCCTCCACACCCACACAGAACTTCTGGACCGCAACAACGAGCTCCTTGCGCAGAACAACTATCTTCAGGAACAACACCTCAAGGCCCTCGGCAAGCGTCCCCGCAAATGATCTCCTCCCCCCTCTCTATCCCTGAAAAAGTTTATCTTTTCTTTTGTTTTTGTTAAGACTTTGGGACGATGTCCCCGTTTTGGAACTCTTGTTGAATGTCTGTAATGATCGTACTCTATTTTTCTTGAATGGCGTTCATTACATTTGTGATTCAATTTGTCTAAGCGTTCCTTTCTCTAGTTATGACTTAATACTTGCATACTTTTTACTTGTTCTCCTTTTCGATGATGCCAAAAGGGGGAAGTATAGTTTTGTAGAGATGCGATTGTCTTTAATTTGTCATAGAAAGCAAGTGTTTAGGGGGAATTTCGGCTAAAGTCCAAAGGACGCTAGTTAAGAATAAGATAGAACGCACTTAAAGGAAATGAGTTGCATGCCAACCTAAGCTAAAAAGAAAATCAAGTGTAGTTTCTCATGCTAAAAGCTTTACTTCTGTGCATATTATTTGAAAGAGTTTGTCATCATCAAAAAGGGGGAAATTGTTGGGACGATATTAAGATCGCCAGTCATTAATATCTAAACCAATAATGATCGTCCCTTGTTTTGATAATGACAAACTCAAAGGTATTTGATAAGTTGTTCAAGTATTGATCTCAGGTAAGTTCAGTGGACGCACATGAGCGAAAAGGACAACAAGTGAACGGCAGTCCCTAAGCTGTAGGGACGCACGTCATCAGAACCTCCAAAGCTGAACGTAATTGGCAAAGTCCCTGCGAAGATAGGACGGCGTCCTTATCAAGCAGGGACGCGCGCCAAAATACGGACAAGGTTCAAATTCAAATCAAGGCCGCCCCAACATGATTACATCACGCCAGGCCGTAGTCCTCAGAAGGAAGCTTCCCCTGTCTGGGCACGTGTAGACAACTCCAAAGATGTCGCTTCCCAGCGATGGTCCCCTACCCACGCGGAGGCTTCCCAAGCGTCAACAGAGTTGACTTCCTCAAGAGGCTCATCGCACCGTTGATCAAAGATCAAGGATCCTGCCAAGTCTCAGAGGACGCTAGAGGACAAGAACCACTTCCGCTATAAATACCCCCCAAGGGGTATGCATAGCTGTGTGGACTTTGAAGACTTTCTCTCAAGCTCTCCCGAAGCATTCAAGAACACGAACGAAGATCAAGAAGATCAAGTGAGCTTGAAGCAAGAGAAAGAAAGTCCAACCATATCAAATCCAAAACAAATCACAAACCAGTTAGAGTTGTAGTTTGTCTCTCACAACGAACCGTGAGAGACGTGAGTGATAGCTTCCTTATAGCTAAGAGTGTTAAATTACTTGTTAGGTTGGAAGGAGTGTTACTAGTGAGACTAAGGACGGACGCTTAGCTCAGAGAAGTGTAACAACTCGCCTAAGTTGTAAGGACTCACTCTCAATAAGATAAGGGACGGCTATTGAAAATCCTCCAACGGTGGTAGAGGTTTACCCATAAGACTAGTTGGTCTTAGTGGGGTTCCTCTATAAATACTCGTGTCTATTCTCTTATCTTGTTTCCTGTTAAGTCGAATTTCCGCTGCACTTAAGGACGCCCTTAACTCAGTTAAGGACGCCCACTTTAACGACTTACGATCCAACACAATGTTTCTACATAATCCGTTCAGAAGCGTCCTACCTGAACTTATTTCAATCACCTAGCAGTGCTTATCATCAAAGAGAACTTGATTTTTTTTCATTAGCACACATTTGAGTTACGCGCAACAAATTAAAGCCAAGGTTGTCGACCAAGCTAACATCAGAAACTAAAACCTTACTTGAGATCTTCACTTTTCTAATTCCAGAAGCCACACTTTTGCTATTATTTCCGAAGGTAATATTACCTTCGTTCTGTTGTTGAAGTGAGACGAAATCCTTGGAGTTTCCCGTCATATGAGATGAACACGCACTATTAATGAACCAAGGGTTGTTGACACTCACTTCAACCTGCACAAACAAGATTAGATTTTACGAACTAGGAGTTGTTTGAGAACTCCTCTAGGCCGAGCAACATATTTCATAGTATGACCAGAAACATGAGCAACAACAAGTTTTGATATTTTAGCAGAGTCAGTGACATGAGTGTTAAAAGTCCTTGTGTTGGGACGATATTAAGGACGCCAGTCATTAATATCTAAACCAATAATGATCGCCCCTAGTTTTGATAATGACAAACTCAAAGGTATTTGATAGGTTGTCCAAGTATTGATCTCAGGTAAGTCCAGAGGACGCACATGAGCGAAAAGGACAACAAGTGAACGAGAGTCCCTAAGTTGTAGGGACGCACTTCATCAGAACTTCCAAAGCTGAACGAAATTGGTGAAGTCCCTGCGCAGAAAGGACGGAGTCCTCATCAAGAAGGGACGCGCGCCAAAATACGGACGAAGTTCAAATTCAAACCAAGGCCGCCCCAACATGATTACATCACATTCGGCCATAGTACTCAGAAGGAAGCTTCCCTTGTCTGGGCACGTGTGAACAATTCCAAAGATGTCGCTTTCCCAGAGATGGTCCCTGACCACGCAGAGGCTTCCCAAGCGTCAACAGAGTTGACTTCCTCAAGATGCAAATTGCACTGTTGAAGGAAGACGACAGATCCTGCCCAAGCTTCAAAGGACGCTAGAGGACAAGAACTCATACCGCTATAAATACCGTCCATGGGGTATGCATAGCGGTGTGGACTTTGAAGAATTTCTCTTAAGCTCTCCCGAAGTATTTAAGTTCAAGAACGAAGATCAAGAAGATCAAGTGAGCTTGAAGCAAGAGAAAGAAAGTCCAACCACATCAAATCCAAACTAAACCACAAAATAGTTAGAGTAGTAGTTTGTCTCTCACAACGAACCATGAGAGACGTGAGTGATAGCTTCCTTATAAGCTAAGAGAGTTAGGTTACTTTGTTAGGCTGAAAGGAGTGTTACTAGTGAGGCTAAGGACGCAAACTTAGCTCATGGGATTGTAACAGCTCACCTAAGTTGTAAGGACTCTCTCTTAATAAGATAAGGACGGCTATTGAAAATCCTCCAACGGAGGTAGAGGTTTACCCATAAGACTAGTTGGTCTTAGTGGGGTTCCTCTATAAATACTCGTGTCCATTGTCTTATTACGTTTCCTGTTAAGTCTATTTTCCGCTGCATCTAAGGACGCCCTTAACCCAGTTAAGGACGCCCATTCTAACAGACTTACGATCCAACAATTGGTATCAGAGCAGGCGCTCTAGATTAAGTTTGAGTTGCAGGAAACATGGAGATGGAACCTATAGGTATCTCAAGGGCGAAGCCTTCTCACCTCATGGACGGTAACTTCAACCGATGGAAGACAAGGTTTGAGTGTTTCGTGCGAAGTCAAAACTACCAATGCTGGCTGGTGATAAAGAACGGTGACCTCGAAGTCCTTGCTGCTAAGACGGATAAAGAAGCAAAGTGGGGTCCCGAAGAATTCAAACTCATGGAGGCGAACACCAAAGCTATCTGTTTCCTTCAGACGTCCCTCTGTGAAAGGGACGCTACCCGTGTGAGCAATCTTCCAACTGCTAAACTCCAATGGGAAGCCCTTGAGAAGTACCACGTTGGGACGCCCGAGATGAAAGAGGACGTCCAGCTTGAAGCTAAAAGGGACTTCTACAAATTCAAGATGTTCACAAATGAAACCATCACCGACTACCCCTTCCGCTTTGAAGCTTTGCTAACAAAGTTGAAAAACTTGGGTGTCAAAGAAACGGAGATCACCCAAAGGATGAAGGTTCAAATCTTGATTGATGGACTCACGGGACTATGGAACTTTGATAGGATGACGTTCAAGGAAAATCAAGCCAACAAAGGACTGTCCATGGAGGAAATCTATGGAAAGCTCAAAGGGCACGAGGTTAGGAGAAATCAGGATTTGCTAGAAATGGGAAAGAGTTCTCAAAATGAACTGGCATTGACTCTTGCGTCAAGAACACCAGAATATGAACAATACGCACAGAAGTAAAGCTTTTAGCATGAGAGACTACACTTTGATTTTCTTTTTAGCTTAGGTTGGCATGCAACTCATTCTTCTAAGGCGTCCTATTTTATTCTTTACTAGCGTCCTTTGGACTTGGCCGAAATTCCCCCTAAATACATGCTTTCTATGACAACTTAAAAAGATCGCATCTCTGCAAAACTATATTTCCCCCTTTTGGCATTATCGAAAAGGAGAACAAGTTAACATCATGCACACACAAAATCATAACTAAAGAAAGAACGCTTGAACAAATGAATTGCAGAAGTAATGAACGCCATTCAAAAGGAGATAGAGTATGATCATTACAGACATTAACATATGTTTTTCCAAAACGGTGACATCGTCCCAAAGTATTAACAAAAACAACAAAAGAGATCAAGTTTTTCAAGGATAGGAAGGGAGGAGTGATCAATGACGGGGACGCTTGCCAAGAGCTTTGAGAGTCTGTGCTTGAAGATCGTTGTTCTGCGCCAGAAGCTCATTATTGCGTTCCAGAAGCTTTGTGTGCTGGTGAAGAGTGTCATGGACTTGCTGGATGAGGTCTATCATCATGCACTGGTTCGCAATCATCATCCCAAGCAAGTACTTTTGAGAACACTTCTCAGCCTCGGCTGGAACGCTCATATGCTCTTCTTCATCGTCGACGTTCTCAACATCTGCAACAGGCGTCCTTACCACCTTCCACTGAAAATGTTGTTGAAGATAGCTTCCTGGGAGAAGCTACCAAAAGATTTGGTTAGGAAGTCATGCAAAGCGTCAGCAGGGGAGAGGCGCGGGCCAAGCATATTTCGGACGGTACCCTCTGCAATAGAGTACTCGTCCCCATCTATTTCGAATGTCCCTTGGGGCTTCCCTTTCACTTCAGATACTTCAAACGTTGAGTAAAAGCGGAGAACCTGTTCGGGATCAACAACAGCGGCCTCTACACCCAGGTGCGTTCAACCTTGGAAGTCGAGCAGCTCTAAGAACTCTGTGCGGCCGTTCTCAGTCAAGAAGTTGGCATCAAACAGAAGCGGCGACAAAATCTTCTTCAGCCTCTTCTTCTTGTTGCCGTTCCCTGTGACAATGACGTCATCACCAGCATCTTCTTCTTCGCCGTCTCCCTCTCCCTCTCCTCCCAGAGTCAAAACTCCTCCTCCTCCGCCTGTTGCCTGCTGTTAACTTGTTCTCCTTTTCGATGATGCCAAAAGGGGGAAGTATAGTTTTGCAGAGATGCGATCTTTTTAAGTTGTCATAGAAAGCATGTGTTTAGGGGGAATTTCGGCCAAGTCCAAAGGACGCTGGTAAAGAATAAAATACGACGCCTTAAAAGAATGAGTTGCATGCCAACCTAAGCTGAAAAGAAAATCAAAGTGTAGTCTCTCATGCTAAAAGCTTTACTTCTGTGCGTATTGTTTAAAAGAGTTTTTCATCATCAAAAAGGGGGAGATTGTTGGGACGATATTAAGGATGCCAGTCATTAATATCTAAACCAATAATGATCGTCCCTAGTTTTGATAATGACAAACTCAAAGGTATTTGATAAGTTGTCCAAGTATTGATCTCAGGTAAGTCTAGAGGACGCACATGACCGAAGAGGACAACAAGTGAACGAGAGTCTCTAAGCTGTAGGGACGCACTTCATCAGAACTTCCAAAGCTGAACGAAATTGGTGAAGTCCCTGCGCAGATAGGACGACTTCCTCATCAAGAAGGGATGTGCGCCAAAATACGAACGAAGTTCAAATTCAAACCAAGGCCGCCCCAACATGATTACATCACATTCGGCCGTAGTCCTCAGAAGGAAGCTTCCCTTGTTTGGGCACGTGTGAACAATTCCAAAGATGTCGCTTTCCCAGAGATGGTCCCCTCACCACGCGGAGCTTCCCAAGCGTCAAAAAAGTTGACTTCCTCAAGATGCCAATCGCACCGTTGAAGGAAGACGACAGATCCTGCCCAAGCTTCAGAGGAGGCTAGAGGACAAGAACTCATACCGCTATAAATACCCTCCAAGGGGTATGCATAACGGTGTGGACTTTGAAGACTTTCTCTCAAGCTCTCCCGAAGCATTCAAGTTCAAGAACGAAGATCAAGAAGATCAAGTGAGCTTGAAGCAAGAGAAAGAAAGTCCAAACACATCAAATCCAAACAAAACAACAAAATAGTTAGAGTAGTAGTTTGTCTCTCACAAGGGACCATGAGCGACGTGAGTGATAGCTTCTTTATAAGCTAAGAGAGTTAGGTTACTTTGTTAGGCTGAAAGGAGTGTTACTAGTGAGGCTAAGGACGCACGCTTAGCTCAGGGGATTGTAACAGCTCGCCTAAGTTGTAAGGACTCTCTCTTAATAAGATAAGGATGGCTATTGAAAATCCTCCAACGGAGGTAGAGGTTTACCCGTAAGACTAGTTGGTCTTAGTGGGGTTCTTCTATAAATACTCATGTCCATTGTCTTATTACGTTTCCTGTTAAGTCTATTTTCCGCTGCATCTAAGGACGCCCATTCTAATTGACTTACGATCCAACACCTTGACTTCCTAGCCTTTTAAGAATCTCTAGCCCTTTAGAAACATTCATGTTGGTAATGGCCTCCTTTGCCACAATACCAGCATATGATGTGAGATTTTAAGCCAACATACTTTCTATATCCAGGATAGACAGGTTTGTTGTTGACAAGGCCCTAAAAATTAATACGTGAGGGACCAACTTTCTGGACTTGGTTTTCCAACATGGTACGAACCATTTGATTAGGGTACCATTTTTCTTTCCCTTACCCTTGTTTTTCACCACATGTGATGAACAACTTGTGTTGTGAGCATGCATAGGGGATTTACCTTTAGACAATTGAGAGCTAGAAGCGTTCCCCTTTTCATTCTGGTCATTCCGATAGCCAAGACCAGGTCGCTGAACAATCTTTACAAACCTTTTTCCGAAGTCTTGCTTCAATTCCTGGACCTTACCGGCGACAAAATTAACTTTCCAATCCTGTTCCTTAGCTTCATCATCTATCTTCAGATTTTCAAGAAAACTAGACAAGTTAGCATTTCCTAGTTTTAGCATGAGCTTTTCAACTTCAAGACTAGACACCGGTTTTTCAAGGTCGTCGACCTGTTTCGAGAAGTCAACTACATGAGACTCAAACTTAGGACATTTAGTGCAATCAACAAATTTAGAACTAATATTCTTTAATAGACCTATAACCTTATAGCACAAGACTTTGTTGTTATCAATCAAATTAGCATTCTTCTCATCTTTTTCATCAATTTTCTCACTTAATTCAAAGACTTGAAGACCAAGTTTTTCAATGATAGCACAAAGTTGTTCTCTAGACTTTTTAACCAAAAGAGATGAGAGATTAGAATTACTTAGCTCACTTGAAGAGTCATCTCCCAAAGCCATGAAACATGCTCCTTTGGTTGGCGACACGTCTTCTTCATCATCTAACATGTCCCAGGTCGCCAACAAGCTTCTCCCAGCCTCCTTCTTTGGACAATCTTTGGCAATGTGTCCCTTTTCTTTACAATGATAACATATCACTTCTCTACTTGGCTCAGGAGCTTTAGTTTGTGCCTCGTTGCGACTCCAAAGTCTCTTCACAACTCTAAAGATAAGAGCTACGTCGTCGTCGACATCCTCCATGTCTTCATGTTCTTGAGCAAGATCGAAAGCCTTTTCAACCTTAAAAGCAATGTTCCTGACCCTCTCAAAGTCAAGTCTATCTTCCCTCCTTTCTTGGATTCCTCCATACATGGTGAGTTGGCCAACCAGATCCTCTAGGGTTAGTGACTTCGTCTCCTTTTGAGTATGGAGAGAAGTCGCCATACTATGCCATTTTTTGTTGAGGCCAGAAATCAACTTGTTGGTTTAATTCTATTGAGGAAGCTTCTCTTCCAGAAACTCCAGTTGATTGACCATAGAATGAAATCTTGAGTAATAATCTTGGATGGACTCACCCTTTCCTTAGAACAAGTTCTTATATTCTCGCTCAAGGGTTATGATTCTGTCCTTTTTGACATCCACATTTCCTTGATGGAGATGTTTGAGAGCATCCCAGATCGCTTTAGAAGTGTCATAGCCAATGACCTTCTTTAAGTCCCTACTCGACATGGCATGATGGAGAACCTTCTTGACACGCTCATTTTTCTCCAACTTCTTGAAGTCAGCATCATTGTACTCCATGACTTTATTTTCCTTGCCATCAGGTTTGAGAATCGTATCGGGGCCTATAGATATGACTTTCCAAAGCTGGCCATCAAGAGAGCAAATGTGGGTTCGCATCTACCCAACCCACCAATCGTACTCTCTAGCCTTAAGAATCGGATGTTTCCAAAAGGTGTCATTAACAACGGTGTTGGTGGTGGTCATATTTCTTGTAAAGTACAAAGAAAATCTAGAGTCAAAGCTTTGATACTAATTGTAGGATCTGTTTGTACTTAAAGTTGTCGACACCTATACGATGTCGGCGACCAGGGTCAACAACCTTAAGTTCTGCAGCGGAATTTAAAACACAAGAAAGACTTATGATACCAGATTTGAGCATGATGATTTAGAGTGAAAACTCCTTGTAGCCAACGTGCTTGCAAGGAGAAAAACCACTTGCTTTTCAAGCTTCAACCCGAAAGGACTTAAAGAGCACTTCGCTCTCTATATTGATTTCTCGGGTTACAAAAGGTGCTCCTCCTTCAAGATGTGAATCCCACGAACAGGCAAATCCCACTCGCCCTTGCGAGTACTCTTGCCTTTATCCCAACCCTCACTCTCTATAGCTCACTCGTACTCAACCTTCTTAAAGACCGAATCCCACGATCTTCCGAATTCCACGATCTTCTCTTCTACACCACATACACGCACACTACAAGTTCTCTTTCTTGATTCTCTTAGTTCTTCCTCTAGGACCACGAACCAGTATATATAGAACTAAGAAGATTGCTGCACAATTGATCATTTTTTCCCAAGGAATGAATTGTACACAATCAGTACAATATCTTTCCTAAAATACCACTTAAGACACAATAAAATCTTTCTTGTGATCTCCAAATATCCCATGAAGAGTTTCCTCTTTTATGCTCTTCTTCTTGCCTTAAAAACACCTCAGAAACATCTTTCGTTCCTTCCTTAAACAATTCACGCGTTTTGCCTTTTATAGGTTTCTACGCGTTTTCAGTCTTCTAGGCAACGAGGTTGGCGGGAGATCGACTACTTTTTGTGAATTCTTGTGAAGTCGGCGACACTTGTCAGCAACTTGTTTGGAACCATCAAAACACACACACATACAGATTTTCTAACATTACTTCTGACATAAATAGATTAAAGTCGTAATTGAAAAGATAAGTTAATTAATATGTATCTTTTATAGCAGGAAATTATAAAGATAGATAATATTATTTTAAAGATAGGTATTAGATGAGTAAGAAAAATGATAAAATTAAATATCATAGAATTAAGGAAATTTTTAAGATAAATAATATGCCTTGAAACATAGATATTAGATGGGTAAGAAACAAGATAAAAATAAAGATTAGATAATTACGAAAAATAAAACATATAAAATTGTTAATAAAGTGCAGTCAGAATCAATGTGGTGGCTCGAAAACGACCGCCTTTTATAATATATATTGATTTTTACGAGGGCATTTACGTTATCATTGTGACAACTATATGCTTATTATGGAAGCTTGACTATACCTACTTGTTACACTCGGTGATCGGGTCGATTTGGTTTTGTTTTGGTAAAAATTGTCTAACCACTAACGAATTCTTAACCAAGATTAGGACTCGTATCAAGGAAGATTCACATTGAACAACCATAAGAACTAGAACTTGAATATAAGTGATGAGTAAGTGAAGAGCTTTATTTCACTGTGAGTTTCTTGTATTACGTACATGATGTGTATGAGAATAATAACATATTATTTCCTAGAAAGCAAGGGGAAAATCCTTTTATTATATGTCCCTTTTGCTACAAATCTCGTTTATTTATAATATCCACGAGGCATAATAATTCTATCTATCTATATTATTATATCTAATCTAAAACTCTCTAACTAATTATGTCTAGATGATCTTATCTAGTGTCATCTACAATCGATGCTCCCACTTTGGTAACTCATGTGTATGTAGCATTCCATGGACCATTTCTTTATTTCGGTTTTGATATTGCTTGCGTTGCATTAGCGAGTTTTAGCGATTACTTGCTTTTTCTCACAATTTTCCAATAATTCTGGTGAGACCCTTTAAATTTTCGAGCGTGATCTAGTGAGATCTTTTGCACTTTCGAGCGAATATTTTCACGTTTGCTAGTGAGTCATTCGCATCTTTTAGCAAATCTTTTACGCAATCTAACAAGCTACTTACATCATCTAGCAATTTTTTTCTCGCTAACTTTGGTTAGTAATTTCGTGCATTTACTAATGAACTTTCATTAGCTCTTAAGTCAATTAACTAGCGAATAGCTTACAATAGCTAGCAAACTGCTAACTTTGAATAAAAAATCATTGACGATATCTAGCGAGTTACTTACATTAATTAGTGAAATTACGTGCGTTACCTAGCGAGTAACTTTGCATTAACTAGATAATTATTTGTGACAATTGATAAATGATTTGCAACAACATTGTTTTTACACAATCCCTTTAGAAGAATCTTTCCCCAGCTTATTTCCACAACCTAACATCCCTTGTAATAAATGACAACTTAATTTCGACCATTAATTAGCACAAAGTTGAGAAACGCTCAACAAGTTAATACAAAAATCATCAATCAAATTCATGGCAGTGACAAAAACCTACGTGATATGCTTACATTTCCAAAACCATAAATTGCCTCATTGCTATTGTTACCAAAGGTAATTCTAACTTCTTTGTGTCCTTGAAGCGACGAAGTACTTCAAATTTATTGTCATATGCACTGAGCATGCACTATCTATGAACCTAGGTTCGTTGGCACCCACTTTAAAGTACATGAGAAAATTAGTTCTTTTGAACTTAGAGTTGTTTAACTCCTGTCGGGCAACAAACTCTAAGAGGTAACAGAATTTTTGCAATTAGCATAGGTAGAGTTCGAAGTCTTAACTTTGTCAACAACATCATCAAAATGGGTTTTCACATTTGAAGTTCTAGATTTTCTAGCCTTTTCAACATCTCGAGTCTTTTTAAGGCATTCTTGTTGTAATGACCATCTTTTCCACAATACCCACAAGTAGGATAATATTCATGTTGAACAAATGTACAATACAGTTGAACAAATGTTGAATTGGGTATAACAAATGTGCAATAGGGTTGAAAAATTATAGATTGAGTTGAACAAATAAACATTACCATTGAACAAATATAAAACAGAGTTCAACAAATTAATATGAAATAGAGTAGGACAGATATACAATACAGTTGAACAAATGCGAAATAGGGTATAACAAATGTGCAATACAGTTGAACAATTATGTGACAGGGTTGTATCATACCAGGAGCAGCAATGGACAACCTTTGAAAATGTTGTTCTCAGTCTTCTTCCATGCCTCGACATTTTCGGTCATCTTGTCGACAACGAGACTACACCAATCCAACTGGTGAATCTGCCTTACAACAATGGGAGCATCCAGAACCTTTACATTCACACCGCCGTTCTGGATGTTCTCCACAAACAAAGTAAAAAAAAGAACCATAAAATAACGGCAATCCTTAACCTTCTCCGATACATGTAATGGTTTAATAGAAGTAAAAGGCAACAAGACATTGTTCCCATCAACAAACTGTTCTCTAAAATCATACAAAATAGACTTTGTGACAACCTTTAGAACTTTAACCTTCTTGGTGCCACGAGGCAAATAGAGATATGCATGGACCACTTCAACCGTAATTTGAAGCTTAGAGCCGGCAACCCTCAGCATACCGGTAGCGGGGTTAAAGCAGGTAACCACATGGTGGCAAGGACGGTTCGGAAGGTCCTTAAAGTTCCACTTGAAAAGGTGCTCAAATCCCTTCTCCTTTATGGCGTTCAACTTGACAGAATTGGAATCGCAATGCTTCAAAGTATCGATCAACGTTTTCAAAGAGGATCTGGACACAAGAGCAAGAAGCTCGTCGAAAATATCTCTCATGAGTGGGGAATCTCTGGCGGGTCTTGAATCTTTCAGAAACCTAAATTATAACAAATCTGCAAGTGTGCATTAGAGTTGAGCAAATATGTGAAATGGTGGAACAAATATGATGTAGAGTATAGTAAATGTACAATACAGTTGAACAAATGTGAAATAGAGTATAACAAATGTGCAATAGAGTTGAACAATTGTAGATTGAATGGAACAAATGAACATTTAAAGTGAACAAGTGTGCATTAGAGGTGAACAGGTGAACAAATTACATGTTTGTTAGAGGGGAGACGGGCCCAATTGCCAAGCCCAACTCACAAGCCCATGGGGTTCCATCCCAAAACGAATTGGCAATAGGAGGAGTGATTTCTCTCATTTTGGTGGAGTTTTAGTGGGTATTTTCCCTTGTAAAGAGGTGTCTTTTGTTCCGATTTTCTATGAGATTCGGAGACTATGCTAATTTGATGCATTTTGTAGGTAATTTGGCGTGTTTTGAGGAAGTTTCGGAAGGAGTCCCTAAGGAGGAGCAAGGCATGAGAAAAAAGGAGCGGAAGAGCCGGGCAATCAAGAAAGAGGAGCTCAAGAAAAGCCAAGAAGAGAAGAGGACCGACACCAGGATCGAGTTGCCCAGCAACTCGGGCCCGAGATCGACTCATGGAGACCCGGACCGAGGTGTTGCAAGTCGGGCCCGAGGTTGCTCCGTGTCGGTCCAAGTCGGCGAAGTGTGGATTGGGCACCAAGGCACACAAATGTGATCTACCACTTTTGCCCCTCTTCCATTTTTGGATATTCTTGGCCCCTAATTAAAAGGAGAGAAGACAATTAGAGGATTATCCAAGTTTACACACATCTAATCACTCTAATAGGCTCAAGGAAGACTGGGAGAGCAAGGAGAAGGAAGAGAAGGACGAAGAAGAGGAAATCAGTGGAGAAAGGAGTAGATCTAGGAAGGAATTGTGAGTTTGAACTTGTTTAGATTTGCAATTTGTGGATTTGAGTTTGGATCTTGTGATTTCCCTTTGAATTGAATGAGATTTGGCTTTGATTTGAGTTTGATGATTGAGATTTGTTTGCCTTGTCTTTTGATTGCTTTTTACTCTAGCCTTATGGAGTAGATTCCATTAGTCTTGGGCTATGGGGGAAACCCCTAGCTAGGTTGGGTTTGAACCCCCAATTCCATAGCCTTGAGTGCTTGATCTAGGAATCCACTCTACATAGAGCTACAATCTCTTGTGAAAGCAAGGGATCAAGGGCTTGTGATTGGCAAGAGTGAACGGAAGCGATCTTTTGCCTATCACTTGACCTTGCATCGAAAGGGAATTCAATCTCCCTAGGGTCGATGTGTAGAGTGGCGGGATCGAAGGCGGACAACCTCGATTCTACGAGGATCAACACTTATTGGCTGAATTGGGGTGGAATTACCCACATCTAGTTAGGGAAGGAACCCAAAAACCCAAGACCGATCTCTCCTATTTTGCCTAGTCCGACTTACCCAGACATCGGGCCCGACGTTCATCAGTGTCGGTCCCGTGCAAATCTTCGTCGATCCATCTCGGGCCGAAGTGACCCATGTCGGTCCCGAGAGGTTTCCCTTTTTAGCCTTTCTTTTCCCTTTTTAAGTCTTTTCGGTGCACTCAACGAATGAACTCCCGAGCGTTCGACACCCTACCTTGTACTACTACGGGTTTCGGTTATAAATTGTAATTTTGAGACCCTCCGATCCTGACCGATCAAGGAGTAACCTATACACTTATGAGCAAGCTTGTTTTCTTCCCAACTATCCATGTGGGAAGCACAATTGCAACCCCAACAATCTCCCCTCAATTGTGAATCCCTCACAACCGATAACGGCGAACCCTCTCGGTCCCTAAGCCGAACCATCGACTCTGATACCACTTGTTAGAGGGGAGACGAGGCCAATTGCCAAGCCCAACTCACAAGCCCATGGGGCTCCTTCCCAAAACTAATTGCCAATAGGAGGAGTAACCCATACACTTAAAAGCAAACTTGTTTTCTTCCCAACTCTCCATGTGGGAAGCACAATTGTAACCCCAACAATGGCCCTTCCAGCTATGGATTTCCTTCTTCTTTTGGGACTAGGCTCAAAAGACTCTTTGTGACCAGGATAAACGACATCCCCCTTCCGTTTTTGAGCAGGATTTTGCTTGCCATCATTCTTCTTCACAACTCTTAGACTTTGCATCCTCTCAGCAAGTACTATATTTCCAGAGCTGTCACTATATCTTGTGGATGTAGAAGGTGCAGGGACAGCGAGACCCTTCCTTAAAATGGACAGTTTTGTGTCAACCCGTTCAATATTAGCCTTGTCCTAGATAGCCTTGCTCCTTAGTTGTGCAAACATTTTACAATAAGTAAAAAGTTGGCAAGTGGTTGAACAAACAAGTAACAAGATTGAACAAACATTGAAATCAGTTGAACAAAAATAGAATGTATGCAAAATGTAGCAAACACCTCTTCTAATTGGAGATGACAAATCTTCTCCAATAGTCATGGTGTCAAAAGTAAGATGTTTTACTATCTTTTTAGCTTGAGGAAGAGATTCTACTTCTTTTTTTACCTAATTATACAAATGATACAAAATCAGGGGACAAGATTGAACAAAATTTGAACTTAGTTGAACAAATGAGGCACATAGGTGAACAAATCAACACTGGATATAAACATGTTTATTTGAAGACATTTGGCACAAGCTTGGAACTCAGTTGAACAAATAGCTAACACAATTGAACACAAATATCATGCATGATTGAACAAACATGTAATAGAATTGAACAAACGTGGCACACAGTTGAACTTATAGCTAATACAATTGAACAAACGAGGCAGACAGGTGAACAGTTTTGATATAGCAAAACACTTTCAGATCTGAACAAATCAATCGACCAAATGAACAAACATGAAATAAGGTTAGAGAAACTTTAAATGAAGCACAAATTGAACAAATAACCACACATGAACACACGGATAAGCTTATAATCTCGCAAAAACAACCAAAATCATGGAGCAGGTACGTATAAGCACAAATCTAGACTGTTTTGCAAATAATCAACAAAAAAACACATAGGGAATCGAAGAAAAACAAGCAAACGACTCTAAATCCATGGTAGGGTAAAAAATCAACTAAAAAAATGATCTAATCACTACTAACCGTGTGAAAAGGACTTCAACAACCTCATTCATCATCAAAAAAAAAGCTAGAACAAGCGAAATTCAAAAAAATAAAAAATCTACGATTCGAAACAAGCGAAACCTAAAAAAAAACTAGGGTTCAAATATAGAATATCTCGCTTGTTAGCAGGATATGGCTTGGACTTCACCATTGTTTAGTGCTTTAATTGGACGTTGATTGAAGGAAAACGAACAAAATCGAACGAACGAAGGCGAGGAGATGAAGCGGTTTCGGGAGAAGAGAGAGAAACGAGAGTGAAAAAGTGAATAGTGAAAATGTGGAATGATGGGATAGCGTGTTTTACAAGAGCTGAGCTGCACGCAAAAGAAAAATTAAATTAATACAATATCAGCCGTTCGATGGGTTTAATCCAAGGCACACAATCCATTCTTATTTCCTACCGTAATACTCCTTCTCTTAAGAGTCTTTCTCATTGATAAAATACACATAATTTAAGAATATGCTGTATATTTAACTCTTTTTTTGTAAGGAAATTGATTGATTCACTATTTATATGGTCAGAGTACGTTAGTGATAAAGATAATGATCTCACAATTTGTTTTGGTCATTGATTCACAAATTATATAAGTACTAAAGATTTTTCTATCATGTGCCCTCGTATAAGAAAATAATATTAAAAGATTTTGTAAATCTTAGATTTCAGATATTTTAATCGTTTTGGCCAGAGTTTAGTCTACATATTTATAAGAGCAATTTGCACGAAGACACCCGTTAAATAGGCGAATTTACAATTAACCACCCATTATACAAAAATTTGTTTTAAACCACACAAAACTCTCATTCCGTTGACAAATAGCCACCCACGGGCTTATTCCATCAAAAACTCTGTTTAATCTTATGAATTGACAATTTTGCCCTCAAAAAAGTGTGAATGTTTGACCCTAACATTCTTCTCTTCTGCCTCATCTTCCTCCTCCTCGTTAATCTCTGATCTCGATCTCGATCCTGAGCGGAGGTCGTAGGGCAACTCCACAACTCCGGCACATCCTCTTCCTCCTTCCATCCTTGTCCTCGCCACCTTCCTCACCGACTCCTCCCTCCCTCCAAACTCCACAATCCTCGGCCTTGCCGTAGACGACCTCAACCGATGCCTCCTCGTTGCCGTAGCCTCCCCCGACTCCAACCTCCTCGCCGCCTACGACCTCCGCTCCCTCTGCCCTCTCTTCCTCTCTCGCCTCCCTCCGGATCGACCTCCCTCTCCCCTTCAGATCTAGAAGGTGGACTCGCCCTCGGTCTTCGCCAGATCCGCGCTCTTCGCGGAGAAAGGAACCGCTAGATCCGGACTCTCTGCACTCCGCATGCGGCCTCAACGGCATCCACCTCTTCCCCGTCGTCCTCGCATCCGTCCCGGTTTCTCCAGTAGAACGACTTCACGTCCTCCGCTACGTACTTCGTCTTGACGGGATTTGTTAGCGTTGTTGTCGGCCAGAGTATCGCCTCCGCTAGCTACTTCGCGTTGTTGTCGCCCTATCTGAATTTTGAGAAAGTCGGTAATTGTAAGCTACACAGGCTATAGTCCACCGTTGTTTAACCTCGATTGTTATTGATTGAGGAATCAAGCTCACTATACACCTTGACAATTGATAAAACTCCACACAAAACGGGATTTATTATGGTGAGATTTTTTAAAACAATTGATCTCTTTTTTCTAGTTAATAAAAGAGATGATCGATTTTAATATTCATACATATGAGGGCAAAATGGTCAAGTCGCAGAATTAAACTGAATTTTTGATGAAAAATGCTCATGGGTGGCTTGTTTTGGGCGAATTAACCGCGTAAACGCGTTATCCGCTACAATGAGGGACTCCTAGTTACAAAGTTGTCACGACGCGTTAGAAACAGTGAACAGAGAATAATAGCGAAAATAGCCAATAAAACAATTAGAAAGATAATGAAATTTGTAGTGCAAATTGTATTGATCTGTTGGGCGTCTCCTCTGGGTACAAACGATTGAACTTGAATGTAATTGGTTTCTAGAACAAGAGAGATTGCAATTTGAAGGAAATAAGGCAAGAACAATTGTTTCCGAAAGTATTGCTTTGATCGACTCTGAGTGCTTAAGATTGTGTCCCTCTCTTCTCTCTCGACCTTCCTTTTATACCGAAATTTCCCTCAATTGAGCCGTTGGCTGACGTTAACCACAATCCCGCAAATATCGCTCATGGAGTTACGACAGAGATTTCCGCCTTGCTACAGTCAACGCCTGCCATTACTGAAGAAGCGAAATTCACGGGCTTGACTTGTTGGCCGTTGATGAAGGCATTCGTGGGCCTATCTCTCTCGCGTTTGTGGGCTTTGAGTTTTGGACGGCCCAACAATACCCCCCTCAAAAAGCCCAGAAAACTCCCGCTGGCGGTTTCCTTAGGGTTTTTGAATTTTGAACACCATTTGGGAAGTTGTAGCCGGTTTGCATTACGTCCCATCAATCTCTATTTAAGAGACATGATTACAGCCTGCAACTTCACCCAATCTGATTTCTCCGAAGGTACGATCTTTCTTCTTCTTTTCCTCTCTGTTTTCCAACTTCCTCCATGGCTTCCTCTGGTCAAGGGTGGCCTCGGGCGGATTACGTTGAAAACTCTTCTCACCAAATCTGATTTTGTTTTTAACATCTTGAAATCCAACCGAGGTTCGGCGGATAAGTTCTTTTTTGTGAGAATCTCGTCTCTTGAAGGCAACACATCCTTCTTGCGAAGCCGTTGGAGGCCTATAGGTAGTGTTTTACTCCTTTCCTGTTTTCACTCGCTCAAGCCCTAACATGTTTATTGGTCCTTTGGCAGAAGAGATCGCATCGCTTTTACCACGCAAAGGTTCTGTCGTGATCGTTTCCCAAATAGAGACCCTCCCCGCCAAGGACAGGTCTTATCCCGATCTCGGTCCCTCATCATCGACTGAGTCTGACGAAGTCGAGATGTCAAGTAAGTGCTTCTGTGATTGCATGTTACTTTTTTGAATCTTTGCGTGTTCATATAACGCGTTTGCATCTTTGTGTAACAGGTTCCAGAGCCACGCGATCCACGACTTCTCTTACCACAGCAGAGCTCTTGGAAGCGTGAAAGAAGAGGAAGGCCGAAACTGCTTCCAGTGCGGACACTGAAATTGCAATCTCGCTCCCCCCCAAAGCCCTGGAATCTAAGAAGTCCGCCTTACCAAAGAAAGATTCAGGTGTTAAAGTGACTGACCTTCCCAAGACCATGATGTCTCTGGATATGGATCCCATGAAGTGCCTCCATTCCCTTGCAACTTTAAGAGTTGACTGCTTCTCGGGCCGCCCTCATCGCCAGCCCTCTTACTCCGAGCTGTTTGGTGAAATTGTCGCTGCGCAATGGCAGGTATGTAACATTCTGAATACGTGTTTTTGCGTGTTTTACATTTATTTTTCTTTTTTCGAGTTGTAACGCGTTAACTCTTTTGCTTAGGGTCTTAAAATTTCTCTCGCCGCTTTCGACAAGTTCAAGGGCTTCCGAGACCAACTAGCTACCTACAACATGAATCTTCAGAATGAGTTGAATAAGTCTTCTCTGCTGGCTGGTGAAAAGGCGTCTTTGGAGTCAAGGATCGCCGAGCTGCAAGAGGAGTTGAAGATGGCCCAACAAGAGTCCCAAGTATTCCAGGAAGAGCTTGAGTCGGAGCAAAAGAAGTCTGCTGCGCTAGCAAATGAGATTGAGGAGTCCGCCGACTTCTACTCCATCAAGGCTCGGGTGGAGACGATGGAGGAGCACTTCGCGGGGAAGTCCGCTGGTTGGGATGTCGCGAAGGAAAGGGCGGAATTCATATCCATGTTTCCTGACGCGGCCAAGGCAATGAAGAGCCCATCTCCCATGGACGACATCGCGAAGGTGGCGCAGGAAGTGGCTCAAGTAGAGGCGACGGAGAAGGTCTCCATCACGAAAGCTGTAGAAGACTGATTCCTTTTTCTCGTTGTTTTAAGGACTTTTCTACTCTACCCCCAGTGTGTTGGGGTTTCTAAACTTGTTTTATCCCTTGGGTTTTTTGGGGTTAATTTGGAAGACTTTAACTTGTTTGACCTCTAGTAGTAAGGCCTTAACTCTATGTTTGTTTTCCCTTTGTTTCTTGGGGCTTTTAACTATTACTTTTGTGCATGCTTGCTTTGTTTTATTTGCGTCTGTTTTGCAGGTTTGGAACCGAGCTGGAAGCATGAGAGCCTTGTTGAAGACTCAACCTAGTTTAGATGTCGGTATGTAATTTGTATAGCACTAAATGTGTAAGATGCAATATGTGAGGGAGAACATGTAAAGAGAAGTCGTATCTTGAATTAATAATGACTGAGTATACAAGTACATGAATAAACAGCTTCTTTGTATGAAAAACTCTTGTTTGTATCGTTCGCCTCGTGCATCTGATTTTCTTGACTAGTCAATTTGCGTGCACTTGTTGCCTGTTTGTAAGGCTTGGGCCTCTTGTCTCGGCCTGTAACGTCACAAGGCGTCCCTTGTTAGTTTTTTGTAGAACCATGTATGTCAAGACTTGTGTAAAGCCGTAATGTAATCGAATCAATTAGTGTGTAGGAATGTGAAGATAATGTCTTAGTATATACCTTGCTTAGAAATGATAAAGCTTTAAATTCATCGCATTCCAGCTTCTGGGCACCGTCTTGCCATCATGTGATACTAACTCGTATGCGCCTTGACCCACGACTTTCACTATCTAGTATGGGCCTTCCCAATTTGCTTCAAGTTTGCATGCGTTTAGTTCCTGAGTGTTTTGAAACGCCTTTCTCAACACCCAATCTCGGACTTGAAATGCTCTGGAGTTAACATGTTTGTTGTAGCTCCGTGCTACCCCTTGTTTGTATGCCGCCAGTCGTATTGAAGCCTCGTCTCGTAACTCGTCCACCGTGTCAAGGTGGTGTAACAAGTTAGAGATATTTGACTCTTCTGTAGTGAGACCGTATCGCGCAGTGGGCAAAGATACTTCAACCTGTAACACAGCTTCGCACCCGTAAACCAGGGAGAAAGATGTATGTCCAGTTGCTGTCTTGGGTGTTGTGCGATCTGACCATAGTATGAGTGGTAACTCATCTGCCCACTTTCGCTTAGCATCTTTAAGTTGCTTCTTGAGATTGTTAAGGATTACTTTGTTGCTCGCTTCTGCCTGGCCATTTGCCTGTGGGTAGCGGGGTGTTGACATAACCAATTGGATGTTGTATTGTTGGCAAAATGCTTTGGTCTTGTCGCTAATGAATTGGGAGCCGTTGTCGCATACTATAGTGGATGGTATCCCGAACCTGCTTAAGATATTTCTTCGAATGAACGAGATAACCTGAGTATCCTTGACCTCTTTGAAGGCTTCGGCCTCGATCCAGTTAGAGAAATAATCTGTCATGGCTAAAAGATATACGTGTTGCCCTGAAGCTGGCGGGAGTTTCCCAACGATGTCCATCCCCCACTTCATGAATGGCCATGGTGAAGTAAGGGGATGAAGTAGCTCTGAAGGTAGATGTGGGATCGGTCCGTGATGTTGGCACGCGTCACATTTGCGAGAGAACTCCGCTGCATGTTTGTTCATGGTGGGCCAGTAGTATCCCATCCTACATGCTTTCTTTGCTAGGTTCTGACCCCCCGTGTGGTTGCCACACTCACCGTCGTGTATGTCTCGTAACACCACCTGTACTAAGTCTTCCCTTACGCATCGTGCGTATATTCCTGATGACATCCACTTGAACAAAACGTTATCTTTAATCGTGAATGTGGAAGCTTTTACCTTAAGTCGTCGGGCTTCCTCCTTGTCTTCTGGAAGGACGCCTTGCTGCAACCATTTCAGGTAAGGTGTTACCCAGGACGAGTTACCGTCTGAACTGCTTATTGCCAACACGTCAGCTTCCTTGACTATAAATGGTGCATCAAGGTACACGAAGGGGATCTTGGTGTATTCTCGTGGGTCTATGGCAGATCCAAGATTAGCTAAGGCGTCAGCCTGTGTATTAGTGTCTCGAGGAACCTGCTTGATCTCGAAATGTTTGAAATCTTTCACGATCTCCCGTACCTTTTCGAGGTAGGCTTTCATCTTTGAATCCCTAGCAACATATGAATCTGTTACTTGGTTCACAATAAGCAATGAATCATAGATTACCTCGATCTCTTGTACGTTAAGATCTTTGGCAACGAGTATGCCTGCTATAAGTGCTTCGTATTCTGCTTCATTATTGGTAGCTTTGAACGTGCATCGCACAGCCTGGGCTATCCTATCCCCATGTGGTGACTTCAGGACTACCCCCAGCCCAACACCAACTTGATTTGACGCGCCGTCGGTCTGCATCAGCCATTTGCTGTTACTTGTTACATTCAGCATTTCTTGCTCTTCTTGTTGTGAAGGGGTAGGGGTGAAGTCGACCACAAAATCTGCCTAGGCTTGCGACTTTATTGCTGTGCGAGCCTCATATGAGATGTCGTAGCCATTCAAATGGATTAACCAACGCGTTAAGCGACCTGACAATTCTGGTTTGGACATGATACTCTTCATAGGATAGTTAGTTCTTATGATGATAGAATGACTTTCAAAGTATGGACGTAATTTTATTGAAGCCATTACCAAGGAAAGAACCAATTTTTCAGTAGGAGAATACCTGGTTTCCGTGTCAAGCAATGTTTTACTTACATAGTAGATTGATAACTGGTTACCATCTTCTTTGCGGATCAGGACTGTTGGATCGTTAGTACTGAGGGACGTCCTTTACTTTGGTAAAGGCGTCCTTTGGTCAGGCGTCCCTATGAGGAGTAGGGGCATCCTTGAGTAATGCAGCGGAATAAAATACTAAACAAGTAAAGATGAACGCAGTGAATTATAGAGGAACCACTCAAGACCAAGTAGTCCTTGAGTGTAAACCTCTACCTCCTTGGAGGATTTGTGAATAGCTTTTCCTTTCTATTGAACGTTCTTACAGTTGTACTGGCGAGTCTTTACAGTTCTCGGTACCTAGCTTTTCCCTAAGTCCACTAGTAAAGGACTCCTCTAAGCCTACAACTTAAGCAAGTTCAATCTCTTAAAGGACTCTATCCCTACGTCCTACAGTACTTCCTAGAACTCTCTTTCTCTTTTTGTGTTTTTCTGAGTATAAACAGTTTTGTGTTTTGGTTACAATTCTCACCCGATCTAACACAAGTCTTAGCACTGCTCTTGAGTTCTTGCGCTAGTTCTTCGTGTTCTTGAGTGAGCTGCTTTCCTCTGATTCTCTCTGAATATTCTCTGAAAGCGTTAACGTCACAATAAATGCCTAGGGGTATTTATAGGACTTATAGAAGGGCGTCATTTCTCTGAGACGATCATGCCCTTGGTGGACGTGGCTACAGGATCTTCCTCCACGTAGTAGGGCGGTGATGAGGAAGCTTCCTGTATCCAGCTGTGTATGATGAACTCCGCTACAGGATCGGCCGCCACGTGTTGATGAACTCTGCAACAGGATCGTCCGCCACGTAGTGTTGGACTCCGCTACAGGATCGGTCTCCACGTGTCCTTGGATGATCAAATGTTGTCGAGTGATGTCATCTTGTCGGCTAGTGAGTAAGGACTCCTTTCTTGCGTTCCTACTTGCTTGGGACTCCGTCCTTGCTCAAGTAGTCTCTAGCTGGTCCTTACTTCCTGTTAGCTAGCGTCCCTAAACTTATGAGACGTCCATACACACTTATTGTCCTTTTGTCACTGGCGTTCCTAAACGCTTGGACAATTTTATTAGAATCAAAGTGAGTTTGTCATATCAAAACTAAGGGACGGTTGTGTGGTACACTAACAAGTACGCAAGCGTCTTGATAGCGTCCCAACAATTTCCCCCTTTTTGATGATGACAAACTCTTTAGCAAAATAGTTTTGGCGTTTGAACTTAGCATGCATGAAAACTTGAAAGCGTCCTCTAACACTTAGAGAAATTTCAGTGAGCACAAGTTTTCATTCTTTGATTCTCTAACTTTTGGATTTTAAGGAGAGAAAAGCGTCCTAGAATTTTCTAGACGTCCTCTAGTTTATTCTAGCATGGCGTTCCTTGGACTTTTCACTTAATAGTTCCCCCTTAACACTTGCTTATTCTAGATAACTAATTTGTAGCGCATCTCTGCAAAACTACACTTCCCCCTTTTGGCATCATCGAAAAGGATAACAAGTGATAAGGACGTTAGCACAAAACATAACTATAGGCAGTGGAACGCTTAAACACACATAATGCAAGCAAAACGATGTAATAGCCATTCAAACGGAAATAGAGTTATTACACAGCAATGATCACAAAAAGATCAAGTGTTTTTGAACAAAAAGAAGCAAAGGCAAATAATTGAGGGATTAAAGGGTTGGAGGACGGCGATCACTAAGGACGGCGTTGGTCTTGATAGAACTTGAGAAGTTGTTCGTGAAGTTCAGCCGACTTAGTGAGTGCCGTGGACAAGTCCTTGAGGGCGTAGAAGATGAGGCATTGATTGTCCATGATAGCACCCATGAGTTCTGCAGGAGGATATTGTTCAGGATGAGCAGGAGCAGAACGAGGCACTGGACCAGAGCTTGAGGAGGGTGCGTCCATAGGAGGTACTGAAGCAGGAGAAGGAGCCATTAGCAACTGATCAAGAGCAGAGAAGTTTACTGCTGGCACATCTTCGTGAATAGGCTCGTGCTGCAAGGAAGCAAGGCGTTCTTCTTCAGCTTCAGCTGCTAGGCATTCTTGCTCGGCCTTTAGTCTAGCTTCCTCAGCTTCCGCTTCCAACTGCTTCCTGATGGAGGGCAGTTCATCGTTATGCCTGATTTCAACAAGTCCTTTCTTAGAGTTCCAGTTCAGACCAAGTTCAACAGAAGGAGAACTGTCATCATATGCGTTCTGGGCTTGGAGAATTAGCTTGACGAGTCCTGGGTATGGCAAAGCATGTCGCTTCCTCCCACATTTAGCCATATGTTGCATTGCAATTCTGGCAAGGTTTATGGGACGGCGGTCGAGAAGAGCGTCAATCAGAATGAGATCATGAGTTTGAACGATCGAACGCTTCTCTTGCCTGGGAACAACGGCGCGACAAATGAAGTAATGTGCGATGGCGCCCACCTTGCTCAACACATGAGTGACTCTGTCAAGTCCATAAGGCGTTTTGCCCTGGAACACTGTTTTAAGCACAGGCAGTTCCTCATCAGTTGTCTCAAAACCGCTTTCAGGGAGGGAGCTTATTGCGTTGGACGGCGGCTTTTGTGTGCTCAGTCCCATGAAGGCTCGGACTTGGCGTTCAGTGATAGATGCTTTCTCATCATCTATCTTGAAATGCAAAGAGCCGTCCTTAGCCTTGTAGCGCAGATTCTTGTAGAACGCCTTGATCTGCTCTTTGTCAACTACCGTTGGCGCAGGCCCAACGTTCAACCAGCCTTGAAACCTTAAGAGCTCAAGGAACTCCTGAACTTCGTCATCGTCGAAGGATGAAAGCCATTCTTCGGAGTAGATTAAGGGGCTGAGAACTTTGACGGGCGCACCATCAGGCTTGCTCTTTCTTTTTCCTTTTGGGGACCGAGTCCTCAAAACTAGGCATAAAATACTAAACAAGTAAATTGGTTACTTACATAGTAGATTGATAACTGGTTACCATCTTCTTCGCGGATCAGGACTGTTGGATCGTTAGTACTGAGGGACGTCCTTTTCTTTGGTAAAGGCGTCCTTTGGTCAGGCGTCCCTATGAGGAGTAGGGGCGTCCTTGAGTAATGCAGCGGAATAAAATACTAAACAAGTAAAGATGAACGCAGTGAATTATAGAGGAACCACTCAAGACCAAGTAGTCCTTGAGTGTAAACCTCTACCTCCTTGGAGGATTTGTGAATAGCTTTTCCTTTCTATTGAACGTTCTTACAGTTGTACTGGCGAGTCTTTACAGTTCTCTGGTACTTAGCTTTTCCCTAAGTCCACTAGTAAAGGACTCCTCTAAGCATACAACTTAAGCAAGTTCAATCTCTTAAAGGACTCTATCCCTACGTCCTACAGTACTTCGTAGAACTCTCTTTCTCTTTTTGTGTTTTTCTGAGTACAAACAGTTTTGTGTTTTGGTTACAGTTCTTTCTCGATCTAGCACAAGTCTTAGCACTGTTCTTGAGTTCTTGCGCTAGTTCTTCGTGTTCTTGAGTGAGCCGCTTTCCTCTGATTCTCTCTGAATATTCTCTGAAAGCGTTAACGTCACAATAAATGCCTTGGGGTATTTATAGGACTTGGGGAAGGGCGTCATTTCTCTGAGACGATCATGCCCTTGGTGGACGTCCTTGAGGGGAGCGTCCTCTGTACCTTGTTCATTGGCTTCATTGCCACCAGCTGTGGCCTGTTCTGATTCAGAGGGAGCTTTCCCTTGGGACGTCTCCTCTGCGTCCTGAACCTCTGATTGATTAGCATTTGAGGGCTCAGCGTCCGCAGGGACTTGGGTTTCTGTTTGGATTTGAGGGGAGGGGTTTTCTTGTGAGGTTGGGAGGGGATTGAGGATGGGAAGGAATTGATTGTAGGGGGGGACTTCATGAGCATCACGCTCGAGCTCGTCAGACAAAGTGGGCTCGGCGTCCTTTTGAGCGACCTGGTGCTCGCCATCGTCCTTAGCTACATTTTCTTTTTCAGCCTCTTTAGCAGCAGGAGCATTCTCGACTCCTTCCGCCTTGTCACTAGAGTCCCCAACAACGTCAATGAATGGGGAGGACTCACCAGCAGGCGTTCCTCTTTGGCTCTCAGATGAGCTAGAGGAGGAGGAGGAGGAGATGTCCTCGGGCTCTGGAGCGTCCTTGGGTAGCAACACCTTAGGCTTTTCGCCAGCTTTGCGACGGCGAAAGGTGTGCTCAAGAGTTGAACGCTGCTCCACTTCTTCCGGACCGCTTTCAGAAGAAGGACGACGGGACTTTGGAGTCTCGGGGTCCTTTGGCGTTGAGATGTGGGCCGGGGCTGATGGGAAGTTGGCAAAATTTATGGGGGAGGAATGGGGCTTTGGTTGGTAGGGAATCAGGGCATTGGCGGTGGAAGGCTTGGGGGACGGAGGAGGGGTTGGAATTTGTTCAATGGTAATGGCCTTTTGAGGAGGAGGGGTGGATTCTTTGGACAGATTGGAGGGCCGTTTTGTGGAGCTAGGGCTTTTTGTGGAGGGTTTGGTAAAGGGGACGCTCGAGGACTTGGCCTTTTTAAGGGGCCGAGGGTCATGAATTTTCTTGAAGCATCCCTCCTTTAAATGAGGTGGAAACTTGTCCACAATTTCAGTTGAATTGGAGGAGGAGAATGGTTGGGATGATTTTGAGAGAGGAGAAGAGGGGGCGGGACGTTTTAGCAATTTCTTTGTAGTGACTGTGGGAACGGCAGGAGGAGGGGGAGAGGGACTTGGCAAACGGGTTTGAAGCATCTTATAAGCCAGGGAGTCTTTAGGGTACATGGGAAAGTCAGGCAGGACGGCGTTATGTAAATCTGGTATGAGATCAAGTAAGGGACCGAGGTTCTCACCACCAAACTACGAGAAGAAGAGAATGTCGTCCATCCTCTCAGGTAAGTCCTTGTACTTTGTGTTGTGGAGGCCTTGGATGACGAACCGTTCGATGAATTTCTCATAGTTTCTTGTCTTAACTGCGTCCTCCTTCACGTCAGGTTTTTCATGCGTTCCCTGATTAGATTGTACAAAGTCTTGGGCTTCCTGTTGATGAGTCCACCAGAGATTCATTTAGAACGATTGGTTTCGGTTTCTCTATGTGGTGGGACTTCACCAATCTTCTTCTCTTGCCGCCGGTAGAAGATTCGGCCACGTTCACTTGTCTTTGAGATGTATTCAGATGAACTTGTAGAGAGAGAAAGTTGTCGGAATGTTAGAGAGAGGGCAGAGCAAATTTGAGAGCAGGGAAGTGGTTGAGAGCAATAAATTCTGAGAGCGACTGTTCTGGCCTTATATAGAGGAAGCGGTGGCACAAACTGTAATTACCACTGATTTACTGTGCGACACGTGGCAAAACTTCCCCCTTAAGATTTGAGCAATTACAACGGTCACTGTTCACACTTTCAAAAGTTCAAATTTCTGACTCTTCAACTTTTTCTCAAAACTGAACTGGCGTCCTCTCTTACAAACACTGAGCGTCCTCTTATACTTAGCAAAAATTTACCTCTTCAATCAAACCAATAACCAATTCAACCGTCCCTGTGATCACCTTGCGAACCATTTGAGAACAAAGCAAGTACGTCCCGTAAAAGAAAATATGAAGCTCATAGGATGCTTTTGCAAAGTTCTCGGCTAGGGTAAGCTTAGAGCTCCCATCATTTCGGCTTATAATGAGGGTTGGGTGATCAGGGATACTCTTTTCAAGACAAATAGAGAAAATTTGAATGGCGTTCCAAAGTAGCAGACACATGAAGTTTTAGACAAGCGTCCTTGCAAATATGAATTCAATGTATAACAGTCCTTAAACACTTAGAATCTACAAAACATATCCAATCATTGAGGGAATAGTAGAACGGGACTTGCTACTTAAAAGTTATCATCCCCAAGAGCAGCCTTAGATGCTCATAGGGACGTCTATCAAGCGCCTTAGTGAAAATATCAGCTATTTGGTCTTCAGTCCTTACATGCTCCATACTAATAAGTCCTAGTTCAACATTATCACGCCAGAAATGATGTCTTGTATGAATATGCTTTGTGCATGAATGAAAAACAGGATTCTTAGAAATTTCAATAGCACTTGTGTTATCACAACGAATGGGGATAATTTCAAGATTGATACCGTAGTCCTCAAGTTGATATTTGATCCAGATGACTTTTGAACAGCACGAGGCAGCAGCAACGTACTCAGCTTCCGCAGTTGAAAGCTCCACAGAGTTCTGTTTCTTAGATCCCCAAGAGACTAAGCATGAACCAAGGAACTGTGCCATTCCTGAAGTGCTTTTTCTATCAATCACATGACCAGCATAATCAACGTCCGAGTAGCCAACAAGCTTGAAGGACGACTTCCTAGGGTACCAAAGACAAAGATCGTCGCGTCTTTTGAGGTAGCGAAAGATCCTCTTGACTTCTTGCATGTGGGACTCCTTTGGATTCGCCTGGAAGCGTGCACACAAGCAAACGGCAAACATGATATCGGGACGGCTTGCGGTCAAGTAGAGCAAAGAACCAATCATTCCTCTGTAAAGCTTTTGATCAACGTCCTATCCCCTTTCATCGGCGTTAAGATGCGAGTTGGTAGAATAAGGGGTTGCAACAGGCTTGGACGTGTTCATCCCGTACTTCTCAAGCATCTCACGGACATATTTTTGTTGATGAATGCGCGTCACTTCCTTGAGTTGGTTGATTTGAAGTCCCAGGAAGAAATTGAGTTCTTCAATGAGGGACATCTCAAATTCACTACTCATTAAGGACTTGAACTCATCTTCAAGTTTCATGTTAGTACTACCAAAGACTATATCATCAACATAGACTTGGGCAATTAAAATGTCCTTGTGAACTTTCTTAATGAACAAAGTTTTATCAATTGAACCTCTTATGTACCCATGAGACAAAAGAAAGGATGCAAACCTGTCGTACCATGCACGAGGGGCTTGCTTGAGTCCATAGAGAGCTTTGTCTAAGTAGTACACATGATCTGGATGAGAGGCGTCCTCGAAGCCAGGCGGCTAAGCAACATACACTTCCTCCTTTAGCTTTCCATTGAGAAAGGCAGTCTTGACGTCCATCTGAAATAAATTGAATCCTTTGTGGGCGGCAAAGGCAATGAGGAGACGGACGGCCTCAATTCTAGCAACAGGATCAAAGGTTTCATCATAGTCTATGCCTTCCTCTTGCTTGAATCCTTGGGCCACCAGTCTTGCCTTGTTTCTAGACACACGTCCACTTTCATCAAGCTTATTCCTGAACACCCATCGCGTCCCTATGATGTTCTTTCCTTTGGGACGAGGGACGAGGGACCAAACTTTCTTCCTTTCAAACTGGTTAAGTTCTTCTTGCATCGCTTGAATCCAGTCAGCGTCCTGGAGTGCTTCCTTGATGTTCTTTGGTTCCACCATAGAGACAAAGGCATTGAACGCACAGAAAGCTAGATTAGCACTTTGGGACTTGCTTGCTGCTGACCTTGTTTGAACTCCTTGAGAAGGATCTGAGACAATTTATGAAGTTGGGTGGTCCCTAGAGAAGCGGGACTCCCTTTGAAACAATTGAGCAAATCTTGGATCAATGTCTCCATCAGAATCATCACTATCACTTTGAGCATCGTCCTCAGTGTGTTCCCCCTCAGAGAGAGCGTCCACACCTTGGCGTTGCTCGCCTTGTTGACTTGATTCAGCTACATCTTGTTGAACTGGGGATTCACTACGAGAGGGAACTCCCTGAACAACACTAGGAGCGTCCACTGAGACTTCTTCAGGATTTGGAGAAGCGTCCTTAGGAACATAGTATTTTCCAGAGGTCCAATCTTCAGCTTCGTCTTCAGAGTCGTCCTGCTGTTGTGAAGTAGAGCGTTCTTTCTTACTTGGTTTTTCTTTGTGAGATGAACTCTCCTTGAACACAACATGAATACTCTCCTCAAGCTTTAGAGTCCTTTTGTTGAAAACTCTATATGCTTTGCTGGTGAGAGAGTATCCAAGGAATATTGCTTCATCGCTTAGAGGACGGATCATGGCACGATTAATGATGTAGCATGCTGTTAAGCTTCCGCCCAGAAGTACTTGGGGACGCTATTTGCCAAGAGCATAGTTCTTTCCATATCCTCTAACGTCCTGTTCTTTCTTTCCACAACTCCATTTTGTTGAGGAGTCCTTGGAGCTGAGAAGTTGTGTGAGACACCATGTTGATCACAGTAGGCCAGGAACTCTGAGTTCTGGAACTCCGTCCCATGGTCTGATCTTATGGCTTTGAGAGGCGTCTCAAGGGCAACTTCCACTTGTTTGATGAAGACTTTGAACGCATTGAAACAATCTGCTTTTGACACTAAGAAAAGAACCCAAGTGAATAAAGAAAAATCATCTACAAGAACGTAAATGTACCTCTTTCCACCGTGGCTCAACGTCCTCATTGGTCCACAAAGATCCATATGGAGAAGTTCCAAAGGCTTCTTTGTACTGACTTCATTTTTAGATTTGAAGGACGTTCTTGTTTGCTTTCCTTTGATACAGGCTTCACACTGATCAACTTTCTCAGGATCAATTCGGGGAAGTCCTTTCACAAGATTTCTTTGGTGTAGTTTGAGGATTGTGCTTGGTCCAGCATGGCCAAGGCGGCGATGCCAGAGGTCAGGGTCCTCCTTTGAAGCAGATAGACACAACTCTGATTTAGGCTTAAACTCCTGGTAGAAGATGTAGACATTGTTCTGGCGTACTCCTTTGAGCACAACTTTGTTTGATTTCTTGTTGATGACGAGACACTCCTTTGAGTCAAATGTGACTAGATTTTCACCTTGATCACACACCTTTGGGAGACGCTAAGAAGATTGAAACCAAGTCCTTCAACAAGACTGACATTTGTTGCTTTGATGGACGGATTGAGAATGGCAGTTCCCGTCCCTTGATCTTTCCCTTGCCCTTGTTGCCAAACAAGACAGTTCCTCCCGTGGCACTACTTTGGATAGAAGTGAGATGGATCTGGCTTCCTGTCATATGATTTGAGGCGCCACTATCAATGATCCATGGGCGTCCCCTCACTTCCACCTGTCATAACAAAGTTAGTGTTTGGCGACCCAGGCAAGGTGTTCCTTACCTGGTTCGTTACAGAAATAGAACTCTGGTTCTGGCATGTAGTCATTTATATTCACATCATTTGAAATAGCATGCTTGCGGAAAGAGTTCCTAGAGCGTCTAGAACGCGTAGGATTAGCCTTAGGGTCGGACTTGTCATTTTCAATGTTAGTCCTAGCAGCTTTTCCACTTTCAATGTCTTCCTTCAGTTTTAAGCAATCATATTTAAAGTGATCTCCTTGTCCACAGTACCAACACTTCCTATAGTAAGTACCAAGGTAGTACTTCTTGTTGGGACGTTGGATTTTGTTTTCTTTCATCTTTTGAGGATTACAAACTTTAGAACTTTCCCCTTTAGCAATTTTCTTGTAGATCCTATGACTGGTGGAGTTAGTGTAGTAGTCCTCTTTTCCTATCTCTCCACTCTCTAGGACTCTAATTCTTTCAAGAAGGTTTTTGGTTTTCTCCCTTTCAAGTTCAAGTTCTGAAGTTTTGCTTGCCTCAAAGTCGCTAGGAAGAGAGTTCTTAGTGTGAGATTCATAACCTAGACCTCTCTTAGCTGGGACAAAGACCATTGGTCTAACTTCTTCAACTATAGGACTCTTACCCAACACTTTCACTTCTTCCCTAAGCTTAGCGTTCTCAAGTTTAAGACACATAATTTAAGTTTTTAGGGACTTAGTTTCTTCACATGAGGACTCTAGTTGAATGGTCATGGAACTATAGTTTTCACATTCAACCACAATATTTTCATTTTCAAGTTCAAGTTCATCCATTCTATTTTGCATGATCACACTTTCTTCCATGATTTTGCCAATGAGCTTAATAAGTTTGGACTTAGAACAATTTTCTAAAGAACTCATCATAGACTCACGGGTTACCTCATTTTCAGATTTCGGAGCGTTCTCCTCAACAACTGTGACGTCCTCCATAGCCATGTATGCTACTTGTTCATCATCAGAGGCGTCCTCAAGAGCTATGTATGCCACTTGTTCATCGGGTTCTTCATCATCATCAGAAGAACTAGCATTATCCCATGTAGATGCGAACGCTCCAATGAGGGCCTTTGTCTTCATCTCCTTTGAGGACATTCCCGTCGTACATTTTTTAGCAAAGTGTCCTTTCTTGGTACATTTGTAACAAGTAAGTTCCTTCATCTCTGCCTCAGTGTACTTGGGACTTTCTTTCTTGAGCATCTTGTGTTTGTTGAAATATTTGTTCCTTTTACCATAAGAACGGAGAGCTCTGTGGATAAGAGCAATTTCATCTTCTTCATCGAGCTGTTCTTTAGTCTTGCTTTCTTTCTCTCTTAACGCTTGAACGCGCATCTTCTCACGGTTCTCATTTTTGTTGGCTTCCACCATCAAAGCAATTTCTTGTTGACGACGAAGATACTCAGCGTACTTTGGTGTTGATGTCATCAAGGCTAGATCAGTCTGAGGATTCCGAGCTAGCTCAGCTAAATCGGAGTCCCTCCTTGCTTCATATCCTCTCAGCTTCCCGTAGATCTCTTCCATATCTAGAGTCTTGTTAGTTGTATTTTCCTTGAACGTGGTTCTATCAAAGTTCCACTTTCCTGTTAGTCCATCAATGACCACTTGAACTCTGTTCCTCATTGAAATTTCAGCTTCTGGGATACCCAAGTTCCTCATCTTGGTGACAAGAGCCTCAAAGCGGTATGAGTAGTCCTTAACTGTTTCATTGGGTAACATTCTGAAAGCATAAAACTCTCTCTTGATTTCAAGCTGAACATCCTCCTTCATCTCAGCAGTTCCTACGTGGAATTTTTCAAGAGCTTCCCACTGTAGTTTGGCAGTTGCCAAATTGCTAACTCTGGTGGCGTCCCTTTCACAAAGAGACGCTTGAAGGAAGCATATAGCCTTTGCATTTGTTTCCATTAGCTTGAATTCATCAGGACCCCACTCGTCCTCTTTGTCTTTCTTGTCAGCGGGAACGGTAAGGTCACCTATTATGATCACTCTCCAGCATTGAAAGTTCTGACTCCTAACAAAGTTTTCAAATCTGATCTTCCAGCGGTTGAAGTTGCCGTCCGTCAGGCGCGGAGGCTTCACAAAGGAGATTCCAATAGGTTCCATGTCCATCTTTTACCTGCAACTCAGTAAGAATCTAGAGCGCCTGCTCTGATACCAATTGTTGGATCGTTAGTACTGAGGGACGTCCTTTACTTTGGTAAAGGCGTCCTTTGGTCAGGCGTCCCTACGAGGAGTAGGGGCGTCCTTAAGTAATGCAGCGGAATAAAATACTAAACAAGTAAAGAGGAACGCAGTGAATTATAGAGGAACCACTCAAGACCAAGTGTTGGGACGCTATCAAGGACGTTTGCGTACTTGTTAGTGTTCCACACAACCGTCCCTTAGTTTTGATATGACAAACTCACTTTGATTCTAATAAAGTTGTCCAAGTGTTCAGGAACGTCAATGACCAAAAGGACAACAAGTGTGTATGGGCGTCCCACAAGCTTAGGGACGCTAGCTAACAGGAAGTAAGGACCAGCTAGAGACTACTTGAGCAAGGACGGAGTCCCGAGCAAGTAGGAACGCGAGAAAGGAGTCCTTACTCACTAGCCGACATGATGACATCACTCGACAATGTTTGATCATCCAAGGACACGTGGAGACCGATCCTGTAGCGGA
Source organism: Polygonum maritimum (assembly GCA_963924305.1). Lineage (NCBI taxonomy): Eukaryota > Viridiplantae > Streptophyta > Magnoliopsida > Caryophyllales > Polygonaceae > Polygonum > Polygonum maritimum. The sequence goes on from OZ002735.1 coordinate 26,139,320, forward strand.
GTCCAACACTACGTGGCGGACGATCCTGTTGCAGAGTCCATCAACACGTGGCGGCCGATCCTGTAGCGGAGTCCATCATACACAGCTGGATACAGGAAGCTTCCTCATCACCGCCCTACTACGTGGAGGAAGATCCTGTAGCCACGTCCATGAAGGGCACGATCGTCCAAGTGAAAAGACGCCCTTCCCCAAGTCCTATAAATAGCCCCAAGGCATTTATTGTGACGCCAACGCTTTCAGGAATATTCAGAGAGAATCAAAGAGAAAGCGACTCACTCAAGAACACGAAGAACTAACTCAAGAACTCAAGAACAGTGCTAGAACTTGTGTTAGATCGAGTGAGACTTGTAACCAATTCACAAAAACAGTTTGTAACAGAAAACCCAAAAAGAGAAAGAGAGAGTTCTGCGAAGTACTGCAGAACGTAGGAATAGAGTCCTTTAGTAGATTGAACTAGCTTAAGTTGTAGGCTTAAAGGAGTTCTTTACAAGTGAACTTAGGGAAAAGCTAAGTGTCAGAGAACTGTAAAGGCTCGCCAGTACAACTATAAGATCGTTCAATAGAAAGGAAAGAACTATTCACAAATCCTCCAAGGAGGTAGAGGTTTACACTCAAGGACTACTTGGTCTTGAGTGGTTCCTCTATAATTCACTGCGTTCATCTATTATCTGTTTAGTACTTAATTTCCGCTACATTACTCAAGAACGCCCTTACTCCTCGTAGGGACGCCTAACCTAAGGACGCCTTTACCAAAGTAAAGGACGTCCCTCAGTACTAACGATCCAACAATTGGTATCAGAGCAGGCGCTCTAGATTCTTACTGAGTTGCAGGTAAAGATGGACATGGAACCCATTGGAATTTCTTTTGTGAAGCCTCCGCGCCTAACGGACGGCAACTTCAACCGTTGGAAGACAAGGTTTGAAAATTTCTGCAGAAGTCAAAATTATCAATGCTGGAAGGTCATCATGAAAGGAGATCTCAAAGTTCCTGCTGACAAAGCTGATAAGGAGGACGAGTGGGGTCCTGACGAGTTTAAGCTGATGGAAACCAACGCAAAAGCTATTTGTTTCCTTCAAGCGTCCTTATGCGAGAGGGACGCCACTCGGGTTAGCAATTTGTCAACAGCGAAACAACAGTGGGAAGCTCTTGAGAAGTTCCATGTGGAAACCGCTGAAATGAAGGAGGACGTCCAGCTAAAAATCAAGAAGGAGTTCTATGCTTTTAGCATGCTGCCAAATGAAACGGTGAACGACTACTCATACCGTTTTGAGGCCCTTGTCACCAAGATGAGGAACTTGGGCATCCCAGAAACAGAAATCTCCATGAGAAATAGAGTTCAAGTGGTCATTGATGGTTTGACCGGAGTCTGAAACTTTGACAGGACAACGTTCAAAGAAAATACAGCCAACAAAACTCTAGATATGGAAGAAATCTATGGGAAGCTCAAGCAGTACGAAGAAAGAAGAATTTCTGATATGCCTAAGCTTGGACAGAATCCTCAAACTGATCTTGCTTTGGCGTCCACAACACCAGAGTACGCTGAGTACCTTCGTCGTCAACAGGAAATTGCTGTAATGGTGGAAGCCAACACAGCTGAGAACCACGAGAAGATGCGCGTTCAAGCCTTAAGGGAAAGGGAAAGCAAGTCTAAAGAAGAACTGGATGAAGAAGAAGAAGTTGCTCTTTGCTAAGAAGTGTACAACAGGAATGTCTGCAAAGGAAATGAAGACAAAAGCTCTCATTGGAGCGTTCGCCTCTGCATGGGACAATGGAAGTTCTTCTTCTGATGATGATGATGAAGAACCTGATGAACAAGCGGCATACATAGCTCTTGAGGACGCTTCTGATAATGAGCAAGTAGCGTTCATGGCTATGGAGGACGTCACCGTTGTTGAAAAGAACGCTTCGAAATCTGAAAATGAGGTAACTCGTGAATCTATGATGAGTTCTCTTGAAAATTGTTCTAAGTCCAAACTCATTAAGCTAGTTGGTAAAATCATGGAAGAATGTGTGGTCATGCAAAATAGAATGGATGAACTTGAGCTTGAAAATGAAAATATTGTGGTTGAATGTGAAAACTGTAGTTCCATGACCATTCAACTAGAGTCCTCATGTGAAGAAACTAAGTCCCTAAAAACTGAAATTATGTGTCTCAAACTTGAGAACGCTAAGCTTAGGGAAGAAGTAAAAGTGATGGGTAAGAGTCCCATAGTTGAAGAAGTGAGACCTATGGTGTTTGTCCCAGCTAAGAGAGGTCTAGGTTATGAATCTGACACCAAGAACTCTCTACCTAGTGACTTTGAGGCAAGCAAAACTTCTGAACTGGAACTTGAAAGAGAGAAAACTAAAAATCTTCTTGAAAGAATTAGAGTTCTAGAGAGTGGAGAATTAGGGAAGGAAGACTACTACACTAACTCCACTAGTCATAAGATTTACAAGAAGATTGCTAAAGGGGACGGTTCAAAAGTTTGTAATCCTCAAAAGATGAAAGAAAACAAGATTCAGCGTCCAAATAAGAAGTACTATCTTGGTACTTACTATAGGACGTGTTGGTACTGTGGACAAGGAGATCACTTCAAATATGATTGTTTAAAACTGAAGGAAGATGTTGAAAATGGAAAAGTTGCTAGGACTAACAATGAAAATGCTAGGTCCGTTCCTAAGGCTAATTCTCGGCGTTCTAGACGCTCTAGGAACTCTTTCCGCAAGCATGCTATTTCAAATGATGTGAATATTAATTACTACATGCCAGAACCAGAGTTCTATTTCTGTAACGAACCAGGTAAGGAACACCTTGCCTGGGTCGCCAAACACTAACTTTGTTATGGCAGGTGGAAGTGAGGGGACGCCCATGGATCATTGATAGTGGCGCCTCAAATCATATGACAGGAAGCCAGATCCATCTCACTTCTATCCAAAGTAGTGCCACGGGAGGAACTGTCTCGTTTGGCAACAAGGGCAAAGGAAAGATCAAAGGAACGGGAACTGCTATTCTCAACCCGTCCATTAAAGCAACAAATGTCAGTCTTGTTGAAGGACTTGGCTTCAATCTTCTTAGCGTCTCTCAGATGTGTGATCAAGGTGAAAATCTAGTCACATTTGACTCAAAGGAGTGCCTCGTCATCAACAAGAAATCAAACAAAGTTGTTCTCAAAGGAGTACGCCAGAACAATGTCTACATCTTTAACCAGGAGTTCAAGCCTAAATCAGAGTTGTGTCTATCTGCTTCAAAGGAGGACGCTGATCTCTGGCATCGCCGACTTGGCCATGCTGGACCAAACACAATCCTTAAGCTACACCAACGAAATCTTGTGAAAGGACTTCCCCGAATTGATCCTGAGAAAGTTGAACAGTGTGAAGCTTGTATTAAAGGGAAGCAAACAAGAACGTCCTTCAAATCCAAGAACGAAGTAAGTACAAAGAAGCCTTTGGAACTTCTCCATATGGATCTTTGTGGACCAATGAGGACGTTGAGCTACGGTGGAAAGAGGTACATTTACGTTCTTGTAGATGATTTTTCTCGATTCACTTTGGTTCTCTTCTTGGTGTCAAAAGCAGATTGTTTCAATGCGTTCAAAGTCTTCATCAAACAAGTGGAAGTTGCCCTTGAGACGCCTCTCAAAGCCATAAGATCAGACCATGGAACGGAATTCCAAAATTCAGAGTTCCTGGCCTACTGTGATCAACATGGAGTCTCTCACAACTTCTCAGCTCCAAGGACTCCTCAACAAAATGGAGTTGTGGAAAGAAAGAATAGGTCGCTAGAGGATATGGCAAGAACTATGTTATTGGCAAATAGCGTTCCCAAGTACTTCTGGGCGGAAGCTATTGCTACAGCGTGTTACATCATCAATCGTGCCATGATCCGTCCTCTGCTGAAGAAGACGTCCTATGAACTGTTGAATGGAAAGAAGCCTCGCATTGATTATCTCAGAGTCTTTGGTTGCAAATGTTTCGTTCACAACAATGATAAAGAAAAACTTGGAAAGTTTGATGCAAGGAGTGATGAAGCCATATTCCTTGGGTACTTTCTCACCAGCAAAGCATATAGAGTTTTCAACAAAAGGACTCTAAAGCTTAAGGAGAGTATTCATGTTGTGTTCAAAGAAAGTTCTTCTCACAAAGAAAAACCAAGTAAGAAAAAACGCTATTCTTTACAACAACAGGACGACTCTGAAGATGAAGCTGAAGATTGGACCTCTGGAAAATACTATGTCTCTAAGGACGCATCTTCAAATCCTGAAGAAGTCTCAGTGGACGCTCCCAGTGTTGTTCAAGGAGTTCCCTCTCGTAGTGAATCCCCAATTCAACAAGATGTAGCTGAATCAAGTCAACAAGGCGAGCAACATCAAGGTGTGGACGCTCTCTCTGAGGGGGAACACATTGAGGAAGATGCTCAAAGTGATAGTGATAATTCTGATGGAGACATTGATCCAAGATTTGCTCATTTGTTTCAAAGGGAGTCCCGCTTCTCTAGGGACCACCCAACTTCTCAAATTGTCTTTGATCCTTCTAAAGGCGTTCAAACAAGGTCAGCTGCAAGCAAGTCCCAGAGTGCAAATTTAGCTTTCTGTGCATTCAATGCCTTTGTCTCTATGGTGGAACCAAAGAATATCAAAGAAGCACTCCAGGACGCTGACTGGATTCAAGCAATGCAAGAAGAACTCAATCAGTTTGAAAGGAACAAAGTTTGGACCCTCGTCCCACGTCCCAAAGGGAAAAATATCATAGGGACGCGATGGGTGTTCAGAAATAAGCTTGATGAGAGTGGACGTGTGTTAAGAAATAAGGCAAGACTGGTGGCTCAAGGATTCAAGCAAGAGGAAGGCATAGATTATGATGAGACCTTTGCTCCTGTTGCTAGAATTGAAGCCGTTCTTCTCCTTATTGCTTTTGCCGCTCACAAAGGATTCAAGTTATTTCAGATGGACGTCAAGACTGCCTTTCTCAATGGAAAGCTAAAGGAGGAAGTGTATGTTGCTCAAACGCCTGGCTTCGAGGACGCCTCTCACCCAGATCATGTGTACTACTTGGACAAAGCGCTCTATGGACTCAAGCAAGCCCCTCGTGCATGGTACGACAGGTTTGCGTCCTTTCTTTTGTCTCATGGGTACACTAGAGGTTCAATTGATAAAACTTTGTTCATAAAGAAAGTTCACAAGGACATTTTAATTGCCCAAGTCTATGTTGATGATATAGTCTTTGGTAGTTCTAACATGAAGCTTGTAGATGAGTTCAAGTCCTTAATGAGTAGTGAATTTGAGATGTCCCTCATTGGAGAACTAAATTTCTTCTTGGGACTTCAAATCAATCAACTCAAGGAAGGGACGCGCATTCACCAACAAAAATATGTCCGTGAAATGCTTGAGAAGTACGGGATGAACACGTCCAAACCTGTTGCAACCCATTGTTCTCCAAACTCGCGTCTTTACGCAGACGAACAGGGAAAGGACGTTGATCAAAAGCTTTACAGAGGGATAATTGGTTCTTTGCTCTACTTGACCGCAAGCCGTCCCGACATTATGTTTGCCGTTTGTTTGTGTGCACGCTTCCAGGCAAATCCAAAGGAGTCCCACATGCAAGAAGTAAAGAGGATCTTTCGCTACCTCAAAGGACGCGACGATCTTTGCCTTTGGTATCCCAAGAAGACGTCCTTCAAGCTAATTGGTTACTCGGACGCTGATTATGCTGGTCATGTGATTGATCGGAAAAGCACTTCAGGAATGGCACAGTTCCTTGGTTCATGCTTGGTCTCTTGGGGATCTAAGAAACAGAACTCTGTGGCGCTCTCAACTGTGGAAGCCGAGTACGTTGCTGCTGCTTCGTGTTGTTCACAAGTTATCTGGATCAAATATCAACTAGAGGACTACGGTATCAATCTTGAAACTATTCCCATTCATTGTGATAACACAAGTTCTATTGAAATTTCTAAGAATCCTGTTTTTCATTCACGCACAAAGCATATTCACATAATGCATCATTTCTTGCGTGATAATGTTGAACTAGGACTCATTAGTATGGAGCATGTAAGAACTGAAGACCAAATAGCTAATATTTTCACTAAGGCGCTTGATAGACGTCCCTATGAGCATCTAAGGCTGCTCTTGGGGATGATAACTTTTAAGTAGCAAGTCCCGTTCTACTATTCCCTCAATGATTGGCTATGTTTTGTAGATTCTAAGTGTTTAAGGACTGTTATGCATGAAATTCATCTTTGCAAGGACGCTAGTCTAAAACTTCATGTGTTTGCTACTTTGGAACGCCATTCTAATTTTCTCTATTTTGTCTTGAAAAGAGTATCCCTGATCACCCAACCCTCATTATAAGCCGAAATGATGGGAACTCTAAGCTTACCCTAGCCGAGAACTCCGCAAAAGCGTCCTTTGAGCTTCATTTTTTCTTTTACGGGACGTACTTGCGTTGTTCTCAACTGGTTCGAAAGGTGATCACAAGCACGGTAAGTTGGTTGTTGGTTTGATTAAAGAGGTTTGCTTGAAGAAGAAAAATTTTGCTAAGTATGAAAGGACGCTCAAGGTTTGTTGGTAAGAACGCCAGTTCAGTTTTGAGGAGCAGTTGAAGAGTCAGAATTTTGAACTTTTGAAAGTGTGAACAGTGACCGTTGCTTTTGCTCAAATCTTAAGGGGGAAGTTTTGCCACGTGTTGCACAATAAAACAGTGTTAATTACCATTTGTGCCACCGCTTCCTCTATATAAGGCCAGAACAGTCGCAATCAAATTTATTACGCTCAACCACTTTCTCGCTCTCAAATCTCCTTTGACTTCTCTCTAGAACTCCGGCGACTTTCTCTTACTAAACTTCATCTGAAAATATGTCTCAAAGACAATTGAACGTGGCCGGATCAGCTACCGGCGGGAAGCGCAGAAAGCTGGTGAAGTCCCACTACATCGAGAAACCAAAGCCCATCGTTCTCAATGAGTCTCTACTGGACTTCATCAACAAGAAGCCCAGAACGCTGTACAACTTAATCAGAGAACGCATGCAACTGCCAGAAATAAAGAATGATGCAGTGAGAACAAGAAATTATGAGAAGTTTATTAAATGCTTCGTCGTTCCCAGCCTCCACAACACAGACTTCAAAGATCTTCCTGGCCGGATGGACGATGTGCTCTTTTTCTCTCAGTTCGGAGGTGAGAATCTTGGCCCTCTTCTTGACCTTATACCAGACTTGCACAATGCAGTCTTGCCCGAGTTCCCCATGTACCCAAGGAACTCCTTAGCTTTTAAAATGACCAAGAACCGCGTGCCAAGTCCTTCTCCACCACCTCCTCAAATCACAACCATCTCCACCAAAAAATCCTTCCCTCTAAGCGTTCAACCCCTTCATCTCCTCTCTCCAAATCTTCAAAACCAACTTCCTCAAACCCAACTCAAATCGTTGATAAGTTTCCTTCCCATTTAAAGGAGGGACGCTCCAAAAAGGTTCACGACCCAAGGCCCCTCAAAAAGGCCAAGACATCCAGCGTCCCTTCCTCTAAACCCTCCACAAAACGGCCTAGCACCTCAAAAAGGCCTTCTAACCTCTCCAAGGAATCCACTCCTCCCCCTCAACCCCTCAAAATCGTTCAACTCCCCACCCCTCCTCCGTCCCCCCAACCTTCCAAAACAAATGCTCTTATCCCCTTCCCTCCCAAACCCTACTCTCCACTAAATCTTGCCAACTTCCCCAAAGCACCGTCCCACATCTCCCCCCCCCCCAAAGACCCCGAGACCCCAAAATCTCGCCGTCCCTCCTCCGAAAGTGGACTTGAGGACGTTGAGAACCGTCCAACCATTGAGCGCACCTTCAAACGCCGCAAAGCCGGTGAATCTCCCAAGGTGCTCATGGTTCAAGCTGCTACCGAGCTCGAGCACATCTCCTCCTCCTCCTCTAGCTCATCTGAGAGCAACAGAGGAACGCCTCAAGCCAATGCTGAAGGAGTTTCCCCTATCATTGACGTTGTTGGGGACTCCGACGACGAGGCTGAAGGAGTTGAGAATGCTCCAACTGAATCACAAGTAGCTGAGGACGCTGCGAGCACCAGGTACCTCAAAAGGACGCCGAGCCAACCCTCTCTGACGAGCTCGAGCGTGATGCTCAGGAGGTCCCTCCCTATGACCAGTCCCTCCCAATCCTCAATCCCACCCCAGCTCCACAAGAAAACCCCTCCCCCACAATCCAAACAGAATCCCAACAAGTCCCCGCGGACGCTGAGCCAACAACTGAAAACCAGACAGAGGCTCAGGACGCCGATCAAGCTACATCTGGTGGCAACGCTGAAAAAGAACAAGGCACAGAGGACGCTCCCTCAAAGGACGCTTCTGATAGTGACTCGGAGAAAGAAGAGGACGAGTCAGATGATGATGAGGACTCTGAGTCCCCCAAGGGCAAGCGAAAAAGGAAAAACGCTGATGTGCCCGTTAAAGTCCTTAGCCCTCTCATTTTCTCTGAAGAGTGGCTAGCCTCCTTCGACGATGAATCAGTTCAGGAGTTCCTCGAGCTTCTGAAATTTCAAGGATGGCAGAACGTTGGACCAGCGCCGACCACTGTTGACAAAGAACAAGTGAAGGCGTTCTACAGGGATTTGCGCTACAAGGCAAAAGATGGCTCCCTCCACTTCAAAATTGAAGGTGAGAAAGCTTCAGTCACAGAACGCCAAATGCGCTCCTTCCTGGATCTAGGTCCCCGCAAGCCACCGTCCGATGTTCTTAGCTCACTTCTTGAAGGCGGCTTTGAAACGACAGATCAGGAACTGCCTCTGGTTGAGCATATTTTTCAGGGCAAAAGGCCAATGGGACTTGACAGGTTAGCTCACGTTCTGAGCAAGGTTGGCGCCATCGTTCATTATTTCATTTGTCGTGCCATTCTTCCAAGGCAGGAGAAGCGTTCAATCGTGCAAGCACACGATATAATCCTCATTGACGCTATCTTAGAACGCCGCCCGATCAACTTAGCCAGAATTGCCATGCAACACATGGCCAAGTGTGGAACGAAGAGGCACGCCTTGCCATACCCTGGAGTTGTGAAGGCAATCTTGCAGTCCCAGGACGCTTATGATGAGAGTGCTCCCTCTGAAGAACTTGGCTTAAAGTGGAATGCCAAGAAAGGACTTGTTGAGATAAGGCATAATGAAGAGCTCCCGTCCGTTCTGAAACAGTTAGAAGCTGAGGCTGAGGAAGCAAGACTGAAAGCCGAGGAAGAACGCCTGGCTGCTGAGGCTGAGGCCGCAAGGCTTGATCCTACGTCACAAGAGTTCCCTCAGGACCAAGAGGCCGCAGTAGATCTTGCCACCCTTGATCAAATGCTCTTAGGGACTCCTTCTTCTCCAGCTCTTCCAACGGACGCTCCTTCTTCAAGTACAGGTCCTCTGCCCCGTTCTGCTCCTGCAAATATCGCTCAGCATTCTCCAGCAGAACTCATGGGTGCAATAATGGACAACCAGTGCCTCATCTTCTCTGCTTTAAAGGACTTGACATCTGCCTTCTCCAAAGCTGCTGAACTTCAAGAACAATTGCTCAAGTTTTATCAAGACAAGAGCCGTTCTTTGTGATTGCCACCACCCCTTTAATCCTCTATCAATTTGCCTTTGCTTCTTTTGAACTTCAAACTTATGATCTTTGTCTGTAATAACTCTAATTTTGTTTGAATGGCAATTCCACTGTTTGCTTGCATGTGTTTGTTTAAGCGTTCCACTGCCTTTAATTATGTGTTTGTGCTAACGTTCTTATCACTTGTTATCCTTTTCGATGATGCCAAAGGGGGAAGTGTAGTTTTGCAGAGATGCGCTATAAAATAGTTATCTAGAATAAGCAAGTGTTAAGGGGGAACTATTAAGTGAAAAGTCTAAGGAACGCTCTTACTAGAATAAAAGAGAACGCTTAGAAAGTTTTTCTAGGACGCGACTCTCTCCTTAAAATCCAAAAGCTAGAGAATCAAAGATTGAAAACTTGTGCTTATTAAGATATCTCTAAGTGTTAGAGGACGCTCTTAAGTTTTCTTGCATGCTGAGTTCAAACGCTAAAACTATTTTTGCTGAAGAGTTTGTCATCATCAAAAAGGGGGAAATTGTTGGGACGCTATCAAGGACGTTTGCGTACTTGTTAGTGTTCCACACAACCGTCCCTTAGTTTTGATATGACAAACTCACTTTGATTCTAATAAAGTTGTCCAAGTGTTCAGGAACGTCAATGACCAAAAGGACAACAAGTGTGTATGGGCGTCCCACAAGCTTAGGGACGCTAGCTAATAGGAAGTAAGGACCAGCTAGAGACTACTTGAGCAAGGACGGAGTCCCGAGCAAGTAGGAACGCGAGAAAGGAGTCCTTACTCACTAGCCGACAGGATGACATCACTCGACAATGTTTAATCATCCAAGGACACGTGGAGACCGATCCTGTAGCGGAGTCCAACACTACGTGGCGGACGATCCTGTTGCAGAGTCCATCAACACGTGGCGGCCGATCCTGTAGCGGAGTCCATCATACACAGCTGGATACAGGAAGCTTCCTCATCACCGCCCTACTACGTGGAGGAAGATCCTGTAGCCACGTCCATGAAGGGCACGATCGTCCAAGTGAAAAGACGCCCTTCCCCAAGTCCTATAAATAGCCCCAAGGCATTTATTGTGACGCCAACGCTTTCAGGAATATTCAGAGAGAATCAAAGAGAAAGCGACTCACTCAAGAACACGAAGAACTAACTCAAGAACTCAAGAACAGTGCTAGAACTTGTGTTAGATCGAGTGAGACTTGTAACCAAATCACAAAAACAGTTTGTAACAGAAAACCCAAAAAGAGAAAGAGAGAGTTTTGCGAAGTACTGCAGAACGTAGGAATAGAGTCCTTTAGTAGATTGAACTAGCTTAAGTTGTAGGCTTAAAGGAGTTCTTTACAAGTGAACTTAGGGAAAAGCTAAGTGTCAGAGAACTATAAAGGCTCGCCAGTACAACTGTAAGATCGTTCAATAGAAAGGAAAGAACTATTCACAAATCCTCCAAGGAGGTAGAGGTTTACACTCAAGGACTACTTGGTCTTGAGTGGTTCCTCTATAATTCACTGCGTTCATCTATTATCTGTTCAGTACTTAATTTCCGCTGCATTACACAAGGACGCCCTTACTCCTCGTAGGGTCGCCTAACCTAAGGACGCCTTTACCAAAGTAAAGGACGTCCCTCAATACTAACGATCCAACACCAAGTAGTCCTTGAGTGTAAACCTCTACCTCCTTGGAGGATTTGTGAATAGCTTTTCCTTTCTATTGAACGTTCTTACAGTTGTACTGGCAAGTCTTTACAGTTCTCTGCCACTCTTAAAGGACTCTATCCCTACGTCCTACAGTACTTCGTAGAACTCTCTTTCTCTTTTTGTGTTTTTCTGAGTACAAACAGTTTTGTGTTTTGGTTACAATTCTCACTCGATCTATCACAAGTCTTAGCACTGTTCTTGAGTTCTTGCGCTAGTTCTTCGTGTTCTTGAGTGAGCTGCTTTCCTCTGATTCTCTCTGAATATTCTCTGAAAGCGTTAACGTCACAATAAATGCCTTGGGGTATTTATAGGACTTGGGTAAGGGCGTCATTTCTCTGAGACGATCATGCCCTTGGTGGACGTGGCTACAAGATCTTCCTCCACGTAGTAGGGCGGTGATGAGGAAGCTTCCTGTATCCAGCTGTGTATGATGAACTCCGCTACAGGATCGGCCGCCACGTGTTGATGAACTCTACAACAGGATCGTCCGCCACGTAGTGTTGGACTCCGCTACAGGATCGGTCTCCACATGTCCTTGGATGATCAAATGTTGTCGAGTGATGTCATCCTGTCGGCTAGTGAGTAAGGACTCCTTTCTTGCGTTCCTACTTGCTTGGGACTCCGTCCTTGCTCAAGTAGTCTCTAGCTGGTACTTACTTCCTGTTAGCTAGCGTCCCTAAACTTATGAGACGTCCATACACACTTGTTGTCCTTTTGTCACTGGCGTTCCATAACACTTGGACAATTTTATTAGAATCAAAGTGAGTTTGTCATATCAAAACTAAGGGACGGTTGTGTGGTACACTAACAAGTACGCAAGCGTCCTTGATAGCGTCCCAACAAGGACGGCGCTGAAGGCAACTTCTGTAACTGCGAGGTAGATATACAGTTTTTCTCCTTGCTGCGGTTTTGACAGTACCTGTGGATTTGATAAGTACTGCTTCAATTCTTCAAACGCCTTTTCATGCGCTTCACTCCACTTGAACGACTTATTCTTTTTCAGGATGTCGTAGAACAGCTTGTTTCTATCCGACGATCGGGATATGAACCTGTTCAACGCTGCTATTCTTCCTGTTAACTTTTGAACATCCTTCACACATCTTGGTGACTGTAGCTCCATTATGGCTTTGACTTGTTCCTGGCTTGCCTTTATCCCTCTTTGAGTAACTATGTACCCGAGGAACTTTCCTGAGGTGACGCCGAAGGAGCATTTTGTTGGATTCAGCTTCATCATATATTCTCTTAAGATCTAGAAGGCATCTCGCAGATGGGCGATGTGATCTTCCAACTTTAGAGACTTGACGAGCATGTCGTCGATGTAGACCTCCATGGTATCCCCCAACTTTTCCTGAAACATCTTATTAACCAATCTCTAGTAAGTAGCACTTGCGTTTTTTAATCCAAAGGGCATAACTTTATAGCAATAAGTTCCTTGATTAGTTACGAATGCCGTTTTCTCTTGATCCTCAGGATTCATCATTATTTGGTGATAACCACTAAACGCGTCCATGAAAGTTAACAACTCGTGCCCTGCCGTCGTGTCCACCATTGCATCGATATGAGGCAATGGGAACGAGTCTTTAGGACACGCTTTGTTTAAGTCAGTAAAATCAACACAGACGCGCCACTTACCATTTTTTTTACTACTACGACGTTTGCTAACCATTCAGGGTATTTGACCTCTCTGATTTTTCCCGACTCAAGTAAGGATTTTACCTCGTCGTTGATTACCTGATTTCGCTCGGGGGCGAACTTACGCCTTTTCTGTTTCACAGGCGGCATTTTTGGGTTGACGTTGAGAGCATGAGTAATCACGTTTGGATCTATTCCGATCATGTCTTCATTCCCCCAGGCGAAACAATCTTTGTAGGACCGTAAAAACTCCACCATCCCTTCCCGCAAAGTTGGCTCTAGATCCACTCCGATCCGGACCTTCTTCGATGGTTCGGATGGACCGAGAGCTACCTTTTCAAGTTCAGGAGCTTTCAACTTTACGTAGAAGGATGGAATCTTACAGTCCTTTAATTGCTAATCGGACATTTGCTTGCTGGTTCCCGGCTTTGAAGTTGTGGAAGCTGTCGTCTTCATGGTTACTGAATAACACTCTCTTGCGAGTTTCTGTTCTCCTTGAATTTCTTGTATCCCCCAAGGGGAAGGAAACTTCATGCATTGGTGATAAGTTGACGGGATTGCTTTCATCCCGTGAATCCAAGGCCTGCCCAATATAACATTAAAAGGTGAGGGACAATCTAGCACTTGAAATTTTACTTGATAATTTACTCCCTTGGCGATAGTTGTTAGGGAAATTTCCCCAAGATTGTTGCACGATTCTCCGCTGAATCCTACTAAAGTCGTAGACCTTTTGACAATGTCGTCAAGTCTAAGACCTAAGCTATACAACGCATCCAACATAAGCAGTCATGATGAACTTCCTCTTCTTCGACATCGTCGAAGGTGATGGGCATGATGGCGTGGCTGGATGATGTAGGAGCTCTGGGATTTTCTCGTCTGGCTTCTCTCGCGATTCTCTTTGCCGCGGAATAGGTTACACCACAGATATCCGACCCCCCAGTAATGACGTTGATTACGCCTGCATGCTTTGGGGAGACGTGTTTCTGGGCTCTCTCAACATTCCTGGCGAGATGCTCCCTGCCGCGCTCGGAGATCAATTCTTTGAGGTAACCTTTCCTTAGCAAGTCGACAACTTCTTTTCTTAGCGCGATGCACTCCTCTGTCGTGTGACCGTGATCGAAATGAAAGTCGCACCACCTTGACTCATCTTTACGATGATGTGGTATGTCATTCTTCCATGACCACTTGACAGTGTTTCCCATCGTGCTAAGGGTCCTAACTATCTTTGTTGTGTTAACTCGGAAGTTGTGATGAGGCAACTCAGGAGGTAGCAGGATGTTCTCGCTCTTCTTAGCATATGACACGTTAACGGTTGGCTTGGCGTGCGCGGAATGATGAGCGGCTGAACGGTAGGGAGCGTATCGAGCCTCCCGCTTTCCTTGTCGCGATCATTCCGCTGGGGCCTTGCTCCCTTCTCAGCATAGAGGTAGTCCTCCTCAAGACGGACGTGAGCCAACGCCTTGACCTGCACTTCATCAAAATTAGAGCAAGGATACTTTGTTAGCTCTCGGTATAATTCGGGATTTCGGGATGATATCCCTCGCCGAAAGGCTTCCACCGCCGTCGCTGCATCGCATCCCTCAATGGTTACAAGCTCCTCGTTGTAACGACTGAGGAACGCCTTTAAAGACTCTCGAGGCTTTTGGACTAAGCGATATAAGTCGCTAGACCGCTTCTTTGCATGTCGGCTGCTTGCGAACCTGATTCTAAACTTGTCAACCAACTCAGCAAAAGATGAGATACTTCTAAGTGGTAGATGTGAGTGCCAGTTCAACGCGGGACCAGATAAGGTGTTCCCAAACCACCGACACATGACAATTTCCTTCATTTCAAAGGGTACGGTACTAATGTTCATGGCTTGTTTGAAAGCCGCAATATGTTGGTCGGGATCGGTAGTCCCTTCATATTTTGGAACTTCAAGAACATGATACTTTCGAGAAATGTTAACTCGTGCGATTGCGGGTACAAAGGGCGAGTCGGTGTAACCATCTCGTCTTTCTACTGCTATCGGTTGAGGATCCCCTGGGACCTGAGTGATTCGGTCTTCCAAGGCTTTGAGGCGGTCTTTTAACAACCTCAATACTTTCTCGAGTTGCCCCCGACACGTTAGTGATTACCTGATTACCTGTTGATGGTCCGGCGCCGTTAGGAGTAACAAGGCTGGGGTCCTCCATATCCAGGCGTCGGGCTACATGATTAATCACGTCACTTCTTGGATGGTAAGCTGGAGCTGATTGAACCTGAGATCGGAGCAAATCACGTTCATTTGTTAAAGCCTCAATTTGTTTTCCATAAACGTCAGTAATTTTAGAAGTAGCTTCTATTGGAAATAGAAGCTACTTAACAGATGGTTTATTGCAAATTTCTCTATTTATAATGTTTATAATCTGTCTTTACGACAATTGAAAAACCGAGGTATTAATTAATGATGGTTGGTCTATTGGAAATAGTTTAGGTTGGTGACTTGGTGGAACTACCTAAACTTGTAGCAATTCACCAACCGTGTCACAGCTGGGGGATAAAACAAACTCGACAAGTTAAAGAGAAAACCTAAACCATACATACTGACGTCCACTTGCAGGACAACTTGGAGTTGATTAGTTCCATATAGTACCATACAACTTGCATGTAGTAATTAACATTTATCACAAGATTTATATGCTTCCTCTTTCTTTTTTCTCTATGTAAGTGTAATAATTCAAGCATCAAGTTGTAAGTTTAAATTTCACCAAGTTGTAGGATCAGATCACGTATTGGTAGTATGGAATTATTAGTCCATAAATATTCCGGTGCGCAAGTTTCTACTCTTTCAATGCATCTTCTTCACTACTAGAAAAACATGTAAAAAACGACACATTTTAAGGCCATTTTCGACACCTTAAGGTGTCAAAAATTTAAGGACCGACACAATTGGCTAGTGTCGGTAAAATCGCTGTCAGTAATGGCAGGTGTGTAAATTTCGACACACCACAGGTGTCGGTATTTACAAAAAGTTGAGACACATTTGTGTGTCAATATTTACATGCATTTGACACCTTTAGATGTCTATATTTGCAACCATTTTAGACACATAATGGTGCCTCATTTCCAACCACTTATGACACTTTTGGGTGTCGGAATTTCCACTACTAATTTTGAAAAAAAAAATTATAGGTTGATGATTAGTCCTAATTTTCATAATATAACAATGGTATAGAAAATGAATTGTAATGTACGAAAAAAATAAAAACAGCACACAACTCTTACAATATATAATCAAGTTCTCAGCGTGTACATTAACATTGCAATTCATTAACTAATTAAACTAAGAGCAATAAATGAAAAAATTGAAGCTTTCCAATCTCTAGTTTCCAAATAAGTGAGCAATATCTCCACCACTTGATTAACAGTAAGAACCTGCAATTGACATCAGACAATGAAGTCTCAGCATCAACTAATGAAATCTATGTCTAAACCTGCAATTGATACAAGATCATGCTAATTCAAATCAAACTTCAATTCTGATTGTTTACTACTCTAAATCAACTACATTTCGATTCAAGATCATGTTAATTCAAGTCATACCTGTTTGGCTTGCTCTTGCATCTATCCTCTATGAATTTGATGTTAGAGCTCCCATTCAGAAGCTTAAATTTTCTGCAACCAAGACAAATATCATTTCTTAGCAATTGTAAATAATAAAACTATTATGCAGATTATATCCCATTTTTTTGAGTCATACATGCTCATGCTTTAGATGAGCAAGCTCTCCTTTCTAAAGTCTCCACAGAAGCTTTATCTGGCTGCTTCACCAGATAAAGTTGCATGTAGTTCTGCGATTTCAAATTCTCTTTCAGCTAGCCTTGCCTGAACACAGATGATCATAGAGCCATAACTAAGCAATTTAGAAAGTATGAGTGTTGATGGGTGGAATATTAGCAATCAAATGAGTCACTTTTCAAACTCTCCAAATATACTTAATCCCTATGAAATTTCAGGCTAAAATAGATGAAAAAGACAGTAATGTGCTGCACTCCAGTAGAAGCCTCATTTTCTAGTGTAACAAAACTTTATGTGCTTTATATTCACCTATAAAGCAGAGATAGTTTTTGTTGCCTTGTTTCTATCTGATATTGCATCTGTCAGTTGAGCTTCCAAACTCTCCAAATGCTGAAATTTAATCCAAAGCCAAGGTATTAATAAAGAAGAGGAAAAATAATAAGTTAGGCAAGAGGAGTTATTAACGACTATCGCAACAACTCCATTTACCTTTTGGTGCTTAGCAGAGATCTCAACAATAGAAGCTTGTTTCTTCTCGTCCGCATCTTTCAAGAGGCCTCGCAAGTCCTCTAGCATCTACAAAGGAAGTTAACGAGACAGACAAGATGTAAGAAAATATTCGTTCTCATGCTACTTAAGAAATGGAGCAAAAAACGCTACAGCACAAAGCTAGGAGAATCAAATAAGAATGCTAATTCCACAGAGAATTACATTTCAATATTTGAAGTGATTGTCAAAAATGATTTGTGTCCCTTGTTCTCTCCTTAAATAACCTTTCAAGACACTACAATTTCCTTTGAACAATTGTACTCACAGATGAAAGTTGCTACTTCTGCTCCATCTAGCAGCAAATCTTGTCAATTTTACTAAACATTTTGAAATAATACATACATTCAGAAAATCTTGTCAAAAGCCTTACACGGCGAAATTACAGTTGCAAAAAGAGCAAAAGAAGCCAACTAGCAGAGAATCAAATATCAAGCACATTAAGAGAAAGCAAACATAATTTTTGCAATACTGAAATAACAATATAGACCAAACACTTCTAAGTTAAACACTTCCTTTATGAGTGATCACAAAAATCAAGTGAGTTATGAACAGATATAGACCAAGTCACAAGAGAAGGCTAACTTCAGGCGTATTGTAGACAGCTTAGCTCCAATTGAAATGAAAAACAGTAAAATCGAGTAGAAAGGAGAGAATACCTAGTCGTCCCGAGACCGCCATCGCTTGTGCAACCGTCGAGGATGCAAATGAGATCTCCAACACAAGTCTCCTCCAACGCCAATCTCCAAGTGAGACCGGTACCGCTAGAAATTGTGTCCGAAGTCAAGCTATGATAATGCTCTGAGGAACGAAAGAAAAACTCAATAAGATTCATCCATAGGTTTTCTTAGATCTGAAATTACAATTGACAAGGAAACATAATCTTATACAATTTGATACCTCATAGAATTAGATTGCCAACACAATTTTGATCGGTTTTCTTAGATCTGAAATTATGGAAGAAAAATCAAATTCGAGAACGGCAAGTTCAAATCGATCAAATCAAATTGACAACGAACAATTCAAACCGATCAAATTTGACACGAACGAGAGAAAACCGAACCTTTTTAGACAATTGACGAGGCGGAGAAGATGCCGGCGCTGAACAACTCTTTCTCTCGAGTCCTCTCAATCTCCCTGGTTCCTTCCTCCTAGGGTTACTTCGTTTCTGAGTTAAATGAATTGGGCCTCTTTAAAGAAAAAGCCTGGTTATTTTGTTTAGCGGGTGAATGAATCGGGCCTGTTTATAGAAAAGCCCGGTTTCTTAAGCTGAACTTTTTGTCATTAGCGACACCAAGAGCAAGTGTCGATCAAAAAGTGTCGAAATTGCTGTAGTTTTCTAGTAGTGTTCCCTGAGTGGTGCTTCATCTTCGTATAGCGTATTTATAATTAATGGGCACATGAGGTACGGTGAGGGTCCCACTAATCCACCTTCGATACTTAAGTCGAATAACGTTCAAGTAAAACAAAAAATTGAACTTACCAACACACGATAAAGACATGATTGTTGCCGCTTGTGCGATCCTCGTTTTCGTCCCAACAAGTCAATGTCTTCCTTACACTTGTGGTTTGTCGTTTCCGCAACAATTGTTCGTTGATATGCGATTCGTGATCAAGTTATCCTTTAATTTTGGGACTAGGGGCATGCACCTGAACCCAAAGAATCACACAGTAGTTGATTTTTGACCTCAGGATGTGTTTTAGGGTTTGATCATCGGAGCAAATATCGGAGTTTGCTTGATCACCCTAAAGTTTGAGGTTTTCATCTTTGTCAATAAACATTGATTGTACTTCTCTACATCGATCACAATCGGTGTTGCTACACACATAGGGTTTCTATTGGATCGACAATCAAAAATAATTTTTGAATCGGAACACTTCATGGATCGTCAATCCTTGTTCTCGCATTCAGCGATACGCATCGTCGAATCCCAAACTAGATGAAACATAGTAGATTTAGACCGCATAGTATTATGACTTTCGATTTCGTAGCTCGAATCTAGTCCCTGACGGTCGATCTGTTGAATGAACAATCGTGCTTGCAATAGGAATCGGGTCATGGTTCAATTCGTTTCCAAGCAACACGCCTTGCACAGTTTGTATCAAGGTCTGTTCTCCTGAACAAATATCGATCGGGACCAATACGCGTTGCGGTTCGATCTTCCAATCAAATTTCGGAGTTGGCGTGATCACCTCACGTACCGCACTCGCGGGTGGCTGTTCCGTACGTGCTCGTGGTTCTACTCAGTTCAATTACAAATATATTGCAGGCTGGCAGACCTAGGCATGGTTACGATTGCACCGCTGACAACAGTAATTTGCTCCTTATATATTGCAAAATCCATCAACTTGCTTCCTTTATTTATACTAATCAGTTTCATTCTACAATTTACATGAATAAGTTTGATATTATTTTAACAAGCACCGTAAATAATTATCAAGAAATGGTCCACACTCCCTCAAACACAAACATACAAAGGGCTTGAAGAAGAAAAACAGCACAAAATCAAATATAATGAGCATATATCCCGTTAATGTTAATCACCATGATAAATGAAATATGACTGTTAAATTTCAAATACGTACAACGCCATACTTTTCACAGCGTATGTAGTTTTCGCAGAAGATCCGAAGCCAGCAAAATCATGGAAGGAGGTGGAAACTAATTCTGGCCACGTTGATCGAAAACCACAGGCTAACCAAAAGTACAACAAACCCCATAACGTACAGACTGTTGTTAATTAGTTCTATCGATCGAGGCTCTTCCCCTTTCCCCTCTTACGACGCCGTTTCGTGTCGCTTCTCGGCGATCCGGGCGAGCGAGTTCAAGTTGCACCGGACGATGGTGTCGGCGAACAAACACGTCTCGTCCCTTGAGTTATCGACGGGCACGTCCACCACGTAGGACTCCACGACCACCGTCCCTCCAGCGCAGCCTTCGTGCAGCGTCATCACGGAGCGGTAGTTGCTGAGGCGGTGCTGGCCGTCGATGACGCTGAAGCTGATGACGTGGCCCTGGTCGTCGAGGACCTCGAGCCTCTCGGTGCTCCACTCGGCCGCGAGGCCGGAGATGACGCGGACCTCCCGGAGGGTGCCGACGTCGCCGTGGCCCACGACGATCCGGCAGCTCTTGAGGAAGTGCTTGTAGGTGAGGGGGTTGTCGAAGCGGCGGACCACCGACCAGACGGCCTCCATGGGGGCGGCGATGTGGCGGACCACGGCGGAGCAGGCCCGGCCCTGCCCGATGCTGTGGCTGTGGTGCCGGTACAGCGTGTCCGGGATCTGCATCAGGAGGTGCGGGGCGTGGAGGGAGAGCTCTCTCGCCACCGCCGGCGCCAGCGAGCAGAGCCTGATCGAGTGGTTGAAGAGGTCCGCCGCCACGCCGCCCGAGGTCGAGGCTGTGGGTGTTGGGCTGCCCATTTTCTGGACCAGCGCCGAAGGCATGTTCCTTCAATCTTCTATATATATTGGTTATAATGGATTGTATGTATTTGCTGCTGCTTTGATTTTGTTTGGTTAGTGGGAGAAATTGAAGAGGATGAGAATTCAGAATTGATTATGCAAATTTGGTCTCCATTCAACTTTCAATATAATGCAGATCCAAACGCAAGAGATGACGCGCAACGTAAACAAGTGGGATGTGCAAGTTGCTGATTGTTTGGAAAAAGCATATTTCGGGTTGGTGCATTCTTCATCCTTTTCTTTTTTTTTTTATTATTTATTACCCAGGTTGCCATTTTGGAGTTTTTAACGTTTCCAGTTGGGTTTCTTTCTTTATTTAATTTTCTCTTAATTAATTAAGTTTTGTTGTGTTGCCGATCCGGAATTCTCTTGTTTGACACACTAATAATACGTAGTTCATTCCTGTCAATTGGGTAACCCTCTTTAATAGTAGTAGTATCTAAAAGTCTTTGATCTTATTTTGATAAGGCTCCACAAAAAAAATAAAAAAATAATAGTACATTTCTAATCTCATCCTCTTTGATTTCAATGTTGACATTTAGCTTAAAGGAAACAAGTTGTTGATAATTAATTTGATATTAGATTGTAACTTGGCAATTGTTATATATCGATCGATCCGGCCTACATCGACCCGCTTCTCTATAGGAGTGGACCTATTGTATGTTATGTATAGTATTTTGCTGCTGTAAACTAGTACTTGTTCTATTATTTTCTTTTCAAATCAATTTGATGGGCTTGCTTAATATAATAGCAAATTTTTCTATGATTACAAATTTAATTTGTACAACTTGATAATAAAGGCATTGATGTAATCAAACTTTTTGAGATTACAAGTTATCAATTTTAGAATGAATAAAGGACAACATTTTTATGCAATTAAATTAGTGTTCTATCTCAAAACCAAAATTACGACGATCAACTAGACATATTTTATTCTGATACAATATACATAGAAAAAAAAAGTAATATCATCTCAATCAAGGAGTGTCTACAATGTTCGAACTTGTAACTTATTGGACACAAGATCAACCTATGTTCTGACACTACTTGGCCAAGTTGCTCGCATATATGTGAACTATTGTCGATAAAACGCAACTATGTCCTTTTTTAATCAACATTTTTTATTATTATCGTTATTAACATCCTTAAGGTTGTATGAGTCATGCCCTTTGAACCTTCCAATCGCCAGTTTTTCTGGACATACAAAGGTGTCAGTATATTCACAGACCATAGAAAAGATATGCACAACTCGATACTCCGTATTACGGCAAAATATATACGGAGATACTTATTTTTTTTTTTTCAAATTAGACTCCTCTACTTTAACATGTTTCATTAAACACCTAATGTTAGGCTAAATTTTTTCCATCAAAATCTTTCAACTATGACATCCACATATTAATTTCCAAGTATATGGCCTGTAGGTTTTGAAAGATTTACATCCTTCTCACATTTATGGGGTTTATGAAATTTGCTCAATGAAGACTGATGCACTATGTTTTATGTACTTTAATTGAGAGATTTTAGGACCATATTAAGAGTTCTAGGGTAGACTTTATGTTTAATTGTAATATCAAGGCCGAAGATACGTGATTTAGAGTTTGATGTCATTTTGAGAAGAGGAGTTGATACAAAAGAAACGCAATCGTGGTGGACAACCCGCGTGTGCGGATTACATTCCTGAGATCTCCGGTTGCTAAAGTGAAGAACCGTGATGGCATGGAGGCAGGTCGCGTGCGCAGATCGAGAAGAGTGTGCTCTACTGGCGTGTGTGCGGTCCGTAGTAGCGTTGAAGTATGAACTCGCTTAATTTTCTTTTCTTTTTGATTAATCTTTTAATTTTCGGAGACATTATTAATTTTGAAGGTTTAGTTAGGTTTTCATATTGAGATTTTTTTCGTACACCGTTTTACAACCAAAAAACTCTAGAAAGAGAACTAAAACCCATGAAGTTTATTTGATTGTGAAGCTAGCTAGCTTGTTTGATAGTTTGTGAGGTTTTGGTATAATTTCTCTTCCTCGGTTATTATCTCTTCTCTTTGTACTTAATCATATGAATATTAAATATCACCGTCGTGACACAATAATGTTAATACTAATATTGCTTCATAAAAAAAAACTATTTTTGCATGAAAACATAAAACATAGAAATGATTTATATATAAGTATTATAAAAATGATTTATATATTTATGTGTAGGTTAATGGTTAAAAGTAGACCCGACAAAAAGTGACCGAACCCGAAATCCGTCCCGAACCGAATCCGAAATTGGACCCGAACAACGAAAAATGAACAATCCGAACATGATCTAGACCCGATCTGATTCGGAACCGATCTGAAACTGACCCGAACCGAAATGACCCGAATAAAATGTAAACCAAACTGACCCGAACTGAACTACACACGAACCGAACTCACCCGAACTAAACCTAACCCGAAATGACCCGATCCAATTCTGACCCGAAATGACCCGAAATCATCCAAACTAAATCTTAAGAGTAGATATATTGTTAAAAATATAATTAAAAATTAAAAAGTAATGATACAAAGGCCCCGTTCGGTATAGGTTTTTGAGTTTTTTTTTAAGGTTTCTATTATTTAAAACCTACTCAAATAGGTGTTCGACACAATAAGGTTTTCTAGGAGGTGGAGGTTTAACTTTAGTATGTTTCTAATTAGGTTTGAAAGCGGAAAATAGGAACCTTGGTGTAAATAGGATTTAGGAGGTTTGTGAAAAATTTTAACAGAACATTTCTTATTAAATATTTAAATTAATATTGTTTTTGGTACTTTAAAGTAAAACCTATCTCCAAACCTTACAATACCGAACACCTTATAAGGTTTTGAGAGGTTTTAAATAACAAAACCTCCACCTACTAAAAAACCTACACCTCCCTAGAAACCTTGTTTTTCCAAACACAACCAAAATATTAGAATGGTGGTGCACACAAACAGTGTATATCAAAAGACCAAACAAGTACATCTACACTTTTAATAGCCACCAAATTGTGTCTCAAACATTTCACTTATCAAAAACAACTTCTAATGATTAAACAAATAATAATCACTTCATTGTACTTGGAAGACCCAATAGACTAATAGCTAGTAGTTACAATCTTACATAGTTTAACAAATGAAATATATCATATTATTAGAATATCTTTATAGATACAATGGAAATAACATATTGCATAGTTTTATAAATAGAATATGGGTGATAAACAGATGTACAATATTCTTATAAATAGAATATGAGTGATAAACCCTAAACCCTAAATAGAATGGAAATAACATATTGTATAGTTTAATAAATAAAATATGGGTGGTAAACACATGTACATGTACATTGTTAGTGGCAGAGCCAAAAGAAATATAATTCTAAGGTGGGGAGGGGCGAGAATAAATTGCAATGGAGACCAGACCTACTCAACTACCACATAAGACAATTATTGTTATTATTATTATTATTATTATTATTATTATTATTATTATTATCATTATTATTATTATTATTATTATCATTATTATTATCATTATCATTATTATTATTATTATTATTATTATCATTATTACTATTACTATTATTATTACTATTATTATAGAAAAATAATAATAATAATAATAATAATAATAATAATAATAATAATAATAATAATAATAAACAATTGTTTGAAAGGTTTTACATAAAATTAGTGGGAAGCCGAGATACTATCTGGGCCCCCACTCCTTTAGCAATAGCAAAACCTATTCTAGTAAAAATATAAGCAGCAGCGCGCGCCCCAATATCTTGAGCCTTCGAGAACTTCTGGATGCGCTGAAGCAAGGAAATAGCATCTGTCTCTAACTCTCCCAACGAGGAAAAAGAGAAGGGGAGAGAACTGTACCCAAGCGCTCCACACTTCTCTTGATACTTGAGACGCTTACGACGCGCCGCCTCTGTGACCACTCACCCGGGCACAAAATCAGACATGCCAGACTGGGTCGACGGAGAGGACCCGGTCAAGTCCACACACATATCAAGCCCTCTTTCCCACGAGTAGAGCAGCACGTCAGCTGGACGAAGAGGTCTATCCTGCCCGTCACGCAATCCAATATCAACCTCCTTACCAGCAGAAATCCCAGATCGGTAGCAGATATCAGCAAGGATGTCACGAACAACATTATGTCGGTGTTTAATACCGACAATACCAGCACAAGTGTTGGGACGATATTAAGGACGCCAGTCATTAATATCTAACCAATAATGATCGTCCCTAGTTTTGATAATGACAAACTCAAAGGTATTTAATAAGTTGTCCTAGTTTTGATCTCAGGCAAGTCCAAAGGACGCACATGAGCGAAAAGGACAACAAGTGAATGAGAGTCCCTCACTCAATAGGGACGCACTTCCTCAGAACATCCAAAGCTGAATGTAATTGGCGAAGTCCCTGTGCAGATAGGATGACGTCCTCATCAAGAAGGGACGCGCGCCAAAATACGTACGAAGTTCAAATTCAAACCAAGGCTGCCCCAACATGATTACATCATATTCGGCCGTAGTCCTCAGAAGGAAGCTTCCCATGTCTGGGCATGTGTAGACAATTCCAAAGATGTCGCTTTCCCAGCAATGGTCCCCTATCCACGTGGAGGCTTCCCAAGCGTCAACAGAGTTGACTTCCTCAAGATGCACATCGCACCGTTGATCAAAGATCAAGGATCCTGACAAGTCTCAGAGGACGCTAGAGGACAAGAACCACTTCCGCTATAAATACCCTCCAAGGGGTATGCATAGCGGTGTGGACTTTGAAGACTTTCTCTCAAGCTCTCCCGAAGCATTCAAGTTCAAGAACGAAGAACAAGGAGATCAAGTGAGCTTGAAGCAAGAGAAAGAAAATCCAACCACATCAAATCCAAAACAAATCACAAAGTAGTGAGTTGTAGTTTGTCTCTCATAACGGACCGTGAGAGACGTGAGTGATAGCTTCCTTATAGCTAAGAGAGTTAGGTTACTTGTTAGGTGGAAAGGAGTGTTACTAGTGAGGCTAAGGACGGACGCTTAGCTCAGAGAATTGTAACGACTCGCCTAAGTTGTAAGGACTCTCTCTTAATAAGATAAGGACGGCTATTGAAAATCCTCCAGCGGAGGTAGAGGTTTACCCATAAGACTAGTTGGTCTTAGTGGGGTTCCTCTATAAATACTCGTGTTCATTATCTTATCTCGTTTCCTGTTAAGTCTATTTTCCGCTGCACCTAAGGACGCCCTTAACCCAGTTAAGGACGCCCATTCTAACAGACTTACGATCCAACAATTGGTATCAGAGCCGGCGCTCTAGATTAAATTTGAGTTGCAGGAAACATGGATATGGAACCTATAGGTATCTCGAGTGCAAAGCCTCCTCGCCTCACCGATGGAAACTTCAACCGTTGGAAAACAAGGTTCGAATGCTTCGTGCGTAGTCAAAACTACCAATGCTGGCTGGTGATAAAGAACGGCGACCTCAAAGTTCCCGCTGCTAAGGCAGACAAGGAGTCAGAGTGGGGTCCCGATGAGTTTAAACTCATGGAGGCAAATGCCAAAGCTATCTGCTTTCTACAGACGTCCCTCTGCGAAAGGGACGCCACCCGTGTGAGCAATCTTCCAACTGCCAAGCTCCAATGGGAAGCTCTCGAGAAGTACCATGTTGGGACGCCAGAGATGAAAGAGGACGTCCAACTTGAAGCAAAAAGGGACTTCTACAAGTTCAAGATGTTCACAAATGAGACCATCACCGACTACTCCTTCCATTTTGAAGCTTTGCTCACAAAGTTGAAAAACTTGGGTGTCAAAGAAACGGAGATCACCCAAAGGATGAAAGTCCAAGTCTTGATTGATGGACTCATGGGACCATGGAACTTCGATAGGATGACGTTCAAGGAAAACCAAGGTAACAAAGGACTGTCCATGGAAGAAATTTATGGAAAGCTTAAGGGGTACGAAGCAAGGAGAAACCAAGACCTGCTGGAAATGGGAAAGAGTTCCCAAAATGAGCTGGCTTTAACTCTTGCGGCTAGGACGCCAGAGTATGAGCAATGCTATTAAAGACAAAGGGAATTGAACTCCATGCTAGAAGCCAAAACTCAAGAGCACCAAGAGAATCTTCGTCTTCAGGCCCTAGTAGAACGCAAAGGGAAGACTGAAGAACAAATTTCTGAAGAAGATGAGCTAGCCCTGCTGCACAAAACCCTCCGTGGATTGTATAAAAGAGGCAAAGTCCCAAGAATGAAGATGCCCTTCAAGAAAGAGACTCGCAAACCTACAGATACTGAAATGAAGGAAATAGTTTGTTACAAATGCAACAAGAAGGGAAACATGGCCAAGAAATGTACCACGGGGTTAACATCATAAGAAATGAAAGAAAAGGCTCTAGTTGGTGCGTTTGAGGCAGCATGGGACGACCTCGACTCTAATGATGAGGAACCAGAGAATCAAGTAGCTTACATGGCCATGAAGGACGCTCAAGCCTCTCTAGAGGACGCATTTGAAACTGAGCAAGAGGTAACTCATGAGTCTATGCTAAGTTCACTTGAAAAATGCTCAAAGCCCAAGCTCATCAAACTAATCACTCAGATCATGCAAGAAAGTTATGCTATGAAACAAAGTTTTGATGAAATTGAATCTGAGAATATTGTGGTGGAATGTGAAAATTGCAATACCATATATTTTCAACTAGAGTCCTCTCAGGAAGAAGTCAAGTCCCTTAAGAGTCAGCTTATGTGCCTAAAACTTGAAAACGCAAATCTTAGGGACGAGGTAAAAGTCCTAGGAAAGAGTCCCGTGACTGAAACTGTGAATCCAATAGTCTTTGTCCCAGCTAGGAAAGGACTAGGGTATGAGTCAGGTTCAAGGAACTCTCTCCCAAGTGACTTCGAGGCTAGCAAAACCACTGAGTTCGAACTTGAGAGGGAAAAGACAAAGAATCTAGAAGAACGCATAAGAGTCCTTGAAAGTGGTGAGAAAGGAAAGAAGGACTAGTATACAAATTCCACTAGCCATAAAATCTACAAAAAGATTGCAAAGGGAGAAGGATATAAGGTAGTTGATCCTGAGAAAATGAAAGAGAATAGAATTCAACGCCCTAACAAGAAGTACTATCTTGGAAACTACTATAGGACGTGCTGGCATTGTGGCAAAGGTGGTCACTATCAGTATGAGTGTCTTAAGTGGAAACAAGATCTTGAGAATGGAAGAAAGGCTAGAAGTGCGAGTAAGAACGCCAAGCCTAAATCTGCTGATAGGACGCATGCTAGTGTGCCAAATGCTAAAAATCAATCTCACAGGACGCATGCTAGAAAAACAAATGATGTGAACATTTATGATCACTTGCCCATGAAAGAGTTGTACCCATGTAACGAACCAGGTAAGGGACACCTTGCCTGGGTCGCAAAGAACTAACTCTTCTTTTCAGGTGGAAGTGAGAGGAAGCCCGTGGATCATTGATAGTGGCGCCTCAAATCACATGACTGGAAGCCAGATCCATCTCACTTCTATCCAATCTAATGCCACGGGAGGAACTGTCTCGTTTGGCAACAAGGGCAAGGGAAGAATCAAAGGGACGGGCACCGCAAAGCTAAATCAATCCATCAGTGCGTCCAAAGTTAGTCTTGTTGAAGGATTAGGATTCAATCTCCTTAGTGTCTCTCAAATCTGTGATCAAGGTGAAAACCTAGTCACATTTGACTCTAAGGAGTGCCTGGTAATCAACAAGAAAACAAACCAAGTCATTCTCAAAGGAACTCGTGAGAACAATGTCTACGTCTTTAATCAAAGGTTCAAACCTGCATCCAAGTTGTGCTTGTCCGTCTCTGCTATGGACGCCGATCTCTGGCATCGACGTCTCGGACATGCCGGACCTAGCACAATCTTCAAACTTCATCAAAAGGAACTTGTAAGAGGACTTCCCCGAATTGATCCTGGACAAGTTGAGCAATGTGAAGCGTGCATCAAAGGGAAGCAGACAAGATCGTCCTTCAAATCCAAAAATGAAGTGAGCACAAAGAAGCCCCTAGAACTCCTTCACATGGATTTGTGTGGACCCATGCAAACCCAAAGCTATGGTGGAAAAAGGTACATGTATGTTATTGTAGATGATTTTTCCAGATTCACTTGGGTTCATTTCTTGGTGTCAAAAGCAAAAGCCTTCCAGATGTTCAAAATCCTTATCAAGCAAGTAGAAGTTGCTCTTGGGACGAGCCTGAAAGCTTTAAGGTCAGATCATGGATCGGAGTTCAAAAACTCAAAATTCCTTGACTTCTGTGACCAACAAGGAGTCTCCCACAGCTTCTCCTGTCCTCGAACTCCTCAGCAAAATGGCATTGTTGAAAGAAAGAATAGGACGCTGGAAGATATGGCAAGGACGATGCTTTTAGCCAGTGGCGTCCCCAAACATTTCTGGGCAGAGGCCGTGGCAACAGCAACCTACATTGTCAATCGAGCTATGATTCGTCCCTTGCTCAACAAGACGTCCTATGAGTTGCTAAATGGAAGGAAGCCGAACATCTCTCATCTCAAAGTCTTCGGATGCAAATGTTTCATCCACAACAACGGCAAAGACAACATCGGCAAATTTGACGCTAGGAGTGATGAAGGAATATTCCTTGGATACTCCCTCACAAGCAAAGCCTATAGAGTCTTTAACAAACGAACTCTTAAGCTTGAGGAAAGTATCCATGTGGTATTCAAAGAAAATGCTTCTCACAAGAAAGAACCAAGTAAGAAAGAACGTCGTTCCCTCCAAAAGGACGATGATGAAGACGATGAAGAAGAACCTAGAGGCTCCTCAGACAAATACTATGTTCCTAGGAACGCCCCTGAAACTCGCGATGAGGTTTCAATGGGAGTCCCTAGCGAACAACAAGAGCCCTCTCAAACTTGGTCTCTCAACCAAGTGGATGATGGTGAATCAAGTCAACAAGGAGAAGAAAGGCATAGTGTGGACGCTCCTTCTGAGGGGGAACACACTGAGCCTGTCAATGAAGAAGATGGATTTGACTCCGATGATTCTGATTGGACGGACCCTAGGTGTACACCCGCAAGGGATGCCACTCATAGGGGATCCCACCTTTCAAGACTTCATTCAACGGATCAAATTATCTCGGATATCTCAAAAGGAGTTCAAACAAGATCAGCTGTGAATCAGTCCCATAGTGCCAACATAGCGTTCTGTGCATTCAACGCCTTTGTGTCCTTAGTCGAACCTAAGAACATCAAGGAGGCACTTCAAGATGCTGATTGGATTCAAGCCATGCAAGAAGAACTAAATCAATTTTAAAGAAACAAAGTTTGGACCCTCGTCCCTCGTCCAAAAAACAAAAACATAATAGGGACGAGGTGGGTCTACAGGAACAAGCTTGATGAGAGTGGCCGCGTTTCAAGAAACAAGGCAAGGCTTGTGGCTCAAGGATATAGGCAAGAGGAAGGAATAGACAATGATGAGACCTTCGCTCCTGTTGCTAGAATTGATGCTATTCGTCTTCTCATTGCCTATGCCGCTCACAAAGGATTCAAGCTCTTTCAAATGTATGTCAAGACTGCCTTTCTAAATGGCAAGCTAAAGGAAGAAGTGTACGTCGCTCAACCTCCAGGATTTGAGGACGCTGATCACCCTGATCATGTGTACTTCTTGGACAAAGATCTCTATGGACTTAAGCAAGCCCCTCGTGCCTGGTACGATAGGTTTGCGTCCTTTCTTTTGTCTAACGGGTACACTCGAGGTAACATTGACAAAACCTTGTTCTTAAAGAAAGTCCTTAAAGATGTTCTGATTGTACAAGTCTATGTCGATGACATAGTTTTTGGAAGCACTAACATGAATCTTGTAGAAGACTTCAAGAATTTGATGAGTAGTGAGTTTGAGATGTCCCTCATAGGAGAACTCAATTTCTTCTTGGGGCTCCAAATCACACAACTCAAAGATGGGACGCGCATTCACCAACAGAAATACATTCGTGAAATGCTAGAAAAGTATGGAATGAATTCTTCAAAATCAACTGCCACTCCCATCTCTCCCAACACTCGCCTATATGATGATGAAGAAGGCAAGAGTGTAGATCAAAATCTCTACAGAGGCATGACAGGGTCCTTGCTATACCTAACGGCAAGTCATCCCGACATCATGTTCGCTGTGTGCTTGTGTGCCCGCTTCCAAGCAAATCCAAAGGAGTCCCACATGCAAGAGGTCAAAAGAATCTTCAGATACCTCAAGGGATGCGACGACCTATGTCTATGGTATCCAAAAAGGACGTCCCTGAACCTGGTAGCGTACTCTGACGCAGATTACGCTGGCCATGTGGTGGATAGGAAGAGCACCTCAGGAATGGCTCAATTCCTAGGCTCTTGCCTTGTATCTTGGGGATCCAAAAAGCAAAACTCCGTGGCCCTTTCAACCGCGGAAGCTGAGTACGTTGCTGCTGCTTCGTGCTGCTCCCAAGTCCTATGGATCAAGTACCAACTTGAAGACTATGGTACGTTCCTCAACACAGTTCCTATCTTGTGTGATAACACCAGTGCTATAAGTATTGCCAAGAATCCTGTTCATCATTCTAGGACGAAGCATATTCACATAAGACATCACTTTCTTCGTGATAATGTTGAACTTGGATTAATTAGAGTGGATCATGTTAGGACTGAGGACCAAGTGGCCGACATTTTCACAAAAGCACTTGATAGACGTCCCTACGAGCACCTCCGGTTGCTTTTAGGGATGATAACTTTTAAATGATCAAGTCCCGGTCTATTATTCCCTCTATGATTGGCTATGTTTTGTTGAGAACTTGTTTTAAAGTGTGTGTCGTGCATTTAAGTCATCTTTAAAGGACGCTAGTCTAAGACATATGTTTTTGCTTGTGTTTTGAACGCTATTCATTTCGCTTTTCATCTCAAGAGTATCCCTGATCACCCTACCCTCATTACAAGCCGAAATGATGGGAACTTTAAGCTTTCCTAAGCCGAGAATCTTGCAAAAGTGTCCTATGAGCGTTCTTTGTTTTATCTTTACGGGACGTACTTGCATGATTTTCAAAACTGTTGCTAAGTGATCAATGGGACGCTTGTTAAGAGCTGAAGGATGTCAAGGCAGAGTTCTAAACAGTCAGAAGTTGTTATCAGTTTTGGGACGCAGTGGTTCAGTTCTCAGGGTTGCAATATCGTGTGTTGAAAGGACGCCAAGCTTGAGTCCATTGCAGTTGTGAAATTTGAAAAAGGAAGGTGATTCGTCTTTGAGAAGTTGAACGCAGATCTCGGGATACGCGCTAATAGTGCTCAACAGCTGTGTTGCTTAGTAGAGAAGAAAACCACGTGTGGGTACGCGGGTGGAGGAAGCCAAGTGAAAGGACCCTGTTACCCCTGCCCTTTCCACTTCGTCTTCTACCTATAAATCGACCCCTGCTACCACTGAAAACTCTCTTCGCCCACATTATTTGTTTGCCCAAATCCGAAAATCGCTCTCAAAATCCCCAGTGCAGATCTTGAAATCTCCCTTTCCTCAACCCAAATCTCTTCTATAAAACCTCTCAAACCTCAAATGGCCAACACCAGAGCAACCAAAAATTCTCAATCCTCTCCGTCTTCTCCGGCGGCGAGAAACCCTCAAACAACCAGATCTTCAACTCCGGTCAAAGGCCGGTCGCTAATGGATTCGAGAGGTCGACCAGCTGGGCGCCAGGAACCATCTCGCCACCAGCATTCATCTCAATCCTCTCAGCGCCGCCCTTCCACCACCCCGCCTAAGCCCCAACGCTCCCAACCTCCTCCACAAAAATCTCAATCCTCCCGACCTCAATCCAAATCTTCTCACAAACGCTTCCAATTCCTGGAGAAGCCCTTTAAACCTGAGCCAGAGCAAGGAAGCCCTAAGAAGTCTCAGTTTATGGGACTCCCAGCTCAACCCAAGCGCCGTCCTCCTCTCGACCTACTCATCGAAAACTGGCTGGAAAAGGAGCCCAAAACCCTAGCAAATATTTGCCATAGGGCGTCCATCCAGGATCACCCCCCAAAGGTCCAGCGTTTGTTACACTACTTCATGGTAACTTACGTCAAGCCCCGTCTCCAAGAAACAAATTTCTCCAACCCTCCCTTCATGGGACCAGCCATTATATCTGACACTTTTGGTGGGACGGTGGATAAGCTTGCCAAGCTGTTCCCAAACATCATGGAGTTCCTTGTGGCTCCAGCGGGCTCCATCCCATCTCAAAAGCGAAAGAGGCCAGCCTCCCCTCCCCCGTCCAAACAGCTCCAAATAAAGGGCCCCTCCTCTTCTCAATCCAAACCCATCCCAGCCTCTCCTCCCCCCGCTCCCAAACGCAGACTGAAGTCGTCCGCTCAGCTTGAGGGCGTCACAGAGGAACAAATGGCCGCCATACGCCTCTCCGAGATCCAGCTTGAGAAGGAAGAAAAAGCGCGGTTGGCCAAGGCTGAAGAGGAAGCTATTGCTACGGCAATTAAGCAGAGCCTGCAGGAAGTCCCCTTACTACCCCCTCCACCTCCAAGGGTAGAGGACGCGACTCCTGCTCCTGTGGCTACTGAGGATCCGCTTGAGGCGGAGATGGCAACGGACCTGGCAAAACCTATGCCTCAGGTCCAAAGGGACGCTCCTCAAGTACAGGTCCAGGCCAAGGACGCTGTGCCAAAAGTTATTCATCTCGAGGATTCACCCGTCAAGAAGCCTCCTCCCTCTTCTGCTCCGCCCAAAGTCAAGCCTATCTCTGTGGCTCCGCCTAGCTCCTCCTCTGCTCCAGCCCCCAAAGCCAAGATAAGGACTCCCACTCCCTCTCCTCCTAAAGCCAAATCTCCAACTCCTCCTCCTGCTCCGACTGTCGAGGAGAATGTCCAAGTCCAAGGGACGGCCTCTACTGAAGTCCCTACAGAGTCCTTGGCAAGGACTCCAGCTATGGACGCGCCTCCTCCAGCACAGGCGTCCACTGCTGCGGACCAGGAGATGGCCGAGCCCCATGAGCAAGGGGACGAGGCCTCCGATGAAGATGATGCTCCTCCTCAGGACGACGAACATGAGGACGAGGAGGGAGATGGTGAAGAAGAAGATGCTGGTGATGAGGTCATAGTAAGCAATGGCAGCAAGCAGAAAAGGCTGAAGAAAATTCTGTCACCGCTCCTATTCTCTGCTCAATTCCTAGAAGAGAACGGCCGCACAGAGTTTTTAGAGCTGCTTGAGTTTCAGGGATGGACGCACTTGGGTGCTGAGGCTGCCGTTGTCGACCCCGAGCAGGTTCCCGCTTTTACTCAAATTTCGAAATATCAGAAGTAAAAGGGAAGCCTCAAGGGACGTTTGAAATTGATGAGGACGAGTACTCCATTGCTGAGGGGACCGTCCGTAATATCCTCGGCCTGCGCCCTTCTCCCCCTGATGCTCTACATGACCTGCCCTGCAAGAACTTTGACCGTTTCTCCCAAGAAGAGATCTTCAACAACATATTCAGTGGGAGACAGCCATTAGCAAAAGACAGAGTCGCCCATTGCCTCACCAAGACGGGCGTCCTTGCGCATCACTTCATTGTGCGCATGGTCGTCCCCCGCCAAGAGAAGAAGTCCATTGTCCAGATCACTGATAGCATCTTATTGGATGCCTTCTTACAGCGCAAGCTCATCAACTTGCCGCGGGTTATCTTGGAGCATATGGGTAAATGCACAGGAGGACGCCACTCGCTCCCCTTCCCTAGACTAGTCAAGCAAATTCTCCAGCAACAAGGTCTCTATGCTCCCAAAGAAGAAAAGTCATTTGGCATTCACTGGGACGTTAGGCAAATCACCCTGCCCCCAGTTGGAAAACTGAGGTGTGATGAGCCGCTCCCTTCAATAAAACGCCAACTAGCCAAAGAGAAGAAAGAGGCTGAGCGTCGAGCCAAGGCTGCTGCTGCTGCTGCTAAGAATGTGGAAGGTGAGCCTGCAGAAAACTTGCAAGTGGTAGGGACGCCTGTTGAGGACGCTGATGCTGAAGAAGAGGAAGACGAATTTGATCGCATGCACGTCCCTCATGAGGCTGAGAAGCATTCCCAGAAGTACCTGCTTGGGATGATGATCGAAAACCAGTGCATGATGATCGATCTCATCCAAGAGGTTCATGACACTCTTCATCAACACACTGAACTTCTGGAACGCAACAATGAGCTCCTCGCGCAGAACAACTATCTTCAGGAGCAGAATCTTAAAGCCCTCGGCAAGCGTCCTCGCAAATGATCACTCCTCCCCTCTCTATCCCTGAAAAAGTTTATCTTTTTGTTGTGCT
This sequence comes from Polygonum maritimum, assembly GCA_963924305.1. Lineage (NCBI taxonomy): Eukaryota > Viridiplantae > Streptophyta > Magnoliopsida > Caryophyllales > Polygonaceae > Polygonum > Polygonum maritimum. Next base: position 26,174,217 of record OZ002735.1, read on the forward strand.
TTGTTAAGACTTTGGGACGTTGTCCCCTTTTAATTTGAACCAATTTGTGTGCTTGTCTGTAATGACCGTACTCTATTTCTTGAATGCAGTTCATTACATTGCACTTTCATGTGTCTAAGCGTTCTTTCTCTAGTTATGACTGTGTGTGTGCATGCTTTTCAACTTGTTCTCCTTTTCCATGATGCCAAAAGTGTCATGCAACACATTCTTTTAAGTGCGTCCTATTTATTTCTACACTAGCGTCCTTTGGACTTGGCCGAAATTCCCCCAAAACACATGCATTCTATGACAACTTAAACACGATCGCATCTCTGCAAAACTATACTTCCCCCTTTTGGCATCATGGAAAAGGAGAACAAGTTGAAAAGCATGCACACACACAGTCATAACTAGAGAAAGAACGCTTAGACACATGAAAGTGCAATGTAATGAACTGCATTCA